>SJYO01018169.1:48698162-49298162 GCA_006410555.1 Capra ibex | reverse complement strand
AAGAAATTAAACATCCATCATAGCCTCTCTTTTACAAAACACCGTTTACAGATCGATATTTACGATTTCTTTGTGAAAGACACCTATAGCACTAAGAATAAAATCTAGTAATTTTTTAACTTAAATCACACGAGAAAATCCCAAACCGAAGAAAACATATAAACGTATATAATGACCCATACAAATAGAGTCTCTTCGGAATTTTTGTACTTGTGTGTTTTACGGGTCTCTCAATGATCTGTTTTAATCGGAGAAATTAGACTCGACACCTGTAGAGGGTACAGACTATATGAATCTCTTGTACAAAAAGAGGAACCTATTAGAGTCCGAAAACATTGAAGTACTTTTTATATTGGTAATAAATCTTTGAAAATTAAACATAAAATCACTTTGGACCCTCTCACCGTAGACTAATCCGATTAAAGAGATAAGAGATGAATAAAAGAATTACATAAAGTACTAAATTTTTTTTTGACATATAGAATGTTTCCTAAAGACTAAACGTCATATTGAACGAAACAGTGACTACCTAGTAAACTTATAAAAAAATTTCTTTATTCATAAGATATTTGGTATGGAAAATTCAAAATACAAATCCTATACGAATTTTTGTATTGCAACGTAAGTTTAAATTGCAATAAAAATCTCTAAACTAAAAATTCACCTGTGATCGGGATCCAATTTTCATTTATATCTTTAAGAGAAATAACGTAACGTCCATCTAAGGTATGGTAGACTTGATATCCCTTCAGGGACAATAACCTTTGTGAAAAATTTTCAGAATGAACTATCACTTGTACACCAATTCTTTTATACTCGTTTCATAAACTTAGTTAGATTAATCCTCGGGGTTTATAAGTGAAACTCTAATATTACTTCTTCTATACTATTACCGGAAAGGATATTAATTCTAAAATAAACATAATTCTGGGATTTTTAGTGATGTTTAATGTGATTTCTAGTTTCTTTTCTGTTGTCGTTCCAGGATAACAAATCGTGTCCCTTGATATAAGTTATAGGATATTATTTAGTATTGTCTTTTCTTATACTTTTTCTTACATAAATATGTATTCACAATCAACGAGTCAGTACAGGCTGAGAAACGTTGGGGTACCTGACATCGCGGTCCGAGGAGACAGGTACCCTAAGAGGTCCGTTCTTATGACCTCACCCAACGGTAAGGAAAGAGGTCCCCTAGAAGGGTTGGATCCCTATCTTGGGTCCAGACTTAGTGTAACTTAGTAAGTATATTGACATAGTGTAACGACATATTCAACGAAATATTTAGTTGATATTAAAAAAATTTTTCTCCTCTGTTTATTTGGACATAAAACTCTTGTTTTTCATCTTGAAAAAATAAGATGACTCTTTCTCCGTTCTGCCAGGTCTGTCCGTGATCCGAACGAGACGTTCATTTCTAAGGTAGTGACTCCACGGACCCAACAATTGCTTTCGTCAGACTCGCGACTATGACTTCTCCACCAGAATCCTCGACCCGAGACACACACACCCACTTTACGGGGACGAAAAATTTCAGAGTAGACGGTCCCCTCTACATTTAGGTTTCACGATTAGGAAACAGTAGTTATTGTTAGGGTACTGTGACGAAATGTTCTATTCACAATGACTAAGTTAAACCAACCGACACAACTCGAAGGACTTTTGGACGACGTGAAAGTCAACTCATTTCGCACTAAGGGAACGACGGAGCACCCCATAATTGGTCGAGAGAACCAACCCAGACCTTTACCGGTTCGGGACCTCCCACCTCCCTTACACTGAAACCTTCGTCCCCGAACCGGGGACCCCACTCTCACCGTCAAAGATTCACTGAAAGACTTCCTTAACTTAGGAAGGTCTGTAGGTTTTCCGTCAACCGCGGTGCACTGAACACAAAAGAAAACTCAAAGAAACAGTCGGAGGTACAGGAACATGACTTCATCTTATCTGTGGGAGAACTAAAGACTGCCGACCGTTATCGAGAGTCGTGTGGTTACACTACAAGACACACATTTACAGAAGGGGTCCTCTGAGTACTCGTTGTGAATTCCCGGTCGCTACCCATCCCTCGAGGGTCTTAGTATTTCATGTTTCCCTGGGTAAGAGACCCCTGGAACCTATGTCCTAGTCCAAGCTACGTGTACTTCTTTTCATTTTTTAAGTCTTATATCTTTATGTCATACTGAACTAATTGAACTTGGACCTACAAGTCTTAAACATAATTACCATTATACTGAAAATGGTATATATTTACTCATAGTCATTTGTTCAATTGACTCATTTATTGTGTCTGTATCTCCTCCTATAAATTGGGCAATTTATTTTATTTGACGAAAATAAATCTTAGTAAATACAAAATTTTGTCCCTTTTGTCATTAATGTTTATTTTAGTGGCGTTACTCTGAGATTTTCCTACACACAAGTCGTTTGTAAACATCGGATATTTTAACATAGATAAAGTCTTATTAAGGATAAAAAAACGATCAGGTATAGTCGAATAGTAGTCAATCACACTTCATGATTCATAAAAGACACAAATTGACGTAAAGATCACTGACACCAAAACCACCCTTCGGATGACATAATTTTGGATTTAAATTTTTCCTACTAACGTAATATCTTTTCTTAGAATTATAGAGTTTCAGAGATGGAACCATAAGTAAATTGCCGTTCTAACAAACGTACATTTACAAACCAACAAACATAACAAAAGGTAAAGTCAACGTATTTAATTCACATGCATGAAACACGAAAAGCACATAGTCAAAGGCTAGGGTTTAGTTCTTTATATGAGACACACAGGTCCCAGCAGTTCTTTACTTAAATCCCTTGACAAGAATTTAGAAGGCGAACGCAGACTTATAGGGACATCAGAATCCAAGACGGTCTTCTCTGGCTAATGAAGGGTCTAAATAGGACCAGAACCAGAAGACATGAGTGACTGAAGAACAATAACACCTACATTTGTAAAACATAAACACACGTACGGGTTCACTTTGAATATGCTCTATCAAATATTCAAACGTAAGAAATGTAAACTTAAGAAGAACTCCCGTAAAAAAAAATTGGTATCAAAATAAAATTTTCACTTTCAAATCACACTTTCGTGCACACAATTAATTTTCACTTATGAACTCAAAGTCCTTCTCCTTTTTGAATACGAAATTCTAAATTTTTTATTTTACATAACAATACCAGGGACTTATTGAGTTTTCATCACGATTGAGTTCACCTTTAGAAACACCTTATTTTAGAAACTCATTCTTCCATTACTTGACTTTTGTTTAATAAAAGGCATAAACATATCCTGTTCACAAATTTTTTTAAAGTGTCGTATTAATTATGTAATGTTGCTTCACTCCGAAGTACTCAGAGCACCGCACAATTCCGAGATATCCTACGTTCAAACCCTGTAAAAATAAAGTCATCATGTTAAACAAATACTCAACACACTTCATCGTCATATAAAAGGGACAATTTTTAGATCATCTTTCCTAACTCTGTTAACCTTTAAAATTGTCATTGACTTATAAACTACTTTGACAACAACAGTAAATCACTGATTCAGCACAGACTGAGAAAACACTGGGGTACCTGACATCGGACGGTCCGAGGAGACAGACACCCTAAGGAGTCCGTTCTTATGACCGCACCCAACGGTAAAGGAAGAGGTCCCCTAGAAGGATTGGGTTCCTAACTTACACGAAGAAGATAACCGTCCGCCTAAGAAATAATGACTCGATGGACCCCTTCATCAAACTATTTTAATTCCCTAGTAAGAATTCATGAAAAATCTACACTATTTACATAATACCGATACGAAAACATTTTTCTCTGTTATTGTAAATTTTCATGTAAGACTTTATAAATGGTTATACACTACTGAACCTAAACGCAATTCTATATCCTTCTTTTCATCCATACTATCAGACAAACTCGACGAGATCGTTTAACGGTGTCTGGTCCACCGAATATTCGTCGAATAATATTCTTTGAATAACGAGTTTCAAAGCCTTGGACCTTCAAACTTTAGTCCCACGGTCGTACCAGAACCACTCCCAGAAGAACCAACGACTGAAGACCAGTTTTCCCGATCCCTAAAGAGACCTAGGAGAAACTATTCCGTGACTGGGGTAAGTACTCCCGAAGTGTGTGTACCGTATTCGTAGAGGGTCTCCAGGATGACGATTAATTATGGTAGTGAAGACCCCCAATCCTAAAATTTTATATTTAAAACTCCCCCTTCTTCTGTTCGTAAGTCTGGTCTCATAACCCCAAACTTCGACCGTGACCCTTAAGTACTGTAAGACTCGCGGAAACATACAAATTTTAAAAACTACTATTTTCAAAAATTTTCCCTTTTTTTGTGCAAGTACGTGTCTTGAATATGTCACCTTTATGTGACTATAAAACAGTTTCCATTGATTCCTCCCAAAGTTCCCTTTCTCTCCGAATTTTTATAGTCGTGAAACTAATACAACGTTAATATATGTTGATGTATGTCGAATGTACTAAAATTTCGGGTTATTATAACAGTAAAATAAAGTCAATTCTAGTCGGAAATTTTTATTTTCCTGTGAACGTCAAAACCGTTGTCAGAAATTAAGTCGTTTGTAAAAAAATTTCGGGGTGACATAATCCATGTCATCTCTAACAACCTTTAAGTTTCTTGTTGTGTCTATACCCAGAACATGATTATATCGACCATTCTTAAAATGTACAGTAAGGGGTCATATTACACTAGTCCCGAGATTATCTGAATATTTTTTTTTGATAATATCCTTGTGTTTCCAACCTTTCTAAATTAAGACGGAAAACATCCGGTTCCTCTGGTCCATTCTTCGTATAGTCCCCTCTGTCACGTTCCTCGACCGGAGACTAGACCCGGAATTCCCCTTACTCGTTCCAAAAAGGTCCGTCTCTTCTACCCTTTCGAAAACGTTCGTATCTTTCGTCGTGTTAGTTATCGTCCCTCGACACTCTTACTTAAGTGGGTTACCATTATCCGAGTCCCTTGTACTTCACGGTCTATTTTACCCCACTCGTGCCACCTCCTCCTCCGTCTGTGTCTCGCCCTTTTAGACTGGGTGTGACACTCAACTAGACAACCGGACTTAAAGGTCCAGGTCAAAGTTCGATATGGATACTGAAATCCATCCTGAACAGTGGACTCGAACTAACTCCCCAAGATCCACGGATCGACGCAAACAGTGAAATGAACCCCCCCCCCCTGTCTGACCGTAGACACTTGTCTACTTCAACCGATTGTTTGTCGGTTGTTCTGGGAAGTGAGGAGACGGTTTCTCTACCCAGAGTCCGAAAGTACCCTGAAGACGAATGAAAGACAAATTGTGACCTATTATGACCATCCAAACTGGGTAGAGTATCTATACAGGAACCAAGATAGAGGACCTCATCTTGGACCTCCGAGACTGAGAGAGTCTGGTAAGTAACCTCCCGACAGACTGACCCGTGCGACGGGTTAATAAGGGGATGACGATCTGGAATCCTAGACTTAGTTCTTCGACTTTAGTGAAAACTCGTCTCCACTCAAAATGTTACTTCGTTTACTTTGAATGTATAGACCAGGGGAGCGAACGTGTCGGAAAACGTCTCAAGACCTTTACCGTTGGGTGAGGTCACAAGAACGGACCTCTTAGGGTCCCTACCCCCTCGGACCACCCGACGGCACATACCCCAGCGTGTCTCAGCCTGTGCTGACTTCGCTGAATCGTCGTCGTCGTCGTCGTCATCCCTTCCCGGACTCCTTAAAAGTATATCCGTACGAAATAAACTATAATCATTAAAGTGATAATTTCTCAATTTACAATGTCCGAAGTCCGGGGCGTTTGGACTTTAACGAGAACGAGGACTCGTAGACCATTTTCCCAGAGACGAAATAAAAAAGGAAAGACTTCTCTTGTCTAGTACCCTAGCAAGGGGCGTGTTTAGCCAGTCTCTAATGATTCGATAACATACCTTTTACCTCGGTCTTCGATAAAAGACTCGTTCACTTTACCCTATTCATTAAACCACGACTTCCCTTGTCCCTTCTCGGAGGAGGAACATCCAAAGGACCCATTCACGAGGACCAGGCAGTCTCTTAGAAGTGCCTTAAACCGGGACGGGTCTCGTCCGACCGACCGTACGGCAGGGAACAGAAGTGGCAGGACGTGATAACGAAACCTTGAGACTAGACACAACAGTGAAAAGAGGAGAGACGGGATGTCGACGGGGTACTGAGAGTATCGGGTCGACACACATCGGTCTACGTTTCGGTCAAGACTACAAGGACCGTCACTTCTTGTACTTTTTTCAGGAACTCGGTCTTTCTTCCCCTGTTACCAGTCTATTAGTTTTCTCAGTTTCCTAGACGAACTACCCGAGGGTCTAACCCTCTTCGAATTGTAGTTTTATTCATACCGTCACCCAATATTGATTGACTCATTTTACTCTTAGGTATTCAGGTATAACTATGTCCTTGACTCAGTTATTTATCTACTCAGCCCCTTCCCTTTCGTGTTGAGTTTAAATCTTCCGGTCGGCGATTTATTTTTTCCTGCCTACCTCAACGTTTTAGTGGTCACATGACATTTTCGTCATTGACCACTTTCAAACCACCCCTTGACATTTAAACCCATCAGAGTCTCATAGAGGGGTGTGTAACGAACAATTAATGTTTCCGTTTATATCATTGAAATATAAACTCTTTGGATCCCTTATAGGGAGATTGGTCTACTAGATTCAATCATAACGGTCATCTCTCTGTTTGGTTGTAGTGCATGAAGGATCATACTCCGTACCTCTTGTGTGTCACAATAAGATTTCTTTCTTAATGGGCTTAGATTAGTAGTCCTTTGTAGTCTGTATGAGTGTGATTCCTAGTAAGACATTTCCTTACTTACCCGGACATTAGAATCTTTGTAGTACTAGTGTTTCTCTCTTGACGACTCCTCCCGATCCGTTCCCGTCGCTGGCGTCCTTACCTGTCCAACCTTTCTCCTTCTGTTTGCGAAGGTCGGAAGCCCAACCACTACTCCCAAAGACTGAAGGAGTTCTCGTCCAAAGGTTTGGTCAAAAGTCTCAAGGAAGAAGTCTACTCCACCACATCCTCTCTCCTAGGAAATTCACTTCCAATGTTTTCTGAAGTCTCTTCCGACAATGTTCAACCTAGAGGAGGGTGTCGGCCCTTCACCCCCCTCACTTCCCACCACCCCAACCGTCACTGTCTGTCCTTTAAAAAACGACTACCGTTGAGCTCAAATGTCCGAGATCAGACAGGTCTGGAAATATAAATAGACCAAGAACAATAGACTTACTACAAAAAGTTTAAGGTGGTATTCCCCCTCCCCTGTTTCGATCCTACTGATTCACTTTAGGTGTTTGTTAATACATTTTTCACAAAGTAGGAAAGTCGCTACCACTTCGACCCCTCTAGAGTCGACCCTTTTCCTACAACCCAGAGCACCAGGAGGGTCGGGAGTCTAACAGGGGACTTCGAGGAGGTATTTTACCGAACTAGAGAGACGGAGGGGAGTTTTTTCAAGGTAGGTTCACAAAATGCAACAGACTTAACTAACCACACAAGACCAGTACCCAACCAACAAAACTGATCTCTAAATGACTCTTGGGGTCACAAACGACCGTAGACATAGATACTACAGGTTACCTTTTAATATGTTTGATAACTTAGAAACGTAATCTTCCGAGTCGGAGTCAAAGGAGAGTCTGGTAGAAAAGAACCAGAAGTTACTCCTGACTATTACTTATCACGACACCGGTTTTAAGAAACCCTTAATCAAAGTTCCCTTTGAAATCTTCCGGACAGATGGTTGGTGGTTTATTAATGTCACCGACATTAATGTCTTCGGAAACCGATCAGTCCGAAAGGTACAAACAACATTAGGGTACAAATTATGTGTTACATCAAATACAACCAAGTATTGATATTACAAAAATGTCGACCGATTTACAAAGCACCGACACCAAAAATCCTAAATCGGATTTATTTTGTAAAGTCCAAGTAAGACTGTCCACATGTTTATGATTGGAGTCTTAATTGAGAAATATGTATTTGTAGTGTAATGAAAGTAAGAAAACACCTAACCATACACAAGGTAGTAAACTTTTGCGAATAATAGAGAATTACCCTCATAAAAAACAACTGGTACTCCGATCCGTAGTGAAGTATATACCACCACCCCGTGGTGAGGGGTAAAACCCCCCTCAATTATTCATCAACTACCCGTACGAAAATAAAGACACTTTTGCTACCTTCAATTTCTTCCACCGTGCCAGAATGGTTCTCAACTCACGGAACGTGGGCTTCCCAATCCAAAGAGACATGAGAAAACAGGTAAAAGGCAACAGTCATCAAACGAAAGGTTCAGTGCACTGAAAATTGGAACAGAAAGTTAAATTACTGAAAGGGTATTCACGAAAGGAGGTGTTCTCAAAAGGTGTTTTCACAAACGACCAGTTTCAAGTGAAAAATTATAACATTCTTACTCTGAAAAGAGGTTCTACCACAACATGCATGGTGACTCCTACATGCCGTGACTTAGGTCTTTAGCCTGTTAGTGAGTGAGCAAAAATAAGGACCTCACACTTCCTCTCCCCAACCTCTCATGTCCCCCTTTTACCGACATGTCTTCGTAGGTCTGGCTTCCGGAGTCGAAGAAGGAATAAAGGCGGGAACACTCGACAAGGCGAGTGGGACTGAGGGTACTTGATATACCCTTAGCAGTATGGACAGATTCCCGACGTCACCATCGTTAGTTTACGCAAATCTTGTCCGGTTTTAACCCTTAAAAGTGATTGAAGGAATGAGACAAAAAATTTTTAGAATTCTACCATAGGTCACTTGAGTGGACGAAGACATATGGAGAACGACCGACCCCGTAAGAAAGCGCCATTTCCCTGTCAAGTGTGTCAGTCGAGGCAAACATGGTCAGTGTCGGCAGAGAAAGAGGGTGGGTGGGGGGAAAGGGTGAATTCCAAAAGAAAATCAAAAACGATTCGTCGGTACACTTTCCTTATTTTATTAAAACTTCTCGTAATATACCACCCTTAAAACTGTTACTCACCTTCTACCATTAATGAGAGAAGGTAATCTGAGTCACCGAAACCTGTCTATTCGACGTAACTTTGCACACTGGTCCCGGACCCTAGTACCTAACAGAAAGTGACAACAGTACCGCTGTCACTACGTCCACCGGATATTGACGGCCCGACAGTCTAGAATATGTAGTTTGACCACGATTCACTTTTATACAATCTCCGTGACCCCCTTTTTTTTAACGGTCGTCACAAATATCCTAGTCGACCTCTTTTCGCTCGGATCAACTCCTTTCTAAAGGTAATTTTCGAGATCCACCAAGACTTCTTTAGCCTCAAAAATGAAAAATAATTATTTTCCTTTAGCCTGATACTTTTCTTTTTTTTAACGAAGGACCTACAACGTGACGACAGACGCATGTGTATTAATCGTGTTACGGAAAGACGAAGGGAGAACTCGATTACGCTATTACATCACCGAAGGCTTCTCCGTTCCTCTGTGACACACCAGATCTTCGAAACGACCCCCTGATCCCTCGGTCAACACGTGTAAGGTTCTCGAACTCACAAAGAAAAAGGTCTCTCGGAGTGACTTAAAAACAATCATTGTTCATCATTTATTCAGTAACAACGTCTCAAGATTATGTCGCGAAATTCATCAGACATCTCAATCTGTGTCAATACGTATAACCTGACTTAGACAAACTTAGATCTTCCTATGTAAATTTACACCCCTCTCAGGAGAAACCGTTCGCGACAATGGTGTAGATAAAAAGGAGAAAGAAAGAAAGAAGAAGAGAGGAGCAGAGGAGAAAAGAATCATAAAAGACAGAAAGGAATTTATAAATATTCACAGAACTTGACTTTGGGAGTTCCCGGTTCGTCGTTACTTATAACACACACACACAAATTCACACCACGGAACTGAATTCTCCAACTTTGATCGAAATGTCAAGAGTAAATTACTATGAATAGAACCATTTATCCTTCTTCTTTTAGTGGACGAAGGTAAAGGTACAATATAAACTCCTTTTTCTCCAAGACACATACAAATTTTGTTTCATAAGGACCGGTCGTGTCAAACAACCACTCAGTCCGTATTATGCACCCCGTCATCCAGCAAGCACCACCCGGGAACTCGATACGTCACACCGGGGTCGAAGACTGAAAAATAAACCTTATAGAAACCACATAAGAAGCCATAACTTTAGATTCAATTGTTGTCATCTACTTTAATGGAAACATACGGTAACCACATATTGACTGGTCAGTCTCATTGTCCCTAAGTCAAATTAGGTGTGCGAACATGACCTGTCCATGGTTTAGTATCAATAAAACGAACACAACTAGAAGTCTTCCTTCGTCACGATTGTAAACAACTCCCAGATGATACACGTTTCATTAATTTAATAAATTAAGAGTGTCACAAGAACTTTTCATCTATATAGTAGTAAAACATCTATTCTCGGAACCGTTTTAGTTCAGAGACGTAAAACAAAAGAACTAAAGTATTTTAGTTGTGAGACTTTTCAGACTGACATCTGAGGTACCTAAATAAAGATAGTACACAAAAGTCCTCTACATGTTCTGGTCGAACAAATTAAAGACAAAAAAGGGAGACACGGAAGAGAAAAGACTCTCATAAAAAAAACGGATGGGGTGAAAAAGAAGGTAGTAAGACTAACTCCCAATAGAAGAAAGAGATTTCTTTAGATTTATCTTCCTCGATCATCCATCTTCTCCATCTGTCTGCTTACTATATTTATTAATTCTACTCCTTTTAAACATGTAAAGTTTCCTGAGTTACCACTATCAAGAAGTCGAAATTCAGGGTTCGTCGACTAACTTTTGGTTTAAGTCTAAATCAGAGACATGTTTGATAACTGGTTATATAAAAGTAGTGTATCAAATATATGTATTACCTCTAAAGTCAGGAGGTAAGTCATTACAAGTGTTCAAGAGACGAAAAACAAAAGAATAAAAGTATTTCAAAGACGAGGAAAATTTGGATTGAAGAACCAATTATTCTAAAATAAGACTTTAATTAGAGTCCTAAAAGAATTCGTAACAGATAAAAAAAACCTGGTGGTCCCTTTAAGTGTTTCGAAACAGATAAAATCTAGTTTCTTCTTTTTATTACTGAAAAAGAGTCCAACACTAACAGTCATTAAATGTCCAGTAGGTCTGTTAATACTATGGTCGCTAATTCATTTTTCCACTTATAAATTCGGCATTTTTCACTACTTTAAACTCACGACCACATATAGCCATAGGTATGGTGTGATTTGATCAAACAATTATATTCTAAAGTTTAAGACCATAAAATCTCCATAAACCTTAATCGTTAAACTAAACAAGTTTCTTTGGTCTCAGATTCCAGAATCAACGTACTCCTTCTCAGAACTGAAATTGTCGAGTGAACAGACACCCACGCGTGTGTGTGTTTACAAATGTAGACAACCTGACTATACGACTTTTGATATCGTTAAATTATCAAATAATACAGTCCTATAAATGAGCATCTCGACACTTAGGTAACTGGTCTCGACTCCGAAGACTACCCGAAGGGTCACCGAGTCATCCTTTCTTAGGTAGACAGTTGCGTCCTCTGAGTCCAAACTAGGGACCCAGTGTTTGTGGGGAACGTCTTCGTTTACCGTTGGGTAAGGTCATAAGAACACTCCGAAGACTATAAGCCCTCGTTGACCTTCCTTTTCTCATAAAGACACTTTGGGTCCCGACCTATCTACCTAATCAGTCAGGTGGGCACCGAGACTCGTCCCTCACAGATTAGTTTCTCCCTCTCAAAACCTTTGTTGTCCTTTACCATTCAATTAAATTCGGAGGAGAGGGAGTCAGAAAAATGTACAGAGATCTCACCAAGAAAAATAAAAAAAGGTTCTTTTCAGTCAAAAATGTTTCTTTATAGGACTTGATAACTACGGTTTACTAAGCAAGTGAAATCTTACTGCCAGGGATGACCATATCGTATGTCGTCTCAATACCCCAAGCATTTCTCAGAAATTTTACCCTAATCCTCGTAACTCCACCTTTTTGGTACGATCGAGTAAAGTCTAGAAATAACTTAAACCTTAGTATAAGTTAATATTAAAGAAGTTCCTGTCTTTACAAAGGGATCAATAAGGAAACCCACAAACGTGTGGTCCTAGAGTCCTAAAGTAGTGGTCACCAAGTCATACGGACAGGGAGATGACCATAAGTACCTATATAACTGGTCTGACACCTTCTCCCATAGTAAAAAGGGGGGAGACACAAGGAGTGTTTGTTGAAGAATCTCAATGTACGAGTGAATGATTAAACAGTAAATTCGACAAATTTGTCCATTGACAAACAATATGAAATAGTTGTGATACGAAACATTCATTCTTTTTACCTACACTAGTTTGAACTTCTCCGTGATGGTCCTTATTAGGACAAAACACTCTGTCTCCGACCCGACTGGAGAACCCAGAAACGTATAAAGTAAGGACCAAAAGTAGGGTGTTTCCTCATTCTCCAAGACATCCCTAGGGACTGTGATTCATTGGCGTGAATCCACTCGAGACTTATTCGTCTTGTCCTCTACGTCTGCACTACTCTTGAACGTTTGCCTCACAGTCTGATTCTCGTGCTATTAGATCAAGGTATACTTTGGAGACCCAGGTGGGAGTAATTTGTATCACAGTACTAATAGAACTAGTGGTAGAATTTCACGAAAAAGAGATCAGCACTTATTTTACGAAATGGACTTTTACGCTTCGTGGGGTTTTTTTCCTGAAAGAAAATGTGTAGTAAAAAAAAAAAAACCGACGTACCGAACGTCCTAGATTCAAGGGACTCGTACCAAACTTGGTTCTGGTGGTCGTCACTTTCGTCTTAAGAGTCGGTGACCTGGCGGTCCCTTAAGGGTGTGTTGTAGAAACACACACACACACTATCCTGTGTTCCGTATGCCTTCAAGGTGAGACCACCACTACCGAAACTTCTCTTACCTTCCAAAAGACATCAGACCCTCGAAGTTGTACTCCTAGAATGATTCGTCTCCCAGGACCATCTTTATGATCCTAATAGAAAATGAGGAATGTATTCGTCAGACCTGGGAGGTATGGGTAAGTCTTTCAAATCTCTTTTTCGAACTCCTCCGTAACTTAATTATAGAGTCTACTGTCACAACGATAATATGACAATTTTATATGTGAAATATATATATATATATATATATATATATATATATTTTAAATTTTATGAAAACCGATCATTTTTTGTAAAATAGTACTACGGAATTAAGAAATTTTTTTACAAATAACTGCATATCAACTAAATGTTACAACACAATTAAAGTCCATACGTTGTTTTACTAGTAAATATACATATATAAAAGTATAAAAAAGGTAATACTGAATAACATCCTATAATTATATCTAGGGTCATGATATGTCATCCTGGACCAAATAGGTAGGATATATATGATCAAACGGAAACGATTAAGGTTTGAGATTAAGGACGGGGGGGGTGGAGGCGAAATATCTCTACGGAATTAAGAAAATAAATTCTACACCAAAATAACCAAACCCCCGAAGGGTCGACCAGGTCATCATTTCTTAGACGGATGGTTTCGTCCTCCACGTGCAAACTAAAGACCCAACCCTCCTAGTGGACGTTTTCCTTTACCGTTGCGTGAGGTTATAAGAACGGACCTTTCAGGGTACTTGTCCCCTCGGACCGCCCGATGTCGGGAACCCGAGTGTCTCAACCTGTACTGTCTCACTGACTCATGCACACGTAACACCACCGAGTCTGCCATTTCGCAGACAGATGTTACGCCCTCTGGGTCCAAGCTGGGCACCCAACCCTTCTAGGGGACCTCTTCCCTTTACCGTTAGGTGAGGTCATGATAACGGATCTTTTAGGGTACCTGTCTCCTCGGACCATCCGGGGTCAGATACCCCAGTGTTTCTCACCTGTGCTGACTCGCTGAAGGGAAGTGAAGTGAAGTCATGGTTTACTCGTTGACATAAGCTCTTGTCTCCAATGAATATACTACACACGTCGACATGTATGACACAGAAAGGACCCCCCTTTTATCACTTCTTTATAGTGACAATCTCATTAAAGGACCTGGTCACTCTATCCAACGAGAGATTTGGTTTTACACTAGAGACGGTACCACTTCGACTGTTACGCCTAAACTACAACTACATGATCAATCATCGGTCACTCTGACTCCTACTCCACCTTAAACATGGGATCATTGGTAAGAACCCACTCGACCATTCCGATCAGACAGAACGTTTCGGGTCCTTTCACCAGAACACTTCTGTCCATTACCCGTTGTGTCTACAGCAAAGTAAAGTTTAATGTAGTCGGAACGACACAGAGTACAAACAATATCTTACTAAGTGTGTCCTTTTGGTAAAACTAAGAAGTATAGAAAAATTTTGTTATAAAAGTCGTACAGAATTACGAAACATATTTCGGCATAGAGGTTATCCGGCCAAATTAAACCATACTTTGACCTTAAAGTCTACCTTCCGAAGGATTACGTGTTTTCTTGGAGTCGAAAGGGAGTCTTGGTTTTGTTTATGTGTGTATTTGTTGTTGTTACTTTCTCAAAGTTAATTCTAAAAGTCTTGTGTTTATGGGTAAATTTACGTGGATTAAGAGACGATCGTCGGTGAAATTTAATAACAAGAAAAATTTCCTTTTAGGTTATATCAACTTTCGCACACGAAAAAACTTATATTCTACGAAGGAACGTAATAGACTGTCTTCCTCTTTTCGTACAAATCGAAAAAGTCTAAATTGTACAAGATCGATTAGTCTTTTAGAAATAATTAATGTAAAGACTTGAGATATCTTCTCCCAGAAACAAACAAACCAACCAAAAAAACCAATGTTTTTATACTACTTTTTTCAATTTGGTATATAATAGAACATTAAAACCTTTCTCGTACAATAACCCAGTATAGTTAGATCTCCGAAAATCATCCTCTTGTTTGTGACCAGGGGTTCTGGAAGGAGTGGTAGACTCTCCTACTCTCTTAAAGGATGACAATTTCGTTTTGGTCCCAGTACCCCCACCCTCCTCTGAGAACCGGTACCTTCTTATTCAAACCCGCATTCGACATGAAGGACAAAACGTTTCTCAGTGAAAGAGACGTAAAAGACGTAAAGTCGAAGGAAAGAGAGGAAATATCGGAGGGGTATCGGAAGTACGGGAATCGAAAACACAGTACCCGGTAAAAGACACATGTGTCTTACTCCACCACCACCTGTCGATTCATTGTTTCTGTCGTTAACTCACCTAGTACCCCTCCCTCAGTTCTCCGTGTGGGGTCGAGGTGGTGACTAACCGAAACACTACACCCCTCTACCATATCTGAGTGACACAGAGGGTTTAAGTATCCAACTTCGGGGTCGGAGGTCACAATAACATAAACCTCTATTAAGGAAATCCCTCTATTAATTTCACTTTACTCCAATTTCCCACCCCGGGGATTAAGCCATACTCACCACAGGAATTATAACTCAGTTACTCTGTGGTCCTCACTGACATATGTCCCTTTCCCGGTACACTCCCGGATCACTCTCCCGTCAACAGATGTTCGGATCCTCTCTCCGGAGACCTCTGTGGTCTGGACGGTACTGGAACTAGAACCTGGGAGTCGGGGATCACATACACACTTCAGCGAATCAGCACAGGTTGAGAAACGCCTGACATCGGATGGTCCGAGAAGGGAGGTACCCTAAGAGGTCCGTTCTCATGACCTTACCCAATTAATTAAAAACGGTAAATTCGGTGAGTCAGACACCATAAATCAATACCGTCGTTATCTTTGATTAGATGTTTAAATCTCAATGTTTTAGAGATTCGAAAGTAAAGGGGTAGATGTAATCTCTACCTCGACCTTTAGTAAGAATGGAACATCCCAAAACCATACTCTTATTCACTATAGTACGTTAGGCATATCACGGAGCACCTATGATAGAGTATACGCCTCCCTTACTCCGGGTGTTCTTGTCCGACCACAAGTAAAAGAGTACCGGGTCCGAAAAGGGACTTATGAATCGTAACGTCGTTTGTTGCGTTTAGTAATAAGTGGATTCAAACTTCAAAGGACGGTGTCAAACGGACCGACCCCAGAATATCTTCTGGGTCTGAATCCCGTGTGTACTAAGAAAAACGAAGACTGCGTACATAGAGGAAGTTTTCAATCAACTTAGGAGGGACATGTAAACTTACAACGAAATAAATGACATGAACTTTCTGTCATTTCCCCTTTAGATCATTTACAGTTTCTTTACGAGACGACTGGGTCGCGTACCTTAACGTACATGATTAAGTCCGAGAAACTATATGGCCTTAGTGCACATACACGTCTCACTACTATCATCCAACTCAAACGGACAGAGCTCCTTCATTTCTACAAAAGTTAGGAATCATCGTCATCACCATCGCCATCAGTGAGTCAGCACAGGTCGAGAAACACTGGGGTACCTGGTATCGGACGGTCCGAGGAGGCTGGTACCCTTGGACCAGTAAAGATTGAATGTCACTAGACTCTCCATAGTGCATACCAAGACGACGACGACGACGACGACGACGACGATTCAGCGAAGTCAGCACAGGCTGAGACACGCTGGGGTATCTGTCGTCGGGTGGTCCGAGGGGGCAGGGACCCTAAGAGGTCCGTTCTTGTGACCTCACCCAACGGTAAAGGAAGAGGTTTCGTACTTTCACTTTTCACTTTCACTTTCACTTCAGCACAGACTGAGAATCGCTGGGGTACCTGACGCCGGGTGGTCCGACAAGGCAGGTACCCTAAAAGGTCCGTTCTCACGACCTCACCCCACGGTAACGGAAGAGGCTGTATACCAAGACGGTTGTCTATTAATCTGTCTACTTCCGTGTCTCTAAAGAAGGAGTGCTCGTATTCTCCAACCGATCAATTCTTCACCTACCCCCACAGAGGATCGAGGGAGATGGTACAAGGTGACTCAACAAGGATTTCAAGAGATAATTGACGTGGAAAAGTTTATACCCACTTGTGCAGACAGAAAAGGGAAAAGTGTCGTTTCATGTCTCTAATCCACGACATGGAGGTCCCGAAGATTACGTTACGGGAAATGGTTCGACCGTCAGTTATTTAGTCTAAGTCTATCATAACTTGTGGACGCCTCATTCCGCGATCACCATTTCTTGGCCGAACGGTTAAGTCCTCTGTATTCTCTACGCCCAAACTAGGGACCCACCCCTTCTAGGGGACCTCCTCCCGTACCGTTGGGTGAGGTCATAAGATCGGAGCTCTTAGGATACCTATCTCCTCTGACCACCCGATGGCAGGCATCCCAGTGTTTCTCGACCTGTGGAGACTTCACTGAATCATGTGACACATGGAGTAGGACACCTTAGTTCTACAGTACATTCTGTACTCACGACGGGAGCTCGACGACTAATAGAGTAACTTCTCTCCTTTCGAGATTGTTCGAGGTTCTGTCAACCCGAATAAAACAAACGAAAATAGCCACATGTTAACGAAATGTCACAACGCAAAGACGACGTGTTTCTTCACTTAGTCGAAATACATATGTATATAGGGAAAAGTGAAGTTGAAGTACGTGGAGGGCGGTAAGGTGGGCAGATCCAGTAGTGTCTTGTGGTCCGACCCGAGGGACGTATTATGTCGTCGAAGGGCGACCGACCGACAACACGCGTGCCATCACATATACACACGAGGTGCCGTCGAAGGGCGACCGACCGACACATTCGTGCCATCACATATACACACGATGTGTCGTCGAAGGGCGACCGACCGACAACACGCGTGCCATCACATATACACACGAGGTGCCGTCGAAGGACGACCATCGCACACACACACACACACAATCACGACGAGAGATTGAAACACAACGAGAGGGTAAGAGGGGACACAGGTGTGTAGACAAGACATGTGGACGAACGGATAAGGACGGACCTTCATCCAAAGAAACATGGTAAAAAGATCTAAGGTGTATGAACGCAACTATATGTCGTGAACCAAAAGAGATAAAGTTAGGTATACTGTCTGAGATCCGGGTAGGTGTAGAGATGTTTACCGGGTGAAGACAGGGAGAATCCCGACTCATTATAAGGTAGCAGATAGGTAGAGGGAATAGGTAAGTAGAGAACAACCTGTAAATACAACAAGGGTGCAGAACCGATAACATATCACAACGTCACTTAGAACCTCCTATATTCGACCCGAATATTATCTGTTTACATTACACATTACGTGTGAAGAATTTCTATTTCAAAGGGGGTTGATAAGATAAATAATTATATATTCATAAGGGAGACCTCCTTTGCATAAGGTTATCAATCCGACCCTACGACCTCTGTTTTAACTACTTCTGCCACAAGGTCGATGTAGAGCGACGATCTTTTGGTGTAGTTCTGAACCTCCGAAATTTGTTCGTGGTAAAATTACTCTAGACACTAAAATGACTAGTACTTAAGATCGTCCGTAGTCGGTCCATTGGGAAGACAAGGGACTTCTCAAAGTGTCCAGTGAGTCACCATAAGTCAAGTAGCAACCAGACCAGACCTCCCAGGTCTTACTGAAGTGAGTGGTGGACCGTGGTGTCGTTCCCAAGGGTCTTCCGACTAGAGGGGACCTAGGGAGTGGAGAGGTACATCTGAGTCCCGGAGAGGCACTTCAAAGAGGAAATCACATAGTCCAAAGAGTTTCACTACGAGTCCCAAAGGTCTCTGGTTCCGGTTTCGATAATCAGTGTCCTTTACGATCTGAACCTCTACAGTATTACAGTAATATAACGAATTTGACCCAATTTCCGTCAAGTATGAGTTACCGTCCCTTTGTCTGAGTGGACAACCACCTTCTTCGAGTTTCTTGAACACTGGTAGAAAAAAAGGAAACTTATAAATAAATAAACCGACGTGACCCAGACTCAGCACCGCACGTTTTTGAGAAATAAACGTAGTACACCCTAGATCAATGGACTGAACCCTAGTTTGGGTCCGAGGGACGTGACCCTCGAGTCTCAGAATCGGTGACCTGGTGGTCCCTCCAGGTTTCTACCGTATGTGGAAACACCAAACGATCCCAAATTTTTTTTAGAAAAAGAAAAAAGGACTTATGTGGATTCTAAAGTAAAGGTTACATAAAGTCCCAAAAACACAAAAACAGAAAAAAAAAAAAAACGGTCTTAAACTTCGTGGAACCCTTACAGAACGGGGCAAAAATAAAAAACCAAGATAGAAGAAGGATACTTCTTACTATTTTGAACTCCTAAGAAAAAATTTTACATAGTTTATACCAGAGATCGTGTCTTCTTGATTGTTAGATCATCTCTTCCTGAGTACCTACGACCATTTAAATCTCGTGTTTTGAATTATTTTTAATTCTTTCGATAGGAGTCACACTCCCCTCACGACTCAGTGGGTCCTATAGTCCCTCCCAAAGTCTCCCCTTCACCGTAAACTCGTCTCGGAACACCTCCCGCCACCAGAGATGTCTACCCTCCCCACCTCACCTCTAACGTAGAACCTCCTCCCCGTCCCTCGTGTCGGGTGTCTCGTCTACCACCCTGGGACCTTGCTCGTCTCCACCCTACCGTACCTCCCACTCCGACTCGTCTACACCACCTCCCGTACTCCTGAACCGAGACTTGCGGCTCAACAAGACGTCCATTACCAGGACGTCCCTAAATACCGTCTCCGTACGGTACTAGACTGAAGCCTAAGATTTACGATAAAGATTGTCGTCAAAGTCCTACCTAACCTCCTTGACGTCTGTCCTCCGGTACTTCGGTCAGTCTCCCGCCCATTCGGTCCTCTCATCAGTGACCCGTTACCTTACCTTCTCTGTCCAAAACTCTCACTACACAATCCCTCGTTCCATTATCTTGTTGAAAAAAAAAAAAAAAAAGTGAATGTAGGGAACATCAACAGTCAGTGATTCAGCACGACTTGAGAAACATTGGGGTGCCTGACGTCGTACGGTCCGAAGACTGGGGCACCTGACGTCGTGCGGTCCGAAGGGACAGGAAGTGGCAGAAGGTCAAACGAGTTTGAGTATTGGTAACTCAGTCACCACGGTAGGTTGGTAGGGCAGGAGCAATCGGAGGAAGAGGAGGACGGAAGTTAGAAAGGGTCGTAGTCCCAGAAAAGATCACTCAGCCGCGCAGTATAGTCCACCGGTTTCATGACCTCGAAGTCGAAGTTGTAGTCAGGAAGGTCACATAGAAGTCCCAACTAAGGAAATCCTAAATGACCAAACTAGAGGAACGTCAGGTTCCCTGAGAGTTCGCAGAAGAGGTTGTGGTGTCAACCTTTCGGAACTAAGAAACCGTGAGTCGGAAGAAATGCCAGGTTGAGAGTGTAGGTATGTACTGATGACCGAATATAGGGAATGGATTAAATAAAGAGAGTTTTTAGCTAAAAAGTCTATCCCGTGACTTTGAATCTTTGTAAAATCTTGGAGAAACTGTACTTTATCGATCTTTACTCCTCCCAACTCAAAGTTTCGGTTAGTAGAGACGGCGTCGACGACGAAGACGACGATTCAGCGAAGTCAGCACAGGCTGAGACACGCTGGGGTATCTGCCGTCGGGTGGTCCGAGGCAGCAGGGACCCTAAGAGGTCCGTTCTTGTGACCTCACCCAACGGCAAAGGAAGAGGTCGAAGGGTGTTTTGGAGTAACAGAGTGGCAACTTTTATTGCCTTTGAAAGAAGGATCTACTAACCAACACGGTCATTGTTTTTATCTCGTGTGGCTAAAGGAATTTCCGAAAATATTTACACAGAAGGGGACTCAACATCTAGACATACGCGGACACAGACATAGTTCGTGCATTCAGGAACTTATATCAAAATAGAAAAAAAAAAACTAGACAACTAGTCAAATAAATAAAAATTTTAAAAAATTAAAAAAAATAAACAATTTAAAATTTTAGAAATTAAGAATGTACGCAAGGGTTTGTACTTGGGGGGAGGGTGGAGGGAGGGGTGTTGTAGAGAGACCCAGTAGGGGTACGTGGTCGGGGTTCGTACAAATTTCAAGAGGCGATCACAGAAATAGCCAAAGTAGCTGAACTTACAATAGTTATTCCTTTCTTTCACGTGGCAAGTACACGCTAGTGGGCTATGACAGAAAGACACACACACGGATTTACTAAGACCCGAATAATTGTCTAAAATAACGTATAATCTTAGAACATGTGTTTCTTACATAACAACGGTGTCTGTCTCGACCCTTCCTTTTCATTTTTACTCAGTCTCTCACTCTCTGTTACATCGTCAAGTGAACCCTTGAAGGAGACATATTTGGACGGGGGGGTATTCAGTGGAACGAGTAAACTTTTGTTCCCCCTGTTGTTAGACAGAGATTTCAAGATAAAGACGGATTTGGGACTTCCGGCCCCTACCCAACGGGGTCGGGAAACACCAACCCAAGGGACCACTTACCGGAGTGTACCTGGTCACTGGTGTCTCGGAAACACAGACTCACGAGTCCTGAGTCCCGACGTGCACCTTAGAGTGGACTTTTACGTTAAGAACCGTGTCTAGCTTTACTCTGTACCTTTCAGTACTGTAGACCTTATAACCATACCGTAGGTGAACCGAGTGCAAGTGTCCAAAAGTCCCAGGACAATGCAGGACCACTGCTGTACATCTTCCACTCCCCTTTTCTCCCGAGAGCGAAGAGAAAAGACAGCGACTCTGACGTGCCGACCTAGTCTCGGACGTACATCACTACCTATAAGTGACTTACTTGCTGACGAATTTACGGTCCACGGTACAAGACGGTCCACTAACTGTAGGGTACAAAGTAAATTAGAGGGGGTTTGTTCCTTTGGACCGGGAGGAAATTTGTCTACTTCTCTACCTACGGATCTCCTCAATTCAATGGCACCGGTTCCTGTTCGTGGAACGCACGTTGTCTCGACCTTAAGTTCGGACTTAAACATATCGGAAAGTTGGAGACGGGAAAACACATACGAGATAAGAATGATAAAAACCCCCCCCCCCTCCCGTCGTAACAAATAAACAACGTCACTCGTCCCGAAAAAAAAAGAAGAAGAGATCAACACTACGTGTCCGAATCAACGGGACTCCGTTCACCCTAGAATTAAGGGACTGGTCCCTACCTTGGGATTAGGGGACTAACCGTCCGTCTAAGAATTGGCGACCCGGTGGTCCCTTCAGGGATATAATATAAGAAGCAGTCTTATAACAAACCCACAGTCAGTTGTGCGAAGTACGTCGTTTCATCTTCAATCGAGTCAAACCTTTAAACTCTTGAGATTGAGTGACCTAGTTCGTGTGTCAGTAACGACGTACTTACAACTAGTTTGCGTACGGATGACAATAAAAGAGAGATCAGACGCTGAAACAGTAAATGACAATACCTCTTTTTTATACCTTCTGACCTTCCAAAAGTCGAAAGTTTTACAATAAAAATTCTATTCAAAGAATTGTATCCCCTAAACTCTTTTACGGTTTGGTTAGCCTCTATCGAGCAATTACGGAAGAAAGGATACGGTCGAACTGTTGTAAACCATCTTTGGGTTATGACCCTGATAACATCATTAAAGAGCGTGGAACAATTCTCACTAGTGGAGAGAGCAATGGGCCTTCTTTGTCACTTGACCCTCTACGTCAACACTTTAAAGACCAAAAAGTCCTTACCAGTCTCACCGGTTTGCAGTGGAAAGGGTAATGAGAGAAATGAATTGAGAAACTATAACAAGAACCCTAATTGGGTAATGAAAAAGACCCGTGGGAGGTGGGAAAGAAAGGGGAGTTGTGTAAGGAAGAACGTTATAGGACAAAGACTTTCTCGGAGAGGAAAGTATAAAAGATTAGGTTGTCGGAAAAGAAAATTAGGGTAAAGTTTGAGGACAGAAAACACCTTTTTATTGGTCCATAGGGGTTCGGGAGGGGAAAGTACCCAAATGGACCCAGTATGGTACACTGACCGGACTTCGTTTGTCTTGGATCAGAAATGGAAAAGGGAGTAGACTCGACGAGGACATACAAACTTCCAGACTCTTTTCCACCCCTTTCCGGTACCGTCTCACCTCTCCTCCCCTCTCTATAAATAGACGTCCCCCGTACGGTACTAGGGGTCTCTCCTCTCACTGCCTCCTTTCTCGCAATAGTGCTGGATTTCTTCTAACAAAGCCTTTACTCTGGACGGAACTTTATCAAGGTAGAAACACGAGAACTGGACTTAAATTTAGAGTCAGGTACTCACAAAACATACCTTCCCCTCCACACCCTGGACGATATAAACCATCAAAAAAACCGTCTATCCCAAAGGACAAAGTAACACAAAATTTTATTTCGACGGACACGTCTACTAAAGAGATCCCACGATTCAACAAAATCCAGCATATGAGACCCACCCGTTCCGGACACTGCACCGACGAATTGTCAAGGTTGGTCCACTTCCATTCATTAGCAAGTGAACAACCCATAGAGTCACAATTGGAATGTCTATTTGTGTTAGCTGAGGTCATTCACGATTTGGAACTTTGTTCGTTTGTTTTTGTTTTTTTCGGGGGTGGTGTGTGACTATCTTTAGCAAAAATTTTATAAAATGTAAAGGAAGAGAACCTTTCAACTCTTTTGACCTGTCTTAACCTCAGAGAAAACGACATAGCCAGTAGTAGTACTCCCATTTATAACAGAAAGACAACACTCTACCATAGTAGTCTCAGACAAGTATGGTCACCCTGAGTAACAGAGATTTGTACTTTACAGGGGTCTGACGACACATGAGACACGAAAAAGATTTTAAATTTTTTTTTAAAAAAAAAGTCATGTCAAAAATTCAGAAGTAACTTAAACAATGGTATGACGAAGACATACAAAACCTAAAAACCGGTACTCTATGCACCCTAGAACCGAGGGCCTGGTCCCTAACTTGGGTGTGAGGGGCGTGACCTTCCCTGCCGGGGTTGGTGGCCAGACGGTTCCTACAGGGAGAGACAGAAGAAAATTTCAGACAGAAGAGAAAACATGGACCAACATGAGGATGGTGCTACAATCGGGGACCCTCGGGGAAAGGTGGGGGTGTGGGGGGTATAAAACGTAGATTGAACGGTACGGACCCCTTACTCTAGGGTGTCTAATAACCTCTCCCTTCAATTTTCCCCCTTGGTTATCCGGTACTCATGTCTGGTCTGTGGAAGATCTTTCAAGAGAGAAATTCGAGACGACCCACTTGAGAGACTACAAAACCGAAGAGGTCTCACACAGAGTGACTCCAAGGTCGGACATAAGACCAATCAATGCCAAAGTTCTGTTCACTCGACAGCAGAACACTGAGTAGCACATGACAAAATTCGTTGCTGGGCCGGAGGCTCTTATTTTCCGACAGATTAGTAGAGCAAAGGACGGTACCGACTGCAGTGACAGTGGCAGTAGTGGAAGTCCGGGTAGTGTAATAATTCAGGGGTGTCATCTATTCAACGGTCTGATTTGTACAATGTATCTGTGGCAGGAACCACAGAGCCGCAGACAGAAGAAATTTATCTATTGTGCTTTTACCTAGATTAAACCTGGTTCCATAACTAACGGGACCCCATTACCTACCGGAAGTGGTCGGTAGACTTTTGTGGTTAACGACTCACGTCCTATGGTTAACGACTCCTGGACGACACACGTCGTCCACAGATGACACACTTGACCTACGACTCTGGTGTTCGTCTTTACCATGTGTGTGGGAGGGGTGGGGTTCGATGGGGATTCCTTGACCCACGTCAGTGTCTTTACACGTACTTGCACTACCCCCGGGTCTCTCGTCATACTTTGGATGAGTCCTCCGCCTCTTCGGTTTCTTTCTACTTCGGACCTGTATCAATAATCGACCCACTTCACTCTTCCCCGACAAGAGTTCCCTCGGACCCGTTCTCTCCTCCGTCCTCCGTGGGACGCCCCGTCCAGGACAACGTCCCACTGAAATCACTGTCGTCGTACCTTCGGTCCAAGACATACAGTAAGACCCCGGGAACCACCTGTCTCGACTCCTCGTGACCTATCACCACAATACCTATCCACGAAGGACCCCTGCACTCCCAATACTCGTCCTACCTAAACACGGACTTGTTCTCGGCGCCGGAGTAAAGACCTATGACCCTTAACCTAAACTCTTTACAGACACTTACATTTTAAGTTTTCGTACGACTACCTACAGTCGCCACTCCTCTCCCACGCCATGTCGTGTTCGGACTCAGGACTCCCGTCCGCCGCCGTGTTTACCCTCCCAGTGTCACCTCTTCTATTACCTAAGTCGAAACGCTTCTACCGGCCCCTTCGTGACTGCCGGGTCCGACTCGAGAGTGATACTAGAGTCCCTTAGACCCCAACCCCCCAGGGTGCCTAAACGAGACACTTTCGACCTCTGTCGGCGACGGTAACGACCCTTATCTATTCCATCCCCGTTTCCAAGAAGAGTAAGTTTCAGTTTCGACTGTTTTCTTCCCATACATACAACCTAGGCTGACGTCCCCTGGGACACTG
This sequence comes from Capra ibex, assembly GCA_006410555.1. Taxonomy (NCBI): domain Eukaryota; kingdom Metazoa; phylum Chordata; class Mammalia; order Artiodactyla; family Bovidae; genus Capra; species Capra ibex. The sequence goes on along the minus strand of SJYO01018169.1, from coordinate 49,272,574 downwards.
GGAAACTCTTTCCGCCCCGAGGACCGAATCGGGGGGGAGGGGTTCGGGTCCGCGCCGAGGTCCCTGCCACCCACCGTAGTCTCGTCCGAAACCGGTCCGTCAATGAGAGGTCTGGACCAAGTCCAGACGACCGACTAACCAGACCCAAAACAAGACCCACTATTCACCCTCCGAAGGTATGGAGAGGTCCCGACGGTGAGTGGTCCCATTCCAGTCTCTTCTCCTTGAACAAAGAGATATTTCACTGAAGACCGAAACTCTGGTTTTTTCTTCTTGTCAAAATAACGTATAAAGTATTGGGTCTCTCTTCGATACCTAGTCGACTTTCTTTGTCTGTCCCCTTTCTCCCTCCCTCTCTCCCCCTTATCTAGACTTATCAAACAAGTCGAACTTTGTGTCGACATTCCTTCTCTTTCAATGAAAGCACGCCTAGGAAGTAATCCTTCAAGTGTGAGACCGGTCGTCGAGAGTCCTTGGTACGAAAAATAGAAAACTTCACGAAAGAGCGAGCAGACTCTACCCAGTCCCACTACTGACTTTTCCTGGTTCTTTCCACGTTTGACCGAGGAACAAATTCCAAAAGGATTAATCTTCTCGCCTCTCTTCCACTCACTCCCGGTACGCTCAGAGGGGATCACACCGACGGGCACCAGTCGTGACACCGCCCCCGCCCCCTCCCCCCCCCTGCCAGTGCCTCAAGGGGACCAATCGAAAGACACTGAACGCTAAAAAGAAACAATACGTGACTTGTCTAAGGGAAGAGACCATAAGTCACCCCTCGTGCATCGGACTCCTACCGTTAATCGATCTCAATCCGGTAGAGAAGAAACGTGTCGGGTTCTACTCTGTATGTTAATGAAACCGTCGAGTGGTCGGGAAAGTCGGGGAGAGATATGTGTGTCGTCCTCCTGTCCAAGTAGGAGGGCGCGGACGGGGGGAAGGAGGAGGGTTTAAGGAGGAATGGACCTACTTTAGGACCATATGTGCCTGGAACGGACGTTTATCTTGACGGCCGCGGAGACTGCAGTAGTCCGAGGCGCTTCGAGTAACCGCCTCTTCAATTCTCAGAATAAAATCTGGGTCTCTGACCCGGGGGACCTAGGTCGATCTCGTCCAGAGAAGGTCGGAGTCGACGGGCGGGAGGAGGGGAAGGCACCAACGACCCCGAACTCTTCTACCTTACAGTCTCCGCCGAACGACGATTGACGTCCCACTCTTCCTGTTCGAGTGACGATGAGTCTACCTCTTTTCTTCTACGACTGTTGGGTCTCTACCGAATGGTGGGTCGAGCGCCCACGAGACGGAAGGTGGAACCGTGTGCGACCGACGGAAGGACCAACGGTGGTAGGAAACACATATCCCGTCGTCGGTCACCATTTTCTGTACCCGACAAAGAGTTGGAGAGGACAGGGGAAACGAAGGACCTCAGTCCTAAATTTTGTACACGAAAATATAACATTCACCTAGTTCACGTAAGGTTTCCCACAGAGTTCGATCCAATTATGTAAAGTCGATTCTACGAAGGAGACGTTCGCCCTCCAAATTTGGAAGGCCCTATTTTCGAAATTACGTCACTTGTCACCACATCTAAACTAGGTCCTTCTGACTCATTTATTTATAAACTTTTCTATTCCGAAGTGAAGACACAAATCCTGGGTGACTCGTTGGTCTTTCCTGAAAAAAAAGTCTTTAACTTTTAGACCTGTGTAGTAGACCGTTTCGGAAAAAAGAAAAGGGGACTGAATTAATCTTTTTAAGTGTAGACCAACACGGAAACTCTTTAGAACAAACAAAAAAAAAAAAAAATTAGTTTAAAACACTGTTTCATGTTTAGATAGTGTTTGGATATTATCTGATGTTTCTCTTAAAAATCCACAAAGTTGAGTGACAACGGAGTCTCTTAAGTACAGGGGATGTGAAATCCCGGTTCAATATCTGCCTATTAGAGGAACCCACCTTTAGACTCCCGTTTTTGTGTCGTCACTCCTGCCTTAATTCTAGAACGACAGAAGTACGAACCGCTGATACGTCCGGAACTAAGGTGTCATTAGATAACGTCAACATGAAGTGTGTCGATGACGAGAGTCAAGTCAAGTCAAGTCAACGAATCAGCACAGACTGAGAAACGCTGGGGTACTTAGCGTCGTACGGTCCGGAGGGACAGGTAGTGGTTGAGGGCCTCAAGTGAGTCTGAGTGCAGGTAGCTCAGCCACTACGGTAGGTCGGTAGAGTAGGAGACAGCAGGGGAAGAGGAGGACGGGGGTTAGGGAGGGTCGTAGTCTCCGAAAGGGTCACTCAGTGGAGAAGCGTACTCCACCGGTTTCATGACCTCGAAGTCGAAATCGTAGTAACGAAGGTTTCTTTAGGGTCCCAACTAGAGGAAGTCTTACCCTAACCAACCTAGAGGAACGTCAGGTTCCCTGAGAGTTCTCAGAAGAGGTTGTAGTCTCAAGTTTTCGTAGTTAAGAGACCACGAGTCGGAAGAAGTGTCAGGTTGAGAGTGTAGGTATGTACTGGTTACCTTTTTGGTATCGGAACTGATCTACCTGGAAACAACCGTTTCATTACAGAGACGAAAACTTATACGATAGATCCAACCAGTATTGAAAAGAAGGTTCCTCATTCGCAGAAAATTAAAGTACCGACGTCAGTGGTAGACGTCACTAAAACCTCGGGTTTTTTTACTTCAGACTGTGACAAAGGTGACAAAGGGGTAGATAAAGGGTACTTCACTACCCTGGTCTACGGTATTAGAAATAAAAGACTTACAACTCGAAATCCGGTTGAAAAAGTGAGAGGAGAAAGTGAAAGTAGTTCTCCGAAAAATCAAGGAGAAGGGAAAGACGGTATTCCCACCACAGTAGACTTATAGACTCCAATAACTATAAAGAGGGCCGTTAGAACTAAGGTCGAACACAAAGAAGGTCGGGTCGCAAAGAGTACTACATGAGACGTATATTCAATTTATTCGTCTCACTGTTATATGTCGGAACTGCATGAGGAAAAGGATAAACCTAGGTCAGACAAAAAGGTACAGGTCAAGATTGACAACGAAGGACTGGACGTATATCCAAAGAGTTCTCCGTCCAGTCCACCAGACCATAAGGGTAGAGAAAGTCTTAAAAGGTGTCACCTAACACTAGGTGTGTACAAATTATAGTGGTAGCGACAATGACTGAAACCTAAGAACTCCTAGTCTGTAGGGAGAACGACCACCGGAACCACATCTGATCCGAGTCTTGTTTTGGTCTCACACCGCCTCCTCTGACCCCAAGGGGACCTCGCCAAAACACCCGCAGAAACAACTTGTGGAGACGTCGAGGGTGTACCTTCGGTCGCAGGTCAGGGCCCCAAAGGACAAGGACGAGGACCCGGTCCGGGGTCTGAGTAACTTTGTGTTTACTGTCGTCATTAACCGACTCTCTATTTGGTCCTGCTCGATCACTCGTCACGTCGCCCGTCAATTCATCGATTCACTGTTAATGGCGTGACGTCGGAGACCCTAGTCCTCGACGGCGGGTCGGGCAAACAAAAGCCAAAATTTCCTCGTTATTGTAATTAACCTCCTCCCGTAGGGCCAATGACACCGGAGTGGGCCCAAGAGGAGACTAAGAGAAACCTCCTCCCTCTCATCCACCGGACCCCTTCCTACCGACACAACTGACGGGGAGGGTTTGGACGTGGGGGCGGGGGGGTGGAGGATCGTCTACTCTTAAAACCTTTACATACAACAACTAAGGTCATTTGGCTATCAACCAAATCAAACTTCTAATGAGAGACCCTCCCCGCCCAAATGACAGGCAGTGTTCTAGGACCACAGATGTCGCCCTTTTCACAGTCACAGCGAGTCAGGACAACCTGAGAAACGATAGCGCACCTGACATCGGGTGGTCCGAGGAGACAGATACCGCAAGAGGTCGGCTCTCATGACCTCACCCTTTTATCCCGGGATTTTAGGCAGATTTAACGGAGAAAGGGAGCCTCGTCAGGGTAAAGGGGAGACTAAAAAAAAAAAAAAATTCAAAATAACGTTTACACTAGTTAACCGATCTATACGGTTACTTTCTGTTTCTTCCGGGGTCGGAAAAACCTCCAACATCAGAACAAACTTCTCCTATTCAACACTCATTTTGATACCAGACGATAAGATGAACGAGACTCACCTCTAGGAATTATTCTTCAAACCCCAGGACGTCCTCAACCCTCTCCCACCCCTTCCCCTTCAAAGACAGATCACCTCTGTGAGCCGGACGGGACGAAAGAAACTTTCCGGTAAAATTGGGAGAAGACCAGCATTTGTTGGTAATCCTACTAATCGAACCTGACCTTCATTCGTCTGATTTGTTTGGGTCCTTGATCAATTCTCAGGAAAGAGTCATATTAGACGCAAAGATGGGATAAGAGTCCCAGATTTATGGAATGTTTATGACAGATTACCTGAGCAAACCCCAAGCAACCAAAGGAAGTCGGAGTCGATTTAAAAGGCTCGGGAGGGGAGACTAACTTCCGACGAAAACGGAACGTGTCTTTTGAACAAAGTCCTTATCTGTGCACAGACGAAAACCCTAATAAAGATGTCCCTTCGGGTTAGATGTTTTTGGTCGTTTTACTACTTTCCTTTTCATCTAGGACAGATTACCGTCCCTCTTCGTGTCGAAAGAAAACGGATCAGAACCTTCCGGAATGCTTTTCGAACGGAGAGCCGTCTCCGGTTTAAACAACGTCCGGGACTCCCACCTGATCTTTCTCCGTCGACCGAAAAACGAGACGGGTGAAGAAACACTTGAAAGGGCCACCTCCACTTGTATAACTGAACAGATTAATCTTTTCCAGAAAACAAGTTAAAGACTTCTTTCGGACCACTTCTTAACCACCCTAGCATATCATCTTCGTCTGACCAAGGTTTATCCTTTTCCTTATGCAGTTCCTTTATATAACAATGGAACGAATAAATTGAATATACGTCTCATGTAGTACTCTTTGCGACCCGACCTACTTCGGGTTCGACCTTAGTTCTAACGGCCCTCTTTATAGTTATTTGACTCTATACGTCTACTGTGGTGGGAATACCGTCTTTCACTTCTTCTTGATTACTCGGAGAATTACTTTCACTTTCTCCTCTCACTTTTTTAACCGATTTCGAGTTGTAAGTCTTTTGATTATAGAACCGTAGGTCAGGGTAGTGAAGTACCGTTTATCTACCTCTTTGTCACCTTTGTCATAGTCTGAAATAAAAACCCCCGAGGTCTTAGTGACGTCTTCCTCTGACGTCGGTACTTTAATTTTCTACGAATGAGGAACCTTCCTTTCAATACTGGTTGAATCTATTGTATAAGTTTTCGTCTCTGTAATGAAACGGTTGTTTCCAGGTAGATCAGTTCCGATACCAAAAAGGTCACCAGTACATACCTACACTCTCAACCTGATATTTCTTTTGACTCGTGGCTTCTTAACTACGAAAACTTGACACCACAACCTCTTCTGAGAACTCTCAGGGAACCTGACGTTCCGCTAGGTTGGTCAGTTAGGATTTCTTTTAGTCAGGACTTACAAGTATCCTTTCTGACTTCAACTTCAACTTTGAGGTCATGAAACCGGTGGACTACGCTTTTAGACTGAGTAAACTTTTCTGGGACTAAGACCCTTTCTAACTTCCGTCCTTTTCTTCCCCTGCTGTCTCCTACTCTAACAACCTAAAGTATTGGTTGAGTTACCCGTACTCAAACTCATTCGAGACCCTTAACCACTACGTGACCCTCCGGACCACACGACTTGAGGTACCCCAGCGTTTCTCAGGCCGTACTGACTCGTTGATTTGACTTGACTATTCTGACACGTTCCTCTACTCATTTAACGAGGAAATTTATTTGAAAAGATGTGTCCTAGAATTACACCACCATTCTTAATCCGACAGATCCAACCTGGAGACTGAGACGGTGGACGGATCGGCAAACTGGAACTCTTTAACAACATAGAACCAAAACGACCTGGATAAAGTCCTAATAAGACTCTTCATCTAGACACACTCGTGACGTTCGTCCCGGACCTTGTATCATTCACGAGTAATTTACAGTCGACGACAACAACGACGACAACAATAATAATCCGTACACCACAGGGAGTATAGAAACCATACTTAGTGCTCTCATTATTGTTGTAAGTGTAAGAGACTTGCGGTGACACCCCGGACCCGTCGGGTTCTTAACAAGGACGAACCCAAGTAAACTGAAGAAGTAACAGTTTTCGAGTGACCTTTTACTTTCTTTTTAGAAAAGAAGGTACTCTTTCCTAAGGCATCTGACAGATTTCCAAGTTTCGTTGTTATTGCGGTGTCTTTGTTCGTCACCTAATAAACCTATGTTTGAATCGAGTAGTCAGAACCCTGTTTTACAATAATCGTCTATGACTTTCAGGCATAATTGAAGAATCCCCTTTGACAAGTGCTACAGTTTTTAACGTAACGTAATCTCCTTATATATATATATAAATCAAGATAACTAAACACATAAAGACCGACACGACTCAGAAACAACGAGACACCCGAAAGAGACCAACTCTTCTCGTCCCCGATGGGAGATCAACGTTACATACCCGTAGAGTCACGTCTCGTAGGCGAAACCCCGCCGACCCAAAGGCATCGACACCGCACACCCGAGTCATCGACCTCAAGGACCCGAGATCTCGCGTCCGAGACATCAACCCCGTGTGTTCAAACAACGAGGGGTCGTACATCCTAGAAAGGTTGGGTCCCTGGCTTGGACACAGAGGACGTAGTCATCTACCTAAGAAATTGGTGACTCGGTGGTCCCTTCGAACTTTACGCAACAAAAAAAAAATTACAGAATTTAGTACACTAAGTATATGTCGTTTTAAGAGAGAAAAACTACATGACAAGACACTTAAAACCGTTTACGTATCGCTCAGGATATTGGCACTGTCAATTCTGTGTCTTGTTAAGATAATAAAATGGAGGTTTCTTTTAAAGAAGTATGCTGGGAAAACATCAGTTTGGGAGGGGGAATGGAAATTAGAGACCCTTGGCGACTAGAGCACTGAGGATAACAACGGAAAAGGTCTTACAGTATACTTCTATTAGGACCTTATACATTGGGAAACCGTGTTACGTAAACTCTAAGTAAGTACGACGACACACATAGTCACTTTTCGAATAAAAATTGAGTGTCTAGTAACTTAACTTGAGATCTCGACCTACGTTAGGATTACTGGTCTCGGTCTGTCAGAATAAAGGGTCCACTTTTTTGTCTCTGGGGACCCCACTTCACTGAACGGGTTCCAGTACTTCGATTAATTTCTTTCTCGTGTTTAACCTTAAGAGGTGATAATCAGGTCCGTCGTAGACAATTTAGTACGACCCTAATTCTTTTCATCGACTACAGTTACCCCTTAAGGTAAGAATAAAAACCAGTCTTAGACTAGTTCTTTGACTCGGAATGCTTTGATTATCAAAACCTTCCTCACGTAAGATTCACCACAGTAAAGAAACCTTTCATATACATAATCAGAACCATTGTACAAAGAAAGATATCGTGTAAATATACAATTAATACTAGACCATTACCTTGAATCGGACTTCCGGGTAATAATAAAAAAAAATTATAAATGTTACACAAGAAAAACTACAGATTAAATATCCTCATAGGACTTATAATGATAGAAGGAGAGTCACCTGGAGAATTTATGGTTACACAAAGATCCACCGAAAAAGATCTCGTGTGTCGATCACCTATACCCAACCTTAATTCTCGATCTTTAAGGAATTAAGTAAATAATTTGGTAATAAACACATTTAAGATGATAAATCTTCGTGACCTGGTACCCACTATATTTCTGTGACAAAAATTCTTCAATTGTAAACTGAGCCATGATTCTTGACCCAATGTCCTCTTTGACATTAAGTTTAATCAAGAAAACTCATGTACCGTCTTTCACTTCTTCTTGATTTCTCGGAGAACTACTTTCACTTTCTCCTCTCACTTTTTCAACCGAATTTTGAGTTGTATGTCTTTTGATTCGTAGACCGTAGACCAGGGGAGTAAAGTAGCGTTTACCTACCCCTTTGTTACCTTTGTCACTGTCTGAGATAAAAAAACCCAAGGGTTTAGTGACGTCTACCACTGAGGTCGGTACTTTAATTTTCTATGAACGAGGAACCTTCTTTTCGATACTGTTTGGAATCACCTCAAGTCACCGAGTCAGCACAGACTGAGAAGCGTTAGGGTACCTGGCGTCGTAGGGTCCGAAGGGACAGGCAGTGGTTGAGGACCTCGAATGAGTTTGAGTGCAGGTAGCTCAACCACTACGGTAGGTCGGTCGAGTAGGAGACAACAGGGGAAGAGGAGGGTGGAAGTTAGAAAAGGTCGTAGTCCCAGAAAAGGCCACTCAGTCAAGAAACGTACTCCCCCGGTTTCATAACCTCAAACTCGAAGTCGTAGTCAGGAAGGTTACTTATGAGTTCTGACTAAAGAAGATCCTACCTGTCTGGATCTATCGTATAACTTTTCGTCTCTGTAATGAAAAGACTGTTTGTAGGCAGATCAGTTTCGATACCAAAAGGGTCATCAGTACATACCTACACTCTCAACCTGACATTTCTTTCGACTCGTGGTTTCTTAACTACGAAAACTTGACACCACAACCTCTTCTGAGAACTCTCAGGGAACCTGACGTTCCTCTAGTTTGGTCAGTTGAGATTTCCTTTAGTCAGGACTTATAAATAACCTTCCTGACTACAACTTCGACTTCGAGATTATGAAACCGGTGGACTACACTTCTTGACTGAGTAATCTTTTCTGGGACTACGACCCTTCCTAACTTCCACCCTCCTCTTCCCCTACTGTCTTCTATTCTACCAACCTACCGTAGTAGCCGACCTAGGTGTACTCAAATTCATTCGAGGTCCTCAACCACTACCTGTCCCTTCGGACCGTACGACACCAGGTACCGCAACGTTTCTCAGCCTGTGCTGACTCGATGACTTGACTTGACTTTTAGAACACTTCGTGTTACTTCTTACTCCCTGAAGGGTCCACCGTGATCACCATTTCTTAGACGGACGATCACGTCCTTTACGTCCTCTGTCCCCAAACTAGGGACCTAGTCCTTCTAGGGGACCTCATCCTTTACCGTTGGCTGAGGTCATAAGAACGGACCTTTTAAGGTACCTGTCTCCTCGGACCACCCGATGTCACGTACCTCGACGTTTGTCAACCTGTACTGACTCGTGTGTGTGTGTGTGTGTGTGCGTGTGTGTGCGTGTGTGCGTACTTCCATGTTTCTACTACTACGTGTGAGAAAAGAGTTTTTTAAATTGTTTAAGGTTTCTCTCCATGTTTCTCTCATGATAACCTTTACATCAAAGAACGGACCCTTGGTCGACCCTATATAAGATCACTAAGTATTTCAGGGGGTCTTTAGTCCCTACCCGTTCAGTCAAGACACGATATCCTCCAAAGTGACCATCGTCGTGTACCCTACCTACCTCCTCGTCTCGGACCCTCGACCTCTCGTTCAAAAGACCCTTTACGTAACCAGACCCCTTTTCACTCCTTTCGGTTGGTTTCCCCGTGACTCTTACCTTTCCTTTTCCACAAAACTCCCTTCTTCTTGACTAGCTTTCTTTCTCATCAGTTTCTTCTACTGCTCTAACACGGGACCCACTGACCTCCGTAACAGACCCGCACTACCTCAACAACCTCATACAGACCCTTTTCGCCCGTCCACCATTCACCTACCACCTCTTATCATTCTTCGGCCCCTTTTGAAAGAGGGAAACTGATCTACTTAACATACCCTTGTCTTAAAACACCCTTGACAAAAACGCATGCACCCTTGACAATTATTTATAAAAACTAACTAACAATGAGTAAAGATCTTCCGATTGAAAGGGTAAAAGGAATTAAGGAATTCTTGACACAAAAAAACAGGAGTCGTCAACTACCGTACCAATCAATACTGATCTGTTACTGAAAACTGGGGAAAGGGGTGGATACCGTACTAAGTAACGAATTTTTCTCCGTCGGACTCATCACTTCCTCTGCCAAATGTATCCCACCCTTCTCTGGTATTAACTAGCGAGACTTTTCCCGTGTGGAATCAGTCCTCAATTTCCTCGTACATAATTCTGTTGAAGTCGCGTCCACGTAAGGATCTTCTGATTTCGTCATTCATTTTCAAAAGTTGGATCTCAACTAGTTTTACACCCTTTGGTAGAGGTGAATGCAAAACAACTACAAAGACATTTACCTATGGTAGAGACGTTTCTTAGACCGTACTTCGTTTTTCTCGACTTTGTACTGAAAGGGATCGGAATATCCTTTGGGGGTCTTGAACGCTTCTTACCTCAAAGAACACCGTTATAATAAATGTCGTCACTCCCGGATTCTTGTCATGTCTAGAGGTTTATTGTCCTACAGTTCCGTTTCTGGCGAATTGTCCTATAAAATAAACCGAATCTTACCCAACGATACTGTCTGTGTTCACAGATTTTATTATAAGCCACCGTTCTACATGTACTATCTACCTGGGAGACGACTGTTCGCCTCTTGCACTAACGATTTTCTTAGGTCTCAGCGTGTCTTTTACCTTTAAACATTATGTCCCTTCCCTAACCACCTTCACAGGCAAAACACAAAAGTAAAAAAAGGGGGACTCAATTTACCCCGTATCAGTTTTTGTCCTTCTTCTAAAGATCACCCCATCAAATGACAAGTAATGAAGCAGAGGGGGGAAAAGAGAGAGAGAGGGAGGAGGAAGGGGAGAAATTCACAAAGTTTAAGGTAAATATAAATGATATATAAGTGTTCTGGTTCCGGATACTATTTAATTGGGACAGCCGTTCTCAGACTTTCGACCATGAAATCAAGACTAAGGTAGATTACACATTCTAGACCTCGGTCAGTGTATCAAAAACTATAAAATTTAAAGGACCAGAAGAGACAGAGTGTAACTACATCTGCTGATAACTTTATTTTGTCCATTTTCGTGAACTTCGTAAAAACTGTCTATCTTATAACAAATTGAGAAAACATTCTATTTTCTTTACCTATGACCTCGACCTGACCGTTCTCAAACTCAGGTTGTTACACACAAATGGTTTCTCCTTAATTTCTTCCCTTTTAGTGTCCCCTGTTCCAGAATCCCCGTAGGACCACTCCGTCTCAGGTGCATCCCCTGTAATCTTAGAGACGCTTCTAGTCGAGCAGAGTCGAATCTCACTGAAACCTGTGGAGGTACTTCGAGAATTACAAAATACATACACGTCTTTCTACGAGAATGAAACCTTTTGCTTGTGCGCACCTCCCGGAAATTATCGGCATTGAATCTAGGTCTTTTCTGAATACGACTTAGGGGCTTCTCGTAGGACCACTTTACCTTTCAAATATACTCAAAGTAATCCCGGTCTTAAAGGAAATCATTTCATTTAAATCTGGCCATCATCAATTTCCTCTTTCGTATTTAAAACTGTTCTTACAATCTCCGGATTCTTCGGCACACAGTCTGTTTACCGGTGTTTACATTTTATTGGATTTTACTACCGAAAGTCATGTGGACCTCGATCTCAAAGACCCTTTTACACTGACAATTACTTCCGTCGTCGAGATGGGTCGGTGATCCTAAAACGCGCAACGATTTGTTGGACCCTCGGAGTAAAAATCAAAACGTTGACATAACATTTAATTTTGACGTTCCATGGACAACCGATTCGTATGAAAACGCACTTTTCTGTTCTGTTCTTTAGCTTTCATAAAAGTCTTAACGAGTGAATTATGTTACACAGCGGACGGAACCGGTTTGTCGAGACTTTTGTACTGAAGAGATTCATAGTCATCGACACAGGTTCGTGTCTCACCCCCTGTCATTCTTCACCACCGCCCCTTAGTACTGTCCGTGGGTTAAAGAGAAATGGAAAAGGTCTCTCAGATTATCCCGGTTCGTCCCTTGGGAAAACCGAGTACTCTCCCCTCACCATTGACAACGGACGCACGGCACACGGGGTCCATCGATCCCCGTTCCTCATTTGAGTACCAAGACTCAAAATACTCCGGGGGAGGAAGGGCCCGTACCCGAGACAGGGAACACTTTGACTAGGTCTGATCCCCACAGGAAACTTCAATGACCGACGAGACGGTCCTAGTCGGGACCCTGACGTTTTGTTCGACGCATTGACCGGGGTTTACAAATTGAGGGGTAATGGACAAACAACTCTCGAACCCTTCTTTATTCGTTTCCGTCCTTGTCCAATCTGGTGTGATCAATCTAGAAAACCGAAGAGATACGACACCGACCTTACTTTTTAGGAACCGAAACACTTGAACAAGTGTCGGACGATTGTCGAAGTGACACCAGGACTCTCGTTGAGGAATCGACGTTTTTTGAAATCTTCCCTAAAACTTCCCTTCGTAAAGGTTTACCAGTGAATCGTTGACGTCGGGGGTTTGTCATCGTCAGTGTGTGGTGGTGTGACACACTTGACAGGAAAATTTTTATTATAAAAGATTCCAATGATAACCTGCTCCACCAATAATTACATCCCCTTTTATTAGTATCGTAAAATTTGTAATCTGAACACAGAAAAGGGGTAGAATACCATTTTGGAACTTGGATTACACAAGTTCCGCACAAAATCAGGAGTTTCATCCAATTTCCTAAGAGAGAGAGACCTTTCGATTCGGAACAAATACCCCAGGTTTTTATCAGCGATCTTTGAAGGAGAAAAAAAGAACAAACACTCAGAAAACGTAAAACCTCCAGTCCTTTATTTACGACCAAACTCCAGTACGAAGTGTCATTGAACTTCACTTTTCGTCTTATAATCCTTATTTGACTACCCTTTCCTCCGCTATCCCCTTTAGACTCTGTATTTGTGAGTCCTTGTCCTTAGACCTCCTAAATCCTTCTTTATTTGCAGTTTTACCACCTAGATGATCATTTTTACATATTGCTTTAGTTACTGTAAAAGTAAAAGAAACTCCTTAGACTAGAAATCTTGATCTCACACGGTCGTAATGTGTGAAATGACCACATATATGTGTTTAACTGTACAACATAACGAGTATACTGTCGTTTAAAAGTTTTTATCGACTCTTTTCAAAACATTTGTTCATTTTGTAACTTTACCAACGTTGTTCTGTTTGTCCTGAAATTTCAACACAGACCCTGATTGTCCATTTATAGACTCACCAGAAATTGGGAATCGAACAGGTCGTTAAATATAAAAGTCATTCTCGAACCTGTTTAAAAAGAATTCGTTTATAATGTCCTACTAACACCAGTAAGTAAGTCAGAATGACTCACGAATCACTACCACTACATAGATGTCTTAACCCCTCCAGTCAAATCGGTAAGAAACGACCGTCGTTTCAATTACCAACGTGGACCATAAGGACCCCGACTCAAGGTGATAGTCGTCCAACCAAAAAAAATTTTTGTATCACAAAGAAAACGGTGACCCGAGGAAACTTCGGACATCCTCGGTCACACACCCTCTCTTGAACCCGGACCTCCTCCACACCTTCCCTGGTTTACGGGCCAATTGTCGGACCCTGTCCGTCCCTTACCGTTCAACTAAAATTTTGTTTTGGTTTAGGGATTTGGGACGGTAATTGTTTTGTAGTAAATCGAATCAATTTTGTCTCTTTTGAAACGTTTTGGAAGACCATCTTGACTCTCCATTTTGATCTCCACCTACCGTATTGAAAAGGTCCGACTAGACGTAAACTCCTTTTCTTGAACTAAGTCATTTCACAATGTAAAACCCAGACTCCTCGGGTCTACTGGACATACACGTCTGTTCCTAGTATAATTAGACATAAAGAACAAAAGGACAATCCTAAGGTAAACGGTGTGTACACGCACATGTGCGAGTCAACGAGTCAACACAGGTTGAAAAACGATGAGGTACCTGAGGAGACCGTTAAAAGGTCCGTCCCTATGACTTCATCCAACGGTAAAGGAGGAGGTCCCCTAGAAGGACTGGGTCCCTAGTTTAGACATAGAGGACGTAGCCGTCCGTCTAAGAAATGGTGACTCGGTGGATGTACCTACAGGGATTTAGACCGGGTCCCGTCCTTCCTCCTTCCATATAACTTTACCGTACATCACCCAGACTAAGACAACCTAAAATCCCGATAATCATGCTTCACTCAGGGTCACCCCGAGTTCTCAGAGTGAGACAAGAGGTTGAAATCCCCTATAAACATCATCAAAATTGTTCAGGAGTTAAGGCAAAGAAAACATTTTAGGGATTCACCAAATCAAGACTAGACCCCTTTCGGGCCACCCACGAAGCGTAAACTTGAACGAACAGGTCTATAGGTAGTGACTCTGCTTGAACCGGACACTCCGACGTACGGCGTACGTCCCCTGGGACTTCCAGAACGTAACTACACCCGACCACCGGTACCATTGGCATGGCTGCCATCCGTCTCGGGGTACGATCCGGGTCCTCGGATGTCCACTCCCCCTTCCTGTCACCCTGCGCTTACCTTCCTTTGGGAAGAAGTATAAGACAACCCCTCTAAGGCAGGACGTCCGGGTGGAAGGAAGAATCGCACTCGTGGTGACGAAATGGGACATGACAGAGACACAACAAACAAAATTTAATCTGGTCTGGACGTTTTACTTTCCTTTTGTTCCCTTCTTAAAACGAAAGTCTTGTTTACCTCTACTGGTTTGAGCAGGGTGAACCCGGGGGCCCGTCTTATTTGAACGAGATGATCACCACTTGTCGTCGCACGGTATTTCGTAAGAAAAGAACTTGGGGAAACTGACCCTTCCTCCGTGTTCCCCTTCCGTGTCGTCCTTAAGAAAGAGAAGTCGACGAGGGGTGAGACAACGAATGTAAGTGAGTTGTCTAGAATAACCCGGCGATGACACACTCTCTCTCTCTCGCGCGGACATAAAATACCTGCTCCGACTAATCGAACCCGGGACAAAAACAACAGTAACCGCCCCGATACCTAAGATAAAATACAAATGACGGGGAACTGTAAAGAATTTTCCTCAGAAGTTTCGTCTTTCAGGATAATACTTCTGTCCAAAGACCCGTCATTTCAACTACCTCAAATTAGAGCCCTTTCATTTGGACTATCTTTTTCTTTCGTCCTATTTGTTGAGGTCGAGGTAAGGCGCTTCCGGAAACTACCCTTTTCCCGGACACGTACTTCAAGAGCCCCTTCCGGACGGGGCAGGGGTAGGAAGCACCACAGCCCGTACTTCAGACAAAGAATGGAAGGGCCATCTACTGGGGACACACGTCCTTACCGACTTATAATTTCGATACTCATTCTAGTACGGTCACTCTGAAGTCACAAATGATTGTCCTGAAGAGTCTAACTCAGGGACAACTGAACGAAGGTGGAGGGGTAGATAGAGGGGGAGCTGAGTGGGTCATTGTCCCAGAAAGTCAGTTGGTCGCGGACACACAAATCACGGTAAAACACAAATGCATAACTTGAACTTGGACCGAACGACTTATAGTACCTCCGTTATCGATTTTTCAAAATAAAAGTTATTAGTGAATCACAACTATTTATTTCCAGGGACCTGCATGACAAAAAGAAGGGTCACTACTCTATCACTGAGTCCTTCCTAAAACGACGACCCTGAAGTCCTCACCCAACGTCTAGACCAAAACGTGAGTACGAGTACATGTTTACACATACATATAATACCAAAGAAACTACACAGATTACAATACTGTCCCTGTAGAAAATACGGGTGTGGAGGAGTATTTGTCCTAAGATCCCCTTTTTTTATAGATTCGTCTTCTTTGGAGTTTATAAAAATCTTCTATTTTTACTATAACGATATTGGTGTCTCCCATTTTGTTTTTTATTTCTTCTCCAACCCTTACATTTCGTCAGGTCTATGACATTGTAAGGAAATGTCATTCTGTACCCCCCCTTTACGTGGGTGGATAGACAAGTACATAAAACACAAATTACTACATATTTATAGACCGAGACGAATTAGTAATTTTGAGAATTAAGGAAAAGGAGACCTGACAAGTCAAGCCTTCAGGAAAAACGTATGTCTGTTTGTTTTTCTAATATACCCCAAAACGGAAGACACCTTATCTAGTTTTCAAGTTTTCGTCCCGACCCAAACTCTCCTTAGTCACAGAAGTTGATTTCATCGGTAGTGTAGAGTGAAGACAGTAGTAAGAGACGTGGTTAGCCCGTCGGAAGACGTAGTCCCTTTGTACTCAGGGTCCATCTTTGACTTGTTACCTTTTAAAAGTACACAAAAGAATTGAGTGACAACTCTCAAATGGTAGACGTTAAAATCCCAAATCCAAAAATCGTCCAAGACGTTTGACGGAGACCACTTTCTAGGTAAAGAAGAAGGAGGAAGGTAAAGGTTAGGTACCACCTGGTTATGTGACTGTTTTGTGTCATTGTTACTTAGGGATCTTTTTACTAGTGGACAAACCTACAAGGAAGTCAATGTTTAACGATTGACACGTGAGCGTTTCGACCCTGAATAGGACCCTCGCAACTTGTAATAGTCAAACCCCTGATCGTCATCCAGACCTCTGATCTGAAACCTATTGTGACAGAACCCAATGCAACTGGGTACTGGTCACACAAGTACATCCTTCGTTTCCCATCCACCCACTACCAGTTCGTTTACGGACAGACACTATCAATTTCCTCCTTTTCTCGACTTCTTTACAAAGTCGGTACACAGCAAAGACGGACATGAAGACACGAGCGACGAAGATCGAGGAAGGAATTAGAAAATGGAAGGTAAGAAATGTAACACATGGAACCCCAATTAATGTGTATAGCATTGAAGGACGAAGGACGTCTAATTGGAAACGGAGTTTTTACAACGTACCAATGTACGCGAAGAAAGAGGGGTTTAATTGATGACGTGTGAGACCAAAAGAGACATGTTCCCTCATCACACATAGAAAAAAACTTATGAAGACTTTATTTAGGTTTGTTGACAGAACATAAAACATTTGTACCTAAAGTCTCACTTAATGTGGAAGACCTTACGGCCTGTAAAATTCCCAGTCAGACTCTGAAAAGGTATTGTTAATTTTTTACTTATAAGACTACTGAAGGACAGAAAATCGAAACTTACGGATATTTGTCCTGACAGTCATTCTCCCAGACCCCTAACCATTACACCTCAGACCTAAACCACTCCCCTGTAGACCCTTTAAAGTCGATGAAAATACATACCGAATTGGAGCTGATTTGTAACAAAAATCCTAAGTCTCCTTTGAAAGAAAACCTCTATCCTCAACAGACAAGAATTCAAAGGGTTACTTTCCTCATGTTCATGTCTATACATCTAGATAGTAAACGAAGAATGTACTTGACGTAAGTAAGTATTTAAAGTAAAGGGGGTCAAAGAAGGTAAAATTTTCGGGTAGGACCCTCAAGGGACCTCCAGGTCATCAATCCCGAACCCCGGGAGTGACGGTTACTGGACTCAAGTTAGGGACTAACGCCCTGATTCTAGGGTGTTCGGCGTGCTACACCGACAATCCATTCATCTATCCCTTTTCCTCAGGTTTTACCTCCACCGATTTTCTGTTCCTTCCCTTTTCGGACGATTTTATCTTGTTTTCTTCCAGGTTCCTGGCCTCACTCCTGGAGTCCATTTTGTTTGTTGTGAGGACCGACCGGGTTAAATGTGTCCTGTCCGCGTCCCTCTCTCTTCGTATATTTATCTCCTCGGTTTCGATCGAGTGACAGAGAGGGGTCGCGGCCCCGCGAGAAGAGGAGCACAGAAACCTAGATACACGGGAGTGAGGAGCTTCCACCTAAAAGGACGATTTTATCTCGACATTGTGACTCGACATTGTGACTAAACAGATTCTCGATATTGTACCAGGTAAGTTCTGGACTCTCGATATTGTACCAGATAGGTTCTGGACTCTCGACACTGTGCGGCTCCCCCGAAATGACAGGCAGTGAGGTTTAGAAACAACACTGCTCTGTTTCTTGGCTCCTTGTATGTGAGCGTACTGTACCGGTTTTTCTTTTTTTTGCAGGTAAAACGACTCCAACCGAAGGAAAAACCTCTCACTACATCCCCAAAGGACCGGTCACCGTTTGGGGTCTTCTCTCTTTCGTGAATTGAGGATCAGGGATAAAAGGACCAAAAGTATTTCTGGGGTCTTACCCTAAGTCTTCAGTCTCAGAGGTACACGCTTACTCGTCTCAGGAGACCTAGAAAGTACATGAAAGCACCTGTATCAAACCATTGTCGCGGGTGGGTCTGAAAAGAGAGAGGACGGACAGAAAGAAGGTCACTATCACTATCAGAGGTCGTCCTGGCCGGGACCCCTTGACAGGACTCAATCCTTTAAGAGATGGGAACTCGACTCGTGCTTCGTCGAGGACCGTAATCCGTCACCTACAACCCCAGTTTCGACTTGCATGAGCTGAGATCGACGGAAAGGTGAAAATACGGGACGAGTAGAGAAGAACGAGCTGAGAGAGGAAAGGAACTTAGAAAGTAAGAGGGGGAAATTTTGAAAGAAGATTTCTGTGTTTACCGAGTAGCTCAGACCCGTCCGTAGTCCTGACCCGAAGAAGATTTTCATTTCAAAGTTCACCGGAGGGGTACGGAAGCCGTCTCGACCATAGGGTAATGGTCGGGACTCGAGAACAAAAGCGATACACCCTCCGTGTCGTCACATTATTTTTGCCATTACTAATTTTCTCAGGAGGAAAAGAGATCCTAAGAAGACGGTAAAGATTTGATTTGTCCCCAGCATTCCGATTACGAACTGGCAGACTAGTTCGACGTTTACTTACCACACCCTCACCCCCCATTATATATATAAAATTTTGGGGTTGTAGAATAAAGACAAGGAACCACGACCTCACCACGGATACCAAGGAACAGAAAACGAAGTGAAGAAATAGGGACAACAAAAGTTCGGAGAACCTTTCTTACCTCCCTCCCTGTCGGGACTTAAGATCATTCCTGACAACTAACGTTGACTAAGTTGACGTTTTCATATGTCCCTGGCTTCTACCCCGAACAAAAATTGGGACGAAACGAGTCCTCTATCATCGATGACACTATTTGTGATGATCAGGAGTCACGTTCTTAGACTATACGTAGTAAGTACCCTTGGTTTTCTATCGACAATAGTAGTCGGGATGAAACTCCTGAGGATGTGACTCCAAACCTCGTAAAATTACTGGACGGACTACAGTGTCTCGAAACATAATCCAAACCTTAAGCTTAAGTTTAGGCAGACTGAGGTGTTGGGTCCTCGGACAGTCTTCTATGCCACCCAATCTTTGTACTGGAGGCGTTGCCTCCCCGCGAAGTCCCGGCGGAAACTGCACTCCGGAGGCCTTGAATAACCCACACCTCCCTCGTCTCAGACATTCCGGAAAGTACCTCCACGACTGGTCCGTCCAAGGACTCTTCACCCTTGTAGACACAATATTTTACATAGTTACTCCACAGGCGAGATCTGCCCGTCTATGTTTGTCTTCTGTGAACCCCCATGAAGGTCACTTTCTTGAACGGGTTCAACAACTCCTATTTCTGTACTAGAGGCAGAAGTACTGCCGCCCTCGGCACCGGGGCAGTTTCTCTATCGTGAACGCGGTTGTCGGGTCGAAGTCCTTCTCGTTTGAGACGTCACCTCTAACCTTTCCCTTGTCTTTTCTATTTCGGCCCGAAGCCCCCGTTCTGCTGGGGTCACGTCTCCGGTGCCCACGCCTTTACGATCCAGTCTTATTTACTGATTCTCTTTCTCGAAACCCCTTCTAATCTTTCGGAGTTGTTTCAGTCTCCTCGGCTTCCGGTGGTTCTCTTCATCCCGCGTCCACTTCCTTCCGACGGGCCTCGGGTCTCGGACTCCGGAACTCCTCCGTCTCTTCTCTTGGCGCTTCAGTCCTGTCTCACTGACGTCTGAAAAGACATAGACTGGTGTTTTTAGAGAGCCCAGAGTAAAAGTACACATGGGAAGTAGGATTCTAGAGGTGGGCGGTTCCTCGACTCAAGTAGAATAAAGACAACAAACAAAACATTTTCGTTAACTGGACATAAAAGTAAAACTTCTATGTTTCAAATTTACAATTGATAGGAAAAAGAAATCTAAACACGGTTGCGGTTTTTTGTTAGATCTCACCTTAGGAGTCAGCATTATAGAGTACACTAGGTGTCTCTGGAACCCAACCCCCTATCTCACTCTCATAAGGAACTCTCTTATTTATTATTTATCGAAACGGTAACACAACTTCTATACACTTCGAAACGAGTACATAATATACAGGGAAGATTGTGGGACCCTCCTTTTAACCGACCGTTTGAATTAGTAACTGTCTGTAAATCTAAAACTACAAATTTTCGTGTTCTTTCTTTGAACATAAAATTGTAAAAAAAAGAAACTTAAATATCAAAAAAACAAAAACAAAAAGGAATTAAGAAGTTATTCAAAGTAAAACCTTTTAGAGTCGGTACAGAACCGACTGTCACATCCTTTCTGGAATATTACTTCACCAATCCTCGGGACTGTGATCTTCCGTATTGGATGGACCTAGACCAAGGACGGTGACAGGGGACGATCAGTGCATTGGAATTCGTTCAGTAAATTGGAGCAGTTCGGAGTCAAAAGAGTAGACATGTAACCGTCACTATCGTTGGAGTCTCTTATGCTCGTAATTTACAATACTATAATACTCGTAGTTACACCACTATCTAGAGTTCGTGACTTGTCTACGGCTCAGATGTCATTCGTAAGTGGTACCCTTTGTTAATGCCAATAACAGAAACGATGGTCAAAAGAAGGGGAATCTCCAGTAACGTCACCGCCGACTCCTAAGACGGGATCCACGAAAGATTCTCGGTTCCTTTCGACTGTCTGTCGTCCTTTTCCCTCTCTTCGTCCCCGGTCGACCTCTACTTATCACTGGGAGACGGGTACGAAAAAGACTGAAGAAACGAAGGACGAAACTTGGACCGAAAGACAAACCGACCCTGGGAAGTTCAAAAAGAGTGACTATGGGATCTAGACAGGTTAGTTTCATGGTCCCACTGAACAACCGTCTTTCTTTATATACTCCCTAAAACTTCTGATCAAAAAAGTCGAAGTCTTCGATACTCATAACTAACTACAGGTGAGACGGGTTTACCGTGGGGTTTAGACGGTGGGGTTTTACCGTGAGGGGTTTTACCGTCCGACCCCTAGGGGGACGAGGACACAAGGACCACATAAGGATCGTCTCGTGGAGTAGGGGTCATCCACAATCACGGACCCCCCTTCTGTCTCGGTTTCCCGGTTCCTTGAGGAGATAGGACAGTCATGGTCTCATCTGCCTTCAAGTATTTTCTATTTCGACTTTACCATCTATTTTTAGCCATGTCTTTTTTTTTTTTTTTAGCCACGTCTTTCGGTCTGTCAGTGTCTAGACAACTAAAGAACAGTAGAAGACGGAGGGGAACGGGGTCACTGTGTGCGTGTGTGTGTGTGTGTGTGTGTGTGTGAAAGACAAAGGGTCCACCTCACGACTGAATTTAAATCTCTACAAAATGGGACCTTAGGGACACCAACTCTACTTGTGTAGTCTGGGAGAAAAAGAAGACTGTAGAGGGCCTACTTCGGTCTTCTCTGCCGTTTCCTTCCTGTCAAAGTCGGTCGAACGGAAGGAGACTAAGAGAGGCACAAAAAGGCTACCTCTCCATGAATGCAGACCTCTTCCTCCCTAACAACCGTCGATACCCCTGGAGATTTACCAAAAGAAGTGACAATTATGACAGCCCCCTCGGCCACCTTACCTTCGGCCTTCGCAGACCCATTGGTCGACGGTGACTCCACAAGCACCAACGACAAGCCTAGTGTTGCCCGGCACACAAGGAGGGGAAGGAGGGGGTACAGAGATCGCGACCGGAGTATAGAGTCTGTGTGTGTGTAAGAAGTCTATAGTGCAAGACCCTGTAAGAACGGGGGGTGAGGTCGGACGGGTTCCCTGAAAATCTATTACTTACTCTCGAAAGAATTGATTACTATAAGAACTGGTAGACAGGTCGACCAGTACCTCTGGTATTCCGTCTACGACGAGAAAAAAAAAAAAATTTAGGGGTAGGAATATTTTGATATTTACATTTTTAAAGACAGTAACCTAGACTTTCTCATACAGACGAGTAGGTAAAGGAAAAAAAAAAAAAATTACTAATGACACTTCGACACCCGGATTCCTTACTTCGTTAAAAAAAAAAATACTTCAGGACTCAATCACACACATAACTATAAATAAGAGACGGCGAAACTTAAAGAGTCACAAGTTTTTCACCCGTAAGTATAGTGAGACAACAATTATAAATTTCAAATGTCCCCACTACCCTTACAACCCCACCCCCACCAGAGTGGAGGCACATTTTCGACATTTGAATCTTTCGGGTTGTTCACAACCAAGGGTGGACCAAAGGACCTCCGAGTCCTTACATGCAGGTCCTTTTCCCACCGTCCCATTCGACTTACCTCGCCGAAGTCTCGTCGGACGTCGGACACACCTACCGTAAAGCTTCCCTCCCTCCCCTCACACACGCACACCGACACGCGCACCGACACGCGTGCACACAGAAGACGCCGTCGAGAACGTCTGTCGACAACTCTCCGACAGCCAACATAAACAGAACGGGTTGTCACCGTTCCGGACCACGCCTAGGGGTCCTTGACTCTCTGTTTCCTCCCACGTCCTTTCCTCTGAATCCGTCCCCTAGGGCCTTCGACCTCGACCCCCGTCTTCCTACGGTGGGAGGCTAAAGACACCGTGCGACATCAGACAAGACCCTTCAAACCGTCAAGAGAGGCCCTGAGACCCGACCGGTCCTCCGTCCCGACGGTCTGGGACGACACTCCAATAACCGTACTTCCTGAAAGGGGGTCCCTCTCCCTTCCCCGAAAAAATGAAGGGTCACTAAAAATTTACCACTGATACAACTGGTCTACGTCCCCCTCTTTAGTAGACACACCTGGTTGTTCAGACTCAGTTCAACTTTACGTCTATTATTACTCGGTTTCGGACTTCAACGGAAACCCTCCACCGGGGACGGGGGAGTCGGTGGTTCCCCGAGTCACCTTCCGGAAACGAGGGAGACACAACTCCGAAATTTCTACCAAGTAGTAGCGTCTCCATGGGAAAAATAAGGTTCCTAAACAAAAAGTTCTAAGACGAAATCCGAAACGATCACATTGAACGAGTCAGTATAGACTGAGAGACTGAGGTCCCTGTCATCGGGTGGCCCGATGAGACAGGTAACTTAAGAGGTCAGTTCTTATGACCTCACCCAACGGTAAGGGAAGAGGTCCCCTAGAAAGGATAGGGTCCCTGACTTGGGTCCAGAGGACATAATGTCCGTCTAAGAAAATGGTTGACTCGGTGTCCCTTCGGGAACCGAAACGATCCGTTTCCAGGTAAAGGCAAACTAAGAACCCACAGGACTTGACTTCTTGACGACACGTCAAACAAACGAACAAAACCCCCACGACAGAAATGAAAACTCCGAACGGAAAAAGAGGACAGGTGTGACACAAGATGAAATAAGACTAATAGAAGTAGTCACTTGACTTTTTCATTCGAGGGAAAGTTTTCCCTCTTTGCAAAAGTATTACCTTTTTGGTCTAATATCGCCTAATTTTGTTCTACGAGACATCCGAGTTTCAACTTCATGACTGAATTCAACTTAGTAAATCTCCCGAGGAAAGTGTCCGTAAACAAAATAATTGTATTTACACACGTCGAGTAAGTCGTTTACGAAGGCTTCGGAAACGAATCACGGTTCAAAACTTCACTCAAAGTCTTTACGTCGTCACTTGACCTGTCTACAGTGTCTTGAATTCACGGACCGAACAGAAATCAAACCATAATTTCTTTTCTGTTTGTTGATCGTTGTGTTAGTGTTATCGGTTCTGTACCCTCGTTGAATTTACAGGTAGTCGTCAACTTGCCTACTTCTCCTACACCACGTACGTACGTTACCTTATAATAAGTCGGTATTTTTATTAATATATTCGGTAAACATCGTTGTACCAACCTGAACCTGTAATCGTATGATTCACTTCATTCAGTTTGTTTCTGTTTACACTATACTATAGAGAATGTGCACCGTAGATTTCTTTTGTTCTAGTTTACTTGCATAAGTGTTTTGTTTTTTGGGGTATCTTACTGTATTGGAACCTCTTCCTTTACCGTTGGGTGAGGTCATAAGAACAGACCTCTTAAGGTACCTGTCTCCTCGGACCGGCCGATGTCAGGTACCCCAGTGTTTCACAACCTGTGTTGACTCGTACTCGGAGAGAGGAGATGATTCTTTCTCTGTTGGTGTGATGTCACCTTGGAACAGTTTTCTTTTTCTGAGGCACGAAACGGAAGATGTCCTACTATTGAAAGACTTCAACACTATAAGTTCCCCTTTTAACAAAAGAATCTAGTTTAAGTTCTACTAGTCGGACTAGAAAGAATTTCAATGGGTAGACACCCGTAAAGTAACAAGAAAAACTGTAAAAAGTCTTGTATTTCCTCCTTCTATCCTTCAAGACTTTCAGATTAGGTAGTTTAACACTTAAAACAGTTGAAGAGGGTTTATAAACCCATATTCCCCCTTCCATCTCCCCCCTATCTTTGACCTATTCTACTCCCAATCTCCCCAATAGTAATATAATTTTCATTGTAAATATCTCACGAACGGTACATGATACCTCACCAGATTCTTAAAAACTTATCGTTTATTACTAACTTTTTTTGGTGTGTATAAATAACTCACAGTTGACACACAGACCAGGACAAGAACCTGAAGACATCTCTAAATGTGTAAATTAAGAGTGTGGTCGTGATATTCTCTCTTAAAAAAGAATAACCATAAAAAAGAATAACCAAATTTTTAGTCTCTTTCCAAAATCTCCCCCACTTCAGTACGTAAAACTTCAGACCAAACATTCACAATCCCAGTTATAAGACGAGGTGTGAAAAGATTGAACTCTCGACTACCTCACTCGAGAACCAACTCAAAAGAAACGACTTCTACGAACGAACGTAAGGGAAGGTTTAAATTCTTGTCCGGGTCAATCAGAGATTGATCATGGATCCATCTCTGGGAACCAATTCGTACGTCTATGTACGGTGCAAAAAATTGTGAGGATGACATTAATAATAATGTCATAATTATAGTATGGTAATAACATACTAGAAATAAGAAGTTGAATAAGAAGGAAAAGACAAGTGGTTTTCACCTATTTTAGTCCCATTCTAACTGTTCACAGATAATGGACTTCACAGGTAAAATTTACAAACTTTTGATTCATATTACTTTTGAAGTCATAACATAACATAAATAATAGTGTTTATCTTATCGTGGACCAGAACCGTCGACTCATCTTCTCATTTCTGTTCTGTCTTTTGAGACAACAAAATCCTCAAATTATGAAAGTTGCCGTGGGAGAGAGGAACTTACTGAAAATTTAAGAGTCAAGTCAAGTCAGCGAGTCAGCACAGGCTGAGAAACGCTGGGGAACTTAGAGTCGTGCGGTCCGGAGGGCCAGGTAGTGGTTGAGGGCCTCAAGTGAGTCTGAGTGCAGGTAGCCCAGTCACTACGGTAGGTCGGTAGAGTAGGAGCCAGCAGGGGAAGAGGAGGACGGGGGTTAGGGAGGGTCGTAGTCTCGGAAAAGGTTACTCAGTTGAGAAGTGTACTCCACCGGTCTCATGACCTCGAAGTCGAAGTCGTAGTAAGGGAGGTTTCTTGTGGGTGCCGACTAGAGGAAGTCTTACCTGGTCATATAAGATCCTGTAACCTTAATTCATCAATTATACCCATCACACACGTACGACGCACGAGTCAGTGAGTCAGTAGAGGTTGAGAAACACTTGGGTACCTGACGTCGGGCGGTCCGAGGAGACAGGTACCCTAAGAGGTCCGTTCTTAGGACCTCACCCAACGGTAAAGGAGGAGGTCCCCTAGAAGGACTAACTTACGGACAGAGGACACAGAGGACGTAACCGTTCACCTAAGAAATGGTGACTCAGTGGGCCCTTCCTTGGTAATCCTTCAAAATACCATTTATGGTGAGTACGACAGAGGGAGGGGGTTGCAAAACCGACAGGGTCCGTGTAGAGATTCCTAGACACACTGTCTACACGTTTGAAAACCGGCAAAACTACTGACCCGAGTTCACTAGATGGACCCGTCGTCTTCCTTGACGGAAAGACTCTCTGAGCTCAGAGAAAAAGAGACGAGGGAGGAAGAAAAAAAGAAGAGGAAAAAGAATAAGACAGGAGAGACAGAGAGGGTACGTGTGTGAAGGGCACTAGGTGACTCTAGCATTATCAGATACTAAAGGAAGTAATGATAGGGTTCAGGGAGAGGGTCGAAGGTTTGATCACTTTTATAAGGTCTTTCGGAACTCTACCTCTTCGCACGGTTTACGCAGTGAGTCCCTAAGTATCCACTTATAACAACAACACCACCGAATACCTTCCCTACAACCAGGATTGGGTTAATGTATTTTCTAACCTACAGAGACTCTAATTTTTTATTGGACAGACCATATTTTAAGGGAAAGCACAGACTTATTACCTAACTATTTTTTTCTAAACACCAAGTAGAGAGTTATGACTAGATTTCTGTAATTCAAGTTTCACTATGATTAGTTCTGAATTTAACCTACCTTAGTAGGTCTTTCCTGCGCCGTCGACCCTCCTAACCTCTTAGACCCCGTCAAGACTGGGACGACCGGTTCACGAGTCGGTAAGGTCTGGTCCAGTCCGACATCGAAAGATATCATCGAGGATTTATCGGAGGTCACAGTAGTATCAGGGACGGAGACCACTGGAACCCCCTTTACGTCTACCCTAAACACGAATCGTGAACCACACTATTCAGTGAAGTCAGTACAGGTTGACAAACGCTGGGGTACCTGACATCAGGTGGTACAAGGAGACAGGTACCTTAAGAGGTCCGTCCTTATGACCTCACCCAACGGCACGGGAGAAGGTCCCCTAGAAGGTAGAAGGTACCACTCTAAGTGAATGGTGGTAAATAATAAAACCTTAATAGGTCGAAACTTAGTGGTTTGAAGAATAACCAGCAAAAGTCGTTATGCCAAAAAAGGGGAAAGAGGATAAAAACACCTATATGAACATGGGACGGGATTACACCTTGAGGATTGAGAATCTAATTAAGGGTCCTGTGTGGATAGATGTGTGTACAGTTTACCCCGTTTGGTGGCAAGACACACCAGACTCTTCACACACAAACTCTCTCTTGAGACGTTCACAGTCCTACTATGAAACAATTTTGGAGACAAGACCTATCGTTCGTTTCTACGTCTGTAATAAATCCCCTGGTCAACTCCCAGCCTGTGCTGACTCGCTGAAGTGAAAGTGAAAAGTGAAAGTACGTAACCTCTTCCTTTACCGTTGGGTGAGGTCACAAGAACGGACCTCTTAGGGTCCCTGCCCCCTCGGGAAACCCGACGGCAGATACCCCAGCGTCTCTCAACCTGTGCTGACTTCACTGAATCGTCGTCGTCGTCGTATAATCCTCCACCGGAAAGAACGTACAGAAATGACAATAGATGAAGTATCAAGTAAATGAGGAGTGTCGTTGAAGTTTCCTATCATCGGGGTGAAGGTGACAATCTCATCAGTGTCAGGACGGGTTATTGTTAAACACTAAGTTCGAGTCCACACAAACGACGAGTTTAGGTACGGGAACTTAAAGGGACCACCAGGTCACCGACTCTAAAGTGCGAGAGTCACTTCCCCCGACCCCGAGCTGGGACCAGGCCCTTGATCTAGGGTGTACCACGTTCATTGTGGACGACGTCAGTTTATTTCTTTATGCAAAAATTTTAGGTACGGAACAGACCTAAGACTAAGATTATGAGGTCAGAACTTTTGGTTTCCAGATTAGCCCCTACGAAGCATACAGACAATGTGCATAGCAACGGCTAGGGAAAACCTGACGGACCACGTACTCTGTGTACCCGTACAGGACCTTTTTGCACCCATTTAGTTAGTAACGATTGTCACACGCGATTCTCCCGACTGAAGATATGAGAATGTTACTCCTTCTAGAACTAATTTAGGAAGACACTTCAATCCTACGGTAAGTGACTATCTCGACGAAGAAGTACGGTCCTAGAGTCGAAACCGTACGAAGGTGGACCTCTAATACAGACCACTTCCACGGTTCTTACACCACCGTTTTTTTTTTTCTTACACCACCGCTCCCTCGACCCGTGTCTTCTTACGAGAAATACTACTCTTATTAGAGTGTCCCTAGGTCAACTAACTAGCAAAACCCAAAAGTGTCCAATCTAATGAAAAATTTCTCCCTCACTTTGGATGTTACCGGCACATTAGATCCTCTCTGGAAAGTCCGTCCCGAGACGGTTCCAAAGTTTTTAGAATTTTACCTACTCAGTTCCGGGTTTAAGAGTTGTGGTTTGCGACAATTCGACAAGTTCCGACTACTAAACACTTCCAGTCGTCTCTGACAGACCTGACTCAAATTAGGTCTTCCAGAACTTCTACCCTTTCGGTTCTCTGTAACTAAAACTTTTCAATGTCGAGACACCCATTTTCCGTCGAAGACTAAAGGTTTCCGTCTTCCTCAGTCGACGTAAAATATGTTCTTTGTCACGCCAGTCATCCCGGTTGACTATACTTGTCAATGTAATAAAAGGAAGACGAAGTCCTTTTATATGTAATCGTTACACTTAGTCTTTTTTTTTAATTTTTCTCTGTACCCTAAGATTTTATTACTGTAAAATGTTTCCTTTCAGTTTCGTTTAGTATCAAGGTTTGTGTTGACTCTTAAATTACAGTTAAACATGAAAGTGAAGACATATACATGGGCAGTGTGTTACCGAAAACCTAAAACGACCATTTTGGGAAATAACATTTCGTGCAGAATGAAGACAAAGGAATACTCCAGAACCGTAAATTACCACCACTACGGAAGTGTCTATCCTCAAGGTTGGACCGTCAGAAATGCACAGTTACTTTCTATTTCTCTTGGAGACACGTCTACCTTACCTGGACCAAGAGATAGACCAACTATTATCATCAAACATAGACGGTTAGGGTTGAGGATTAAATAGGGGGTGGGGGTGGAAAGGGGAAACCATTGGTATCAGACAAAGGATACAGAGACTCAGCCAAAGACAAAACATTTATTCAAGTAAACAGAGTACAAAATCTAACGTGTACATTCACTATAGTATATAAACAGAAAGAGACTGAATGAAGGGAATCATACTATTAGAGATCCAGGAAGACGTAACGACGTAATAAAGTAAGAAAAATACCGACTGATTATGAGGTAACACACACATATATATATGTGTGGAGTGCAGAAATAGGTAAGTAGACAACTACCTGTGAAGCCAACGAAGGTACAGAACCGATAACACTTATCACGAGGACACTTGTGGCCCCACGTACACAGAAAACTTAATAGCAAAACGGGTCTATGTACGGGTCCTCACTCCCACAACCTAGTATACCAGCGAGACCAAAATCAAAACACTCCTTGGAGGTATGACAAGAGGTATCACTGACATGGTTAAATGTAAGGGTATCTGGCACAGCCTTCGAAGGGAAAAGAGGTGTGGGAGAGGTCCTAAATAACAACACTTAAAAATTCATTAACAGTAAGAAATTTTTTTAAAACAAAAAAACAAATCAAAATCTCTAGAAAAACCGACGGAGACCAGAAACAACGAAACGTGCCCGAAAGAGACCAACACCACTCGCCCCCGGTGAGAGACGACACAACGAGACCGAAGAATAGGACCACCGAAGAGATCAATACCTCGCGTTCGACATCCCACGAGTCCGAAGTCATCGACACCGAACACCCGAATCAACGAGGAACCAAACACCTTAGAAGGGTCTGCTCCCTGACTTGGAGACAGGGGACGCAACCGTCCGCCTAAGAATAGGCAACGTGATGGTCCCTTCAGGGATTTATTACCAGTAAGACTGACCAGTACTGTGCGTAAGAATGTACTCGAGAGGAAAGTTGTACGGATCACACAGAATAAGGTGGCCATAGGTGAGTGTCGGAGACAAACGTGTAATTTATAAAGTCTCTCGTGACCTTTCTTGTGTCACGACGATATACAAATCGTCTTAGCATCCGATTCTCTTTCTCTTAAAAGGAAAAGAAAAGGGAAAGCAAAAGGAAAAATTCCTTTCACTCATTCGTTTGTTTCTTCAGTTGTCCTACAAAACTAAATATAGTACGACCTACCAGTCAATAATAGTTAATGTCATAGAGTCGGGACCTGGTCTTCTAAGACTGGAGTACTACAAATACTTATACTTCTAATACATACGAAATTTGTTCGAATTTATTATTGACATTCCGGGGATTTCATCTCATATTTTCCCTTAGACCTAGGAACACCTTTGTCTAGTCCTCGGAAAGAATGATACCTGTCACTATCCAAAACTGAAATATCTATCCTACCGTACTGAACTTAGAAAACGGAAGGAACTAAGGAAGGATCCTTCCTGTAAAGATAAGGAAATGACTTATACTTAGTAAATAGTGTCAGGACAGGACGAAATCTCAAAGCAGGGATAGGGGTGAGGTGGGCGAAAAAGATTCGAAACCCAAGTGTGGACCGACGGAGGCACGATGTATCGGGTCACTAAACATATATACATATATATATATATATATATATATATATATATATATATTTTATCCACCTAAACCTTAGGTCGATTGCACTTAAGACCAATACAAAGAATTTATCAGAACACTAGAATCCGTCCAAATACTTATCGAGACACGAAGAACAAAAAAGTAGACGACGACGACGATTCGGCGAAGTCAACACGGGTTGAGACACACTGGGGTTTCTGCCGTCGGGTGGTCCGAGGCGGCAGGGACCCTAAGAGGTTCCGTTCTCATGATCTTACCCAACGGTAACGGAAGAGGCCGAAAAAGTAGATCTTACTCCTATTATTATGGATGAAGTTCAGCACTCCTAGATTAATTTATTGCATATATTTTACGTATATCGTGTCACGGACCGTGTATCGTTTACAAATTACTTACTGTCAATAATGTCAATACCATTTTTATGATTCTACTTACAAGGTCACTGAGTGATCATTTGGTGTCTTTGTAAAGTAAAAGACCTTGAGTCAATAAATCGTTGGAGAGGATGACTAGTCCTTATTTTTGTTCATTTATAACATGTCAACTCCTTCATTCGTCTTTTCGGAGATTTACTGGTTACAGATGAGTCTTTAAATACAGGATCTTGATACGTAAGGGAAGTGTCCCCACGAAAGGGTCAAAAATACGTGAAGAACAGAATAAACTAGGATACATAAATATAAAATGTGTACTAAAAATTCTTGACACTGTTGACTAAAGATTCGGACACCGTCTAATCTATGTTTGACCTTTCCTCCTTTGACCTTCCCTTTTCCTGGTTATCTCCGTCTAGGTACAACCCGTCTCCTTTGAGTCATTGAAAGACATTTTCCTTTCGGGTAACTTTCGTCCGTCTTTTGAGAATTCTCGCGTCTTTAAGTCTCGATACATCACCTACCGTCACCAGGAATTTGGGATCACACACAGTTTGAGTGGGACAATTTTATGTCTACCGAACCGAGAAGGGGTCCTCACAGATTCAATCTTTCTATAATATAAACTTTATTACTTAAAAAATTTTTTGAGAAAAAACAAACATTTCTCCCCTGTAAGTTGAGAGGTCTTCTCGACCGACAGGTGTCACTACGTAACGGGCTCTAAGACCCTATCGGGGCGGACGACCCACAACAATGTCACACTCACCCCCTTCCATAGACAAGGGTGAACTTTCTCGATAAATACTAAACCCCCTCCATAAACACAAACACACTAACGCCACGAAGGAGGAGGAAAAGAATCACTGAAAGGTCTGTTTTTCTGAAGTGTCTACAAAAAAGACGGTGTGGTTGACAAACTAAGTTGAATCGAGAGTATTTATCAACTCGCACAAAGTCATTGTTACAGTTTTGTGACCCGAGACACCGTCAACGTTATATGTCCGTGGTATAACAGGACGAGAAAAGTTAAGGAGAACGGTCAATCACCGTGAAAGACGGTTGTGGTTTATTTCAGATTCCTTGTTCAGTACCTAATTCCACTGACACTTTCTCCGTTGGCGGAAAGAGAACTCAGGACACACGTAAGACTTGTAGTCTAAAATTTTAAAAAGTAATTTATCCTCCTTCTCTTCAGAAACAACCGTTTTCAATAATGACCGGTACCAACGTCAAGTCACGGACCCATATTTGACTCAGAACAATCAAAGGAACTTGACTGTAAAACCTTGAGAATGCGCCACCACGTGCAACTAGTACAAAGCTAATGTCGGGAACAAACCTTAGAGAGTATCGTCTGGAAACTCTCGTCGTCAAACAAGAACGACTAGAATCTCCACAGACTCTCGACAGAAGAAGGATACAGTCCCGTCACACAAAAAATTGATCTCTCTCTTACGTCAGAAGGCGCAGCACCAGTCCCCTAACGAGAGTAATCCGTCTAGAGAGAGACACTATTTAGAGGAACCACGTGACTCGACAAATTGAATGAATCCCTGCCACAAAAGAAAACCCAGGACAAGACCCCCTTTCACTACTGACAAGGGTCCCACAAGTGACTCTTCACTTTATATCGAGATCTCAAACCACGACTACCAACTTCCTCATCCCCCTTTTTCTCCCCCTCTACTCATCTCGAAACTTTTAAGAGAGACGTACACTCACGGTGCATCCATAGGGGAAGTCTCCACGTACGGTATAACAGTGATAACTCCTATGTTTTAGACTCGACAGTAGAAGGAACTACTATTGAACCTTATTTCTGTTTTTAAAGACCCTGGCGTCAACGAATAAGAGGAATGAACAAATCGACTCGTCTAATAAGAGACGACTACAGTAACTTAAAGTCGATCTTGGACTTGGAAGACCGACTTTAGGTCACGGTACACATCAATCTAAAGAGAAATGTGCACTAGTGTGTCTAGTAACGTAATTATGACATTAATCCTTATCCAGTCTGGAAAACAAAGGTAATACTTATCGTGTTTTATAAGTCATAGACATAAATTTATCTAAGATATATAAATTTTTACAGTCTTATAGTAAATATTGTCACTATCCGTCACCGATAAGTCTTAACAAAGTATTGTAAATGTATCCTAGCCTGTGAGAGACATCGCCTTTAGGTATTTTATTCCTTCTGAAAGTAAAAGGAAAATTAAATCATAGACCGAAACTTTACCGAAAGAAACGTAAATGACACTGACCGGTACAGTCGTGACTAGATTGCAGACGGGTTTCTTTAGAAGTATCACGAAAGATCCTAGACACAATGACTCGAGATAGTCTCCGTCCCAGGTTCACAATTCAATCGGGTAAAACCAAGTGTCAAAAATGAAACTAAAATCAGAACACGATTACTACAGACACTGAAGATTACCGAAAAGACAGGGAAAAGAAACTTCGGGAACGTTTAGGTTCGATATGAGAAGGTCTGAATAATAATTATATTTATTTTTAACTATAACGAAGTATCTAGTGTAGTACATAGTTTTTAAACTCAAGATTTATATCATTTATACAACAACCTCTTTTTGTGAAAATAGATACAAAATTTACGAAGAATGGAAAGTCAAACTTTTCCACACATAAACTAAAACGGTAACGTCACGGTGTCTTTGGTACTGTTAAAGACGTTTTGTTTGTTTAGGAAAAAAAAAGAAAAGAGAAATCGTCTAGAAAATTAAGAATGTCTGTGTATATTCTAGTGGTTCCAGGTGAAAATGGGGTCGGAAGAAATATTTCCAAATGAGGAAAGCACTCCTTATATGATTATGTTTAAATATTTCAACTTGGACATAGTCTGCCAGAAGACCAAGTCTACGTCATAACGGACATAAATAATAAATAGGTCAAGAAATACGAAAATAAAATATTATGCCTAAATATAATAAAGGAATTGTTAGTCTAGGACTCTTACAGTCCCGTAAAGAAAGGGGGAAACTAGACGTAGGGACAACCGTTAACGAGTCTTTGATACGTAACAAAACCTTGATACATAATAGTCTAAAATTTCTGAAAAGGTAGGTGTTCGTACGATACCTCATCCCGTTTCTCTAAAGGAAGCCCCTTTCCTTGTGTTGAGACGGTGGGTGGTAAAGAAGTCTTTCACAAATGACGCAAGGACTGACATAAGGGTACTGACACGAATAGTCGATGGATGATGCAAGGACACTTACACGTTCCCCATGATGTCGCTAAGTCTTCCAACAAAAAGAAATGAACGTTCGAATTTTAGTGGGAATTTCGAAAAATTATTTTAGTACTATTGATAAAGCAACATCAGAGGTTGAGGAAAAAACAACAAGTCAACGAGTCAGGACAGGTCGAGAAACGCTGGGGTACCTGACGTCGTGAGGGTCCATAGGGGCAGAGGAACAGGTTGGGGAAAATCTGTTTAGATTTGTTACTTTTACACCCGAAGGGTCCACCGCGATCTATTTCTTGGGCGGATGGTTACGTCCACTACGTCCAAGTCAGCGACTAGTCCCTCTACGGGACCTCTTCTCTTACCGCTGGGGGAGGTCATAAGAACGGACCTCTCACGGTATCTGTCTCCTCGGACCACCCGATGTCAGGTATCCCAGTGTTTCTCGCCCTATCCTGACTTCGCGGAATCGTGTGTGCGTGTCTTTATTACCGTCAACAAGATCTTTCGTGACTTAGGGCTAAGACGAGAGGTCAATCTTAAAGATCCGTTCTTCAGTTTAGTGTCACTCCTTTCATTAGAAGAGGACCTAGTATCACAGCAAGTCGTAAACTTCCTCTTGCCCACTATGTTGGTCGCAAGATGTATGTTCTCCGTCGGAAAAGGTCTGTTTTGTGAGGGGGTCTGAGAAGTAAGTAAAGAGAGTTTGGACCAGAGTGAAAGAAAAAGAAGGTAAACAGAAAGGATTGACATGAATCTAAAAAAAAAATTAACTCAGTTATTGTGCTTCTAGGTACAAATTTGTGTTTCCTAATTAAATCTTCTTGTTCAGTAAAAATACTTTTATAGGTGACGGAAAAAAAAAATTTGGTGTTGTTTTAACATTTCGTTTGTTTTACGAGTTATTATCCCCTTACCCTTTTGATTTTATTATCTTAAGGTCTTTCGATACTGTACCATCTAACCCATGATACGACTTTGTCCCTTTGTACTTTATTGTATTTTCACTGTCCGTCTTATGTTTAAGACACTTATATATATAATAGTTGTTACGGTATACATACACATATATACATAAACATATATAATATATATTAGGTAAAGTACAAATTATAGATAGATGGGTAAGTAACTGGTTTTAGTTCGTCCTTATTACTTTCTTAATGTAGTTTATAATCCAATAAAAAGAATGGTTTAATTGAATTTAGTCATTTTTTTTATGGGAATTCAACTTCCTCATAGTGAAGGTTGTGTACTTCACAAAATCCCTTTTGTTTTCAGATAAAATGAAAAATTTTCTTAGTATGAAAAAGGGGAAAGAAAAGGTAACATACAACTATAAATTAAAATTTTCCATACCTAGACTAAAGAGTCTATTTACTTTATTTCGAAGAGGTCTTTAGGTATGAGACCAAAAATTCTTTCTGTAATTTTTTTTTTAATCTCCTTGAAATGGAAATTAACCTCCAATCCGAAGGTTATCCGAAGGTAGTTGGAGTTGGTAGACCTTGACCCTTCACTCAAATTTTTTTTTTTTTTGTTTTATTTGTGACGTTTATTTTATGAGTCCCTCGTCATCATCCCCCTTTGGGAAATGTTAATTGGACCTCCACCATACTTCGGTGGGACTCTAGGAATCGTTTGGTTGG
This sequence comes from Capra ibex, assembly GCA_006410555.1. Classification (NCBI taxonomy): domain Eukaryota; kingdom Metazoa; phylum Chordata; class Mammalia; order Artiodactyla; family Bovidae; genus Capra; species Capra ibex. The sequence continues at coordinate 49,236,662 of SJYO01018169.1, read as the reverse complement.
TTTACCTTTTATTCTTTCGTTTGACCTTTGATACCCTTTCGTCTTTCACGTCTCTCCTCCTTTTTTTCTATATATTTTCCGTCTGAACCCCTGGACCTCCACACCGTCAAACCTCAGTAGAGTACGCTCCAGTAAATTACACCCCAGTGGACTATGTCCCCGTCTCTCGAGAGTACTCAAATTATGAGGGGAGTTTTCATTAACTTATCGTTGGACAATAATGATTTTTATAAGTACTCATAGGATATTTTCTTTGTAGTTCCTTTACTATAAAAGACAAATTCTTATACATTTACATTCATACAGTACGAAATCTTTCTAAAGGTAGTTTTATCGAAAATGAAGTTACTGAGTCGAAGTGAGAGACTATTAAGTTTGTACACCCTATGGTATAAAAAATTTTCGGTCTATTTTAGGATACCCTTCTCCTCGGACCGTCCGATGTCAGGTACCTCAACGTTTCTCAGCCTATGTTGATTCACTGACTCGTGCGTGGGTGTGTGTGTGTGTGCGTGTGTGTGTGTCACAATAGTATTGTTAATGGAATCTTGTAAGAAAACGACTGGTTCTCCTACAAGGAATCTGAAGAACAGAATTACGGTTATTTAAGTGACTAAAAAGGAGAAGGATATTAAAGTCCCTTTTTTTCGAAGACCGTTTAACAGGGACCTTGGACGTAGTCAGAAGACCCCCGTGTAAAACAAAACTAAAAGATCCTGTACCAAAAATAAGTAACACCAAAGAAAAAAGTTCTCTTCTTGAAAAGTTAATCTGAAAATAATTGTACATCAAGATGGTAGAGTAAGAGACTACAAGCGTACCAGACTTCCACTCTTCCGACGACTACAACTTTTTCGGTTCAGTTCCTCTATAAGATCTGTAAAATGGTGTAAGAGTGAGACACAACTTCTCGGGACTTAAAGCTCGTTCTAGAGAACCCAAATTTAGGACCTAGACAATGAATGATCGGAATCCTAGGACCCCATTCAAAGATTAAAGAGATTAGGGATCAAAGATGTAGGTTTTATGTCCTGACTACATTATCCCCACACCCTATTAGGTAATTAAAAAATTTTTTTGGAAAATAAAAATTTTATAAATAAATACACATAAATAAATAAACCGACTCGGTCCAGAATCAACATCGCACGCCGTAGAAATCAACACCGTGCACCCTAGATCAAGGGACTGGTCCCTAGCTCGGGTCCGGAGGACGTAGCCCTCACGTCTCAGAATCGGTTACTTGGTGATCCCTTTGGCTATTATGTAAGTTTCACGAATCGGATCACAGACGTGCATCAGTCGAGATCATGTTCATGATCGTGATCATGAGACTTCGCCTTTGGGTAGATCCTAAGAACGGACTCTTTGGGGTACCTGTCTCCTCAGACTACTCGATGTCAGGTACCCCAGCGTTTCTCAGTCTGTGCTTAATCGGTGATTTGGTGGTGGTGGTGGTGGCGGTCATAGTGAGGGACTAGACAAGAATACCGGTGCTGTACTAGCTTAGAAAAGAATTACTGGGTTCTTCTGAAACTTTTCCTTTGGTTGTAATCGACTTCCACATGACACACACGGTCCGAAAGATCCTGAGCCCAGTCCTGTGAGTCTCTCAAGGACCCTTTGCGTCCAAATCTCTTCACTAGAGACTAGTCCTCGTGCCAAACAAACGACTTCACTTCCGTAGTACATCGTGACCTGCGACACCTGTGGACCTCATCTGCGGGGTCACTAAAGGTCTTCAAAGGCAAAATGGGAAGTTTATCGCAGAACCCAGGGGAAAGAAAAGAGAGTCTCAGAGGAATGAAAAACCCCACCCTCCGCCACCACTACTCATAATATGCCCTAAAATCAAGGGGGTGGTCCCGACCCTCGACGTAGGGGACGGTTACCTTCGAACCTCAGAACCGGCGACCTGGTGGTCCCTTCAAGGTAGCAGAGGAGTGAACATTACGGTGCACCTGGACAACGACGTTGGCTAAGACTAAGCGGAAAGGAAGGACGGAACAGGGGAAGACGGAGGAGACGACAGAAAGGACAGTGGTCGAGAGTCAAGGATCCGAAGACTCTCTGTGACCTTCGGTCCGTCACATACAGAAAGAGAAGGTGCCGATTGACCCGGAAGACCTGCTGTCATTCTCAGGGACCCGATCCCAAACGGGGACCAGGAATCACGGGACGGACCGGGTCGCACCCACAAGTCGTCGTCGAACTACTTTCTCGGGGTACTGTATATCAAGACCTTTAAACAAATGTGCAGTACCTCCCGAGTCTCCAATATTACAACCACACACAAAAAAAAAGAAAGGAGGTTTCTCCACCACCCCATACAGACAGTATTCAAGGAAGACTTAGACTCTAAAAGGGTCTTAAGACTTCCTAGATCTTTCGACCCTACGTCCTATTCGTTTTATATCCACCACAAGACTAAATGTCCAACAGCAAGTCTGTCGACTAGTCACTGGTTTCGGGTTGTTGGAATTTTTTTTTCTCATTTGTTTACCTATTTGTTTTGTTATTCTTTCGGTAGGGACCCCCCGATAGATTTATTCTCTGTTTTTAAGAGTGCTGAGACCCTAGAGAGTGTAATCATAACTGCCAAATACTTTTTATATGATTCGTACGCATCTTGTTCGGTTAATTATAGTAGGCTTATATGGGTGGCTTAATGTCGTAAAAACTACTATACTCAACACTTGCACGGTGGCGAGAATGAAGTTTAGTGAATTAAAATTGCTTATTTACTCCATACCCCCCCACCCCACCCATTCTTGTCTCACAGTTATTCTTATTGTTTAAGAACTCACTCTTCCCTGAAATCTCGGGTACACCAGACTGGATTTATTATGTCCTTAAGGAAGGTGTCTTAGGGACTGTCTACCAGTAGGTGAACACAAAACTTATGAAAAATCACAGTCCTTTACACAATAAAATTCTCCGTCACATAAAGTAACAACCCGTCCAAATTTTCAATCTTTTATTACAAAAGTGTGTAGTTCGGTTGTAAAGATAGAAAGATTGAAGATAGGTGACTAGGATTTTATAAATAAACTATAATATGATAAACAACATAAAATCGAACCCAACTGACTTTTCGACAGTTCATAAACAACTTGTGAATTCACCTATAAGGAATGACCAACCACGACGTTCCTGGGACTTCCAAGGGTCCACCAGGGACGGACACCCCTTGGGTTCTGTTTGTGTATGATTTCATTGACTGTTCACTAGTAGTCTCTTGACTTCAAAAGGGAAATGACAGAACCCATACCTGCAGAATTCCTTTCTTCAATTCTGATCGTTCATTCGGAACTTTATGTTCATACTCCAAGGGTCCGTCGTTTCCGTACTTTTGTTCTCTCTGTGTATCTTCAAGTCTGTTTCTTTCTCTGTGTCTCCTATTATTACCTTTAATTCAATTTATTCTTCCAATACCTCCTTGAACTTTCGAGATTTTTCGAGAACTTTCGAGATTTCCTCAGATCTGAAGATTAATTAGTGTAGAAGGTACTGAAAAAGTTTAGTGTTTTCGTCATTGTGCGGACATTACTTTTCCTTTTATTATGTCTTTACAGAATTAATTTTGTACCACCAACACCCCGTCCCCCTTCCTGAATAGAAAGATGAGAGGACGGGAAAGGGAGTTGGATCGGTGTCAAAAGTGACGAACCACATATAAGGTCCTGAACGTTTGGTGCCGGGTCCTCGATTTTACCGGGGTGGTAGACAAAACCACACCGTGTATCCGATTCTTAATAAAAATGCATAAAATTCTCCAACTTTTCTTAAGTTTTCTTCTTACTATAAAATACTCTCCACCTTTGACAGACTTTAAGTTTACAATCACGGGTGTTTATTTCACGACTTAAAACAGTTATTCTTCAAAGACCTTTTAAAAGAGAGAGTAACACATTCAAAGATGTCTTCTCGGAACGGGAAAGAAAAACCAGGGGGTTTGGATCTGACAAATGATTTACGAGAAAACGACCCAGGACCAGATATGAAAGTTTTTTCAAATATTTACATCAAATACCACAAGACAAAACAAATATTTTCATCCGAGCGTCCTCGGTAAATACCTTTTAGAACGTATACTTTGTTCATTTATTTATTCTTTGTGACAACCACCACTCCCGGTTCCCGTCTGTCCCAGAGCTTCGATGTGTCGGTTCTCCTCTTGGGTCCCTAGACCCTCACCCCAGGGAAGTCACTATGTCCCCCTTTCACTACACGAGGGTCGGACCTGATGGACTTAAGTCAGCCCCTACCTTCGGTCTACCTCGGTCTTGTCAGGTCCCCCCGTCCAGTTGACTTCCTTCGTTCCACCCCTCGTCAGTCTCCACGGGGGTGGAGATCCAACCACGATACCTTGTACACTTCCCACAACTTCTCCTGAAAAACGTTTCGACTCCCAGTCTGAACGACTGAAACCCCGTGAGGTAGGTTGGGATTTTTGGTCCTCGTGATCACCAACCACGGCTGTCAAGTACAACGACAGACTTCGTACACAATAGGGAGTGCCCCGTAAAGGTAGAACGTGTTAACTGCACCATTCTATGTTGAAAGTGTAAAACTCACTCCCCAGAAGATTAACGGAGACATATCGATCGACATACGTTGAGTGTCCACTACAGGTAATTCGACTAGGACCTATAAACCCACGTACAATTTTGTAGCGGACCTTTTCTTAACCCTGTTTAACTAGTAGTCAAAGAAGAGATACTACCCCTTTATCAACATCCAAATTTCTATAAAACCCCCTTCCTCGGAGAGTACAATTCTTTTTCACACACTCTAAAAATTCCCTGCGAACATCTACAGTGAACATCGTGGGAATGGGGTGACTGGTCTAAAGACGTGTGTCCCATCCCACTAAGTACCGTCTCAACATCCCTCTCGAAATCACGTGTACGGGTTGTGTCCACACAAGACAGTCACACTTGAAGACCCCTTTCTCCCTTTCAGAAGGACAACACGTTATTACTCGCATCATCGGGCTACGGGGTATCGTCGAGGTGGAACACCTAACACAGAATCACCACTCAGGGATGTTGATGAAGAGTCTCATAGGAGTCGATTATGAGTAAAGACACAGTTTTACGATCTGTCCATCCATCTTCACCCATATAAATCGGAAAGTAAACTACATTCAAACTTGGTAAAGACAAATAAAAAATAAAGAAACTACCCAAAACGAGTACGGAGGGTTATGATTAAAAAAGGGAATTGGGTAAACCACTTTTGTGGTCTATTTCCCTAGTGTTTCATTCTCCTTACAGTCATCTTACTGTAAAGTTGAGACCTAACAGTATCTTTAATTGTGTGTTCCTACTCCGCAGGTATTTATATACTCCCTCTGGAGTGACAATGAGTCTCTTAACGAACCGAGATCGCCGAGTTACCACTTCGGGACCTGAACTTTAATCCTTCAGACCAAGAGTAAAGGAGTGCAGGTGCCCGAACGAGACACTGGAACACAGACAAAGGGTCAAGACCTTATTCTTATAGTGTTAACTTGTAAGGTTCACCCATCAAACCCTTATTTTTCGTCTTATAAACGTTTTGTGAAAACTCGTAGGAATTTCTACTCGTCACAAACTGAAAAGTCGTAATGAGCACAAGACAAGTTACACACTTCTGAACCACTTCTGAGTGATCTATAAAAAACGGATTTTACTTAGTTCGATATGGAGGACTGGGTAACGAAAATATTAGTAGGACTGTGGAAATTATACCAAAAATTGAATCACGGATAAACCCATCTTTAGTACCTAAAACAATCACTGTAACAAAGAACCGGAATGACATCTTTTCTTATTATTGTATCTATAAAAGTAGTAATTGTATCGTAAAAACGATACGAAAGTCTTTTCATGTTGAAAGTAATTAACATACCTGAAAAAAAAGGGTTACTTTCCCTTAAAGACCCTAGACTGATCGTGTATCTCATTTTCTTTACACCCAACCATTTTACGATAAGACATGGTCCACCGAGTCACCATTTCTTAGACGGACGTTACATCCTCTGTGTCCTCTACGTCCAAACTAGGGATCCAGTCCTTCTAGGAAACCTCTTCCTTACCGTTCGGTCAGGTCACAAGACCGGACCCTTTAGGGTACCTATCTCTTCGGACCGCCCGACGTCAGGTACCCCAGTGCTTCTCGGTCTGTGTTGAATTGTTGGTCCGGTGTGTGTGTGTCGTGTGATCAGGAAGTGGCAGTCCAAAAAGGGGGTATCGTATTTTAGGGTACCTATGACCTATTTTCAAAGTAAAAGGGGTCCTATTACATCAGTTCACAGTTTCTCCTAACAATTATTTTCGCTAAAGTGGAATCGTCACTAAGACTTACTCAACACCCGAGAAGTAGTTTGACGAAAGAGAGGGAGGACACATCTTAGTGACGATTCACCTCAGTCAAATATGGACCCTCGAAAACATTCGGTCCCGACTCCTAGGGATCTGGGACTCCTCAGGGCTCAATGTCTACGACTCCAGTCGGGTTCTTCCTCTTCGACTTTTACAGGAGTAAGTCGATAATCCTCTCTCTTTACACAAGTCTCCTCGGGCGGGTCACCTCGTCTAAAACTCTTGGACCAGCCACTAGCCTCTAACATGTCGACGTGGGGCTCGTCATCCACAGTGAGATCAGTCACCGAAAATGACGAGTCTCGACTTCCCCAATTAACCCAGACCAAATAAACCCACCTATCTCCAGGTAGACACAGGAGACCCGACGAACAGGAACAGAGATCCCCGGACCCAACTGTGGTCACTTTCCGAGGTCGGGTACGACTTTCCGTGGTAAAAAGAGATTCTTCCCTGCTTTCTGTGAGAGGGTAGACATCAAAGCTCCGACAAACTACACTACCCCACCCAACTCAAATGTACCCATTCCTCCACTCTATTAGGAAGATTTCAGACCACCCCCTGGACCCTACCTCCCCTTCCCTTTTAAGATAATTCTCTTTACTTTCTTCCCTGTCGCCTTATGTAAAGGAACAACAATAACCGGGACCCGGGACAATATAGGTCCGTCACACTCGAAAGTCTTGAAGATAGACGTAGGAAGAGTCTTTAAAGGGAAATGGTGTTTCCTTCGTTCCGTTTTTTTTTTGGTTGTTTTTTTGGGTGGAGAGAGATCGTCTCTACATGAAGAGAAAACGGTGAATGGTGAGGTCTTTCAATTAAGAGTTTACGATTTTACCTTAAATCCTAAATCTTTCTCGATGACAACTGATTAATTTTTTTTTTTTAAGGACCCTAATGTATCGGTTAACGAAAAAGTTCATGTGGGTTAAAAGGAAAAGGAAAAGATCATCGTGGGACCACACTTCTGTTTTATTTTGGCTCCTTTGGGTGACCTGTCAAAATCCAAGGAGAATAGAGAAAAAAAAAAAAAAAAAAAANAGAAAAAAAAAAAAAAAAAAAAAAACGGATCTCTTGGCGTAGATAGAGGGGTGGGTGGTGGGTCCGTCGTGTCACAGTAAACAGGAAAATTTTTTTATGTACTTCCGAAAGACATATACTAAATATAGGTCTATGAGTAATTTTTATTGAGGACAGGTCAGAGGCGAGAGGGGCGGGGCACGGACGGCCAACCAACATCAATTGTGGGGCTAATTCGGAACGAGGATTACCACGTTATACAATTCGAGTCTGACGAGAGAAAGAGAGGTGGGGGAGGGGGGAAAAGACAGAGGGAGACTCGATCACCGAACAAAATTTGGTAGGCGTGCGAGCGTCCTCGGTCCACCGCAACGAAGGACGGAGGGGACGAGCGACAACGATTCACTCTCCGTGGTCTAGTGTGCATTTCGACTTGGTTATCGTAGGACTGGGGGTATCCGACCATTTTCGGCTTCTTTTCTCTGAGGGTGGCACAACAGCCACCGGCCGCCCAGGAGGAGGGGGAGGGTGAGGGGAGGGTGGAAAAGAAAAGGTTGTCCTTCCCCTCCGCCACTCCCTCGGCTCGGCCGTCCTCCTTCTCCCTTCTTTCTCCTACCCCCTCCACTTCGGAGGATACGGAGCGACATGAACTCTATTTACGGTAAAAAAGAAACACTTCTTTTCCTCGCCCGCGAAGAGAACTCGTTAGTGTCTGCCCGTCAATACGCCGAAAGACGGGGGTTTGACGGACACAACAGGTTCGAGTTTGAGACTTGTTCTGCAGGCAGCTTGACTCATAGACGGGACGAAGGAGGAGACAGAGAGGGGGCGAGAAGTAGTGACACTGAGAAAATTAGGGCTGTCAAAACGTCCAGAGACAAGTAAGAAGGAGAAGTGGAGAGGTAAAAGACAGAGGGTCCTAAGAGGGTCAGGTCTTACGGAAAGGGAGTCACATGTTCACTCGTCTCCTATAAAATAGCCTAGCAGGATCCCTTGTTCGTTCTCTCCTCCTTATAAATGTTTCCGTTAATTTTTGTTTTAGGCGTGGGGGGGGGGGAAATCTTACAGTAGCAGAAACCGTCCCAGACATGTTCGTGTTTCACTTTACTTTCCGACGAGAATTGACCTATTGACGGTCACCTCTGTGGGTCTCCATATCAACGGTCATATCTCTCCTTTACTGGAAAGAGGATATTAATGGATCTATAAAACCCATCGTAGTCTGGGTTCAATGGACCCATTAATACCGAAACATCTAGACTGGAGTCTTGTTTTGTCTAAGGTCACTTCAAGAGGCATCTTTAAAAACGAGAGAAACCACTATTCTTACCGTTTCCGTAGGTAACGAAAACGTTGGTCCACTTCAGGTCTATGTCCCCCCTGAAGGAAACCAAGAAAACAGACTATCCAAGATTAAAGAGGGCTGGAAAACCTCCACCGAATAATAAACCCGCGAGTACACGGAAACCTTTTTTATTGGACACAAATAAAGAGTCATTTCTTCTCACAACACCAAAGGACATTCGATAAGAACCTAGACGAAGACAAAACCCCCCCTATAGTTTTCCTGCTATGAGCGCCAATTTTGACGGGTAAAGGGAGTTCTTTACCAGGAAAGTATGAACTTTATGAAAGACCCGGTCTTTAGGTCAGAGGAATAAGTCATAGTATGTCTTTTCACTAGTAATAGGAGGGTGAGGTGGACGAAAAAGGTCGGAAAGACGATTAAAAATAGAAACACAGAAAAAAAAAGGAAACTTTGTTACGATCTTACCAAAGTATTTCCCGTCGTACCCTCTAGTCTAATTGGCTTTCCCTTAATAGTCACTTTTTGGAAGTGGCTACGGCTCATTAACGTCACAAAAAAAAGGAAAAATTCGCAAATGGAAAAAGAATAATAGTACAACATTTTTTGTCAGATATGTAAGGGTGCATAGGATAAATTTCGACGTTAAGGATCTATTAGACGTCTGTAGTAAATTGAGTAAAAGTCAGAGGAGATCCGAAGGGATCATCGTGTCTTCCATTTCGTAGACGGACGTTACGTCTTCTGGACCCAAACTATGAGGCAACCTTTCTAGGGGACCTCTTTCTTTACCATTGGGTGAGGTCATAAGAATGGACCTCTCAAGGTACCATCCGATGTCGGGTACCCCAGCGTTTCTCAACCTGTGCTGACTCGCTGATTGTGTGTGTGGTCCAATTTAATCTTGATAAATGTCCATCGGGTTACGAGTCTAGGCTCACTTTGGAAGCAGAAACACGGGTCAAAACCTTCCCTCTGTGTCACTGTTTTATTTCGAAGTTTTCACCGGTCTCCACAATTTTCTCCCACCCCCTTGTCCGGTCGGACAGGACATCTTGACGGAACGGGGAGTAAACCAGTCACTCAATCATAACAATCGACGACAAGTCAATGACGGACGGACAAAATACAAGTCAGGACACGACTCTCAAAACTCGACCTTTGTGTCACGGGCGGTCCAGGTAGAATCACGGAGGGCGAGACCCAACGTCGGGGGAACGAAATGGTGGAAGTAACAAATCTGCGTCCGCCGCACGAAGTCGGTACAGTTGGACGGTCCCTGGTCACGAAGGCGAAGGACGGAGGGAGGAGAAACTAGGACGAGAAGTGTAGGGCCCCAGGGCGGGTGGAGGACGGGCCTTAAGGGACAGACTCGGAAACCTCGTGTTTAGGTACAGTCGGCGAGTCACCAGAGAGGGCTTTAGACGTGAATGGATCACTTGAAAGATCTGGAATCAACACTGAAGAGAGACGGGACCTATTGAAAGACTTATACAGGAGACAAAAGAGAGGGGACACGGAGACGAATAGATCCGAAAGGAAAACGGACCGAAGAGACGGAGGTCAGAGAGGGACACCTTTAGGCCCGAGGTTTCGAGTAGAGTTTATGCCACAGGAGTCACTTGCAAAAGAGAGACACAGAGGGTGAGTCTGACACAGAAGGTCAGGAGACTTGTAGTGTCGGAGAAAGAAATCTTCGAGAGGTGTTAGACGAAACTCAACAGGAACGACATAGGAACTACCACGGTTCCAGTCGAGTCTCTTCCCGTAATCTATGAAATGTTATAACGAGGAGTCGGAGGGACGTTTCGGTGAAGTTTATTTATATATTAATGTGTGACTGACACAACCGATACGTTTGTGTCGAAGTTCGATCAGAGGGTTCACGGGAAACGTAGGGTTAACGATTGGGATTTAAGGAGAAAATATCTTTAAGACTTTGACATAGGAAGGGAGAAATAAAATTCGAAGAGTCCCGACGTCGACACAGAAGTAGAAAGGGTTTCGTACATTGCATTCACGGGTTTTCCGTGATCTTTATGGTAGGAACTTACTAGTGTAGTATTTCGGGTCCTTTGGAATTTCTAATCCAGACACTGAGAGGTCCAAAAGTTTAATATCTACATCTTTTCTTACCTTAAAGTACACTAATAAAATTTAGTCTAATACTCTGTTACTTTAATCCACTTTGTCAATAACATAAATAAGTAGTTCTTTCCCACCCACCACTATATCATTGTTTACCGGGGGTTTAGAATCCGAAACTTCGTTGTTTTGAAATTAAGAACGAGTACAAACAACAACCCCGTCCCCGCACCCCCCTTCTCTCTGACAAATAGTCCCTGAGTATGAACTGCTTTGATGAACCGATAGAGTACGGTCACCAACACGGTTTCCTTTCTCTCAAAAGGTCTCCCAAATTGTAGTCGTTAAATCACAAGGCCGGGTCTTTACCATGGACCGTGAGACGAGAGTCAAATAACCAGTCTTGACGAGTGTTCTAGGGTAGATTGGTCTCCTCCCGTCCTTCACGTCAAGACGAGGCACGGACTTTTTATCGTTCAATCTTTATGAACCTTTTATCGCATTTTATTGAGGGTGTAACATAATCAGTGAGTTTCTAAAAACACCGAGTCACCTTTTCGTAGACGGACGGCCACATCCTCTGAACCCAAGCTAAGGACCTACCCTTTCTAGGGGACCTCTTCCTTTACCGATGGGTGAGGTCATAAGAACGGACCCTTTAGGGTACCCGTCTCCTCGGACCGCCCGATATCAGGTACCCCAGTGTTTTCTCGACCTGTGCCGAATCACTGACTTGTGTTGTTTCCGAAAAACTTCCTGGAAAGATAAGTTACAACTCGAACCTTCGTATATCTTATAAGTGCATTAAGGAGAGGGAACTACATATCGGAAGAAAGGAAGTGGACGGTTCTGTGTAACGAAACGACTTGAGATCTTCCGAACCCGTGTCGATAATTCCCTATTCACCAAGACAACAGAGCTGCATATTTTACTTCTGGAACGGGTAACAAATGTGGAGAAGTCAATGAGAGTAGTCACGAAGTCTCCGAGAATACTACCCATTTAATACGAGATCTGTGGATAGGTTCCTGACGGGGGTCCAAGGGCAACTCACAACAGTGTCAGTCCTAGTGTCTCTTAGCCACGTACAAAAATATTTAAATAAGGTTCTTTAATCTCTCATATGTGTAAAATGTGTTAGCGACACAACACAAAGTATCATTTTTCAACCTTCGTCGGATTTATAGGTTGTCCTCGTCTAATCGAGACACTTTAGTGCCATAGACATCTTTTACCTGATACACAGCGGTAAGTTTAATATAAAATCTCCTTATAAATTACTCTAACCCTTCTACAAGTGTTATATAACTAACGACTCAAAAATTTTTCGTTCGTAAGCTTGTCTTGTTTCCCGTCTAAGACGAAAAATTTTTCCGTAATAGGGACCTTTCTCTTTATGACGCGACACTCACACCGGTCCCGAGTAGAAAAACGCCATTATGAGACTCACAAATACACGGAGAAGGGAACGGAAGAACAAAATTCATTCGTTCTTACTGAAAAGATCGTATATTCCTCTATTACATTTATTGAGACGGGAGACTGCACACAATTACAGTTCATTGTATGTACCACAATCAAGAGAGTCGTCTTACTCTCCGGGAGTCACCTTCCTACAACCACGGTTCTGCCTCCAAGTCTTTGTCACGCCTAGTCCTCTGTCGAACTGCAGTCGAGTGTGAACAGGCCCGTAGCCGTACAATGGCAAAGAACGGGAAAGAAGACGGCTCCGCGGCATATCTAGAAGGCACCGTAAAACTGAACTGTAAAGTGTCGACGACGTTTAGGTGATTCGTCCCTGCACGGTGACCGTGAAACTCCGGTGACCATCGTGTACCAAAACAGTTCCCTACGATTTAAACGACTCTATCACTTTTTGACCGTACATACATAAACCCCAACTATGTTTGAGGGTGCTTTGTCCGCGGGTAGGACCTTCTTGTGAACATTGTGAGTAAGTAGAACACAAGAAGTGGCCCGAGATTACGATGTCGACAGTAGGCGAGAGTCACTTCCTAACAGTATAACAGTTAGGTGTTATTATTGCCTTGTTAACAGTGAGGGGCACAACTTCATAACGGTAACATTATCTTAAGTCAAGTATAATTGTTACGAAACTACTGTTGAGGAAGGGTAAGGTGGGAAAGTCGGGAGGGAGAGAGGAAAAGAATTGGTCTTCCTTTACATAAAACTGTTATAGAGGTCACAATTGCCAAAAGACGAAAATTTTGTAAAACCCGGGGTATCGGGAGTAACTTTGCAGTCTCTTGTGTGGTCAGAAAAAAAAAAAAATTAGGAATATCTTGATAGAACCCTAAACCCTAATCCATCACGGAACGGATCTTCTTGAGTTTCATAAAAAGTGGGGAAACAGAATGAATAAGAATTCTGTAAGGGAACCTTTTTCTTGTATCTAATACTAAGGATCAAATATTCCCTCGTGTTAATCTTGAGTCGGCATAAGTGAAGTCCCAGATGTCAGACAAGTAATCTTTTTCGACGAATAAAAAGGTTCATAATTGTCACTACAGTCCTTGACGAATGTACCACCTTAATTGATGGGATTACTTAAATATAAGCGACTAAAAGGGATCTCCCCTTGAACCAAGATACATACTCAGAAGTGGTTAAAAGTTCCATGAAAGGACAGTGTTATCTGATAAAATTTGACTAACTCTCAGAACAGAAACAATGTCAAAAGGGTTCTCGATTTAGATCCACCCGTGTCAACTATACTAATTTTACATGCTACGTATGGACACTTCGACAAGGTCGATGTGACCGTGTTAAAATTCTCTTTTTTTTTAAAAAACGACACTGGCAACCTACAAAAGTGAAAAGACAAAAATTAAGAAGTGAGTAGGTTTATGAACGGGGGTTTGTACACTGTCTTACACCCCTCTCCCTCTCTCAAGTGTCTTCCTTCCTTCAACCTACAGTTTTTGGTGGTCTTTAAAATCATTCCAGTGTTTAGGGGGTCTACTGACAAACCTTTTACAATGTCATAACGGAAGACCCCCGGAGAAGGAGTCGTAAGAATCTTCGATTTTTAGTCCTGAAAAAAGAAAAAAAAAAAATTTGGAGAAAATAAATAGATAAAGTTTTTTAATAAATAAATAAATAAAAACCGACACGACCCAGAAACGATAACTCGTCCGAAAAAGAGATCGACACCGTTCACCCCCGATGAAAGATCAAACCCACGAGACTGAATAACGGCACCAGAGAGAACATCGCTTTCGGTCCGAGATCCCACGCTCCCGAAGGTATCAACCGAAGCAACGAGACGTCGTCCACTCTAGAAGGACCTTGTTCCTAATTTGGGTGCAGAAAACGTAACCGACCCCCTAAGAAATGGAGACTCGGTGGTCCCTTCCGGGGGTTTAGTCCTGAAAACTTCCTCGTGTAAAGAGTTTCCTTTGTTTCGACTTCGACTCACTCCTTTTCTTAGACGTACCCTAGACTTTCAACTAGTCTCGATTTCCATTTACTCAGACCTTTTCAGAGGATAACCGGAGGTATTTACCTCTGAGCTCTTTGTTTCTTTTCTCCCCACCTTTCGTCTCACTTTCCCCTTTTACGTAACTTTGTGCGCACAGTACAAGTTTAGCAGCATACGAATCCCAAGACCACCCCGAACCTTGCCAGGTCTTAAACTTCGAACATAGAGCAGCAGGGGTACAGCTCCCTCTGGACAAATACTCGGAGGGTTCCAGAAGTGGTACGTTCACCTCTGTGGAGTCCCGGCACTCCATGTGCTAACAACGAGTTGTCACACCTTGTCCTTCACCTACGGGACGGCGATTGACTTGAAGTCTAAACCACACTTCAACACACGGGCGAACCCTACAGCGGTCTCGTGTTCCTGGGTCGAGACAAGACGTCGTCCTTCACGGCACCTCGGGTGTCCTTCGGGGTGTCCTTCGGGGGGTCAGTGAGAACGCACTCCGAGACGGAACAGCACACAAGGAGTTCATGTCCCAGTCTGTTCCTTCTGCAGTTGGAAGGGAGACTGAAACGGGGAAACCTTTTGCTCCGGGCCCAGCCCTACCCCTACGTCACCCCCTCACACACTCCGCACCAAAGCCACTGGCACAAATCTTCCGTTGACACACACCATGACTGTTCGGGACGGTCGTCGGTAATATTTCGGCGTCCAATCCTAGGTCGCCGTCCTGAAAACGCACGTACGTCCGTAAGTAAGTAAGGGAGGGAGGTAGTGTTTTACCCACTATCACGAGCTAGACATCGATCTGGTGACCCAAACTTCGGGTCGAGAAGGTAAAGAACCGACACACTAAACCCACACGAGGAATGAACAATGATCATTTTACACTTATTATTATCAATGATAATGTAATTATATTATTACCCTTCGAGGTGAAGGGGCCTCGAAAGACTCGTAAGTCACTCAATTATACTGGAGCCTAGTCGTGGAAAGTGAATCATTCTGGAACCAGGTCCAATCGACAGTATAAGTAAATAGAGTACTTACTCTCTACAGATGGGTGGATCAGAGTCACTCTATAGGCGATCAATCTCCAGAGAGGACTTTATGGGAGGGACCTACTACCTTAACGTTGTAAGGGAAATTTAGGATCAAACCAAAAAGAAACGAATAGAGTAACAGACTTAGTAAAAATTTTTATAAGAGGGTAAAATTTGTCACGATCTCCACTCTGGCGTGGAAACTAACAAACTCCCTTCTCACTACCTAAATTAAGGTAAAGAGCTCAAAACTTATCAATACATGGATGGAACGAGGGAGAGGAAGAGAAGACAAAAAAGACAAGAGGAAGAAGGACGGACAAAAAATAGTAGTAAGGATGGAGACGGGGTGAGGTACCTTGGATTTCCATATGAAGGTTCATCATCCACCTATTGGTACAAGTAAGTATCAACCACGAAGTTCTGAAAGAGGGATTGTCACATTAAACGGACAGATTTTAATTCCATTGAGTTATACATAGATATATCTTTACGAACGTATAATAACCTGTAATTGAGGATGAATTTCTTTTATTTCAGAGTAAAATTTGTAGTCCTCATATTTTCAAATTTTTTATAAGTCACAGTATGTTGTCACTAAGGTACTTTCAAAGTACCTTACGAAAGCCTCCGTTCGTCTTGTCTAGGTTGTGAACGATTTATCATTAACATCAAGACAAGAGAGCCCCTGAACTCAACTTAATTTGCATAATCGAGTCTAACAGTATTGCAGAGGTCTTACCTTTCTCCCATTATAAAATACAAATACATTATCACCTTCTTTTGACAATAATACATATTATATATATAAACTTAGGATAAATTTAGTCACTTTCCAAGTAAGGACTGTGACCAAGGGTATGAGACCGTTCTACTCCAGTCGCACTTTCTGTATTTATACCGTTAATGAGACACACATCAAATTGTAAACGTAAAAAGTGGTTTAATACAACAGGAAAACAATTCGTGAAATGGGACACATACCAACCAATCGAAAAAAAAAAAAAAAGGACTCCCCCACCCGTAACCTCAAAGATTAAGGACAACTTGTAGTATAATCTACAGTATACCATGGGTCCCCAATCTCCTTCCTCCCGACCTGTGTAAGTCAAGTCAAGTCAGTGAGTCAGCACAGGCTGAGAAACGTTGGGGTACTCAGTGTCGTGCGGTCCGGAGGGACAGGTAGTGGTAGAGGACCTCAAGTGAGTCTGAGTGCAGGTAGCTCAGCCACTACGGTAGGTCGGTAGAGTAGGAGTCAGTAGGGGAAGAGGAGGACGGGGGTTAGGGAGGATCGTAGTCTCAGAAAAGGTCACTCAGTTGAGAAGCGTAGTCCACCGGTTTCATGACCTCAAAGTCGAAATCGTAGGCAGGAAGGTTTCTTGTGGGTCCCGACTAGAGGAAATCTTACCTGACCACCCTAGAGGAACGTCAGGTTCCCTGAGAGTTCTCAGAAGAGGTCATGGTGTCAAGTTTTCGTAGTCAAGAAGCCGTGAGTCGGAAGAAGTGTCAGGTTGAGAGTGTAGGTATGTACTGGTGTCCTTTTTGTTATCGGAACTGATCTCCCTGGAAACAACCGTTTCATTACAGAGACGAAAAGCTATACGATAGATCCAACCAGCATTGAAAAGAAGGTTCCTCATTCGCAGAAAATCAAAGTACTACAGTTGACATAAGTGGAACGCACCCTCTCTTACCCCGAGTACTTGACACGTGTAAGTACGCCTCCCCGGTGGACTCTACTTCACGGCAGAAAAGAGGACCTCTACCTAAGGAAGACACGTGGTATGCATCACCAACTCTTCGTGTGCTCCGTATGGTACGCGAACCCTCAAAACTTTACAGAGGGTTCAAGTTCTATGTAAAGAAACTGAGGATAGGTGTGTAGTCTAGTAAGTAAGTCTCCTAACGTCTGCAGAAGAAGTTGTGATACTACCATACTACCAGATCTTCACTCTTACTCTTCCGTCGGTAGAGAGGGAGGTGAGGGAGGGAGAAGAAGAGGGAACCAAGAAGAGTACACTCTGAGGTCTAAGTGTGAGACATCCGAAAGGACCACCGAGTCACCACTTCTTAGGTGGACGTAACGTCCTCTACTGCCAAGTTAGGGACCCAGTCTTTCTAGGGACCTCCTCCTTTACCGTTGGGTAAGGTTATAAGGATGGACCCTTTAGGGGTGTCTGTCTCCTCGGACCACCCCATGTCTGGTACCCCAACGTTTTCTTTCTCCTGTGTTGAACCGCTGATTTGTCGTTGTAAGTACGAGACATTTCTCTCCCCCCAGTCTTCAGTCCCCCGCAGGGAGGGAGACGGGAAGGACAGGATTTGCAAGTCAGACGTGCGCGCACACGTAGGAGGACACAGAGGTACACGAGGAAGAGGGATGCAGAGGACAAATCGAAGACACTCACAGACCCACACAAGCACCAAAGAGAGGCATGGGGTCGTCACCGTCTTCTCAAACGGAAACGAGAGGACACACAGAAGAAAAGGAAAAACCCCCTCCCCCGTCACAACCATCCACGCTACCATCTCAACGAGACGACACTTTTCTATTTTCTCTTTTCAGAGTCTACGTAAAAGACGGTCGCGCAATCGTGACGTCTAGTCTCATCGACAACAAGGACCCACAGCCACTGTGACCCGGTCAGGTCACTTCCCCGGGAAAACAGTTCAGGAACGGACTGGAACTCAAGTCCTTCGTGAAGACCCCTCATCCTTTTAGTCTTTACCTTTCAGTGCCGTCGGTCGGGCGTCGCTGTCACGTCACACTACTCACGTCCCGCCCCCGGTTAGTCTCCTCGTCCACTTCCTTCGGAGTACCTTCTCCCCTGCAGTGGAGGTTCCAGTCCGGGACCTCTGAGGTGCCTCCCCTTACAAGACTGGTTCCACACACCCCTGAGAGTCTGGAGAACTCACGAGTTCTCAGTTCGAGTAGTACTTTCTAGTGGACTTTGTCCCGGGGAACCGATCACCCGACGTCCTCACTCACCTATGTGTCTGAGAGGGGTCCGTCCAGTCTACAATGCCGTAGTAGTAGGTCTCGAAGTCACTACGAAACTGTCCATCGACAGAGTTAGCGTGGGCGGGGTGGAACCGAGACGGAAACCTTACATTGAGAAGAAGGGTAGTACGGGAGTCGGTAGTAGGATTTCTTCCAATACCTTAAATGAAACCAGATTAAATGGTGTCGCAATTAGGATATGTGTGTCTCCAATGGCGTCGACGGTAGGGTCCTCGTGGAAGGGTTTATTATCGCCTCGAACGTGCACAGTCAAGAAACACAAAACACACCTGATTAAGGAAATGAGGACTGTTGTTAGGACTTCCCATCCATCATAATAATAGGAGACAAAATATCTAACCCCTTGACTCCATGTTCCACACGTCACGAACGGGTTCCGGTGGGTAGATCAGCCACCGACTTGACCACAATTGCCTGAGTCTATCATACCGAATCTTCAGTAATGAGATTTATGAATCCTACGAAGGAGTTCTATGGTACACTTCAGTAACACGAATCGGGATCCTTCAGGTCCTTCATTTTACGTTCTAGGAACGGGGGTCGTCTCTGTTTTCTACCTATAGTTTTATAGTCCCAACAGTCCTCATCCCGTAGAACGTAAAGACCCTCCTACAAACAACCACCACCTCACTCACATAGAGATGGAATCCACGCGAGATGGACCCAGTGGGTCTGCCTTACCCTCCTGTCGCGCTTCGTGTCGGAGGTGGAGTGGAGACATACTGGACCCCCTCCCAGCCGATTTTAATGTTTTTTTTTTTTTTAGCCTTCGGAACACATCCAACACAACAGAAACTAAATGAACAAAAGTTGTAGGAATTTAAAAAATAAATCCCGTAACTCCCCCATGTGGAGACGGTCAGTCGACACACTGGAACCTACTCAGTAAAACAAGGGACGGAATAGACATTTTGGTCCCTCAACCTAGTTTAATACAGGTTCCAGCGAAGGTCGAGACTTCAGAAAACCAAGACACAAAGAGCACAAAAGCGTATCTCGTGACAACCGTGTCCTCTGTAGATCGCGGAGGCTCACGTAACGGGAGACTAAAAGAAGAAATGGCTTATCTTAAAGACTTCGTAGGACACTAGAAATAATTAGTGTGTCTCTGACAGTAGAAGAGTCTGAGGTCACCTTACCGATTCCACGGGAAACGTCTTCTATGGCGCCGATTACAGGAGTAATGACTGATTAACCGATTTCTCTGAAGAGAGTGTAACGTAAATCGGACTAACTATCAAAAGATAGTGGACTACCCACCTTACCTGTCGGTTTGGTTAATAGGGGAGTTTCTCTCGGGGTAGGCCGTCTCGCCGCGGCGGGACTCTGTTTTCCGGGAATATCCACTACAGCTCAGTCCCACGAACGGATCTCAAACAATTTACTTTACCAAAAGACTTTTCATCAAACTTTACGGGACCTTAGGTACACGCAACCCAGTAGGGATTCGAGTGACCCGGAACAGAATAACTTCTTCCCACTCAAAGACCCACACAAAGTTTGGCCCTCTCGACCCGACAGACCAATCGTGCTTCGATAACGACGAAACGAAACACGTCTCCCTTTGTCTCGCCGACAAGTCTTGACTTCGACGTCCGGAGAGTTCAATACGGCGTCCCGCTCCGCACGAATGAGTCTGTGTCAGAACATCTGTGGGCCGTAATGAGTCTAAAGGAAAAGCCTAAGCAAAAGAAAAATACAACGAGTCCGATAACTCTCTTTATTGTAAGTCCAGTGAACGAATCAGTAAAGTTACCTCCGGTAAAGAAAGATCGACTAAATAGCTTTAGAGACCAAATTCGCGGTTGAGACCAAAGTCTTGCCTCACTAGGAGTACACCATTCCCAAGTCCACGTTTGATTCAGTCCTTTGAAGAAGGAGTACAAAATCAGGATAAATAAAAAAATTTTTTTTTTTTTTTTTCGTCTCTCAGTCTTTCGTAAAGATCATGAAATACCATTTGTCGGAACTAAAAATTCTACAAGGTTCCCTTCTTATTAACCCTAAGAATCGCGGAGTAAAAGGTCCATTACATGACTTAACACAATGGATTAGTCGTCGTCTCATTCCCTATGGTCACTTTATTAGGTTACAGAAGATGAAGCCAGAGGGGGGTCCATCCCGGTGATACTACAGTTGAAGACGAACCCTGGTTGAACACGGCTATAACCATACTATATTTCGAAACACCAACTGTGGTCACAGTCAGACACAACCCTTCCTTCTACCCCCTCGAGTCCTCTTCCCGACATTAACATCGCATTTCGTGTAACATGCCCGAAGGGACGACCGAGTCTGCTATTTCTTAGAGGGGCGTCAATCCAGTCCTTCTAGGGGTCCTCTTCCCTTACCGTGGGGTGAGGTCATGAGAACGGACCTCTTAAGGTACCTGTCTCCTTGGACCAGGCACTCCGACGTTTCTCAGTCTGTGCTGACTCCCTGATTGTGATCGAGATCGGACAACATGAGAACTCGGAACAACGGAAGGTGCCGAGAAGAAACGACAAAAAAAAGGGGAAATTTCGGTGAAATAACTCCAGACTGACTGTCGGATTTTGTCAAGGCGTAATTTACATACGTTGAACGACTCAAACCTCCATGCGTATGTGGATACTTTAGTAGTGGTGTTAGTTCTGGAAGTTGAATGGGTAGGGGAGGTTTTAAAAGGAGGACGGGGGAGATAAAAAAATTTTCTAATTGAAAAAAGGGAGGTTCCATGCTTGTGCTGTATTCTAGATGGAAGAACGTTTGTCCATACGTTAAGTCGTAACAAGTAAGATCCGGGGAACACGTCCAGTAGAAGTCTTAATTAAGTAGAACGTATAACTTCGAAACATCGGAATCTGATCGGGGAAGGTGTAGGGGGAGGGGTAAGAATCTACGAAATTCTATGTTGTGGTTCCTAAACTGAGAGCTCTAGTCGAGATCCCCTGGTTGACGGCCCTTTTCTTTACTTTCTCCCCTCGTACTAATAAAGACATTGGATTGTTGAAAATTCATTTAATAGGAACACACTGATAATTTTTCCCTCTCCTTCTTTCCGATCAAGGGAACCTCACCCTTCTCCTTCCGACTTTCACACAAACTCCGTCCTTTACCCTGAGCAAGGAAGAGTCGTAGAGACAGGAAGACGGGTTCCTCTAGGACGACGATACCGACAACACCCTAGTCCCCACACGGTACGTCAGAAATGACTTGTCACCTTCCCCGACTCTCGTTCCACGGTTGAACTTTCCCAGTAACAGACCGTGTCGTCGTCGTATCGGCAAAGTTCTCCCCATCCAAACCTTGAACCTCTTCCGTTACCGTTGGGTGAGGTCCTGAGAACAGACCTTTGAGGGTACCTGCCTCCTCGGACCATTCGATGTCAGGTACCCCAGCGATTCTCAGCCTGTGCTGACTTCGCTGAATCGTCATCGTCGTCGTCCAAACCTTGACGACATCGAGAAAGTAGGAGGTACAGGTATTTATGTGTGTAAGGACGTAGAACCCACTGACTCCAGAGACGTCGGGCGAGGGACTGACGACATAGGTGGACATGACGTCCGACGTTGGACCCGTTAACCATCGAAGAGGAGAACGGAGTGTAATCGTGTACGACACCGTCTCACCCGGAGTTTACGTAATCTTTTTGTGTGTGCGAACCATAAATTACTTTTGGAACTGGCCGTCCCATACATTCGTCTTTGTGATACTTGTCGTGTTCCGATACCATATCGTTCGGTAAACCTTTTCTTTATACAGGACTAGACATGAAAGGGAATGTTCGGTAAAGGACAACCTCTATGCCAAACAAAGACCAAACTCAAGTAGAAGGAGGTAAGGGTCGAGACGACAATCTAGACACTCGAGGAGTTACTCTTTCTCTCGTCCCTTTTGGAGATTCTTTTTTTACTTGTCGTTACGTATCTTTTGTTTGAATGCCAGTGGTTTCCCCTTACTCCTCTATTTAATCCTCAAACTCTACTCGTCTCTGTGTTGTACCTGGATGGTATATCGCGTCCCCTGACATGAGTTCGAGGGTACTGTTGGATATTACTTTCGCTTAGACTTTTTCTCGTGTACATACCGTCTATATATAAATTTTTTATATATAAAAGTCTTTGTATATAGACTTAGTGAGACGACATGTGGACTTTGTTTGTGTTGTAACATCTAGTTGTTGTGAAGTTAAATTTTTTAATTTTTATTTTTTATTGCCACCACTCTTGCCCCCTTTCATTTGCCGTTCAAGACTTTTCTTTATTTGAGTTCAAAATAGGGAGTTGGAATTTACCTTGTTAAACCGCAATTTGAAACAACAAGATAACCCGAAGGGGCCACCGCGTCTACCATTTCTTAGACAGATGTTCCGTCCTCTGGACCCAAGTTAGGGACGTAGTTCTAGACGACCTCTTCCCTTACCGTCGAGTGAGGTCATAAGCACGGACCTCTTAAGGTACCGGTCTCCTCGGTCCACCCGACGACAGATACCCTAACGTTTCTCAACGTGTACTGACTCACTGATTGAGAAAGTGAAATAACAAGATAATCGTAAAATTCCCTTTCTGAAGCACATAAGGGACCTCCATTTCTGTGTCAAATAGAGAATTTGTGACATAAAATAATTCACTACTAAAGTAATCACCACGATAACCTATTTTTGTCCTTTCTTTTGGACCAGAACTCAAGTTTGAAGTCGAGTCTTTTACTGACATAACTAGAGTCAGTAAACCTCGTACCTGGGAAGTAGAGACTCCAAAATTGGAATTTAGAAGGACTTGAGTATAAACTTGTCGATTTGTGTAAAACTGAACACAGACTATTTAACGGAAGGTCACCCCAAACACTTGTGAAGGGACGGAAGATGGGTATTTCTTGGGGGTGGTAAAGAACGAAACTAAACTAACATATAGTAATTCACTTTAAAGGACCTTAGTCTGTTCCTCCCACAGTGGATGTTGGTTTATTATAATTATCGTCACGGAAAAAATTACAACAACAAGTCAGCGATTCAACACAGAGTGAGAAACTTTGGGGTACCTACCGTCGTGAGGTCCGAAAGAACAGGAAGCGATAGAGGGCCTCGGACGAGTTTGAGTACAGGTAACTCAGCCACTACGGCAGGTTGACAGAGTAGGAGACAACAGGGAAAGAGGAGGACGGAAGTTAGAAAGGAACGTAGTTCCAGAAAAGGTTACTTGAAGTGTAGACCACCGGTTTCATAACCTCGAAGTCGAAGTCGTAGTCAGGAAGGTTAAGTCCCAACTAAGTGCCAACTAAAATAATAATTTTAGTCCCAATAAGTCCTAACTAAAGGAATCCTAACTGACCGAACTAGAGGAACGACAGGTTCCCGGAAAGCTCTCAGCAGAGGTCATGGTGTCAAGTTTTCGTAGTCAAGAAACCCCGAGTCGAAAGAAATACCAGGTTGAGAGACCTTTTTTGGTATCGAAACTGATATGTCTGGAAATTTAGGTTTCGTTTTGTCTTGAAACAAGTCAATAACTCATCAACTTAAGTATCTACAAACTTGTAACTTGTTCTTTTGGAGTTGTTTAAACATTTCCAACTGAAAAAACCAGGTTTCAAGGACAGTTTCAGTTTAGTGTTGGCATAATAGTGTGTAGTCTACAAGAAAGATATTCCTTACTTGAACATCAGACGCCGTACTCTGGTCCGACATAAGTCAGGGAAGAGAAGGTACTCCGACGACCCATTCGCCATCCTTGGGACCGTTCTTGTACCTTTGAGACCCAGGATCGGACTGGAGTAAGTACTGCGAACCGACCGGATGGAGTGTCCTGAGAGCACCTTCCATAGAGTACTTGTAAACCCACGGTATGTTTCGGCGCCAATAAACGTGACACTCTCTTTCCCGAAAGGTCCACAACGTCACCATTTCTTAGGTGGACGACTACGTCACTACGACCAAGTTAACGACCTAGTCCTTCTACGGAACCCCTTCTCCTACCGTTGGGTGAGGTCACAAGAACGGGTCCCTTAAGGTACTTGTCTCCTCGGACCGCCCGATGTTAGGACTGACTCGCGTGCCCGTGGGTGTGCGCGTGCACGTGTGTGTGTGTGTGTGAGAGAGTGAGTGAGTGACACCCTTCTCGACATATATTCCTACTGAGACTCTCTGGGTAACATTCTACTAATCACTAGTTTTTTTGTTAAATATAAGTCTGTCGACACAAAGGTTTTCGTCCATTTAGTAAAGTAGATAGAGCACTTCCAAATTTTTATTCTTCACTTCTTTCAAAAACTTCAGAAGACAGGGACGCATTGTGTCCGTCTGTGACAAGGTAGAATACGAGTCACAGACCGGTTGCGCGGGGTGACTGTGGAAGAGTGGGCATTTACTAACTGAGGAGGAGTGCTGGGACGCACTACCCCGTGAGAGTAGGATGGGTAAAGCGTATGGACCTTCAACTGTGGCGCTCTCTAATCCACTGAATAGGTCCTAGAATCTCGGTCCTCCGTAGTCTCGACGAAAGTCAGGCCCAGGAGTCACGAGAAGTCGTGACGCGCCATACGGAGTACATCATAGAACGTGTTTTATCTGGGGGTCAGTCACAAACGAGTGACTACCAGCTTACGGCAATCTCTGAGTTCCATGGGACGTCCGACCTGGTCAGTCGGAAAGGGAGACTGAGTATCAGATGGGAAGTTTTGGTCATTTTGGAAAAAGCGGGACAGGAGGTGAGGAGTGGCAATGAATATAAATGAGTAAGAAAGTGAATGAGAAAACCGTTTTTTACGAAAACTGTAAGAGGAGTTCCGATTATTATGTTTCAGACCCTTTATTTCATGATGTAGCAGGGAACACGGCCACCTCAAGTAACAGTTTTCACCCACCGTCTTAGGATTTGTCTCAGTAGTACCAAGAAATATCTTTCTTCGTTACTATTATCGTACTACCACAGTGTTTGACACCTGTTGCTCCCCTTCCGAAGTACTCCGTCGACTGCAAACCTGACCTGAAATGCATCCTTAAATGTCCATTTCTTTATTCCTTCTGTCTCCCCTGTTGTATACCGTTCCGTTCCTTGGTTTTGACCTTCCTTTAAGTCAAGTCACCCCTCGTGACTTCGATCTCCAAACCCACTGTAACCCTTCCCGACAGACACGGTGACCCAAAATTGAAGTAGGACTTCCACTTTGAAGACTTTACAGAGTACTTGAGCTCCGTGACATATGGAAAAACTTCAAAATTCATATTAACTAAATGTTATTGTGTAATCAAAGTCTACATGTCGTTTCACTAAGCCCATATATACATAAAAGTCTGATATAAGGTATAATCTTCTATGACTGATATCGAGGGACACGATCTACCATTTAGGAATAACGGACAGATAAAATATATATCATCAAACGTAGACAATTAAAGTATAAGGATTAAACAAAGAGGAAGGGAGGGAGAGGGGAAACCACGGGTATACAGAGAAAGGACTTGTGGAAACAAATAAAGTGACGTGGAGGATCCAGCCGGGAAAGGGTCTGTAACGGAGGTAGAGAAAAAACTCCGAACTTAGGAAGGACGAGACGTTTTGGACAGACGTAGTACATAGCCAAACTGGTTTTTCAAACAGACCCAAAAGATATCGTAGAATACCTTTTTAGGTTTACTATCAAGACGGACTCACAGAGGGAAAAGAATTAAGGAGGTAAAACATAAACCTTTAAATAACACGGAGAGTAAGTGCCAGTAGAAAAGTACCCAAATACAGTAACAAACCCCTAAGGGACCACCGAGTCTGTCGTTTCTTAGACGGACGAGACGTCCTCTGGGTCCAAGTCAGGGACCAAGTCCTTCTAGGGGACCTCTTCCCGTACCGTTGGGTGAGGACATATAAGCACAGACCTCCTAAGGTACCTGTCTCCTCGGACCCTACGATGTCAAGTATCCCAGCGTTTCTTGACCTTTACTGACTCGTTCATTGTTGTATAGTAACGAAGTTCCGTCTCTCTCTCAGTACTCCTCGTTCCTTTACGAGTACTCCACACAAAGAGGTCACGAGTGTTACGGTACGCCCAGTATCCAACGGAAGTCACTCATAAAAATCCGGATAACTAACACACTTTAGGTACACTCTTCTTCGCAAAGTCGACCTACGAACAAGAAGACATCGAAAAGTTTTTAAGTTTGTGGTTGATCACAAGGTTTGTGGACAAGTGTCAATGTTCAACCACTGGAGAAGCGAAAGATATTGTAAAACTGGTCCTTCTTTGGTAGTTCGTGTCGGACTCTCTCGATTTTCACTGGAACCTCCCAGTCGTTGGTCAAGGTAGTGAAGTAAGAAATACTCTCAAAAAAAAAAAAAGAGGTTGCTGTCTTTACTGTATTTAAGTAACATTCTTTAGAATCTTACAGAGAGGTTCACATTTCTTTCTTCGTATTTTTAACTAGTATAAAGATCTAGAGATCACTTAAAAGGAATTTTATTTAAAAATCTCCGTTTAAA
This sequence comes from Capra ibex, assembly GCA_006410555.1. Taxonomy (NCBI): domain Eukaryota; kingdom Metazoa; phylum Chordata; class Mammalia; order Artiodactyla; family Bovidae; genus Capra; species Capra ibex. Next base: position 49,209,923 of record SJYO01018169.1, on the reverse strand, counting down.
CTGTCCAACCTCTCCTAAGTGTACAAGTTTCAGAAAATATTGTAGACCATTTGCACGAAGTCATTCTAATATGGGCAAATGGCACGCACACTCAGATCATGAGAATAAAAACACATTACACGATATCTGTAATAAGAGTTTACTGATTGTCGAAGATATCAGTTTCCTGAAACTCGAACGACTCCGAACCACTCCTTGACTTACCTCTTCACTCTACTGAAATAAAATAAATCTACAACTGAAGTGACCTAGTAGTAATGTCGTGCGCCCGAAAGAGATCAACACTGCGTGTCCGAAGAGAAGAACACCGCGTGCCCAAAGATCTCGAGTACCCGAGAGACCAACGGTAACGAGTCCAAATTAACGGGACACCGTACACCCTAGAATCAAGGGGTTGTCCCCCAACTTGACAGGCGACGTAACCTTCCACTGAAGAATTGGCGATCTGGTGGTCCCTTCAGGACTTCACTCTACTAAAATTTAGAGACGAGATTGACACTGGTCAACTGTTAAAGTTAGAGGGGCTCTTGTCTTATTAAAGTACGGACTTTAAAAGTAAGTCTAATTTGAGTAAGACGTAAGTTACGATCACACGTACACACGATCCAACGAAGTCAGCACAGACTAACAAACGTTGGGACACCTGACATCGGGTGGTTCGAAGAGACAGGTACCCTAAGAGATCCGTTCTCTTGACCACACCCAACGGGACGGGAGGAGGTCCCCTAGAATGGGACCCTAGTTTGGACGTAGAGGATACAGGGGACGTAACTGTCCACCCAAGAAATGGTGATCTCGGTGGACCCTTCTTCAGATTCGTTAAGGTTCTGGTCCAGAAGACGACGTTTTTATTAGATCTCTTCGAGGAACGTCAAAACAGACTTAAATGGTGGTTGAGACTATTTTCCCTGTGAATTGGAGAAGTTCGAAGGGAACAGAATAGGAACTTTCACTCACACAACTTACTTTATGGATCTTGGTAGAGGTAACTACCTTTGGGGACCTCAATACTGTCATGACAAACATCCCACCCCCTTCACTCTAGATCAAGTTTCGATTCCGTTTAGACTTTGTCTCGATCTCAATCCTAGGTTTTAAGGTGTAAAGGTGACCTGTCAAAAATAAATAAATCATGAACGGTGAATTTCGAGTTGTAAGTCTTTTGCTTCTAGTACCGTAGGCCAGGGTAGTGAAGTACCCTTTATCTACCCCTTTATCATCTTTGTCACAGTCTGAAATAAAAATCCCCGAGGTTTTAGTGACGTCTACCACTGACGTCGGTACTTTAAGTTTCTACGAATGAGGAACCTTCTTTTCAATACTGGTTGGATCTATCGTATAAGTTTTAGTCTCTGTAATGAAACGGCTGATTCCAGGCAGACCAGTTCCGATACCAAAAAGGACACCAGTACATACCTACACTCTCAACCTGACACTTCTTTCGACTCACGGCTTCTTAACTACGAAAACTCGACACCACAACCTCTTCTGAGAACTCTCAGGGAGCCTGATGTTCCTCCAGGTCGGTCAGGTAAGACTTCCTCTAGTTGGGACCCTAAAGAAACCTTCCTTACTACGACTGCGACTTTGAGGTCATGAAACCGGTGGAGTTCGCTTCTCAACTGAGTAACCTTTTCTGAGACTACGACCCTCCCTAACCCCCGTCCTCCTCTTCCCCTGCTGTCTCCTACTCTACCGACCTACCGTAGTACCTGAACTACCTGCACTCAGACTCACTTGAGGTCCTCTACCACTACCTGTCCCTACGGACCACACGACGCTAAGTACCCCAACGTTTCTCAGCCTGTGCTGACTCGTTGACTTGACTTGACTTGACTTGACGGTGACGTCTTCCATGAACCGGTCAGTCGGTCTCGTTTCGAACGTTTTAATCAAGATCAACGACTATGTCAACGAAGGTCTTTCCGTACCCTCATCCCTATTTCACCTCGGCCTTTATCTGGGGCTTCTCTTAAACTCGAGTCAAGTCTCCCACCTCTCTAGTGGATTAACCCTCTCTTCCGTTTAGAAACACTTTCTTCTTTGAAAAGTCTACACAGAACCGTTCATTTCTACCACCTTCCGTCAAAACTCCTTTGAACAGTAAAGGTTTTATAGTACTACTGATTGGGATACTTTCTACTTTTAAATACTTCTTTTCAAAGGTACGGTGATGATGCCCTAATAATATTTTAAATTAAATTTAAGGTGAAGCTGTGTCAGTGAGTGACTTTTAGAAACATATTGGTTATAACACTTCGGAAACGGTTACCTAATGAATAAACTTAGTTTTAAATTATAGTGTTTTAAAGTCGCTTTCATAACACAGTCCGAACAGTCCAAACAACAGATAGGGGACTATTTAAAAATCAGGGGAGTGTATGGCGATATCTGAAAGAGTCTTACACTTGATCACACTTTGAAAAACAAGGGACACCATCAGATATTCTTTTGTTATTGAATCAAGTGAAAATTTATAAATAAGAAAGACATTATTATAATATATGTGTGTTAGGGTCGAAACTGACAGTCTCCTCTCAATTTCCAGGTCACAAGACTGCAAAGAGAACCTGTGAGTGACCGGTATATACTCCTTATTTATAAATTTAGTATCTCACTCATTTACAACCTTCCTATTACCTGTCGTCAAGAGAAAAAAAAGTGGACAAACACGAGGTCACAGAAAATTTACGGGTTGAAAAAAAGAAAAAGAAAGAAGAGGGGTGGATGGGTGGGGGAAAGGGGGAACCATACGTATGTAAACAAGAGATACGAAAAAAAAAATTACGGGTTAAATTTTTAAAAGATTACATTGTCTGATCGTCCTTATTAGGGTTGATCACCGTTATAACTTCCTCTCCCACTAAATCACGTCTTCGAGTCATAGTGATCTAAGACGGTGACAAAGACCAACCCAAAAGTAGAGACGACAGCAACAATATCACTCTATTGGTCTCGAACTCAATACCATAATATTGAGTTATACCGTAATATTGAGTCTACCATAATATACGACTACGACACAATGATTGGATACATTAAAGACTCAAAGAGAAATAGTTTCCACCGTCGGAATTAGAGACAGATTACGACGTCACGGACCTCTCCATTATTACTACTACTAAAAACGGTAGGGACCCCAAATTTGACAGAAGAGACAATACTCCGACCGGGCCACCGTCCCCCATTGGAGTTGTGAGAGAGGAGGGATTCGAGAATCGACAGTCGTAACCTTCGGGCGAAAACATAGAATAGTTCGACGCTCAGATCCTATCTCTCGGTCTTTTCCTACCCCCACCCCTAATTTACGGACTCTAATCCTCCTTTTCTTCGACGCTATTACATTTCCTTGGACACCGAAATTCCTTTATCTCTCCGCTTTTACCTACCCTTTCCTTTTTTGGTAATCCTCAGTTCTTTTACCACCTTCACCTTCCCCATTCCCCCTGTACGGAACCTTACTTGACAAAGTTCGGACCGGGAACAACAACAACAGATCAGCGATTTAGTACAGACTGAGAAACGTTGGGGTCCCAGACGTCGGGTGGTCCGAGGAACCAGGTACCCTAAAAGGGTCCGCTCCTATGATCTCACCCAATCGCTAAAGGAAAAGGTCCCCTAGAAGCGATGGGTCCCTGCCTTGTGTTCAGAGGACGAACTGTCCGTCTAAGGAATGGGGAATCGGTAGGTCACTTTCGACTAAAACAGAAGGATATACTTTAGAAGTGCGGCGGGGAGGCCGGGCGCCCTTCGCCAGAAAGGGAAGCGTACACTACACCTGTCGAATCCTACCCGGGGACGGTATCGGCGAGGAACAGTACAGTACAGCACACGCAATCAAACAGTTATTTACCAACACTATACTTTTACACTGGACGAAAGAGGTTTCTTCAACGGTACTTCAATGACGACACACTAACCGCACCGTAAATTTCCACGTCTTACGTTAATAGGATTTTAACCCTCCCCTCCCCACGTCACTGGACACCTGTCCAAGTCACGGGATTGACTGCTCTTTTTTTCTTAGCACCCCCTTCATTCAACCCCCGGTACACCTGTGTCTCTTTGGTCCTGCCCGTTTCTCTTTCTACACCCCTTTTTTCAAGGTGCGAAGTGAAATAAGTAAAGAAGAACAATAGCGAGTCAGTGCAGGTCGCGAAACACTCGGGTACCTGACGTCGTGCGGTCCGAAGGGACAGGAAGTGACAGAGGGCCTCAAACGCGTAATGAAGAAAAGAAGTATGAGTATCTCACGATATAGGTACGGATTTAAAATTTTTCACACTTATACACTCATCGAAAACGAGTTTATCTCCTCCCTTTTTTCAGTTGAATAAAACAGAGATAGTGGAAGGAAACGATTTGGCTCGTTTCTCAGGAGAAATTTAATCAGTGTTATTGACATCAGTTTTTATGTCCAAACCCCGAGTTTTTAAATCTAAACAATTAAACCACACTTAAAATTTCTTGTAGTATTTAACTGTGGAACTAAAAAAAACCAAAACTTCGTTTTTACGTGTGGAAACGATTCAACAATATTTTTTACCGTAAATATATTATTAATACCCACAGAACAAAACCAGAAAATTTTTAGTATATTAACTTCCCTTTACAAACGTTTATCTTAATATGAATGATTATATCAATATTCGGAAGAAAAAAGAAATCAAACACTAAAGAAAGAACAATCTGAGAAATTTTACTTAGAAAAAGAATTTTAAAGGGCTAAAAAATTCTTTGTATAAAGTACGATATTATGTTCCACTTTTGCTCCACCATTAATTAGATCGGATCGTTACTTGTCGGTGTTTAACGCTATCGTGGGTTTATTCTGGGTCTCTCTACCATACCTCTCCCTCCACCCTCACCCCAAGTCCTAACCCTTGTGTACATGTGGACACCGTCTAAGTACAACTACATACCGTTTTGGTTATGTCATAACGTTTCATTTTATTTCATTTTTTATATATATATATACATATATTTTCTTTTAAGAATTCCAATTTTAAAAAATTTTTATTATTTTTTTATTTCTAAGTTTTTTTTCTTTAATTTTTTTCTCTCACTTACAGATTGCAGTTTATATTCGTACCTATAATAGGTCTTTCCCTTCTTATTAAATCACAAAGAGAACCAAACACCAGAAACTCTGTATTAACTATTTATTCCCTCTATTAATTTAACAGGACCACCGTTACGGTCAAAACTTCTCTTCCGTGACACCGACCTTCACCGGGTCAGACGACAAAACTCCCCCTCTGAGTGTTTATCCCTACACAGGGAAAAGGGGTCAACTTAGTCGAGGTGACACGACCCCCTCAAACCAAAATGGATCTTCTACCTTAGACCGGGGTACCCCCGTCCTCGAACACATAGATTCGTCAGAGACTGGGGACTCGAGGAGGGACACCAAGATGTCGTGAACAGTGGAACATTTTAACCTCGTTCCCGAAGTTGACCCCAGTCACCAAAGTGGTGTTTCCGGTCTCCAGTAGCCCTTTTGGTCTTCGTTATAGGTTTACTGTCACTGTTCACACACGTTTTTGCCCCCCCTCTTTTTCTCTTTGGACACTCAACTATTTCAAGTAGACATCCTGAGAGTGTCCTCTCGTACTTAGTAGTCTCTCCAAGGGCTCAATGTTGGTTCTTTATAAATACCGCTAGTCACCACGTTCCCCACTAGCATGTTTGTATTATTTCTTCTCTTTCCTTCCGTACGGTCCCTATTTCCTCCGGAGCGAAATTTACTTATCCCTCTATCCGAATTGCTAATACGAGTTTACTGACTCGATAACTACCGTTTTACCGGTTCGAAGAGTTGACGAAAAATTTTGACCGGAAATTCTTCTATTTATTCCTATTAATTTGTCATTACTTCTGGACAAAGTAATTTTTTTCTTCTTTTGTTTATTTATCCGTTCCAGAACCTCCTACACAATTGGGCACAATTACCTTCATCATTACTTAAGTAGTTTTATACCTACGAGAGGAAACCTCTAGTACTTCTTATTACTCCCCCTCTCTCTCTCCTTTTTTTTTTTTAATTCTCCTCGACTACGACGCTCTAATAAGTCACAGGTTCTTACATATAGATTAACAACCGTCTCTATTGTATCTATTTCGTGTCTAAGTAAGATTATAGAATCAAGTCGACAAAAAAAAAAAAAAAAGTCTTAAGAATGTGGTCCTTGGATAAATAGTATGGAAGGTTACTCTGAAGTCTGAGTCTAAAGACAGAAGAAAGACGGGGTAGATATTGTCAAATTCTCTCACAACAAGAGGTACAAGGTGTCTTGTTCTCTGGGAACTATTAAATAAAGCTTTATCTTAGTCAAAATTTGGACAAGATCCGTGTCACGGATGGCTACCATTCAAGTCACTAGGGAGTCGTAGGAACTCCGTAATCAAGGTCCTGGGCGGTCCCTCTGCTCTTAGACTCCTACGAAGTCAGGGTATCAACCGGGAGTATGGACGTCAAGGTGTTGGCGTATAGGACATCAAGAATCATAAATAACTTTTTTTTGGTGCAACACATTCACCCGGATATGTCAGGTTTGGACACAACGAGTTGCTAGGTACACAAGGTATCTGTCCACACCTTATTCATCTACTTAATCCTTTTGGTGCAACGATTGTTTATCTCATAAACTTACTCATTTAGATACTTATAGATCCCCTATAATCTCGGTACTCGGTGTTTGTCGCATCTAAATAGTTCGAAAAATACAATCTGGTTGAATTAACTAAAACCCCCTTTTAGACGCTTGTTCACCTCTTTTTCTTACGTGACCTATATAATAATAAAGATTTATGTAGGTCTACACTTACCTTCTTAACTATGGTCCAGGGTATTTTAGATCAAGCCTTTTACTCAAGTTTAACTGAGTTTACACAGTTTAACTAACTTTTAACGGACTTCCTGACGTTCGTATTACTATTTGCCGTTACGTAACTCAGATCCCCTCCCTCCCTTAGACAAGTCGTTCCAGATTGACTCGTAGAAGTAATTAATAGACTCTTTTCTACATTTGTCGTGTAAGTAATTTACATATCTTCTTCGCTTTACCTCTCCGTAAAATTCGAGACCCATCCCGACGTCCATTATGTTTCCCTCGGTCAGACGAGTCCTTATCTTACTACGATTATTAGTCTAACTTTAGTCGATTACTGGGTCGAAGGGACCACCGAGTCGGCCCTTTCTTAGATGGACGTTACGTCCTCTGGATCCAAGCTTGGGACCCAGACCTTCTAGGGGACCTCTTCCCTGACTGATGGGTGAGGTCTTAAGGTACCTGTCTCCTCGGACCGCCCGATGTCAGGAAATCCAGTGTCTTCCCAGTCTGTACTAAATCACTGATTTGTCGTCCTTCTTAATTCTCTGAGTCGTCTGTCTGCTACGTTTGTTGACTGACATCTCACTCCCTCTTCCTTCCTTCAGGTCACAACCTCCACGTCGTCTGACGACACCCTCGCTTCTTCCTACTACTTTGCGATCTGTCTCGTCGGTCCTGACGTCTGAGGACGACAATGTAACATTCCTTTTGTTCCCCCGTTCTCCGTAAATCCCCTTCACTGGTCACAGGCCAGTCCTAATTGTGTCACTCGTTGTTCCTTGGCGACCCTGTCTCACTGTATAAAGAAGATCGTGTGTCATGGTCGATGGTCGATACCTCAGTCCTACAATCCCGAACAGATCATGTTTGAGTGGAGAGTCACCCTAGAAAATTTTTAATAATAATAAAAAAGAACACAATTCCCTTTAATGATCTATAATAAGAAGTAAAGTAAAAAATAATACGAGACTCCTAGTTAAGATATCTTTATGTATATTAATACATTCTTTCATAACGTGTATTTCTACAAGTAATCTCATAATAAATATTTAACTTGGTCACCGTTGTGGGACTACAGCGTATCAACCCTTTTTAAAATTCAAAGGGTAGAAGTGAACTTTACAAGCAGAAAATTACAATTCGCTCTTTGATCCTACGTTTTAAATGGAACTCAAATTAATTTTCGTTGTTCGATCACATATGAATCTTTGTTTTATATAGTCACGAACAGAAACAGCTCCCCTTTCTCCTACGATCTTTTACATCATAATCAGCTCAGACTGGTCGATTAAACAAGGCTCATAAATAAGGACAGAGACTTCCAAAAATAAACATAAAATTATACAAAACTACTCGGAGGTCATTTCCATAAATCCCTGTCATGTCACTAAAATCGACACACCAAAAAGAAACCTCTTTTTTTTCGCGATAAAGGATTAATAACTGCCCCATAATCGAGAGGACTTCTACCTACAAGTCATTCATGTGGACCTTACGGTTTACCTTTGTACCAAGAAGCAGAGTATTATTTCTACCTTGGGTTACCCACTTTCTGTTCCTACACATAATAGTGGTGGTACTATTTCCTACCCGAGTAGTGTGTGTGTGTGTGTGTGTGTGTGTGGAGGTGTGTATGTGTGTGTGGGAGAGTTACTAATTCGGTCAACGAGAATTCCTGACTCTCGGTCAGTCACCTACTCTAATATTTGTGGTCTGTGTTCCACTTGTCCCTTTCGTCCGAGTAAAATAACTTATAAAAAGATTCATCGTATAATTTTTCGTCTGTAATGGTTGTATTGCAGGTAGATCAGTCTCGATACCAAAAAGGTCACCAGTACATACCTACACTCTCAACCTGGTATTTCTTTCGACTCGCGGCTTCTTAACTACGAAAACCTGACACCACAACCTCTTCTGAGAACTCTCAGGGGATCTGACGTACCTCTAGGTTGGTCAGGTAGGATTTCCTTTAGTCAGGACTTATAAGTAACCTTCCTAACTACGACTTCGACTTCGAGGTTATGAAACCGGTGGACTACACTTCTCGGTTGAGTAAACTTTTCTGGGACTACGACCCTTTCTAACTTCCACCCTCCTCTTCCCCTACTGTCTCCTACTCTACCAACCTACCGTGGTGATTGCACTACCTGTACTCACACTCATGCGAGGCCCTCAACCACTACCTGTCCCTTCGGACCGTACGACGTCAGGTACCCCAGTGTTCCTCAACCTGTGCTGACTCACTGACCTGACTTGACTTGACTTGACTCAACTATCATGACTCACTCTTCGGGTAAAGGTCTCCTTCAGAATTCTTCTTGGTCATTTTGATCTCGACCGCCCGATCAGGAGATTTTAGAGGGACTTTGTGCCTCAACGAGAAGAAAGAAGGACAGAGAAAAATAGGGCATCAGTGGAGTACAAGAAGGGAAAGTAAGAGTAAGCACCGGAATCAGAATCCTCTTGACTTCATATATGGATCCACACGTAGACCGGTCACGATCTCATTAAACAAAAGTCGTATAAACAAAGGTTTATAAAAAGTAGTCTTCCCTTTCTAGCAAGGTAAAAGAATTAACTGTATAAAATGAGACTTTTAACAGCTTATACGTTTTCGTCTCCTTGTCCTGCTACTGGGAAACATATAGCAGTGAGTCTAAGTTGTCAACAGTTCTGACCGATGTGAGTGAAGTAAGTCGGGGGAGAAAAAAACAGCTTCATTTCAGAGTCTGTAACACAATACAATAAAGTGGGAATAAATGGAACCCTACGTGGAAATGTGCAATACCGCTAAAGAGTCTATTAGTATTACATATTAGTCTGCATTGTTTTACTTGTCATTGAGGGACCATAGTAAGTCATGAGTCAGGTATTACTTTAACAAAACTAATAGAGTTTCTCGGAAAAGGATCAACCAAACACAGTTAGTTCTACCTCTGTTTCAGGTGTGTAATATGACCAACAAGACCGAGGGTTTCGAAAATTTAGAGTCAGGGCCGAAGGAGAGAAGGTAGTGGTGTAGAGGTAGGGTAATTGTACAATTTCTTACAAGAAAGTCACTGAACCTTTTTATTACTACCTTATGAGAGTCCTTCCAGAACCCTAATGTTCCAACTCCTACCAACGACGACGACGACGATTCAGTGAAGTCAACACAGGCTGAGACACGTTGGGGTATCTGTCGTCGGGTCGTCCGAGGGGGTAGGGACCCTAAGAGGTCCGTTCTTATGACCTCACCCAACGGTAAAGGAAGAGGTTACGCACTTTCACTTTTCACTTTCACTTCAGCGAGTCAGAACAGGCTGAGAATCGCTGGGGCACCTGACGTCGGGTGGTCCGAGGAGGCAGGTACCCTAAAAGGTCCGTTCTCACAACCTCACCCCACGGTAAAGTCAAAGACACTCTTAAGACGGCCTTATAAAGTCTACGAAGAGAGTGAAAATGACAATTCGCGAACCCTCCCTCTAAAGGGTCGGAGGAATCTAGTGACTCTTCTGTCTTGTACAAAAAATAAAGATTGGTCACAGGAATGATTATATCCAGTCCCGAAAGGAGAACTAGACTGAAGTCATCGTGACCCTCCAGAAATCAATAATAGCACCTCAAGTACAGCAACACAGCACAATCAGCGAGTCAGCACAGACTGAGAAACACTGTGATACTTGACATAGGGCGGTCCGAAGAGACGGGTACCCTAAGAGGTCCACTCTTATGATCTCACCCAACGGTACGATTGGGGTCTAATACAGGGGTCACTAAATATTTATAAAAATACCGTCACCAAGATAACAAAATGCGTAAATTCGTTCTCCAGGATATCGTACTACTAATTCTTGTGTCCAAACGGTTCTCCCTCCCCTATATGCATATGTATATCGACTAAGTGAAAAAACATGTCGTCTTTGAGATTGTACTGTAACGTTTCGTTAGTGTGAGGTTACCTTTTTTGGGTGTCCAATGACCTAAGTCTAGAGTAGAGACGGTGAAGGATCGTCATGTACTCGAACCTTTCAGTGAATAGGAGAACTGTGGAGTCAAAGGTGAAGACATTTTAACCCTATTGTTATCATGGATGGAATATCCTAACAACGATTTTAATTACGTGTGTACGTGTGCAACGAATCTTACTTCTGACAGTGTATAACCTGTGAATGTCTTCATAATCAATAAGGACAATGTCGTAATCATACGACGACGACGACGATTCAGTGAAGTCAGTACAGACTGAGACACGTTGGGGTATCTGTCGTCGGGTGGTCCAAGGGGAGCAGGGACCCTAAGAGATCCGTTCTTGTGACCTCACCCAACGGTAAAGGAAGAGGTCATCGTAATCATATCGGAACAGTATTTTGTTCTTTCAGTCAGTTGGAGTTGAACGTCTGTCAATTGGGAATCAAAAATTTCTCCTCTCTGTACATTTATTTTTCTTTTCCACTTATTAAACACTTTGACATATTTTCAATATAAAAGTCATAATCCTTGTTAAGAGACCTAGGACTATTAAAAAAGGAGGTCTCTTCAACTTTACAGTCCAATTGTCGTAAAGTTCACTTTAGTCGACTCTTATCGCGGATTCTTGTATCCGGACTTCTTAGTCAACATTCTCAAACGGAGTAAAGAGAGAAAACCTACTTATTACAAATAATTTGAACGTATAAATTTACTTGTTCGTGTTCTTTGATAAAATTGTCGGTGAAGACTTACGGTCGTTTACAAAGTTTCTTGTTGACATTCGAACAAAATTGTTAAGAGATGTTTAAAGTGGGGGGGTGGGGGCGAGGGGTGAATAGGGGGGTTTCGTCGAAAACGTTACAATCGGACTCGTATTTCCCGGTTTACACTTCCCACACTTTCTCGGGTAACAGATCCGACGAGGACGCACTGCACTCCCGGGACCTCCACACCCGGGTCGACCTCCTCGACCGGCCAGGTGTCACCGGAGGGGTCTCGGGTCGGCGGTACGACGACTCGTTCCGGTGAATCCTTCGACGGAACTTCTTTCAGAATCTTGGAACACTGGCCTGTCTGGCTTCCGGGACCCTTCAATTCACTGAGTCCAGAGTGCCCTTCACTTCTCCCCTTGAGTCAAACGGGAGGAGGACCAGATCTCAAGAGCGAAAGTAAGACGTGACTATATAATTATCCCTCATTCTCTTTTCCTACCGTATCGTGTCCCGAACCCTCTATGACCCAATGGAGACACTTGGTCCACAGAAAGGATTTTCTGAGACTCGGGAGTTATAGAAAAAATTTACATAAATAAATAAACCGACGTGACTCAGAATCAACGTCGTTTGTCCTAGAAGAGAGAATCTACGACTTCGATCAAGGGACTCGTCCCTATCTTGGGTCCGGGGGACGTGACCCTCGAGGCAGAATCGGTGACCTGGTGGTCCTTTCAGGGGGAGTTATAGAATTTTCCCCCAATAGTACGTTGTAAAGAATATAAATAAACTTGTACCTTGAGGAAAAAATAACTTATACGAAACCGATTTTTGAGGGGACAGGTCAGGAAATGAATTTATCTCATGTGGTGTGTTCTTGTCTCCCTCTTCCACTATTGTATTCGAGCCTTATAAATATGATCAGTAGGACTGGACACAAACTTGATCCCAGTATGTAAGAGGATAACTCGGTCGTCACCGTCTACTTCTGTTCCTCCCTTTCCATCTGTAACTAATTTCACGAATAAATCATCCATCTCGGTTTTTCTCTACTCGTACAAAATAACAGACAAGAGTTAAGGAACGTAGTATGTTCCTCCTCTGCTTAAAGAGAAGACTGACGCGGAGAGCAGAACACCGAAGGAAGGACCGGATGTACTTAAAACGATAAAGATCTTGGTTCAATTAGGTAACAGAAAACGATCCGTAGAATAACTAGAAGACACAATAATTATAAGTGAAAACCGACGGTCTAATCGAGATTGTTTGGTAAATACAAATAAAAATCACGTGAATCTTACGACCCTACATAATAGGGCTAACGTAAGACTCAACACCGATGATCCCTGAACTTCACAGAGGAAAGAGGAGAAAGGGGAGAAAAAGGAGAAAAGGATCCTTAAAATAGGATTTACCTTTAATTCCTTTAGATGTTAATACTTATTCGACTAGGTTATCAAAAAAAAAATTAGAGTCATGAAGACAAGGGTATTTTTGTTACAAGGATCCGATCGGGTGATGTTTTATTAAAATAGGTATCACTAAAAAATTTTTTAATAAATGAATGAACAAAAACCAACGTGACTCGGAAGTAATAACCTACACCCGAAGAAGATCAACACCACTCACCCCCGGTGAGAGATCGAAACACTGCCGAAGAGCAACACCACCGACGGGGACAACGTCTCGCACCCGACATCCCACGACCCAAAGTCATCGTCACCGGCGAGCATCTGAATCAACGGGACGTCGTACACTTTAGAAGGGTCTGGTCTCTAATTTAGGTACAGGGGACGTAATCGTCCGTCTAAGAATTGGTGACCTGGTGGTCCCTTCAGGTAGGTATCACTAAAAAAAAAATTACGTGAAAACATCGTTTTTCCTTCGTTAAAATAAAGTTTGTAGTATTTTACATAAATGGGTCCAAAATTTGTCTATGGGGAGAGAGGACGAGTCTGAACGAACTACCTTAGTCCCTATATGAAACCCAATGACGTCCCGATACCTTCGTCCCATCACATCCTAATCTACTTCTTGAAACCTCGGTCTGACGACTCCAACCATGAGGTAGAGACGGGGGATGAGACCCGAGGACCATCCATCCGATGAATGGAAAAGTCACTGGGTCAAAGGTGTGGAGATTTTACCCCTATTACTACCATTGATAGAGTGTTCCACAGGTCATGAATCTTTTCACGATTTATTCACAGACGAGAGTAACACTACCCACTACGTCTACCACCTCTACCTAGACTATCCTCGCCACCCCAACTCCTGTCCCGAGGTCGGTTTGACTTAATCCATTTTCAGGACCCTAGTCACCAAGGTCTTTCATTCGTACATTACAATCCTCTCAATTTGACTGGTTGTTTCTCTTTCTTCTTTCTGACAGTTACATCAACACTGGACGTCATCGTAATCCTTCTTTCCTGAATCTCTCCCTTCCCTTTAAGTACCCAGTAAAAAATTTTTACTAAATCCCTTTACTGAAACGATAAAAAGTCAAAACTCTGGTTCAGATTAAGGAATCGATGAAATTTAAACTCAAAAGAATAAAATATTTGACTTTTATTATCACAATTGGGACGTCTCGATGTATTTCAAATCTTACTACATAGACTGTACGGACCCTGCACACTCTGGATAAGAATGCATTTTCAATACAACATTCCATGAAGACCGTTTTAGCGACAAAGCAAAACAAAAAGAGTCGGGATCAAGTAGAGAAAATATAGTCATTAGGTACCAGTGAAAACTTTTTGTCTTTTAATTTTTGTCAATTCAGTAAACAGATTCTAGCGTGTCGATGTTTTACCAATTTAACCTTAAATTTCGAACGTTCACATCGAGATTTCGGGAAGGAGATTTGTCGTGTGTTTAAACAATTAGGGCTACCTTTATCATAGTGACAAAGTAAAGAATTCTGAGGAGTGTCTTTTCTTTGTCAGAAGACAAGGGGTGTGGAACAAACAAAACTAGAGATATATTGACGAACCCATGACTTTTTTTTACCTTTCCACTGGGTGTGGAAACGAAAGGCACGTAGTTTAGAACAGGTCCTTTGGAGCACATAGACCGAACACAAGGGACGTTAACGAGGTTCCTACCTTAAAAGGGAACAGTAGACTGGGTTCGGATTTGAATCCCTTTCATTACTCTCACTCGGTCAAAAATGTCTTTTCGACTGAGATCACTTTGCAAAAAGGGGGGTTCAGTCAAAAAATAAACATAAACTAGAGAAGACTTACCACAAACCGGGAGGAGAAACGTTCATAACGTCAAAGCGACAGGTCGTTCGTCATAGACCATCCTCAAAATTAGTTTGGGAAACGGGAAGAGACACGAGTTCATTTATGCCAGTCGAAAGAAGTAGGGGAGTCTTTGCGAGGATGGGTGAAGTCGTATCGACGGGGTGTGGCCTTTGGTTTGTGTGTTTGGATTCGTTTCTCAGGTTACCGTTCCGAATAAAGAAAGGAGAAATAAGACACTTTATAAATGTGTGGTAAATGAGTTATCTTTTGACTTCGGTAATATTTGTTTGGGTCTTTATCCACGAAATATTGGGGACACACGGTCGATCCAGCGAAGTCAGGACAGGCTGAGAAACACTGAGGCACCTGACATCGGGTGGCCCGAGAAGACAGGTACCCTTTGAGGTCTGTTCACATGACCTCAGCAACGGTAAAGGAGGAGGTCCCCTAGAAGGGATCGGTCCGTAGTTTGAGCGTAGAGAATACAGAGGACGCAATCGTCCACTAAAGAAATGGTGATCGCGGTGGTATCGCTTTTCTATATCTGTTTTTTGGTCGGTACTTGTTCTAAAGTAACACGCCAATAAAATACACATGGACCATTACTGCAAAAATTGTCGAGGACAAAGGAAGATAGGAAAGGCGACAGAGGTTCAGAAGAGGGGTGGGGGTGAATCGTTTTCTATTCCGAAGACAAACGTGCTCCCGTAAATGTATCCGTGCAGAAAGGACCTCTTTATACCGTCGTCGACTCTGTCGTGTCCGGAACAATTATGAATTGTGACTCATTTGTCCCGTCCATTACTGGTGACACTTATGAAGGGTTACGTCATGTCGTTGTGTCAACTGTTTCTAGTCCTTCTTTTTTTTTTTACCGTGACGAAAAAAGCGTCCCCCTTCTTGAAAGACTACTCTACACTTTTTTGTTCCCGGACCGTATCCAGGACACAGAATTCCGGAAACAGGGACCCTCGTGACGACTCGGGAGAGTTTCGACGACAAATTCCTAGACGTCAGAGTCATGACTCTTTCTACTCTTGAATCGCCATCTGAGACATCATGGTCCTTTAGGAGAGAAATTTCATGTGTCTGGAAATTATAAAGAGGTTCTTTTACTTCGTCAGTCTAATTGGATGGAGTCACAATATGACGTCCGTCGGAAAATACGCTGGAAGTGACCCCTGTGAGGATCGACGGGTAACGTGCGACTTCGACACACTACAAAGAAAAACTCCTGGAACTTTATAAACGACATTTCCTGAAACCATGAAAGGTTCTCATTGAGTACCCTTTGTGGACAATCTAATCCAGCCCAAAAGACTTTTCTACGACTTCCCAGGTCAAACACACGTCATCTTACTACTTCGAGATTCTATCAAAGTCCCGTAGAGGTCCCTCGAACGAATGGACATCTGGCAGAAGTATTCGTCCTTGGCTAGTAGACCCACTGGTTCCTCAACGGGTAGAAGACTACGCTCTCTAAATTCTTAGAAAGACAAGTAAGTAAGTAAGAGTAAGAAGGTAGTGAGAACCACTACCGTTATTTCGTCACTTGCTTTATAGTAGGGACGGAGTTTCTCGAAATCTAGGAAACCCGTCTGTCTGTTCATTTCCCGATTAATGTCATACCACTTTGTCAATGTCCTGTGTACTCTATGCGAAGTGGATCTGAAGATTCCCTAGACCCTTCTAAAGTGTTTTCTTCACAGAATCTTTGGGCAACTAAATCATCCTTTATCAATCAGTTTCCCGAAGGGTCCACCGCGACCACCGTTTCTTGGGAGGACAGTTACGTCTTTCACATTCTTTAAGGCTAAGGTAGGGACCCAATCCTTCTAGGGGACCTCCTTCCGTACCGTTAGGTGAGACTATAAGAACGGACCTTTTAGGGTACCTGTCCCCTCGGATCATCCGTTGTCAGGTATCCCAGCACTTCTCAAACTGTGCTGACTTCACTTTGACAACTCACCCCTTCAAAAGCTCTGACTCTTGTATGTGGTCTAGGGACCTTTTCTTGTATCCGTTAAGCCCCTTAACTTTTATAAAGTCGTACCGACGTCCCATCTCAAGTTCCCATTGAATTTTACTCAGTTGTCTTTGGTGAACCTTGAGTTCAACTAATTCTTCGACTCCAAATTTATTGTTAAATCTTCTCCTTTTTTTTGGTAGGAGGTCACTGATTGAAAAGTATAATTGTTAAATTCAACTCTCCAATTCTAAAGTACAAAGAGATTCATTAAAAAAAGGAAAATCAAAAACTAGAAAATTTGAAAAAATAAATAACAGTCAATACTGATGAGAAACAAATAATGTTAGTATTTTCAACTCTTTTGTATATCTACGGTTCGTAATTTCCTAATTAATGTAATTAACCATCGTTCGATTTTGTGTCATACTTTTTTTTGATATTTTTCCGTAACTCCTTACTAGGTCAAAACAGTTGGGTAAAAAAAAATTCAATAATTCTGCACTCATCCTGAAGGGACCACCAGGTCACCAATTCTTAGACAGAACATTACGACTTCTATACCCAAGCTAGGGACCAACCCCTTGATTCTAGGATGTACGGTGTCTCGTTGATTCGGACACGTGATGTTAATGACTTGAACGTACGGCGTTGATCCCAGAGACACGACGTTACTTTCTAGGGAACACTACGTCGTTTCTAGGCACATGACGTCGATTCCGGGTTACGTCCGTTTATGTATTTATAAATTTCTTTGTACTCGTCGTCTCTGGTAAAGATTAAGTAGAAGGACGGAGGAAGTCCCGGTTCGTCATGAACTATTGTCTGATAGTTTTTACGAACACCTGTGTAATTGCTTACTCACCCCTTCTGATTCACACCGGTGTCTCCGACAACCTATAAAGTAAAGTGTTTTTTTAATTGGTGTCTTTTACTCAACGTACTTTAACCTGTTTTGATAAAACTAATTATAAACTTTAATCACTAGATCCCGGTTTATTTACGGGTTACACTTTAATCATATTAAATCACTTTAATCTGTACCTTTCCTTACTTTGCTACGGTACACGTCTCTGTATCGACCTGGACCTCTGGATCTCTAACAGTATCTATCACTTTATTTAATCTTCCTCTTTCTATTTTAGCATATCATAGTGAATGTACACGATTTTGTTATTTCTACTTTTTGTTATTTCTACTTGAATGAAGGTTTCGTCTTTGTCTCAGTGTCTATATCTTTTGTTTAAATACCAATAGTCACCCTGTCCCACCCACCCTACTTAATCTTCTAACCCTAACTGTATATATACGATGATACTTATTTTATCCATTCATTACTTTTGGATGACCTATCGTGTCTCTTGAGATAAGTCACGAGACACCCGCTGGATGTAACCTTCCTTTAGATTTTTTCTCCCCTATACACATAGGTATATTGACTAAGTGACACGGCATGTCGTCTTTGCTTGTGTCGTTACATTTTGAAGATATACGGCTTTTTTTAATTTGTTCTGTTTTGTCTTTTTCTCTCTGTCCTAATAAAAGGAATAAACCTTTAAATAGTGACGATATTTTTATAACTTCATCTGAAAACAAACTGAACAAATAGTATATGACATTCCTCTATACACCTTAGGTGAGTGAAAGGTGAAACCATGAGAACATACTTCTGAAAACTAAAAAAATACCACAGAATATGTAATAACTACGAAAACTTGACACCAGAACCTCTTCTGAGAACTCTCAGGGAACCTGACGTTCCTCTAGGTTGGTCAGGAAAGACTTCCTCCAGTCGGGACCCTAAAGAAACCTTCCTTACTACGATTTCGACTTTGAGGTCATGAAACCGGTGGACTACGCTTCTCAACTGAGTAACCTTTTCTGGGACTACGACCCTCGCTAACCCCCGTCCTCTTCCCCTGCTGGGTCCTACTCTACCGACCTACCGTAGTGCCTGAGCTACCTGCACTCAGACTCACTTGAGGCCCTCAACCACTACCTGTCCCTCCGGACCGCACGACGCTAAGTACCCCAGCGTTTTTCAACCTGCGCTGACTCGCTGACTTGACTTGACTCGACTTGACTGATTGACGTCCTCTGTGTCCTCTACGAACAAGCTAGGGACCCAGCGTTTGGAGGGGACCTCATCCTTTACCGTCAGACCTTTCAGGGTACCTGTGTCCTCGGACCGCCGGTGTCAGGTATCCGAGTGTCTCTCAATCTGTGTTGCCTCGTGCACAAAACTCTTAAGAAATATATAAAATCTATCTAAAGAAAACAGTTTATCCACCAAACGTCAATAAAAGAGGGTCGGATTTTAAACAGAAAAAAGGGAAGAGAACATTCTCAGAAAGTGTTTTGTCTTCGAAAATCAAACCACTACAGATCGAATAATTTAAAAGAAAATGAATAAGACGAAGACTATACTTCAAATGTTTGTAAAACGGATCAGATCTAGAGTTTCTAAAAAGAGAAAGGACTTTCTTTCCTTTTAGAAAAAAGATTCTAAATGAAACTGTAAAATATAAATTCAGACACTGAGTAAAACTCAATTAAAAATATATTCCACACTCCAAACCCAGTTTCAAGAAAAAATAGGGAATGGACACGTTCAAATCAACGAGGTCGGGTAAACAACTTTTTCAATAGGAAGGATGCACTTTAACAAAACTTGGAAACACTTTTTAGTAAACTTGTATAAATACAACACATCTACAGAAAACCTATGTAGACAAAACAAGGTAACTTTATGACAAATAATGATGACGCCAGAACTAATGACAGTTCAGAACCGTAATCCATTAACTAAGGAAAGTACAGTAAGAAGGAAATTTTATATTAAAACCGACAAAACCAAAGAAATATAAAAATATGTTTCAAACCCTACAAGAACAGAAATTTTTTTCTTGAACGACTCTAAAACTATCTTTAACATAATTTGAAAATATAGTTAAACTCCTTTAACTACAAAAATAACTTTTGACACAACTTATAAAGTCAGGTACTTAAGTCGTTCAGAGAGGTAAAATAAATCTTGAAGTAACTAAAGTAAATAGTCATTAAAATCAAAAGTCGTATATTCAGGAATGTACAAAACAATCTAAATGCAGAAAAAAGAAAAATCACTAACATTTGTCGAAACATCAAAATTAATACCACGGGTATAAAAAACGACCACATAGTTTTATATTGACGTAAAACTTACAGTCAGACCACAGAACGATGGAACGACCAGAATGAATTTCAACCTCCTTGAAAAAGCACCGCAGGAATGACAAAAGACGTATCTGTCAGCACAGGAGACGTTTATCTTTGTCTAGGAAAGAGCAGAGATATGGACGATAAAGGAGAAGGACGGAATATCGGGACCGGATGTGAAGATAATGACATGATATAACTTACTGTCACCACTCTCGTCTGTAGGAACTAAACAAGGACTAAAATCCCTCTTTCATAAGTCAGAAAGTCGTAAATCCTATATTATAAAATATCTACGAGAAATAGTTGAACTTCTTCAAAGGGAGACAAGGACTTTTAATTCTTAAACTTTTTCTCAAAACTTATAATTTTTAGAATACATCTAATAATAACAAATCGAATTCTATGAGAATATCTCAAATAGAAGAACGATCAAAATATATGGAAATTCTGAATACGTTTTGGTCTGTTGGGTCTCTCCGTCTAAAAAAATTGACGGTAAAGTATTCGATATATTTTAAAGTAAAGAAAAACGAGAAACATAAACTGAAACTAAGGAAAAAGAAAAAAAAATTGTGTAGTTATTTACTATGTAAATATGGTATTAACTGATTATCTTCGGAAAATTAAATATGAAATTATATATAAATATTACTCGTATATTTTATAAAAAATTCATAGGATTTTAATTAAAGTCAACTCTCAGTTCAATTAGAAATAAACTAAACACGAACGGAACAAAAGTGAGTTTTAAAACAACTCTTATACGTCAAAATGAAATAGGATATTGTAATTTAAAGTGGTCTGGATGAGTACTTTTCCAGACAAAGAAGTTCCGTCCGATACTTGTATCTTCTTCATATAGAAGTTTAATACTTTTTGATATTATTGTTTTACAAATTGAGTATATTTAATATAAGGTAACGTTGGATGACTCAGTGAGTTGTTGTATTTTTAAAAAGGGAATGTATAAGAAGATATAACAGTACGTCTGAGATTCGTGGTGCTCCCTATAACAGTGAAGAAAGGACAAATAGAGTATGTCACTCCGCGAGTAAACATAAACGACTTACTGACTTATTAAAGATTACCGACACTATGTGGTAACAAATAAATTCGACAAGGAGATACAACCTGTAAATCCGACAAGGTTAAACCCACTTTTACTATTTGTATTTTGATTTAGAAACATGAGGGAGGACGAAACTACTCAGTAGAGTAAAGTTTACTTCAATGTAGACGTAAGCTGAAAACCTGTAGGTAGGGTTCAGACCAGTAAAACTACTGAGGTGAGAGGCCAACCAACCTATGAATACAGTTCGACGAATTGTCTACTCCTATACCGCAATGAAGTGACAAGATGACAACCCTTCAGCCTTGTCACAACTTACCACTCAAGAAATTTTCTTGACTCTTCCTCCAACTGGACCTTTCTAATTTTTAGACACTGATTTTTTGACTAAATCGTCTTCTACTACCTTTCCACCAAGGTTCAACACATCGAAGACGCTACGACGAGGACATCTCTAACCGAGACGGATACGTTGGTTTCCTTCGGAGGAGTGTACGACCTTTCAACTTCTGCGTCACCTCATATGTACAGTAAGGGGAGTCTTCTCCGTTCCTCGGGGTTGTGATAAACGATTGTATGTAAATAACTACTACGGACTACCAGTTCTTCCCCAGAGAAACCCCCTGACACCTCTCCATGTCTCTATGGTTTTTATACTACGAACGGGAGTTCATTGACTTTGACCCCTCCAGTCTGACTTCAAAACACGATTCTCGAGTCGGAGGTCTTAATCCATTAGATTCAAATTTGGTACGGGTAAGGACCCATATACTGACACTCTTTCAATGGATTCAAGTTGTTTGGAGTCAAATGAGTACACATTTTATCTTATTTCTATGGTAAGTTCCGATAAAACTTTTTATTTATCTTTTTTACGTATATTCTGAGAACCTTGTCCTGAATCGTACTTCAGCCATATTTAAAAAAGAGTTCTTTTAACCGTGTCTTCTGTCACGTCGTAACACAGTCTCTATTATATCTTAAAGTCTGTTGTCTTCCGAACGATACCGATCTAATTTCCCCGAAGGGCCAATTGAGTCAACCATTTCTTAGACGGACGTTACATCCTCTGGGGTCAAGTTAAGGACCCAACCCTTCTAGGGGACCTCTTCCCTATCCGATGGGTGAGGTCAAAAGACTCCGAAGGAACCACCGAGTCCACCATTTCTTAGGCGGACGTCATGTCCTCTGGACCCAAGCTAGGGACCCAATCCTTCTGGGGGACCTTTTCACTTGTCGATGGGTGAGGACATAAGACCGGACCTCTTAAGGTACCTGTCTCCTCGGACGACCCGATGTCAGGTACCCCGGAGTTTCTCAGCCCTTACTGACTCGTTCAGAGTGACAGTGACAGTCACTCTAATTCCTTCTACGGTGTCTTTTCCATCTTAGAATTTCCTGTCAACCTTAACGTCCACCGACTCCCTTTTACATTCCCTCCATGAGGTCTATTTCTCTACTGTACTCGGGTCCTTTCTCCTTCTTACCTTTCCACACAGACACGACAACCTCCATCGGGTCCACTTTCCCACTTCTATTTGACTTAATACGCCCACAGGGACCGTTCGATTCGTAGACCGAGGACTTATAACAACTTGTAAAGGATCACCCTATCATTCCCCCTTTACTAAAAGATAATTATTCTAATCATATGGAAAGAGGTCCAGAGGACACCGAGTCGTCATTTCTGAGATGGACGTTCCGTCCTCTGTACTCGAACTAGGGACCGACCCCTTCTAGGGGACCTCCTTCCGTACCGTTCGGTGAGGTCATAAGAACGGACCTCTTGGGGTACCTGTCTCCTCGAACCACCCGATGTCAGGTATCCCAGTGTTTTTCAGTCTGTGTTGACTTCACTGGATCGTGTGTACGTATGGAAAGAGGGACAAAGAAATACAAGTTTTCTTCTACAGATAATGTACGAGACTTACGTTGTACTATAACATTGAATAAACCTGAACGTAACGTAAAATGTCAGAAGAAATTAGTGAGTGTTGACCTATGTCAACCAACAGGCGTGGTGTCTGTTTCCGTCAGAACCTCCTATGTCAGTACGCCAAAGAAACGTGCCCTGTAACAAAGGAACCTACAATTAACCAGACCAAATGTAAAGTGATCACTCATTCCTTAAACTCCCATCTTTGGACTCAATTGACCGAGACATAAAGACCAAATAATCATTACAAAGTCACGGGGGATACCCTAGAGTAATCCACAGGTGCAGTAACCTCTTCTTTCTACTTCCAACCTTTATCTTGGGTCTCGACTTTTCCATCTGATCTCAGTCTAAGACTCCTTTGAACTGAGTCACCGAATTTTCCATCCCTAACATTAACAATTAGGTTCTCCAGAGAACCTTCTGGTGATTTGTTCACGGGTGTACCTCACACCCTTGTAAAACAAAACCACCACTTCCCACAGCCACTGACTTCCACCTTTCGAGGGAACTCCCATTAAAGTCTTTACATCCAGACTCCAGTATTTACGACGGAAACCTACCGTCCTGTCGTAGACCTTCCTTTGACTCTCGACCCCGTCCTACTTTTTTCTCGCCTACCCGACCTACCGACTACTATCTCTCCTCCGACCCCCTCCCTCACTCGCCCCTGTCACCTCTGGAATTCAGTGTAGCTGGAAGGTCCATACAGTCAGTGGTGTCGGACATTGTGAGTCTTAAATACAGGAGACCGTTTATGTTCGACTATCTGACAGTATGTAGTCCCCTCGACTTCGAAGCTAAAGTCTTCGTTTTGAGGAGAAACTTAGATTTGTCGTGGGGAAAATAGAGGAAAAGGAGTAACTTAATCAATGTTACATTTTCAAAAAACCAACGGTTTGAACGTTTTTAAGATAAAGAGTTTTGAAAGGTAAAATTCCAAGGAAAGAGTGCTCTTTTAAACAGACTACCTTCTCCATAATGGATTATTCATTCACTTTGGAGATATCTGGAAAAAATTCCAAATACAATGAAGAGATTATATACATTTTTAATTAAATCTGAATGATTAAGTCTTTAAAAATAGTAAGTCTGTGCATCTTTAAAAGAAACACTAAGAGGTACTTTTTCCAAAAGGAGGGAAAGGGGAATAAAAAGGGAAAACCGAAGGGACCATCGAGTCTACCATTTCACAGACGGACGTTACGCCCTCTGGGTCCAAGCTAAGGACCCACCCCTTCTAGGGGACCTCTTCCTTTACCGTTGGGTGAGGTCATGAGAACGGACCTTTTAGGGTACCTGTCTCTTCGGAACATTCGATGTCAGGTACTCCAGCGTTTCTCAGTGCTGCCTCGCTGAAGTGAGGCGAAGGGAAAGGAATAAAACGTCTCCATCTTACAAATTCTACCCAACTTATTCTCTTACTTAACAAATATCGTGAAACCCTTTTGCTAATTCTCGATTATTTTCGTAGAGAAGAGGTGTACATCTTTGAACGGTTCGATGTCTACCTGTCTCTTCAATCTTCATATATCGGTTTGTAAATCGTGATTCTTTTTAGTAATCCTGAGAGTCACATGCACTGGGTTTTTCCCCTTTTTTTTGGGTGGGGAGAAACCTCATATTGATTTACTTACCGGAAAGAGATGAAAAGTCTTAGTAGTTTCATATTATAAATCCCGGACATACGGAGTATATAATAACAACAAATTAACCTAGTAATGAAGTAATCAAAAGGAATAAAGCTTAATCTTTATCGAAGTACAAAAAATGACACACCAAGACTTCGGTGAATCGTCGTCGTCACAATTTCTTGGACGGACGGTTACGTCCTCTGCATTCTCTACTCCCAAGACAGGGACCCTACCCTTCTAGGAGACCTCTTCCTTTACCATCGGACGCGGTCATAAGAACGGACTCTTAGGGTACCTGTCTCCTCGGGTCATCCGATACAAGGTATCTCAGCGTTTGTCTCTCTTGACTTCGCCGAATCGTGCGTGTGTCCGGCACAAGTTTTATAAAACTGTAAATGAAAGAAAACTAACTAGGATTTCCTAAAAAAGATTGTACTCACCTACAATACCTTGACGACACCTATACACTTATATGAGTTGTTTTACGTAAGTTCCTCTATGGAATTCCTGAATGATGGGAACCGTTATCAATACAAAATAACTAAATCAAGATCAATCAATACCCGAACTTTTGTTTATCGTAAAGAAACTTACTTTTTAAGGATTAAGAATAAAAACTTACCACGTCTGAATAGAAGGGGGATGTTTCTCTTACTTAATTTCTCGTTTATACTGAAATGATCGTTTATTCATATATAAATGTATAAGTCAAACTTACTTACGATTGTAAACCTTTTGTGAAGACGGCATACCGTGTTTGTATCCACACACACACATACATATATCCGCATGAATAGTCACCATGTTTAAAGGTTAGTGGGGTCAGTTTTGTAGACTAAATTTAAACAAGGACTACGACCTACGGTATATACGTCAAACCTTAGTCCACTTTACTCGGAAAAATTCTTTCCAGATCTTGATTGAAGATTTGTCCCGGGATCATAAACATCGATTGTATTTACGAAAAAAAAAAAGTTCACCCCGTACCACCTCTTATTTCCTACTTCATAAAGACTACGAGGAAGTGAAATCAATCATATAAGACACGGTAAAAGTACGTACCTTCCCATTTCGATGGAAAAAACGACCCTTTGTAAAAATCTTACACCTCCTTCGGCTACTTTCGTCACGGATAAAGGTGTGGTAGAATCAACTTTAGTTAAAGAGACTTATCGGTCTTCAAGTAAGTAAAAGATATCGTAGGTCGATAGGCGAGTTGTTTACCACTCGGGTCGGAATCCTACAAATTTATTATCATAATACGATTATCTCGAAGGGAGTACCAAGTCGACCATTTCTTAGACGGACGTTGAGCCCTCTGGACCCGAGGTTGGGACCCAATCCTTCTAGGGGACCTCTTCCCTTTCCGATAGGTGAGATCATAAGACCGGACCTCTTAAGGTGCCTGACATATCAGGTACCCCAGCGTTTCTCTGCATGTAAGACAGAGTTTACTCAAATCGAAGTTTACTATTTTAAGGAACCAAAATCTGTAAGGAAACAATGAGTCCTGTAAAAACAACTCACTTTATTTGTTGGTTGAGAACACGGACCTAGTGACTCTAATCAAAGAAACTAAATTCTTGAAGAATCACTTCAATATAAGTGATATAAGTCTATATAATAATAATATGTACAACCTCCTCCTTTACCGTCATTAGAACGGACCCTTTAGGGTACGTTCCTCGGACGACCCGATGTCAGGTACCCCAGGGTTTCTCAGCCTGTGCTGACTCACTGGCTCGTACGTGTGCGTGCGTCTCGTGTGTATTATGCAATGACCACTCATTCTCTTAAGTGAGTACATTTCTGACAATTTGCAACTAGTCGTATCAACTAACTCCTGTCCTGTGGAATATCCTTTTCTACAGAACGATTGGTCTTATTCTCTGGATCCTTAAACGACCCCCTTGTGTAAGATAAAATCGAAGGGACCACCGAGTCTGCCATTTCTTAAGGGGACGTTACGTCCTCTTGGTCCAAGTTAGGGACCGCTCCCCCGACCCCTTCTACGAGACCTCTTCTCTTACAGTTGGACGAGGTCATAAGAATGGACCTCTTAAGGTACCTTTCTCCTCAGACCGCCCAATGTCAAATACCCTAGTGTTTCTCAACCTGTGGTGACTCGCTGATTACGTGTGTACAATAGATTCGACTTGACACCGTACCTGATCCCTTCACCCAGTCCTAACCGTTGTAAACACTACTCTGCCGACGTCCTTAGAATAAGACTTTTTCACTCTGTCGAGTTCGTCGTCCTACTTCAGACCGTTGACACCCGAACAACTCGGGACTGAAACTGGGGTGAGACACGGAAGACCGTTAAGGGTCAACTATTTGGGTTTAAGATCCCTGACTCTTCGAGTAATGTACAATTGTTGTCCGCGCCCGAGTACAAGATCGGGTCATAATCGACAACAACCTGAACTCGTCTATCTACGGATGTCTACATGTCACCACAATGTGTCTGACACAAACCCCATAGCCAGTACTACAATATGATCCTTGAGTTTAAGTGTCCCCATTGATGGTAGTTCAGTTCCAATCCTTCCGTAATGTCAAAATTCCTTTTGACTTATAAAATCTATAAGTCTCTTGAGGTCGAATTCGGTTTATTTATATGTTTGATATTAAATATTCGTCAAAGGCACAGGGGAAAGACAGTTTAGGTGACCATTTCTCGAACACCGCACCCCTTCGTATGTCACCCAGATAAAGGAACACTTCTCCCCCGTGTCAAACCCCGGCTGTCCTTTTACACAAGACATCGACCTAGTCGACACTTAGTCCAATTACTTACACACACACACACACACACACACACACACATTTCCAACAAATGTCTATACCTAGGTAGAGAAAAAAGGTAAGAGTATTTAAAATAAACGAATAATCTCATTCTGTGTAACTCTAATAGACCTTCTACTTGATGCATATAAGTCATAGACTTTTAGTTATATTTCCGTCCGAAAATTGAACACTCTTCTTTTCTTATTCTAAAGAGTAAACGGAACAGTAGAGAACAGACGGTTTCAAAGAGAAACCTCGAGGCAATCCGAGGTACCGGTATTCCCCTATTATCCACCACTTGATAAAGATTATTTGGAGGAAATAAACTCTTTTATAAACCAGTCTTTTACAAATCAGGAGTGGTACACTATACTAAAATTTTCCAGTCCTTGGACATTTGTGGTACACTTTTGTAAATTTTTTTATAAGATTGAGATCTCATTTATAGTGTTTATACTTAGGATCTGTAACCTTAGAGAAAAGAGTCGTCAGGTTTAACTGAATTGTTGTGGGTTGTTACGGTAAAGAATGACTACTTTTTAAGAGAAACTATCATCCCGGTTTACTTACTGACATTCAAAAACTTAATTACACCGGCTTTCCCGGTACAGGGACTTCTCCGTCCGAAACACCTCTACAATCAGTTTCTCGTCTCTTCGTCACAACCAACCACCTACCTTCGGTCACCGAGGAGATCCCACCCTACCCTTTCCGTCTCCCAGTTCTTAACCTCAGACCATTCTGATCATAAAGGGGGGTTGAAAGAGTCAATCGACAACTACCTTCTCTCACTAGTCGGACCAGAAGGGTCCGAAAAGACCCGGTCACTGAAACCTTATGTTGGATATGTATTAGAAAACAAGGTCTCTAAAATTTACCTAACTTTTACCAACTTTTCCGTTATCATTAACTATGTCCTTGTGGAAAAGTTAACAATAAATAAAAAGAAGAAAGAAAGATCTAGCGGGTCCGAAGGAACGGGACGGGGGTTTACATTATCTTAAGTATTTGTAAAGGATAGGAGGAAACCGAAGGAAAAGACATAGAAATAATAATAAAATCGATGATCCTTAACCGTAATCCTGTGTAGGCTCCTTCACCTTCGACTAATACTAAAGATTCTTCTGGGTGGGTCAAAAGAAACCTCTAAAAGAAACCGGGAAATTCACTCTCATCTGGTAAAAGGAGTTCAACTACCGTCTAAACATCGAAGACACTTCAGAAAAGTGGGAAGTAATGTATAGAAAAAAAGGATTAGAAAAATTTTAGAATGAAAAGATCATCTCTAATCAAAAGAGAATCACCTTCGAAGACTCGGTCCGATAAATTTGATTTACATCGACTTTCTAAGGAAACATAAAAGAAACACACTGTAAACCGGGGTCGTCATATGTCCCGTTGTGGGATACAATATCCTATGCACCTTAAGTCTCTAAGGAAAACTTTTAATAATGGGTGGAGATAGAGTAATATGGTGGTGGTAACCCTTTCGAAGAACAAAGAGTACACACTGGCTCAAATACGAGTACAAATATGTCATGGAAGGAACCCCCTAACAACCCTCCGAAGACACAATCGCACAATCAACGAGTCAACACGGGCTGAGAAACACTGGGGTACCTGACGTCGGGTGGTCCGAGGAGACAGGTACTCCAAAAGGTCCGTTCTTATAACCTCACCCAACGGTGAAGGAAGAGGTTCCCTAGAAGGGTTGGGTCCCTAGTTTGGGCCCAGAGGACGTGACGTCCGTCTAAGAAATGACTGACTCGACTCAATCATTATGTACGTTCATGAATCTTGTCACAGACTGTATCCCATTCTATATAAGTTATAAACGATAATCACGTAGATGGACAAAGTAACAAAATTAAACTATCTTCTTACATCTTATAGTTAAAGTTAGGTAGCGGTTGACTCCAACCTACGTCTCAACCGGGTCTTTAACAAGCGAGAACTCTCCAGGTGTCTTGTCGAAGTCGACTTACTCTTTGGTACGGTCGGTGGAAAAAGAGGTAAAACTAGTCCCCAAAACTTTACAAAGGATTGAGCAAGTGAGATTTTGGTCAACTCCTCCCCTCCCGATTTCCAGAGAGAGAGGAAGGTAAGAGAAAGAGGGAGAGAGGGAATAATCTTAATTCCTGTCCTCTCCTCTTAGAAAAAAAAAAAAAAACTACGGAGTAAACAAGACTGTTTCTTCTCAGTCGAATAAAATATTTCGGGTGAATTTAAACCTTTTGGGCATGGATCGTGTACTAGAGTTCACCGTCGGAGATTCGTTGTCTACTCATATGTTGGGGACTTTAAGTTCCAGTCCGCTAATTTATTCCTGACAAACGGGTGGACCACGAAATTCTGACTGGACACAAAGGGCGTTCTATAGAACTCCAACTTAATACAGTGTCGTCATTGTAGAAATCGTGGCATCCCACTCTACTAAACTCTCTCTAGTCCGAAGTAGTCCACTCACTGTTCTGATTGAGGGAGACCGTCACATGTTTTTGTTAATTTGTAATTTACGTAAAATGCCTTCACAAACTGAGTGTACACGTATAATTTTGTAAAAAAGGTTCTAGACACTTTATGCTTGGACAGAAGGATACTTACAAATATCGCGAGTAATGGTTTTAAGTAGAGGTTCTGCATACAAAAAGACAAAAGAGGAGGATTAGAGGAAAGTCCTCTTACCTCCCACCCACCTTCAGTTAAAAGGGTCGATCTAGACGTAAGAAGGTCAATCTTCTCTACAAAGGAAAATTAAACAACAAACTACCATAACTTTATAAAAAAGGGTTAGACAACAACAAATTTTCTCGTTTGTGATAAGGACAGTAGTACATGATGGACCCCACAATAAATTATTCACGAGACAAACATTTGTCTATCACCAAAAATTTTCTAGCTCGACACGTCACTAGTAGAAAAGTTGTAGGGTATGATATCCTCGACGTCAACAACCTAAAGGAGAAGAGGTCCAAAATCAAAATCTAGAGTCAAGACGTAACTAAAAAAAAAGGATTACAAAAGATCCAATTCCTTCTAAAACGTGTATAATGAACACTTTAGGGGTTAAGAAAAAGACAGTTCCTACTGATCCCGAGACCTCACTTAATTGGACAAGATCTAGAAAGACCCTTTTCTCCTCTCAACTTTAAACTTTTTGAGCTGAAGAGACGTAACAGATGTCGACTTGTCCTGTTTCCCGCGACTATCGTAGTCCAAGTAAAGGGCCGTAATTGTCGGGGCCAGAGGGTTTGGGGTAAGGTGAATCCTGGGGTCAAAAAGATCGACACAAAAAGTTTGGTCGTGTCAACTTGATGAAACAACTTGAAGAAAAAGAGGGGAGGAATTAATAAATAAAGTACTCGTTAAGAGTTGGGAAGGTCTTCGGGTTTAACAACAAACAAGAAACCTATCAACTTTTATGTAGACACAGACCCCTTACACCCCTACTTCTCCACAATAAAGAATAGAATTTTTTTTTTTTTCGTCTGCATTAATTTTGTCATCTTTAGGAAAGTCGGTCCTTTACTGACATACTCCGAGAGACGTCACTTCGTCGACGATCCTCGACCAGTCGACCGTGGTTCGATCGAACCTAAAGCCTAGACCCCTCGGGGAAGGGACCGTCGGGGTCGGGTGAGACGCAAACGAGACTCGGCAGTAACAGAGGGAGGCCGCGGACCCGAAGAAACAGACGCCACAGTGTGTGAGGTGAGGCATCGGTCGGAGGGAGTCGGAGACAAGTAGGGTAAAAGAAAGAAAGAAAAGGGTGATGAGTGGTGGGACGGTGGGCGGGACAGGAGAGAAATGATCAAAATACGGAGTTCACTAACCTCTTCTAAAATCACTTCATCTACGAGATTTCTAGGTCGAAGATTACTCGAAGGTTCTTCACTTCTGTATTCTATACTACGGAAATTTTACCTGTCACACGGACACACCTCAACCTTCAATGCACAAGAACTACAGTATCAAAGATCACTTTTTATGTCCCCCGCCCTCCTCCTCCCTCCTTCGACTTACTCTCCCACCCCGAACAGGAATTCATCGTATCGTTATTATTGATTTCCCATAACGACGATTGTGTGGAGTGGGTTATAAGACCCCCATACCTCTCTGGACAGTCATACGGGACCGAAGACCCGGTAACAATTATTCCTCGTTTTACACTGTTGCTTACGGAACACTTAAATTTACCGACCCACGTACAAATCTTACCGAAGGCTTCCTTTGTGTACGGAGGGGTAAGACCGATCGCATTCCGTA
This sequence comes from Capra ibex, assembly GCA_006410555.1. Lineage (NCBI taxonomy): Eukaryota > Metazoa > Chordata > Mammalia > Artiodactyla > Bovidae > Capra > Capra ibex. Next base: position 49,178,313 of record SJYO01018169.1, on the reverse strand, counting down.
ATTATTACCGAACCACCCCGAACTGAGATTTCTCGAGTAAATGTCAGAGAGAGAAGGGAAGACGGACAATGGACATCGATTGTTACGAAAAATTCACTACGAGAACGAACACGACTCCTCTTGTCCCTACCCTCTTTCTGCCTCAACTGTTCCGAGAATTTCGGTAAACATTAACTGTTTTTTTTTTGAACGGAACGCCCTTGAAGTTCGTGAACGCATATCTTTAGAATCTGGACCCTGTCTGAATTAAGTTTCTCAGTCTAGGACTACCAATCTCTGTGTCTTTGACTCGAATCTCCTACGACGTCCAGCCAAGGATCCTGTGTCTCGGACTTACACTGGTGTGGTCCCGAACTTAGACCACGCGAAAGTTCTGAAAGTCCCCGTGTCCGAGTTCAAAACCAGGAGAAACTTCCTACAGTGACCGTTTTACAGTAATAGGGATCGGTGCCTTTCTCGTAAAGGACCACCATTGGGAGATAAGGTTTCGGTCACTCTAGTCTGGGACACAAAGAGTGATGGCAGGACTCGACAGACTTTAATTGGTACAACAGGAATGTCCGTAGCCCGGGAACTGAGGTCGGTAGAGTCTCGAGAACAAAGACGGAGAGAAGGGAAGTGACGGGGGACTGGATAAGAGATGACGAGTTGTGGTCAATCGTAGAAAAGAGAAATATGGGTTTCACACAGAACGTAAAAAGAATGTGAGTCACAAAGGGAGAGTCATATAAACCTTAAGACAGGTTCTAGAGGAGGACTTTAAAAGAGAATCCATTGGGTCCGGACGGGGTTTTTCGTCACGATCATAGTAAAGGTTTACCCAGGGTCGGATCGTGGGTCCCAGTTGTGTCCTGTCCGAGTCCCCGACCTCTAGTTCAGGACCGACCGTCGTCAAGTCCTTTCACACAATTGAGGGACACCTGAGGGGACGTTTCCAGGGAGGTCGAGATCTTAAGATTTAGGAGAATACGACCCAACCGGTTTTTAAGCACACCCGAAAAGGGATTGTATAATGTCTTTTTAGGTTTGTTTGACAAACCGGTTGGGTCATGTAAATGTCTCTCCCTAAAACTCTTTCTTAACCAGTTGACTTCGTAGTTGGGTCAGTTTGACACAATAATTTTCGAGTCCGAGGACCTCGGGTCTAGAAATCAGGGTCCAACCTCGACTCACGGAACAGGGACGTGACGAGAGAACGACGGAGACACCCGTGTAGAGGTGGACCGAGACGGTCGAGAGTGAGCTCCCTGGTCACGACGACCACTTCCTGTTCCTGTTCCTTACGATACATTAACCTTTTCTTAAGAGTATGTGTGTTCAAAGAAAAGACGGTTCTACCAAACCCATATAGATCATTTGTTTAGTTCTTTACCCCCATTGACACAAGTACATTAAAAAAAAAGACACAATACACTTGCAAGACTAAGACAAGGTCTTACATTCGAGGAATGTCCGTTCGGTACATTACTGTATCACAATCCCCAGACACCGAACAAGAACAAATCAACGTTTCAGTAACCTGAGAAACGTTGCGATACCTGACATCAGGAGGTACGAGGAGAATGGGACCCTAAAGAGTCCGTTCTTATGACCTTGCCCAACGGTAAAGGAAAAGGTCCCCTAGAAGGGCTGGGTCCCTAACTTTAGCGTAGAGGACAAACCGTCCACCTAAGAAATGGTGACTCGGTGGACCCTCCAGAGATTCATTAATCACTATCATTGTCATTCAGGACCCATAAGACTAAAATTCAGATCAGGAATCTGGGAGATCAGACTACCTTAAATTTCAGTAATAACAGAAGGCTTATAAATACTTACATAGTACTTTTACTTAAACTACCTTTCAACTGATTGGAAGGAGAAAGGGTAACACTGTAATTTGTAGTACTAAACGTAAAAGACGAAGATGAAGACACATTCAAAAGGGTGAAGTCTGGAGTTGAACTTATAGAAAAGTCTAAAAATATAAATAAGATTTACATTAGTCTTCAAGTTGTCCTGTCTAAAGTTCATCTCTTTTTCGTTATCACAAGTACACTTACCAAACCAAAAGTAGAAAGATACAACGACACTTTTTCCGTACCATCAGGTCCACACTTAGACCAAAACAACCCCCATAAAACTTTTCCTTCTACAGAGGGTCACATCTACCTATCGTAGACGATTCGGTTCCGATACTTATTTATTACTCCCTTTATATCTAAAGTGATAGGTTTATTCAAACTCATATACCCCTTTCCGAGTAAGACCAAAAACATGTTAGTAGACCAATTCGACCCTTTCTAACAATCCAATTAATTATGTGTTTTATATGGAAACTACGTACTTACTTCCACAAGTATACTTACCTACACGTTTGTCCAATCTCATAAGTAGATCGAGAACACAAGCGGACATTAAAACTGAATAAAGGATACTCCTTCGTCCTATCCCCAGTCGAATGAAAAAATCTGTGTCGAGACATAGTCGAAGTCACTGAAACCGAACAGTGAAACGACAAATACTCGAGACTCTGGAGAACCCCCGTAAGAAATTCGTGAACCGAAAGGAAAGTGACCATAATATTATGGACGAGGGATGGAAAGAATTTACTCATAATCTTGTCAATAGTCCTATATATCCCATTGTAGGGGGTACTCTTTCGTTAAACCTTGGAAGCTTCACCAAAGTAATATCTCTTCTTCGAGACTTTTACACAAAATTGTACCATTCTTGACTACCACCGATTTTGACGTTGACGAGTACCCCTTTTAACCTCTTCCTACAACGTTTACAACGTCTGTAGATAAGGTAAGACCTGACTTTGTCGTTTTAGTTAGACACGAAACAATCAAATAAACTCTAGGCCAAAACACTAGCATGAAGGGACCACCGAGTCTACTATTTCTTGGACGGACGTTACACCCTCTGGTCCCAAACTTGGGACCCAGTCCGTCTAGGGGACCTCTTCCCTTACCGATGAGTGAGGTCACATGAACGGACCTTTTAAGGTTCCTGTCTCCTCGGACCACCCGATGTCAGGTACCCCAACGTTTCTCAGTCTGTGCTGACTCGCTGATTGTACGGAAACTCTAGTATGAACGTCAAGTAAACTTCCCTGACTACCGGGGTAGGAAGTAAAAATCCTTTTGAGAGTTCGTCTTCCCCACGACCCTATTTCTAAACCTATCGACCGGGAAATCAAACCAAAACTACAGTTATCTCCCTCTGGTCCAACACCACTAATTTCCTGTTCGTAAGTCCGGATGAAAAGGCCGACAACATGGTTAAACAATGGACTACAATCCGTCTATGTAAATACAAGAAAATTCCCCGACCATAACTAAACTTGAAGTGATCGACACCCCTCAAAATCAACTACAACCGTTTTGTGGGACACAAGGGTCCAATACCCTTCGCGACACAACAAAATAAAGTCCCTATCCTTGATCTCCAAGACTTAGAGGAGGACGAAAAGCCCGAGACAGAGTATTAAAGTCTGTATCTTGTCATTTCGTGGTGACTTTCATTACTTGTCAGAAATGACTCCATTTACTTCTACTGGGGTTGTCAAACTTATGTAATTAGTTTGCTATAACGACAAAATTGGTGTAGAGTTAGTCTACGAAGGAACTCTAATTTACCTTTTTGGGTGATACTAAAAGTTGTCCTTCTAGTACACTTTTTCATTTTACATCGATAAGAACCTACAAAAATCCCTTCCATAAAAATTTCATTAGGAATTAATATAGGAAGTATACCGTAAACAATATTTACGAACTACTTTGTGACATCCGTCTTTATAACATTTTTATCCCCCTTTATTCGTGTAAAGAGGAGTTTTATATGCACCATTAGGTGTAGATACTTGGTTCCCCAGTAAATGACTCAAAGATGATATATAGGTCTTAACCTTGGACTTTACCAAACTGAATTTAGAAATTAAATAGTTCCCACCCACAAAAATAGGGTGTTAAAGGTCAATCTGGAATAAGTGAACTTTTCTATTTACAAAATAGTCTGGATGCTTCTTGATACATTGTAAACTGTAACATTTTTAGTGTTACCTACCCAATATTTATTATACCTCATGGTTCAAAACACGTCACAGGTGTCGCAAGTTTTTATTTAGGACCCCGTCCTGAAGACCGATACCGGTTCATTCCTCCAGTCGTTTGGGACAGAAATTTTTTCGTTTGTATTTTAACCTGTCTTACTTGTTTTTGTTAGTAAAGTAAAGGTCACGTGATCTTTAACTTATTTACGTATTTTGTTAGACTCTTTACAAATATGATCTTGTTGACGGCTTGAAGATAATTCTTATCACCCGCAAACACCTTACGAACGGACCCCGAGACGTGGGTAAGGAACCGGGTCAACAGCACCTCCAAGACTCCCACCCTTCTGGTAGTAGGTATTTCTGACCGTCCTAGGACGACACCAGTTTCTCTTGAGTGAACTAAACCTTACCACCCGTTGTGAGTACTGGTCACCACCCGTATTACTAAAACCACCGACCGCTGACCCCTCCCGGTCACTGAGACAAAAGAACTCCAACGTCAGTACCAACCCTATCCGTATAAAGATCTACTCCGACGGGTGTATACGTCGTCTGTTGGTTCTCGGTTCGATTGAGACGTGAGGACCGGTTAGGACTCCGACTTGTGTACGTATCTCCTTTACTCCCCGTCCACCGCTCGGTGTCGACTCTAGGAGAACTTCTACCGGACCTGAAATTCCCATGAGATCAGGAAACTCCTATGAGACGGAGATAGGTGTCTGTCTAGGTAGTCGTCTCTTACCTTCAGAATGACCCAACCCGACAAACTAGTGTCATAGCCAGTTTAGTGACCGGTCAGTAATTCGACACGTCTGTGTCCCCACTGTCGATCCTTCAGTTCTAATTTTTATTTTCGTTCTTAATTTTTTCTTTTGTGTTGTCTTTCCTCTGTAGTAACTGAAGTGGGATGTCTCCACCATCTAAAGTGTCTTAATTAGATCCGTTTAATAATTTGTTCTTTATTTGTCTTTGTTTGTTTGTTTTTTGCAAGTCCCCCTTTTATACTGTTAGGTCTTAACGATGTTATTTAGGTAGAGACTACAAGTAAAAGTTGTTTTATAACACCCTATACGTTTCTTTCTTCTTTCACACTGGATATGAGTTCTCATTTTCGTCAAGTATTTTTCACAGGGTTAATATCATTTCAACTTTAATTAACTACATTATATCATGTAATTATCTTACTTTTTATTTTCGTAAAAGTAGAATTATTTACATCTGTTTTTTGAAACCGGTGAACTACGTTTTTCGGTTGAGTAACCTTTTCTGAGACTACGACCCTTTCTGACTCCCGTTCTCCTCTTCCCCCGTTGTCCTCTACTCTACCAACCTACCGTAGTGGCTGAGTTACTTGTACTCAAATTCGTTTAAGGTCCTCTATCACTTCCTGTTCCTTCGGACCGCACGACGTCAGGTACTCTAGTGTTTCTCAGTCTGTGCTGACCCACTGGCCTGTTATTGTCGTACATCTTTTGCGTAAACTGTTTTGGGTCCTGGGTCGGTACTATTCCTGACAGTTGTTTGATCCGCACTTTCTCTTGAAGGAGTGGACTATTTTTCGTGGATGTTTTTTGGACGTCGATTATTGTAGTATGTCTTCTCACTTTCTACTCTACGAAAGGGTGATTGTATCTTTGTTCCGTTTCTACAAACGAGAACGGTGAAGATAAGCCATAACTTATAAGTTATAGTTATAATAACTTATAAGATAAGTTGTCAATAAGTCATTCAAGATCCGTTACGGCATTCCGTTTTTTTATTTTCGTAGTTTTTACCTCTTAAATAAACGTCTAATGAACTAGGACATTCATCCTTTAGATGTTTTTAGGTACCTTAGGTGTGTTTTTTTGATAATCTTAAATATTTTCTCAAGTTGCTCCAACGTCTCATGTCGTAATTATATATTTTTTGAAAGTCAAAGAGAATATTCGTCGTCTATCAAAATTTTAATTTAACTATGATAAGGGTTATCATATTTTTTACTTTGCAGAATCCTTATGTCGATTATCTTCAAATTCTGAACACGTGACTTTTGATATTTTATACTGACTTTCTTTAATTTCTGGAAGTATTTACCTCTCGTAAGGTCAAGTATGTGATCCTCTGATTTATAACAGTTCTACCGTCAAGAGGGTTTAACTAGGTATTTAAGTCACGTTAGGGATATACTTTTAGGGTCGATCTAAAAAAAAACATCTTTAACTGTTCGACTGAGAGTTTAAATATCCCTTTACATTACCTGGATACTATCGATTTTGACAAAACTTTTTCTGCTTGTTTCGACCTCCTGAATGCGATGAGGTATGTCATAAAGTTTTACATGATATTTCAGTCTTATAAGTTCTTCTACACAATAACCATATTATTATCCATATACCTTGTCTTGACTTTTAGGTCTTTATTTAAGAATGCAGGGTTTGAAGGTCATTATGATAAAAGTTCCTGTTCTAAATACAACAGTTATGTCATTAACTATAATTATAATGGTAAATTTCGATCACTTACAGTAAGAATGATATGTATGTAGTAAATCGTGTATACTCAGTATTAGTAATTTTTACTGGTCTAAAATACTAAATAATATACACTAAAAATCCAGACAGGTCCATTCATTTATGATTCTAAAGACCCGACACCCCAATCAATGAGTATTTTGATATCTTCAACATCAATTATCTTGAAGTCTGATACTTTTCACACTTTGTTTTACCTTTTTTTATAAATTAATGAAGTACAATCTCGTTTTATTAATTATGGAAGATTAGGATAGGACAAATAAAAGACTGTCAGGACTAAAAGAAAAGAAAATGGACGGTTCAAAGAGATTTTATAAATTTAATAAGAAAAAATTATAAAGTAACTTCATATGTAAGTTTTGTCACGTACTAGAATTAAATATTGAATCACTTAAAAGTGTATTACTTGTGTCGTAACAGTGGATGTGGTTCTAAGTCTTTATCTCATAACGGTCTTTGGGTCTTCAAGATGAATACGGGGAAAAGGTCATGGGTTTTCATTGGTGGTAGTTTTGAAATTTTGGAAAAATTAAAATGATACTTATCTTACGAATTATACTGTAGGTGAAGAATTTGTTTTAAAAATCACATAGTACGTCATAACAATTGGTATTCGTGTAACAACACATCGTCTAGACATCTTAAATAAGTAGAACAAATTGACTTCGAAATGGGACAAACGTCTCTTCCGTTACCGTGGGGTGAGGTCATGAGAACGGACCTTTTAGGGTACCTGTCTCCTCAGACCACCCGACGTCAGGTACACCAGCGATTCTCAGTCTGTGTTGACTCACTGAAGTGAAAGTGAAAAGTGAAAGTGCGTAACCTCTTCCTTTACCGGTGGGTGAGGTCACAAGAACGGACCTCTTAGGGTCCCTACCCCCTCGGACCACCCGACGACAGATACCCCAGCGTGTCTCAGCCTGTGCTGACTTCGTTGAATCGTCGTCAATGGGAGAAACTTATCGTTGAGGGGTAAAAGGAGGGGTGAGGGTCAAGGATTGTTGGTGGTAAGGTAAGTAATAAGATTTTTAGACAGAGAAAATCTATGGAGTATATTCACTTTAATACTTCATAAAAAGGAAAATACGGACCGAATAAGATGAACCGAATTCCAAGAGGTCCGAATAAGTATTACAGTGCACAACGTCTTACAGGAGGAAAAATCTCCGGCTTATTATGAGGTAACATGATATGTGGTGTACAGGAAATATATAAATAGGTGACTACCTGGAAATCCAACGAAGGTGTAGAACCGACAACACTTATATGACCTTACTCGTACTCTTACGATTATCTAGAGGTTCTAGGATTAAGGTTAAGAAAACCTATTTACAGGTCTCCATACTTTCACGTATAAAAATATAAAACCCCTTGAAAGTATGACAAAAGGTATCGTAGACGTGTTAAAAATTAGGGTGGTTGTCACACTTTTTCAAGGTCAAAGGGGTGTAGTAACAGTTGTGAACAGAAAACAAAAAAGCCATTCTCCGTAGGAGTGTCCACAGGCCACTATAGAGTGACACCAAACTTAAACGCGACTTCAAACTTAAACACAACAAGTCTACTCATATAACTCACAGAAAAAATCCACAGACAATCGATAAACGTCCAAAAGATTCCTCTTTATAGATAAGCACACAAATCGGGTGAAAATTCAACTCAATAATCATAAAAAAAAAACAGCTCAACATCCTCAAGGGATATATAAAATCTTTAATTGGGGAACAGACTATACACCAAACGTCTATATGAGAGTATAGGACGTCCAACGGAAAAGTGAGAAAACTGACAAAAAATACGACACGTCTTCGAAAAATTAAAGTACAGTAGGGTGAACAGATACAAACTAATGCAAGAAAATCACAGTCTAGGTACTTTAGTGATGGTTCTGATTACAATACTTCTAAAAGGGGATACAAAAGAAGATCTTCCAAATATCGAAGTTCATAAATTCGGAAATTAGGTAAAACTCCAAAAAAAACGTATATTCTCTTTCCAGGTTAAAGTAAGAAAAGTGTACCTATAGGTTAAAAGAGTTACGGTAAACAACCTTATCTGATAGAGAAGGGGGTAACCCATAAGAACCGTGGGAAGAACTTATGGTCAACAACTGACATATACATACTTAAATAAAGATCCGAGAAATAAGGTAACCAGACATACAGACAGAAATACGGTTATGGTACGACAAAAATAATAACATCGAAACATTCTATAAAACTTTACTCCTGTATTCTACGGAGGTCGAAACAAGAAAGAGTTCTAACTATACCGATAAGTCCCAGACAACACCAAGGGACCCTTAAAATCCTAAGATATAGGGATTCTCTACGGTAACCTTAAAACTATCTCAAACAAAACTTAAATATCTAATGAAACTCGTCAATTTAATAGGAACTTCATTTATGACACACACACACACACACACACACACACACACACACACATCCGTCCTTCATCACTACGACTCACGTCCTCACTCTATTTTAATAATTTTATGGTCTGAGTCTCAATATCGTGATTGTACAAGTACACAATAGACGACACTAGATCGAGGGATTTCCGGAACCTGACAATTAAAAGTCTCTTTTACTCATGGACGCGTACGGGTACCGTAGACCTACCTTTCGGTCAGTCTAATACACAGGAAACATGTTGTCGTCCTCCTTCGAACCGTGTTTAGTGAATCACTCTGACCACCCTATCCTTCATCCATCAGAGAGAGTCAAAGAATCACTCAGGACGTCTGAGGTACTGAGTACCTGTATATTATTGTAGGGTCTGACATCTTTCAAGTCGACTTTCCAATGTATGTAAGTCACTGTTCAAGTTGTCTTAGAAACACGTCCAAACGTATTATCTTAATGGTATTATCCCTTCCTCTTGTCCCTTTTCCGTCAATTTTAGTGTCGTCAATTTCGGTCGTTTCATAAAACAGGAATTTACGGCCGAGTTCCCTTCGACTACCAAGGCTAAACGGAGCGTAAGAGAGACCCTTTCATGAGATCTCCCGAGTAATAAAGTAATTAAGAGTGTTGCGGGAACACCGTATCCTTCCACCACATATGATAATCCTTGTTAGAACCATTATCCTGTAATTACTTAGGTAAGGGTTGAAAGAAAACAACCTTCCGTCGTGAAAACCACCAGGACCCTCTAAACACAGGAACCGGTTCTAAGAACAAAGAAAGGGGAGGTCTCGGGAGGAGACCCGACACGAGAACCTACCTGTCTCAAGTATTTAGGGTCCCTCCTCCGTCAAGACGGCTACCTCCGTTGATCTTCGAATCATTTAGACATGGGTCGTCGACGTAGGTTCTCCGTCAGTCGTTTCTTCGTCCAAGTCACTCGTGGTGACGAGACTCTTGTCTCGTCTCGACCCACTAAGAGGTTCCTTACGTGTCCTAAACTTTTACTAGTGGGAACCAAATTGTCTCCCATTCAGTTCCTGTACAAATAGAGTGAAGGGGTAGGTTCTTAGACCGAGGAATCAACCCTTAACGGACGGTCAGTTCTCAAGAATTGAGTTAAAAGAACTCTATTTTTAATATATGTTCGTTAGATGGTTAAAATTCACAGGTCAAACTCGAAACTGTTTACGTATGTGAGTACATCGGTGAATGTGATGGGTGCTATATATGATAAAGGTGATAGGGTTTTACGAGAAAGAACGGGGAAGGACAGGAACAAAACACATTCAAATTCGGTCCTGTCGATTTCTTGACTTCACTAAACATTTGTCGTCAAATTACCTTCGGAAATTACCTGAGTCTGAAACGATAAGAGAGGTCCAGTACTTTTCCCTTAAATATGAACAGACCTTTTTTGACAATTTTGTGTCGTTTTTATTTGGAATTCTTAATTCGCACCCTGTTGAGAAGCCTCCGAGGGACGAGGGGTGGGAGGTGTGACTGGAAAATTAATCGACGGTAAAAACAGTTCGGTTTTCCAGATAGTTACATCATTAACACCCTGTCGGGTGGTAAAGAGTCTTCTGACTGTGACTCGGTTCTCGGGTGTCTTCTCTTCCGCGGTCGTCGGGCCACTCTCGACCTCTTCTGAGGTAGTTGAATACTGAGACGCAAAGACGGACTCTTGAAGGTACAACGTTTACTTCTACTGACACCTCCCGCCGTTTTACTAAGGGTTCGGGCTCTCCTCTCCTCGACTGAGTATTAAAACTGTACGCTCGTTGTGCCTCTCCGGCTAAAGAAAAAGTCGAAGAGCACCTGTTGTATTTCTTGTCTTTCTCGGAAGACCCATATGTCTCCACTACGCGCCGTAAAGGTAGTGTCTTGTTTGTCCCTCACTGTAGTATCGTTGTCTCGAGACACCGCTGACTGCCCTAGGTCTCCGTTGTCCGACTGACAAAAAGGACGAACTGGTGTCGAGGGTAAGTCGGTACAAGAAGCTCCAACAACCGAGGATACCTTGACGACTGGTCCTATGGAGTTTAATACGGGTGCACCAATATTTGTCAGTAGGGGAACCCCCTCTCTCTCTCTGTCCCTCTTATCACGAACAAAATTTTCTTTGGAATTACATCCCGTCTGTTCACCGATTAAATAGGTAAATAGAAAGTTGTACTTTCCTTTCTTCGGAAAAGGGGGACGGGGAGCGGGGGGGGGGGGTGTGGCGGACTTCTGAGGTGTCACAGAAGGAGTGTATAGTGAAGAGTCGGAAAAGTTTGACCGTCCAGCCGTCGGGAGTCCAACTATCACGTCTTCACGATTCACGCAAACTAACCATAGTAATGACCAGGGATCATTAACTAATGACAGGTACCACTTTATACGACCCGTTCGTGTGTCGGTTATCGTCAGTGAATTAGGTAGTACCGACAAACAAGGAGTAGAGGCCTCTGGATGGCCGGGGCACGATGAGCTGGGGTGGTCCGTTTAACGGCTACTGACGAAACACACATGTTAAATGACACATAAGTGACACAAAGGACACAATTGGTTTTGGTGATCGAAATCACTTGTCCCTTTGTGCCCCCCACCAAGAGCGAACTATCACAGTTCAAACGAGAGACTAATTGGAGAAACCGGAGGAAAAGTACCTCGAAACACTAAGTAACCGGAACCAAAACAACGAAATTTTTTTTTTCAGCTTACCGTATCACCAACATAATCCTTATAATTAACATTTTGACCTCTATCCAACTAACCTCTTTCTAGGGCCTCCCAACAAACATTACGTCTAAAAAATCTTTGTTCTTCACCTCTTATTACTTATTGTTGGTCTTGATTAGTCAAAACACGCACACACGCACGCGCACACAAATTAGGTCACTATTACTGCTTTTCATCAATATTTTTCTCCATCCTTAAGTCACCGACGTGGTAAAAGAGCCGAAGAAAGGTTCTACGAAATAGGAACCTAGAACCGTTTATACGGACAAGCACTATATATGATTCCTTGAAACTATGAGTTCGGTTCCCTTGTTACTCTCCTCCCCAACCTCAAGTCGACCCTCCTCTTCTTATTTCTTTACTGACAGTGCACACTGTCATGAGACTACTGTTCACTATTACGACGGACACTGGTTTTGGTCTCTTTCGTGTCAAATATGAGTCGTCAGAGATCCGTTTATTTACTCTCGGTCCCTCCGATCTTTCGTGTACAACCAGACGGGAAGACCGAGTAGGACTGCGACGAAAGTCAGTGCGACCTTCTTTGCTGTACTATCCACGACGATCCAGGTTCTCACTTGAACTCTTCGGTCGTCTCCACTCTGACCTTTCTCGTACTTCACAGTGGGAGCTCTGTCGTCTCTCTAGGTCAGATAAAGATATCGTTGGGACGTTCTCGAACATAAGACTCTAAGTGTCTTTAACATTCCTAGAGGTGTATCTATAAACAACGGAAAACCCTACAAAAAACAAACAAACAAAGTTGTGAAGAACCCCTTCAGTACGATTAAGAGGTGTCCGATCCCGTTTATACACGTACACACGACACGAGGCCTTACTCCGAAAAATCCTGGGTGGAGGGTTGTGTACCAGTAAAGATCTCTCGTACCTTAGGATCAGGAATACGTATAAGTAAGGAGTAACCCCCGGAGAATCGACTTACTGTACCGGTCGACCAAATTCACTAAGGGTTCAATCTGTCCGTACAAAGTGACAACTAGTGTTAAGTAAAATCGAGTCTATTTATCTACTTTGCGTGGATTTTCGTGACTGTAAAATGACACACGACGTTCTGAACTTAGTAACGTTTCATACCCGAGTAGGAAGAGGAATAATAGGTCGTACACTCCAACGACCACTAAACTCCTAGAAACTCTGAACTAGAAAGAGGTCTCGAGACAAGGTACTGTTCTAAAGGGAGAGGACCTCAGATCACTATGTCAGGAAGAAGAGTGAGAACTCAGTGAACTGTGACTCTTGGTTTTATCGTTAGTCATTGAAGTCGAGATAACGATCTTTGAAGATCTAGTTCGGACACGGGACGATTATGGGCAGTCAGAAGACATGAATGAATGGTCAGACGTCGTCACTTGTGACAGTTGGTCGGGGAGAGATATTTTCGTGACCACAAGCTTGACCAAACTTTTCCAATGTATGACATACTAAGATACTGTCGGATATTTTTCGCTTTGATATTTGTCTTATCACCAACGGTTCATAAACTCCCCTTCTCTCTAACTTATCCACACTGCATCCCCTAAAAAATCCCACCACTCGATAAGAAAGAGACTGCGACCTTACTACCTATGAACTGTGACTTAAACACTGCTGGATAACTTGTAAAGTCGTGTTTCTCACTTCGAATTACATATGTTTAATATATGTATATATACATAAATCCCTCAGTGTCCTAGGTTCCTATCTTACGTCTAACACCGTTTTCTTAGACAAAGTTTATATACTTTATTGAAGTGACCTCCCTCACCTCCTATTCCACGACTGGTTCATCGAAACATTTACTCACTTCTTACGTTATGAGTTCCGATTTCATTCGTGACATGAGACTATCAAAGGGGGATCTAATTGCTAGACTTTGTGATAGCAACTTGTCAATTCATTCACTTACCACCTAACACCCTCCGTCTCAAGAGTGACAACTTCACCTCCCAATATCACTTCATTCTCTTCCGATCTTACTAGGTATACTATCATCTTCGCCTGGAAACATACTTAAGTACAACCCGAATGGTATCTATGTAAACGTATGTTTATCTTTGTAAATATCTACACACAAATATGTGGAACCCGAAGGGAACACCGAGTCGACCATTTCTTAGGCGGACGTTACGACCTCTGGACCCAAGCTAGGGACCCAACCCTTCTAGGGGACTTCTTCCCTTTCCGATGGGTGAGGTCATAAGACCGGACCTCTTAAGGTACCTGTCAGGTACCCCAGCGTCTCAGTCTGTACTGACTCGTTGAATTTTTTTTTTTTTTATATATATATATATATATATATGTGTGTGTGGCATGATATGATTCAATTTCAGGAAACGAGATAGTCAACTCTCCCGGATCTTTACTGTGGGATCAATTGTTACTCGTGTAGATCTCGAGTCTAGAACCAAAGATTGTGGTCAGAGGTCAGTCTCCTTGGTCCCGAAGATCCTCTTTACCGACTAAGATCCCGACCTCGTCTTTCATATCTTCTACTCCGACCTTAAAAAACATTACAGTTCTTCATTCTTTCACAATTTTTTTTTTTTTTTTTTGGTGTTATGACCCCCTATACGGTCTCCCTGTGTCCTCGGTTGGTTTTCTCGAGGTTTACCGGTTGTGACCTTGTTAGACTCGTTGTTTTATTTATTTTATCGTAACCTAATATTGGGTTTCATATTTTATTTGTAAGTGCTCAAGTATGACTATATTTATTTACTAACTTATTTATTTATTTACCCCTCTTTCTAGAGGACGTGTCTCCCTAACGTTTAGTAAATACCTTTGTGAGGCGACTGTTCCTTCCCCTTGTATTGGAGGGTGAGACATCGACACGAGTGGCTCAGTGTATCACTGGAGAGAGACTCCTCTTTCTCCCTTCTTTCTCACTGAAATGTCACTCCTTGAGACCGTGTGACGGAGTCGGTCTGCTACGGGTGACTGTAGTCGTCTCTACTTAGTCCAACCATGGTGCGTGACATCTACTCTGTACTACTTTTACCGTGGGGTGGAGACACCTCAAGGAGGACTTCTGGACATTACGGTCACATCGGCACTCGTTTCGTGGGGCGTTTGGGGCTTATCACCTAGTCAGGAGAGGTTTGGTCAGTGTTTTTTGCTTCCTCCAGACTCTTTGTTAGTGTCGGTCCTCGGGTTCCGCTGTAGTGCCTACTTACCTTACACCTTACGACCTACCGTAGGACCTTAGTTTCTCCCTATAATCTGCTTTTAATTCCTTTAGACATATTTCATACTTCAGATCAATTACGATTACTTAATCATACCGAAGTAATCAAGACTGTTACATGGTAT
The DNA here is from genome assembly GCA_006410555.1 of Capra ibex. Lineage (NCBI taxonomy): Eukaryota > Metazoa > Chordata > Mammalia > Artiodactyla > Bovidae > Capra > Capra ibex. Next base: position 49,163,311 of record SJYO01018169.1, on the reverse strand, counting down.
GATTCTACAATTATTATCTCCAGTTCCGGCTACCTTTAAGAGACATGATAGAAACGTTGAAGGGATATTTAAATTGTGAGAAAGAATACTCGACTTAACACAGGGAGGGGTTTGGGACTCGTGTAGTCTTATCTTGGTATAAACCCCTGGTTTCCAGAAATTTCTTCCCTAACTTACTTTTAGGCCGGTAATCTCACCCGAGAATTAGACCATACTGACCACAGGAAGATTCTATCCTTAGGGGTTGGGACCCCATATCTGACCATGACCAGGTACGGGACAATCCTTGACCCGACGTGTCCTCCTCCACTTACCTCCGTTCGTTCGTTTCGAAGAAGACACAAATATCGGCAAGAAGTAGTGATCATAATGGTGGACTCGAGGTGGAGGTGAGTCTAGTCGTCACCGCATTGTTTATATTAAACGAACAACAACAACAAGTCAGTTATTCAACACAGGCTGAGAAACACTGGAGCCCCTGATGTCGTGTGGTCTGAGGGGACAAGAAGTGATAGATATCCTTAAACGAGGTCGAGTACAGGTAACTCAGACACTACGGTAGGGTGGTAGAGTGGGAGACAGCGGGGGAAGAGGAGGACGGGAGTCAGAAAGAGTGGTAGTTCTATAAAAGGTTACTCAGTCAAGAAACGTAGTCCACTGGTTTCATAACCTCGAAGTGGAAGTCGTAGTCAGAAAGGTTACTTATAAGTCCCAACTAAAGGAAATCCTACCTGACCAAACTAGAGGAACGAGAGGTTCCCTGAGACTTCTCACAAGATATCGTGGTGTCAAGAAACCGTGAATCGGAAGGAATATCAGGTAGAGAGTGTAGACATGTACTAATGATCTTTTTGGTTTCGAAACTGGTCTACCTGGAAACAACCGCTTTACCACAGAGACAAAAATTTATGTGACAGAACCAAACAGTATCGAAAAGAAGGTTCCTCGTTCACAGAAAATTAAAGTGTTTAGTAGGGGTTTGGTATGGGGACTGGACCAGGTACCTTTTTCATAGAAGGTGTTTTGGTCAAGGACCACGGGTTTTCAAACCCCTGCTGACAAGATTCTTTTCCTTCTTGGTGACCGTCATGTGTACGGGTTTTCCTAACGACATACTTTTCTAGTGACATTCTGTCACCGGAGGAGAACGGTCTCCTCTCTCGAAACCTTCTTGGGTTGACTACCGCGGAATTAGAACTCGGAAGTCGGAGATCTTAACTTTTCGCCATGTAAAGACAACAAATTCGGCGGTCCGACACCATAAAACATTCACGTCGGGGTCGTTTGATAATTATTATGTGATAAGACTTTATTTTCCAACGAAAATTCTACTGTGACCGTAAGAAACACAAGGGTTGGGTCCGGGAAACGGACCTAATAAAAACACAAGTAAGTCTAGAGTCGAGTTCCAGTGGGTGTCTCCTCGGATGAGACTGGTGAGGTAACGTAATGGGATAAAATGAAGGAACGTACCCCGAATGGTGGTTGCCGATAAAAAGAGTAAACAAATAAGTAAATAGTGGTCAGAAGGACGTTATCTTATGCTCCAGGAACTCTTCTCCTTGGAGACGACACAGAACGTATCAACTTAGGAGGTGTGCCTTTGGGGTCCTGGTCGCGACTGATACATCATCTGTGAGTCATTGATAAACAACTTTCCTATTACTTAGGGGGACCTCACCCCCGTGAGAACTACTCTTGATGACTAAGTGAAGAAATTGATCTGCTTTTCGTGGAGATTTGTAGAAAGATTCAAAGACCCTAGATCTTCCACTCGTCTCATATTTGGGTTCCACAAACTGAAAACTATACAAGAGGACAGACTCTTCGTCGGACTTAGACTTGTTCCTTACCTCCCGTTCCCTACAACTGACCCGGCCTCAGGGAGTAGTCGGGAGCCTCTGACCCTGTTTTAGTTCAGTTTTATTCCGTCACCATTGTCGGTTCCCTCCACACATACACCCGTCGCCCCTCCGTCAGAGTTTCCCTCGTCTTACCTCCCCCTGTAGATTATGATTCCCGTCCGGACGAGAAATAGTCGATACACGTCTGCACAACTTTCCGTTTCTGCGAGAAGTTCTACTCCGAGGTCCCGGTCGTATTTCTCTGACCGTCCTTGATCCCGGGAGTCGGGTTTCGACCCAGGACCCCTTGGTAGACGGCCTTCGAGACACCGGAGACACAGTCCGGTCGGTTCGTCCATCGTCCTACCAGGTCCCTTTGGTTCGAGTTCCGAGTCAGTCCGGGACCCTGAGACAGGTGTCGGTGGATCTGAGGACACACGCTGTCCTGTCAGAGTCCGGGGCACATACTTCCCACCAGGTCTGGGGTACATAATTACTACCGATCAGGTCAACAACCGTCGACCTGGACCGGTCTCGACTCTGTCGTCTACCTCTTCTGGCAACGCACAATACACCTTTCCCGGGTCGTCTACCCCGTCTGCCCTACACCTCTTCGACCAGACGTGTCTCGTCTCCTACCAACTCGAGCCGGAGATCCGTGTTCTACAGACTTCGGTTCAAAGTCACGTACACACGCACGATTCAGCGAGGGTGAATCACCCTCTCGGTCTGTATCAGTACAGGGTGAGAAACGCTGGGATGTCTGACATCGGGTGGTCCGAAGAGACAGGAACCCTAAGAGGTCCGTTCTGATGACCTCACCAGACGGGAGGAGGTCCCCTAGAAGGGTTGGGACACTACCTTGAACCGTTGAAAGTGAGAGAACGTAGCCGTCTACCCAAGAAATGGTGATCGTGGTGGATCCTTCACTTGTGTTCCTTTTGCGAAATTACTCGGTCTGTTCCGATGTAAGTAAATATGGTGTAACTTCGCTTTCGGTTGAATCCGATTTTACAAAATTCTAAAATAAATGACCGAGACACTAGAATGGTAGTAAGACTAGGAATCAAGGAAGTGGAAATTTTTCTCTCATTTTTATGGGTACAGGGTCCCAACAACCTTCCAAACCCCGACGATAACCTCACTGAGATCCCACCCCGGTCTGTGCATGTTCTACGGACTATTTGTCCCCGGCTACACTACAAACTGACTATGGTGTGTCCTTCCCAGCACCGAAAACAAGGACAGTCAAACAGATTTTCATTGATCAGTACTTCGGGAACCTTTCGCTTTCCCCTTACACAGAAACAAAGTCACAGTAGACCTCTACCTCTTCAGTGACCCGACGAAGGATAGGATGTCGAGACACCCACTTCCGGTCCACCACCACCGACCTCCCCCGTCCGCCTGGGCGGTCCCGAACCCTCCTCCAGCAGACACCTGGGTGGCCTCGGTGGTCCCTCTCTCCCCGCACCTCTCCGTCCCTCCAGGGACCAAGAATCTGTCCGGGGGTCCCGGTTCTACCCTCTGGACCCTCCCGTTCTCACAACGTCCGCGAGTCCCACGAGCACACCAGAGAGGACAGAATCCTACACCGACCAGGTCTTTCAGTACCGTTCGTAGCTCTCCCCCACCGCTCCCGGTCAACGGGGACTAGGTCCCTCTTATTCTCGTCTCTCCGGTGGTAGGATCCGACGACCCAAACTTTCACAAGGGTCTGGAAATACAAAACCATCTTGAAAGGGAAGTCTCTGTTTACCACGAACTCTCCGACGGGAACTGTAGACAACCCAAACGAGACACAAGTCCAATTGTTCGGGGGAGCTCTACAGGACCGACTACGACCGACCCGGACCCCTCTCCAGGCGTCAGTCTCACCACGACTAGGAGGAGACGAACCTACCGAATGGTGAGGATCCCCACCTCTCGGACCGCACGGAACTCTGGAGCCGAAGGGGCCACCGTGATCAACATTTCTTGGGTGGACGGTTACGTCCTTTGTATTCTCTACACCCAAGCTAAGGACTCAACCTTTCTAGGGGACCTCTTTCTGTACCGTTGATTGAGACCATATGAACGGACCTCTTAGGGCACCTGGCTCCTCGGACCACCCGACACCAGATATCCCAGTGTTTCTCAGTCTGTGCCGACTTCGTTGAATCGTACGTGCGGCCTCGAGTAACGGAAACTCCGACCGTAGTCTCCACCTGAAACCGGGATCCTAAAAGAACATTGGAGGACCCCGAGGTGACAAGGGTAGACGAAGAGTCCATTCATCCTCCTCGTGTCTGGACGCCCTACTCCACTTAAGGTCAGGGCTGTCATTTGGTACTCGGCCTTCGTGCACCGGGCTCGAAGGGACCCGTAGCGGGGGGGGGGGCAACGGCAGAGGGTGGGCGTACCCATCCTACTCTCTCAAGCGAACTATTTGAGATTCCCGAGAAGTGAAACAAAGGACTAAGACACTACTATGTAAAGAGACTTAAAGACACATTCTTGTCTTCTCTCGTGTCTTATAGGAAAATTACGAATAGACCTCTAAATTAGATTTACAAGGATTAATCGTAATGGTTATCCTTGGCTTACAAGGTTTCGTCTCGACCTGACGTAAAAATTTATTACGTGCAGGTCCCAAACCCGAAAAGACGAATTAGAATGCACTTTCTATGTGAATCTGATTTTTTCGATAATGAGAAAGCATTAAACCACTAGAGACAGTCTCTACTAAACCACAACAAGAACAACAAATCAACGATTCAACACAGGTTGAGAAACTCTGGGGTTCCAGACATCGGGTGGTCCGAGGAGACAGATACCCTAAGAGGTCCGTTCTTATAACCCCGCCCAACGGTAAAGAAAGAGGTTCCCTAGAAGGGTTAGGTCCCTAGTTTCTCTACATAGAGGACGTAAAGGACGTGACCGTCCGTCTAAGAAATGGTGACTCGGTGCGCCCTTCGGGGATCTAAATCCTGTCCCAAAAAGTGGAAGTTGTGATAACTGTAAACCCCCAGTCTATTGAGAAACGACATCCCCGAGAGAACACATAAACATCGTAGACACCTGAGACAGAAGACCTACGTTCATCGAGGGGGGTCGTAGGGTGTCAACGTTGTTGATTGTACAGACGACGATTCAACGAAGTCAGACTGAGACACGCTGGGGTATCTACCGTCGGGTGGTCCGAGAGGGTAAGGACCCTAAGAGGTCCGTTCTTATGACCTCACTCAACGGTAAAGGAAGAGGTTACGTACTTTCACTTTTCACTTCAGCGAGTCAGCACAGGCTGAGAATCGTTGGGGTACCTGACGTCGGGTGGTCCGAGGAGACAGGTACCCTAAAAGGTCCGTTCTCACGACCTCACCCCACGGTAACGGAAGAGGTTGTACAGAAATTTGTAACGGTTCACACCGGTCCGCTCCCCCCCCTTGCACCCCTCTGTTTTAGTGGGGTTCTACTCTTGGTGACTAACTCCCGACTAAACACCACACACAAATTTTCCGTCTTTTTATTTATATCTTTGTTTGAATTAATACGTTTATGGAGACCCTTTTTTATGACTTAAAGATTTCTCCATTATCATTTTAGACTCAATCGTCTTCACATCCCGAAATCACATGCCGAGGAAAGGATGTATATATGGCAGACATATATGGAAGAGTTGACGTGAACTCTTTAGTAAAGTTCTTTCTCTTGGTAGGTTGAAAAAGAGAAGACTTCTATAGCGTATACTAAGGTTTATTATAATCTACTGACTTACAATTATATGGTACCAAATTATTAAAGAATTTCTTCCATACTCATTCTGTAGTTGAAGTGTATATATCACAAAGGAACGACACTCAGATCAGTCTAGGAGGGTGGACGAGTTTGACCATTACCGATACAGTGCTTGGGAGAACGAAAACGGTCAAGGTCATACAAATCAATGTGGTTTCGGGTACAAACTTTCTAAATAATAGTAGGTGTATCTAATGATAAAATACCCTCCTCTTTTGTGTTATTTCTCTTCTCCTTTTGGGGTCTTCTTGGCCGAGACAGAAAGGACGTAATATAAAACACAAGGACTCTCGACTACTCCTTCTTTTACACTTTACGCCCCACTCCAAACGGGACAGTAAGTCCGACTTCAACGGAATTTTCCTTTTGCACCGCACGACATATATAAAGAGGGAAGGAAGAGAAAATGAAAGGAAAGTCAGTAAGAGTCTTAATTCTCTCTTACATTCGTCCTTCTTTTAACGGTAGTTAATACAACTCTTTGTTGACTTCAATTTAGGTCGACTATAAACAAACATGTTGATACGTGGTAAAATAAAAGTCACGCAAAGGTCAAGGAAAAAACGGGAACTTGTAAGAGGTTTGAGGGTACCACTTATAGAAACGAAATTAGGTGCGGACCTATAACTTAAGTACTTGTCAGGGAAAACCAATACTAGACTAGGGAGTTTCAGTCGGGAAAGTGAGAAGGGTAACGGGCAGAGAAAAAAAATTTCCTTCGTTAATAAAGTAAATCAATCAAAACCGACGTGACCCAGGAGAAACAACGAAACGTGCCCGATGAGAGATCAACGCCCCGTGTCCGAAGAGTAACGCCACCGTAGAGAACATCCCGTGTCCGAGGTCCGCACGTCCGAAGTCCTCGACACCGTATGCCCGAGCCATTAACACCGACAGTCTCAATCAACGAGGTACCGCACACCTTAGAAGGGCCTGGTCCCTAGCTTGGTCACAGGGAACGCAACCGACTACTTAAGAATAGATGACGTGGTGGTCCTTTCACGGGGCACCGAGAAGAAATCAAGGGTGAAAGTATTGAAGTGGGAGGGTGTTACTATTATTGGAGTATTTTGGATGGGGGGAGGGGTTGGAACGTCAAGTTGGACACTCTAAGTGACCGGAGTGTGAAAAAGGAACATAAACACGCAAATAGGTACGTCCAGGGTAAACCCCGGTCTGTAACAAGATCTGAGACCTTTACGTCGGTACTCATTTCGTCTGTTTTGGGGACGGGAGTACCTCAAATGCAAGGTGAGTCCCGTTCGTCCCTCCCACCGTATACCTCTGTCTGTAAATGTTTTACTTATTTGCTATCGTACACTATCTTATACTATCTCCGATACCTTTTGGTCTCACCCTTCCCATTGTCCCTTACACACAGATACACGGACACACTTTCACTCACACACACACAAGACATATACCTTTCTCACCCGAACCACATTTTACACTCCCTGAAGAGACCACCAGGTTACCAATTCTGAAACGGAAGGTTACTTCCCCCACCGTCAGGTCAGGGACCAACCTCTCGATTCTAGGGTGTGTGGAGTGCCACTTTTTGGGTTTTGTATTTTGTCCTTGTTATAACAGTGTTTAAGTTAATTCTGAAATTTTCACTAGGTGTAGGTCTTTTTGTAGAAATTTTTTAATTTTGTTAATTTTTTTTTTTTTTTCTACACTATCCCTTCCGACGTGACTCTTTTACTGAAAATCCGTTTATGTACTTGTCCATCGGGTTGTACATCTGTGGGTCCCTTTCTCGAAAGGTCCGTCTTCCTTCCGTACACATTCTCGAGTTTCGCACAATCCACAAACTCCTTTCCAGACTCTTCCGACCACATCCCCTCTTCATCCTCCATACCACTGTCTAAAGTGCCGCAACCCCTTTTTGCCTACTACGTTCCGGCACACCTAGTGACGTCCCTGAAGTCGGAAATAGATCGCTCTGCCCAACGACCTATTAGACTCTTCATATCACACAAGACACACACACACACAATCAGCGAGTCAACAGAGACTGAGACACTGGGGTACCTGACATCGGGTGGTCCGGGAGACAGGTACCCTAAAGGGTCCTTTCTTGTGACCTTTCTTTCTTTCTATCATGGTTCAACACAGACTGAGAACGCTAGGGCACTTGACATCGGACGGTCCGAGAAGACAGGTACCTTAAGAGGTCCGTTCTTATGACCTCACCCAACGGCAAAGGAAGAGGTTTCTTATGACCTCACTCGACGATCAAGAAGGAGGTCCCCTAGGAGGTCTGGGTCCCGAGGTTGAGACAGAGAACGCAGAGGACGTAAACGTCCGTCAAAGAAATGGTGATCGTGGTGGACCTGGTCCCCTGTCACACGAGACTGAATTATCGTAGTACAGTAGCTCAGTCATGAACGGGACGAATTTGGGTCGTGAACTGTCGTATATTAGGGTAATAGGTGTTTGAGAAGTTAGAGCACCGGGGATGAGTGTTTAACAGGGTGAGTAGGACGTTTTCGGGAGACGTGAGAGTCATTTTTCTCACTAGGGGTGGAAGCAGTTTAAGATGAGTAGGAAGTTCAGGTTCTACTTCAAAGACGAAAGGGTCTTTTGGAAACGTGGGGTTTTAGCTAGAGAGAGAGAAGAGACAGAAGGACGCCATGAACTAGTAACCACACGCAGACCTGAACTAGCAAATGACAGAACGGAATAAAAGTTTCGTCCAGAGTATCCATAATATGGTCTTCTAGATTCCTTGAATTCTGGACCTTCCCGGAATCCTTAGGAGACAAGACTGGGGAAGTAGAACGTTTACTCCTTTGACTCCGAGTCGTCTCAAATCCTGTAAAGAGTCTAGGCGAATTGACCGCCAATTACACATCGTTTGTCGGAAAACATTACCGTAATATGCGAGTAATCACTTACTGTGGTACGACATGTGAAGAGGTTTCAGGGGATATTATCATCGACTATATCATGAATATATTGTCTACGAATAATTCAATCAGTTATATTTTCATTTAACTAAAAAAGAAACAAAAATTTCCTGGTTATATCGGGGGATTAAGTAGTTGGTGTAGAACTTGAGTGTCTGTAAGACTACGTCTTTCGGTACATTTTACGAACGCATAAAAGTCAACACCTAAAATCCCTAAAAGAACACTCACATCAATCTACCTTCTTACTTTTTACAACGGAAAGAACATCCATAAACAAGGTTACTTTACCATAATAGGGATGTACTATGTCGATAAAAGTTATAAACTTATTCTAAATAGTCTCGTTAATTCTAATTTTTACTTAAAAAATTTTTAGTAAGAAATAGGTTTTCTCTTTCTGGTTAGTACCGACTCAGGGTAGGTGACTCAATAAAGAAACCTATTAACAACCAAAACTACCGTCTGTACTTGAAAGTTGCACATATCTACAGCGAGGCAATCCCGTTAAAGTCCTCTGGATCAAGTAGGACAGTGGGTCTCTACAGGAACACTTCGTGTCTCAAAAGAACTTTTATATGGAGGTACACTCCCGTTACGATTCTGGGACAAAGTTATTATTTACGTGTTGGTTTACTTCACCAAAGGTCCTCAGACAACAGGTTTTGTATCTGACCAATGGGAATTGGAATGTGTGGGCGGGTTTGTTTAGCTATTACTAAAAGGTCACAATGTCAGAAACGGTTATACACATCGTCCAAACTCAAACTGGATGTATACTAATCTTCATACCTTTCACTTAAGTCAACGATAAGTACGTGTCGCCGGTTTCGATTCGAGGACTCCAAACTTTATTGAACACCTCTTTAGGAAGACCAAAGCCTCTTGACAAAATTTCGGATCATAAGATCATAATCACTGGGTACCAGGTTGCAATACTGAGTCAGGCAATTGAATCGACTGGTATAGTACTACTGTCATTACGATTCTTCCTCCTTTAAGAACTAACTCGGTTCATCGAACTAAATACCGATCTGAGAATTCATCAGTAGATTATTACTTATAGTCACCAGTTTTTAGGTTCTATTTTATATTTACCATACTAGTTTTGTTTACTGTCTTCATGCCTTTCACAGAATGTCAGAGCGACCTCCTCTTAGGTCTATATAATCCAACCGGTTTTTCAAACAAACCCCAAAGGTATTGTAGAATACCTTTTAGGTCTGTAAAACCGGTTGAGTTATTAAAAAACCACCGTGACGAAATCACCTAATCTGAAAACATCCTTGACTTTTCATATTCCTCGATATAGGTCACCGACTCTCAATCCTCTAGTGCACCTCACTAAACTGAAACTCAGTCTTTGCTCTACACTGATATCTTAGCACTGTAGACGAAAGACTGCTCCGAACATTTGACCAAGACTGTCAGTGAAGTCTCTACTTAAGGTTTTTGTAAAACTCGTTACCTAACGAAGATAAAACAGTATGTACGACCACAACAGAAGTCGCACCGACGACGATAGTTCCTATTGTGAACAAACCAAGGAATTATCTCGGGACCATAAATGTCTGACCCGTAAAACACATAAAATTTCTTGGATTTGCTAGACTCTCTCCTTCTTTTAACATTAAGACGTTCCATGTCCAAACTCAGAGTTGAGAGACTCGACCTACCCATGTTCTCATTCACCCAAGGGATCACTCACTCGGGTGACGTTTAGTGGGGACAACGTGTTTTGACTGGTAACATTCCTACAGAAGACTCAAACTTCCTCCATTAAAAGCATCTCACTATCTTTGTACCACAAATACTTTTTACTGAGGGGTTTCTTTCAATTTACATCATAACCTGTACCTTTACCTCTCCCGATTCTTTCATTAAAAAGAATTGGTCCTTTTACCTTCGCACCTACCGGTAATTACTTAAATAATATACCTTCATTTTTTTAAAATTATCAGAGTCTCTTGTTAACCCGATTACGTTTTTTATTGAGGAATTATCTCTTTGTTAAGTCATCCCTAACTTTCCTAGGGAATCCGAAAACCAGTACAAATATAATGGTACTTCGCGTTCCGTTTACTATACGACAACATAAAGACTTAAAACCCAAAGAAGACATCCGAGACAACACATCAAATCTATGGTCGTAGTAACGTAACGACAAATCAGTGATTGAGTGCAGACTGAGAAAATACCGGGGACCTGATATCGGGTGGTCCGAGGAGACAGGTACCCTAAAGGGTCCCTTTTTATGACTTCACCCAACAACAAAGGAAGGGATCCCCTAAAAGACCTAGGTCCCCAGCTTAGGTTCAGAAGGATGTAACCGTCCGTCCAAGAAATGATGACTTGGTGGTCCCGTTGGGTGGTCGTAGAACATTGTACCAACATAGAGCACACAGGTTCTTATCCCCCCTTCAACTGTAAACTTTATCTTAGACAATGGGACCCCCACTTCTGTCAGGAAACCCATGAAAACCACCTAATCACATAGTTATGTCAGTAACCTAACCGTCAACTAGTTGTCTCTGGGTCATCTAACCACCGCTCAACCTAGATCGGTAAATTAAGTGGGTCTCCTACACCACCCCTCGCAAGCATTGACCCTCCCGAGTAAGTTTCCCTCACCTCCGACTACCGTCAGGAAGACTCCTGATCTCTCCTTTTGTCTATACTTCTCTACGTTTGCTTGGGGGTCCAGGAGTTTTGTATCTACATCTAAGATTCCGACGGAATCGTAGTCATACTGTCAAAGATTACTGACCATATTTGGGTTCTATCTCTAAGAATAAAGGAGTCACTAGTACCCTGTAAGACGCACAAATAGACCTTTGACCTTTAACGCCTCATTAAACCTACAAGCTGACGGATGACACGCGTGTCACAGGAAGATCCGGAGATCCTTATCTCACCTTTCCATGTACAAGGCGAGCATGCCGTCAACACTGCCACTCTTCTGTCGGTGCTCCCGCTTGGTGTTCTTGAGGTACGTTCACCGACATTACTTCTGTCCGTGGTCCGTGTTAATCTTGGGCCTCTTGGGCGGGTACTCTGACAGAGTCAAAGTAGGACAAGACTTCTTATACGTCTGAAATTTTTTAATGAGGTATTTGTCTTCTTCAATGAGATTTTCGGTTTCTTATGGAAAAGGTGCTTCAAGATCTTTTCCGCCTTGATAACCCTATCTTTGGTTTAGTCACCAACAGACCCCGACACTGTAGGAAGACCACACTATCTTTACAAGACATAGAACTATGACCACCTCATTGTTCCGACCTATACTGATATAGTTTGAGGTTTATTCCTCTCACAAGTCAAGTCAAGTCAGTGAGTCAGTACAGACTGAGAAACGCTGGGGTACCTGACGTCGTGCGGTCTGAAAGGACAGGTAGTGGTTGAGGGTCTCGAATGGGTTTGAGTACAGGTAACGCAGTCACTACGGTAGGTTGGTAGAGGAGGAGACAACAGGGGAAGAGAAGAGCGGAAGTTAGAAAGGGTCGTAGTCCCAGAAAAGGTTTCTCAGTCAAGAAGCGTAGTCCATCGGTTTCACAACCTCAGAAGTCGAAGCCGTAGTCAGGAAGGTTACTTATAAGTCCTGAATGAGACACACTTAATATGGAGTCATTCGGACTGAATTTCCCTTTTTTTGTGACAGAGTCCTATGAATCGTAGTGGATATGGTACTATCTGGTAAAGGAACGTAAACCTCTTTTTTTTACTAAGATTCTGGGACTCGTTAATTTAATTTAGTAGACAGAGATTTGAGGAACCCGTAGAAGGATTGGAGGGAGACGAAGGATTACACAACTAACAGAGTAGGTAAGAATTTTGGTAACGAGTCAAAAGGAGAAGCTTGAGACTCCCCTTGGAATAACGGATGTCTTGCTCAGGTCTCAGGGAGGGCCTAGAGTCTCGGTGACAGAGGAAAGGAGGACACCGTAAGGAGGTGTTTGATCCCAAGTCATGGAACGGGAGAGAGGTCGGAATCGAAGCACACCGGTCGTAAAGGACGAAGGTCGAAAACGAGTACAAGGAAGAACGGGTCAAGAAAGGTGGACAGTCTTAGTTACTTACGGAAGTTTCGAGTCGAGTTTACGACGGACCAGGGAGTTCGGACGAGACTAAGAGGGTCAAGTCAATAACTAAGGACCGTAGAGGTGTCACGGGTAAACGTCTGGCGAGGACACTGTCACCAACGTAAGACGAAACTAATACGAATCACAAATATCAAGATCGAGAAAGGGATTTAAGCTTTAGGGACTTCCTGAATCCGACCCTGACGTAGGGAGTAATAGGTAAACGGAGTCTCGGGTCTCAATTATTTATTTGGAAGTGGGTAGCGACAACAAATAACGGGTGTCAGTCTACAATCGTCTTCTAGGTAAGATTTTTGGACCAAGAAGACTAGATATAGTTCTAAAATCCTTGAGGTTCTGCAAATGGATCGTATATAGGTCAGGTAGTCACCGAAGTAGAACGTCTTTGAAGAAACACTGAGGTACCACGTTTTAACGGGTACAACGGTACCGAGAGCTGTAAAGGCCCCCGTCAGTCCAACTCCCCACCAGTCCTACCTACACAAAGACAACCCACATTAAAGGGACAGATGTCATGTGGGATACTTATAAACTTCCCCTCAGACCTTCGACAAAGGACACTCCCGTCAACTCAACTTTACGTTCTTCATTTCTAATTCCTTATAATTGTATTTTAGACATAACACTTAAGAAAATGTATTTATATAATGGTAACATCCCTCTTCACCACAGTCCCTCGAAAAGTCTACAGATGTAAAAGTATGGGTTCACTTGTCAAACAATATTTAATACTTTACACCTTTAAGAAGTAGGAATATTTCCAGGAACTGATTTCTTACACGACTTTCCTCTATGAGACACACACACATACACCAAGTAAAAAGGTTCATATTAAAAGACTACGTTCTTACACCCCGTCGTTTTCCTTCGTCTCCCCTTCACCCCTCACTGACGTAGGCGGAGAGTAGATAGATAGACTTGACACAATACTCTTGACACGTCTTCAGTCAGGTAATAGTAGTAGCATGACCCCCCAGACCTTCGTCCTTCCCCCAACGTCGGTAGGGGGGAGTGTGAGACGTCCCGTCCCTTCCTAGGGTCAGTGACCGTACAATAGTACTAGGCACGACACCCAAGTGCCTCGAAAGTGGACTCCTAAGGGAAAATGACCGACCAACCGGGAAGAGGGAGGTGGAGGGACGAGTGGACCCGAGCCCGGTGGGTTGTAGGAAATGGACAGAGAGAACGGGCTCAACCGGCAGACCAGACCAAAGCTCAGTGCACAGACTTGTGAAGGCCTGTTCAGAACCCCGTGTGTGACCAGCCGAACGAAAGGGTCTTCTCCTTTTACGATCATCTACTTTCGTACCCGTCGAAGGAACAAGAGGTGAGAAGTCGTCCTCCCGAAACGAAAGACATTAGGGGTGTTGGTGATTTATAAACTTTTACTTCCGTAAATTTTTCAGGAGGAACGACTTTCTTCAAGGATGACTCTCCCTCATCAATTCCGGTTGGAGTCGTCCAGAAAAACTCAGAATCACAGAGGTAGACACGTTACCCCCCATTATTTTGGGTGAAGTATCCCTTAAAAACTCCTAATTCGTTCAGTTGCATCTATATCCTGAACCTTCTTACAGATTCTTGCAGATTATTCTCACAGACTATTCGAGATATATTCATAGTTCGATACCAACGACATTCTTACCAAAACGGACGACGAGTTCTTAAGTCAAATACGATCAACCTTACTTGAACAGTTCTCCCTAGTCGTCGGAAGAACTGACCTCCTCTTTGACTCCGCGACTCTTTTTCATCGGTCCAATACCTTCAGTCTAATTCAAACATAGTGGACTGAATTTTACGCATATTTGAGTCGAACCCGGAGACGGGTCGGCGATACACAAGAATTCCTTTGTGTCTGTGTGATTGCACTCGGATTTTAGTCTCCCTCGAGTCCCTCGCCACACAGACGACCCCACAGACAACCCTTTCTCCTCAACTTAAATCTACTCTCGTATCGTTGCTTCGTTTATCTCGTCACTGGGGACTTACGTCAAGTTCCGGCCGGTGCTCCGTCCCTCCGAGGTAAGGGGAAACGGGTCCACAAACTTTTATAGTAGCGGTGTGGAAACGGTTGGCCTTAGGTCAGGACGTGTGTGACACTAAAACGTTAAACGAACGTAAACATAAAATGATTTTCGAAAGTGAAAATTCACGGGAGGTCTTGGAAAGTCTGGACCGTCTCTCTTGGAGAGAGAGTAGCGGAAGACGTACGTCGGAGTCCTGTAGTCCTAAGTAAACTCTTTGACGACCCCTATTTCTTAACACACACACACACACACACAGGGAACATTTTTTTATGGATGAACTATAAAAAAGTACAATGCAAATTTCTTCGTACCTGAGGCCCGACACGTCCTCATATCTCATTCTAACCTGAAATAAGATTACGGTCGAATGCAGAGTTAGGGAAAAGGAAGATCACAAAGGGTCTACGATGGTTGTCCTTCCCGTGTTTACGTCTCCGTCTATCCACTGGAGTCCCTTTCTGGATCTGTAACTCGTCCCCACGGGGAAAGTGACTTACAGAGGTTCACAGAGGGAAGGCAGAGGAGAGAAAGAGGAGAATGAGTCGTCGGTTCTTAGGGGTTTATAGTCACTTCGAAGGGATCGCCTCAGGAAACGGAAGCGACGATATAAAAACAGATAAACCCAAAAAAAAAAGAGACTGTCTCTTAGATTCCTCAAACGAGAATTTACTTTGTCTTAACTTAAATAAGGGTTGACAAATTTTACCGTGCCTATCAGTAAGCAAATGGCCTATCTAAATACAGGGTAGATAGAGGCACAGGTACAAGTGGGGCGTATATCAGGAGGGTATCTTGAACATAAGAAGCGCAGAGAACAAAGCACAGAAGCACTTCGTACCGATGACACGAACTACTCACCACTCAACTCTTCAGAGACAGTATTAGTAAGTTCTTGTGGCCTACATCCCTTATGAAAAAGAAAGTACTACTTATAAAAACAGTGACACTTTCGGACAATGGGTCAGAAGACTAACTACATTTTTTAAGACAATTTTTTTTTGTGGTGGTGGTTCGAGATTAAATCACCATTATTCAAACGGGCAGACTGAGACAATGTGTCACTAGTAGCCGGTCTTTAGAGATCAATTACGCTTCGAATCGACCGTCAGTAGTCTGTGACCATTCTTTGTAGGTTCTATCATTTTCCGAAAGGGACCGATTGTCTAAGTAGGTGTCCTCACCATTCGGGTGGGGTAATTATTAGGACAGTTTGATCTCTACTCGGGTCACGTAAATTTACGTAAAATCCTTTTCCTTTCCGCGCCTGTCTAAGACGACAAAATGGAAACTACTCGACTGAAGGTGGTAAAAAGATTGTACTTTTTAGGAACGTACAAAGATCAACGATTGTAGACCGCTTACCGTCCCCCATATGACATGACGCGACACGTATACAATATTGGATTACGTAAGGAGGATTTGCCCCAAGAGTCATTTTTCTCTTAAAATTTTCAAGTTTTGGATCCTTCCGAACCGTTGGATATAAAAACTTCTGAATTATCCACGGGTCCCATGTGTTAAGTTTTCTGTGTTTCACTCGTCCTACCTCCGTTCGTCCTTGTGAGCTAATCTTCGTCACAGAAAGGGGACTAAACAAAGTTCGTCATAAAAAAGTACAACAGACGAGACGGTTTTAGTAAACGCGAGTCCCACCACCCGCTCACCACCACCGAAAAACAAACGAACCAAAACCGAAAACGACTACCTTTTTCTGTACTCACATCAGGACTACGTTTACAAAAAGAAGTTCAATTAATGTAATGAACCAATCTATAAAAAGTGGTTAAGGAGGGAGGGGGGTAGGACACTCGACATCGGAAGAGGCGAAAACAAAAGAATATTCTTCGAGTAACCGTTATTCGTCCACTTGCACTTATTTTTATACTTCGTCAATATATTTCTTAGAGTCCACCTGATTTTCGTCTTCTTTCTTTACTATATAATCTTTCTCAACACATGTAATTTACACGTTTTTTGTGTAGATACAATATTGAAAAACAAATTTTTACGTCAAAAGAGTAAGATCACAGGAAAAATTATATTATCAAAAAATTGGAGAAATAACGTAAACTATATTATAACGAAGACAAAATACAAAACTCAAAAACCGAAGTTCTGTACAACCTAGAATCGAGGGACTGGTCCCTAACTTGGACGTACGGGAGGTAACCTTCCGTTTCAGAATTGGTGACCTGGTGGTCCCTTCAGGGATTTTATCAGGAATTTAAACTTCTTTTATTAAAACCTATATCCCCTCCTTTATTTCTGTCCTTCAACAGTAAGAGCCTTCGTCACCACGATACGATTCAGCGCAGTCAGCACAGGCTGAGACGTTGGGGTTCCTGACATCGGGCGGTCCGAGGAAACAGGTACCCTAAGAGGTCCTTTCTTATGACCTCACCCAACGGTAAAGGAAGAGGTCACCCAGAAGGGCGGGGTCCCTAGTTTGGACGTAGAGAATAGAGCGGAAGTAACCGTCCGCCCAAGAGACGGTGATCGTGGTGGACCCTTCGAGTAGTCTTCACTAGTCACCATCCCTTGTCATTTTTGGTGCTCCTACCACTAAAGTCGGAAAAGACGTCTACGTATCCGGTGTCTCCGGCTGACTCGACACACGGAATATCAGGCACTTTCCTTCTCGAACCTTACTCGGTTTTTACCCTCTCAAGTTGAGAGTTCCAGTATATCTTCTTAAGACTTGAAAGTCGTACAAACACAGTAATTTTAGGTTTACCGAACGAAATATTCTAAAACACCACTAATATGTCTATCGCTCTGACAGTAATTTTTTTTTTTTTTTGATCGTCCCTCAATAAAAACCACATATTTCTGTGTTCCCGAATACCGGAAGAAGGCATTTTGACATTTTTGTAAAATTCTTTGTTCGATAAAACCTTACTATCTTATGAAAATCGGGAGGACCTAAAAATGTTAAATTAATACTTTTGTTGTCACTGAAGACAGAAGTCCCAGTGAACAATAACACATGGTTTCGACTGAGTATCCAAACACTAATCCGTGTAAAGAAAGATCATGAAAATAAGTCATTTCAGTCCAACCATGAACTTTAGTCGGTATCACCAACTTAAATGTGGAATTTGTAACCGTTTTCGATGTATGGGTCCGAAAAAAAAAAGGACCTCTCGACCAATAATTTATAAATGGTCGTATAGTGACCTATATTTCGGATTAACTCAACGTAATCAGTTCTATACCTTCTTTAGGTTTTAGTCCTCTTAGTATCTTAGTTTCAAACTTTAAGTTTTTTACAGAATTTCCCCATTGTTTGGATCACCTTATCTTGGTCTTTACACCGCAAACACCGTCAATGTTCTGAAAGGTGCTCAACATTCTTTATGCAAAAAACGATAAGTTTCATCGACTACCGAACCAGAATCGAAATTTTTTTTTTTTTTAATCTCAGATCGACGGAATGTTACAATACAAGCAAAGACGACATGTCGTCTCACTTAGCCGAGAAACACATATATATAGCGGAGGAAGGGCCCACAGGAAGGACAAAACCGGTGGTGTCTTGCAACTCATCTTAAGGTACACTATGTCACCCAAGAGAAATCAATAGACAAAATATATACACACACACACACAAGTCAGCGAGTCAACACAGACTGAGAGACACTGGGGCACCTGACATCGGACGGTCCGAGGAGACAGGTACCCTAAAGGGTCCGTTCTTCTGACCCAACGGTAAGGTCACCGAGAAGTCCCCTAGAAGGGCTGGGTCCTAACTTGGACATAGAGGACGTAACCGTCCGCCTAAGAAATGTTGACGTGGTGGACCCTTCGGGGTGTATCATCGCATATTTGCAGTTAGGGTCAGAGGGTCAGGTAGGGTGGGAGTGGGGACGGAACCATAGGTACGTACACAAGAGGCGTAGACACAGAGATAAAGATGAAACGTTTATCCAAGTAGAGACGGTAAAAGATCCACGATGTATATGAGTAATTATATACTATAAAATACATAAAGAGAAAGACTAAATGAAACGAGACATAACGTCAGAGATCCAGAACGACGTAGAGGGGTTTACACCCAACATGGTAAACCCTACCTCAGCGTACTTGATATAGAAGTAGTTCACTGATAGTCGGTGTCCCGTCCCTCTGGAGGTAAGATATTGTCCTCGATTCTAGATCGAGACACGATCGACCACGGAGACCCCTCCGAGATAGTCAATGTACTGTAAAAAAAGGAATTGGAGTTTTATAATGATCAAGATTATCGATTATAAAATATTTATATCTTAAAATTCATATTCCTCTGTATCTCAGTTTTATTATTTTTAATCGAGCGACGGGCGTGTGTGTGTGTGTGTGTGTGTGTGTGTGTGTGTGTGCGTACGTGGGACTGGTGGTGAGGGGGTAAAAGCGACTACGGAGGGATAGTACCGACTCCGTGAAACTTCCTCTTATCAATGAACATAATAACCCTAAGAAACTCGATTACCTGTTAGACTGAGGACCACATTACGGTAAGATGATTACATAAAGTCTAAAAAATGTGTTCCCTAATACCGGTTCCCTTTATCTTTTACATATAGACAAAACAACCGTTTACGAAGGACGTCTGAAGAGCAACAGTCAGAACATCAGTTCTATGACACCAAGACGAAAACCGGTTCACGTTAGTGAGAGGGTCAGTGATCAGAAATATGGGAACGATGAGTCTCATGCTAGACATCTGGTCGTCAAAACCGTGGTTAACCATCGAACGATGTCTATGTCTTAGAACCCCTGTAAGATCTGCATGGTTCAGTCTTACACTAAGTGTTCTAGGGGTCCACTAAACATACTTGTATTTTCAAATCCTTTGTGACGGAGGGGACAAGTGATAGACTTCTCGAGAAACTTCTGAATAAATAAAAAAATAAAAAAAATATGAAATTTAAAAATAAAAATGAAATAAAATGAAATGTTATGACATAACCAAAACGGTATGTAACTATACTTACGTGGTACCCACATGTACGCAAGGGTTTGTACTTGGGGGGAGGGTGGAGGAAGGGGTGTTGTAGGGAGACCCAGTAGGGGCACGTGGTCGGGGTTCGTACGACATAGGACGTAGCCTGTATCTGACCACTAAGCTAAGAATGTACTATCATATGTACAAAGTTACGGTAAGAGGGTTTAGTAGGGTGGGAGAGGGAGAGGGAGACTCAGGTTTTCAGGCGATATGTGTAGACACAGAAAAAACGACTACTTCTGAATAAATTTCAGTACCACCTAAATTCTGTGTATCTCTTTGTTTGATCTCCAAACCTATTTACCACCTTCCTAGTTAAAATAAGTACCGTAACAGAAAGGGAAGTGGACCAAGATCAGAGGGTAGTGTTTGAATGAGCGTCTCCATTTTTTCTTTTCTCGTGTCGCTATGGGGTCGTATCTCTCTCTCATTGGGCCTTAAAGGTCTCCCTTGGTATAAAAAACCTGATAAACTGTTAAAGATTTCGAACTAAAAATGGACCACAGGACGATTCTACCGTCTGAGTGTAATTCATCGTGAAGAGAAAGAGCAAGGAGGAAGAAGGGAGAAAGAACTAAAAATTTTAATTTCAGAAATAAAACCTTATCAAAGTCTAAATGTCTTTTCAATGTTTCTATCGCGTCTCAAGGGTCAATGGAGTACGGGTAGGTAGAGAGACCTAGAAACTGGTCTCAACATAAAGACGAAGAGGGGCTGACCGTCTCAAAGGACCGATTCCTTCGTTTCAATGTCGCGGATTGTGTTTATCATAAACTAATTCCGATTAATGTCACGACAGTGTATTTTTCCCCTCTTTTCTTTCGACCGAAAAAGTTGGTCGTTACTTTATTGGACGACAGATAGATGACTGAATTATCGAAATTAACGGTCTTGTATTAGTTCTAGACCACTTAAACAAACTTGTATAGTCGTCCGTGGTTTATAAAGTTACTCTAGTTCAACATATTGATCAACACGAGATTGAGTTCGTCTTTAACGAGACTGTTTCACTCGAAACATCGGATTTTCCGTTGTCGACAACCCTCTCCGGGATACAAGACTACTAGACAATAATTGTGAGAGACCTAATTCTTTCAACATCCAAAGTGTCCCGACGGACTCTACTCGTTATTGAGAGGTGGTACAGACTGAAGAATCAAACGTTCTACTTAAGCTAGTCCTCACATAAATGTGAAGGAATCCCGAAGGGTCCACCGAGTCAACCATTTCTTAGACGGACGTTACGGCCTCTCGGTCCAAGGTAGGGACCCAACCCTTCTAGAGAACCTCTTCCCTTACCGATGGGTGAAGGAATAAGAACGGACCCTTTGGGCACTCCAGCCTTTCTCAGTCCGTACTGACTCCCTGATTGTAAAAGTGAAATCTCTGAGTACTTTGAAGGGTAAATAACTCTTGAAAAAAGATTGTTCTGTATCGTTTTCACCCGTTGAGAAAATTGTCTGAACCAATGATGTGAAGTCTGGTAGTCATTCTCAGTATGTACTTTCATTGGTAAGAAGGTGTAAAATAACTGAAGATGAAAGACCAAGAATCTTTACATCTTGGTCTTTAATTCTGAGGGCATTCTATCAGATGAAGGTCCTTTGGTCTGGTCCTTCACTTAGATTGCGTACTAAAACTTTTTCCCTCAGGGGCCGACCCAGGTAGACCTCTTGAGCGTCTCAGTCAGTGTAGACTACCCAAGGAGGCACGGGACAAGTCTACGAATCATGGACGAAGTCCTATTAGGTCACCTCCCAACAGACAATCACCGATTTATACACGTGGGAACTCGAAAGACTTTTGTTCTACAAGTTCACTTTTCTTGGGGAAAACACATTATCATTCTTATTAAGGAGAGGATAAATCATTAACTTAACGAGCCTCCTTAAGTTTGAGAAATGGTTTTTCGTGGGTCTGTTTTTACCAGAGTCTTTTTCCATTTCCACCCACCTTAAAAGAAAAAAAAATTAGATAAAATAAATAAACCGACACGGTCCAGAAGTAACGTCATGCGTCCTCGAAGCTAGAAGTACCGGAGCACACCCTAGAAGGCAACACCGTACGTCCTAGATCGAGAGGTTGATCCCTACCTTGGGTCTGGGACGGGTTGGGGGTGGAGTTCTGTGTGCGTGCGTGTGTGTGTGTGTGTGCGTGTGTGTGCGTGTGTGTGTGTGTGACCTTCACGTCTCAGAATCGGTGACCTGGTGGTCCCTTCAGGGATCCATCACAAAAGAATTGGAGATCTTTGTCTCTACTTTAACGTCTCCGTTGTTCGTTTGGATCAGTGAAAGGGTCTCTGTAAGAAAAAGTCCTCCAACCAACNAAAAAATTAGATAAAATAAATAAACCGACACGGTCCAGAAGTAACGTCATGCGTCCTCGAAGCTAGAAGTACCGGAGCACACCCTAGAAAGCAACACCGTACGTCCTAGATCGAGAGGTTGATCCCTACCTTGGGTCTGGGACGGGTTGGGGGTGGAGTTCTGTGTGCGTGTGTGTGTGTGTGTGTGTGTGTGTGTGCGTGTGTGTGCGTGTGTGTGTGTGTGACCTTCACGTCTCAGAATCGGTGACCTGGTGGTCCCTTCAGGGATCCATCACAAAAGAATTGGAGATCTTTGTCTCTACTTTAACGTCTCCGTTGTTCGTTTGGATCAGTGAAAGGGTCTCTGTAAGAAAAAGTCCTCCAACCAACAACAATCCCCTACCCAGTAACCTCTCCACTGTCAGAGACAGTGGGACGTCGGAGTCAAGACCCGACCGTAATCACTGTCGACGGGAGATTCTTCCAACGTACGGATGTTGCCTGGACAGACGACCGACTGAGGACCCATTGATCGTATGAATCGGCGTCCTGACCTTATTTTCTGAACCCGACCCCTCCTTAGGGGGGGTAAAGAAGAGGAGAAGGAAGAAAGAGTCGATCCAAGAAGACTAGAGAGACGGAGACCGTAAAGGAGTGTCCGGGATGCTCCGACACCGAGGACACACTTCGACGATTCCCTGATTCCTTCGAAGAACACCAAGTACGAGTGTACACGTTTCTCGGACAGCACAACCCTCCCTCCCGGTATCCTTCCCCGTTTCAGACTCCCAAACCGAAAAGTTCAATGATGACAATGAAGGGGGGGGGGGTAAAAGGAAACGGAGTAGATGATTGAGAAACTCCGGTTTTTCCGGGTTTCACTTCAGACAGGATTAAAATTTGAACGGAGACACTGACGGGACATTAAAAGTAAGGTGTCGGATTTAACCTTGTACAGAGCCATCCAACCCGAGTCTCGTAGAGAAAGTCACTTCCAAATTGTTTAATGGGAACTATGTCGTCTCCTTAAAGTCGTAGTTTTCGGTGCTAAGTCAGAAACAGTCTTCTGGTGGAACCCTTCTCGAAACAGGTCAAGATCCTCCAGTACCCCCTTCTCCCCAATTATGTGAGTAACCGATGACGGCCAGTAGAGAATTTTATCTGTGTAAAGTCGTCTACGGGTGTCTTGTTGTACTAACATAAGGAAGAAACCGTCCTCCTTTAAACTCTTTTAAAAATGACTCTAATAGACTGGGTCTAAGAAACGTGTTCATGAAGGTTCCAAACTCGACACTGAAACGGGTACTTCTAATACATCGAGAGTAAAAGACACCTTGAGTTGAGGAGTAGAAGGAAGGGGACACACCCGGAGAACCTCACTGGAGCCTGGTGACACTCGAGAGGAAAGGAGACTTAAAGGTCTTGTTCGTATTGAACCTAGAGACGTCAATAGAGGTTTATTTACTACGAGAGAAAGGTAAAACATACACAGGTAATGGACGGTCCCCGAAGGGTCCACCGTGATCACCATTCCTTGAGTGGACGGTTACGTCCTCTGTCTTCTCTGAACCGAAGTCAGGGACCCAGCCCTTCTAGGGGACCTCTTCCTTTACCGTTGGGTGAGGTTATAAGAACGGACCCTTTAGGGTACCTGTTTCCTCGGACCACCCGATGTTAGGTACCCCGGTGTTTCTCAGTCTACGTTGACTCGTGTATAGACAGTTGGTCCTTACCCAACTCTAAATATTGTGTTAGAATCACTTACTACGAAGTTAATTCATTAATAATAGGTGACATTACTATATTCTCAGTCCTTAAAAGAATCGTAAAATTAGTACCCACGATTACCGGAATTTTTGAGGAAGGTAACGTTTCTACCTTATAAATATGAAGGAGATGTATTTAGACGGGATGTTTATCTTCTATCTAAAGACAAATGGTTCCTCGTACCTTCTTTGGTCGTCAGTAATAGGATCAAAAAGAGGTTATTTTCAGTCGCAAAAAGGTCTAATCAGGTTATGTTCATTGAACGAGTAAAGGAAGTCCTGGGTCTAACGGAGTCTTTGAAGTTATGGACGGTTACCGACTCCGGGTTCTCTGAGTCTGTCAGTACTTTTGATGACGACCGGTGAATCAAAAGATTAAGATGCTCGTGTGGACTCGAGACTAGAACTCCCAACGGAAGGAAAGACGGTACCTTACCATGGGTTATACTTCCTCTACAGAAAAAAAGTACAAAAATTTTTTTTACTAAACATTAAATTAACCTCCTACCAACAAAATGTTACAACACAACCAAAGATGGTGTGTAGTTGTACTTAGTCGGTATCCAGGTGTATACAGGGAAGGGAGAACTTTGAGGGAGGGTTCCTCTATAGAACTTAGGATAAAACGATACCTCCGGAGTCTTATTCCTAAAGTCGGACTTCCGTTGGGGTGTCTGACTTAGGGACACCTACGTCGGAGTTCTTTCGATACTTTCTGGGTACGAGACCCGTAGCTAGATACCCGATGGACCAAAGATGTCCATCTACAGTTTTTGACCTCTGAGACTCTAAAGTGGAATAAGTGTTCAATGGGTCAACTGACGGAAAGAAGTATATCCACTAAAACAATTTTAAGAGAACAAGACGACTTTTTCTGATGGTCACTTTATGTGTACACCAACGACATGAGTCTACCATTATCAGACCACGGGTTTTCCGGTTCGAGAAGGAAAGTCAGGAGTGTCTCTGAACAATCGAGGTAGGACCCCCTCTTTTACCAGATTCTTGACACTTAAGGTCGAGAGGACGTCCTATCGGTAGAATGTTTTCACACGGTGACCAGGGCTCTCTCTAGCTATCTCCTGCTACCTATACGACCGCGCTTAGGTTGTGATGACGCCCTTTTGTTACGTTCGCGTCGGGATGCTCCATTAATCGTAGTAACAGTGGCCACACTTCCTGTTGTCTCACAATGACAATAGCACGAGGACTAAGACCTCCAAAGGGTCCCGGGGTTTCCCTTTCCACGAAACCAGTGTGACCCTTCTACCTCCTCACCGGGACAGCCGACGTCTTGATGTCGCGTTCTGGACTCACACCACTCTCTGTCGCTAAGTGGAGCTCAAAGCGGTGACTCACTGAGAGAGCTGGCTTGAACCAGTCTAGGCGAAGGAGGTGTGGAAGGCAAACAGGACGAATGTACGGTGAAGGAGGTACTTCGTAAGTGACTAGGAGGGGGACGGCCTCCTTCAGGCGAGAAGACTCAGTCTAACTATGAGAGACCGTCACATTAAGAGATGGAACGACGACGACGACGATTCAGCGAAGTCAGGACAGGCCGAGGCACACTGGGGTATCTGCCGTCGGGTGGTCCGAGGGGGCTAGGGACCCTGAGACGTCCGTTCTTGTGACCTTACCCCACGGTAAAGGAAGAGGTTACGTACTTTCACTTTTCACTTTCATTTCAGCGAGTCAGCACAGACTGAGATCGCTGGGGTACCTGATGTCGGATGGTCCGAGGAGACAGGTACCCTAAAAGGTCCGTTTTCATGACCTCACCCCACGGTAACGGAAGAGGCTTAAGAGATGGTATTGTACAATGAAAATACCCATGTGGATCCCAAAAAAATCATAAACAAAAAGCCGACCCAGCCAAGAATCAACGCTGCACACTTGAAGAGACGAACGCCGCACGTCCGAGATCTCACGTGTCAGAATCGAAGGGAAACCGCACACCCTAGGAGCAAGGAACTGGTCCCTAGCTTGGGTGCAGGGAACGCGACCTTCCGTCTGAGGGTCTGTGACCCGGAGGCCCCTCCAGGGATACACAGATAAGATACAGAGTAGGAAGTGCGAGTTGACATTTCAGGGACGTTCATCTTTACGACGACAGACGCACATGTATAAGAGGTGCAACGGAAGACATGTCTTTAGTGTGGGCTATTTGGACATCACTTTCCTATTTCCCTACTTGCTACTGTCTTGTGTCTGCCTCCATTTCGTAGAGATCTTCTCGCCACCGTCACCGAATAGATTCGAAACGACTGTCTTTTCCCAGGTGTGTGTGTCGAGGGTTGTCCACCTCAGCAGTCTTTGTGTGTGTTCCCCTTTCTGCGCCACTTCTGTGACTGTCTACTTCGACATTGTAGTAAACTGAGGAAGGTGACACAGGTCAAGAAGAGTGTCTTCGAAAAGAGAAGTAAAATAAAAACACTGGTCCCAACCCATAACAAACACCTTAAACGAGTCTTTTTGAATCATTAAAAGGGTGTATCAATTATAAGTCTATGCTTTTTTCAGAGAATGTCAAATTTACCACTTATCTACGATTAAATATGTATATATGAATACGAGACTTACGGATTAATTACTAGAAGGCACAGTCAGTACCCATACAATTACTCGAAGAAAACGAGGGCACAGCATTAATATAACGCGGAGAGATCGGACTCCAACCTTCTTGCAAAAGAGACACCCAATCGTTTACTACGTTTACTACGTTTTATTGTTGTTGTTTTGTTGGTTGTTAACGAGTCACTAAGCATTCAAATCCCTTACACCTTCATATACTAGTATTGTTAAATCATACTCTGCTACATTTCTGTCGGTCTTTGTCTATAACCGATAAAAGTATCATTGAGAGGTAAACGACTTAATTCTTTTCCAAACGAACTACACACCCTGACAGAAAGAAACCAGGCCAGTTGACTGGTAGAAAGAATGAGACTCTTGTTTTTCGGAGACACTATTTCCCTTGAGGTAGTTATCCACAATAGGATATGAATCTAGACAAGATAAAGAGCCCTGGGTCTTCCCGGTCGAAGATGGAGGGTAGGTATCAGAAAGAAAACAGACGGAATGATAATATAAACCAAAGAAGGGGTTCGAGACCGTATAAAAAGTCGGTGTCTGGAAGGAGGAAATTAGGTTGTCTTAGTCCAACCTGAACCACGGATTGAAGTGAAAAACCGAGACACTGAAATCCACTCAATTAACTGGAGAGACTCGGAGACAAAGAAGTGAACCTTTACTCCATTCTTATGATTAACGATCTTTTCTATCCTGTTACATACCGTCTTTGGTCGTGTTACTTTTCACTTGCCCAATCAACGAGTCAGTGCAGGTTTAGAAACCCTGGGGTACCTGACATCGGGAGGTCCGAGAAGACAGGCACCCTAAGAGATCCGTTCTTATGACCTCACCCAACGGTACGGGAAGAGGTCCCCTAGAAGGACTGGGTCCCTATCTTGGATCCAGGGACGGTAACGTTCGTCTAAGAAACGGTTAACCTCAGTGGTCCTTTCGGGTTCGTCGTACTATAACATTTCGTTAATAGGAAGTTAATTTTTATTTATACATAAAAATTTTCAATTCTTGTGGATTGAAACGTGGGAAAGACGTTACATATTTGTTACTTCTTTATCCTGTTACTTCACTCAATTTCACAGACCTCGGGTGACGCTCCGTACATCCTCCGTTGTCCTAACGGGGGCAAAAGGAAGGAAAAACGGGAGGGTGGGACTAGTTACGTCACCAATTCTGATGCCGTAGACCTCCATCTGACAGCCCCGACATGAAGGCTCAAGGCGACATCGGGACAAGACACGGGAGTCTGGCCACTGAATCGGAACGACACGGACTCAAAGACCCATAGAGTTTACAGTCGCGAACCGTAAATCACTCACGAGTGTTTTTCCGTCGACAATGATAGACTGTCAGACTCGTCGACCCACTTTTGTCGGGAGACGCTTAGGCAGAAACCTAGCCACAGTAGGTGACAGTCCCAGTCCTTCGGGAAGAGGACGCAATTTTCGTCCCACGGAGTCGGGAAACAGTCCCTGCCACCCCGCGTGTGTGCGCCGGGGATGAAGATCTAGAAGAGACACGCCTCCGGTAGAGGAGGCAAAGGGGAGAGGAGACCCCTCTTTAGACAGAAGAAACACTCTCCTTGTGTTCTCGTCTAAACACGATGGGAGGACTCACACGTACCGCGAGGGACAGAGAAACACGTCCCCACCTCACACCTTACGGGTTCGAGACACAAGGAGGGGACACACGAGGGGGCGAGGAGGGGAGACTGTCCGACACGCTCCTTAGTTCCCGAAACACGGTTCGGAAAGTGAACCCCGGAGATAAAAAGGAAAGAAAAATACGGTCTCCGTTGATCAACTCAAACGAACGACCTTCACTCCGAAGACTTCGGTAAGTCGCTCGGGACTGTAAAAATTCTATTGCTTAATAAGAGGTTCACCATAGTCTTAGACTGAAAAGTACTAGACCTAGATAGCCACCTCACATCACGAACCGAGAAATTCCTACTGCTTCGACGCTTAAGTTTATCGACTGGGGGGTTTATTCGTCAGTCTAAATCGGGGAATTCGACAGGTCTGTCTGGGTGTCGTCGTTCCGACCGTGAAATGTAGAGCCGAACACTAAATGTCTAAAGTCTTGTGAAAGTCTTTTTGAGTAGACTAGGAGTTTATAGGGACTGATCATTTGTACGGCCTTATACAATAGGGGTAAAATATCAATTCTTTTGTTTTGTTTCGTTTGTTTGTTTTTCGGTCTTCGAGGTTTTCTAATCCACTGAACAGATGATTACTGTAATTATACTTTAGATTACAGGACTAATCTTGGGTCTCTAAAATTCGGTCATTGAAACTACTTAGTCTTTTCCGTTCTAATCGAACGTCATAGACCAACATTGACGGGGGAGAGTGGGGAACCGGGATGACCGGATTGAACGACCGGGGTGAACGAGGACGGTGTGAAGGTCGAGCTCCAAACACCCTCGCCCACACGCACACCTCCGAGACGAGGGGGACTAGTGAGTCCCTAGGTCCGACTGTCTCCGAGGTGGTCGAAGGCTGTGACGGTAGAGGTGTACACTGGAGTTCCAAACGACGTCGTCCCTTTCTTTTCCACGTCTTAAGTATCGTCGAAAAGAGACGAACATCGAGTAACCAACCTAATCGACGGACCAGAGTTTAATTGATGTACCCTCGGCCCTTTAGGAGGGTATGTGAGTCTTTCCGTGGTCTCGGGGTCTTTATAGGTGATGTCCGAAAATTCACCAGCCAGGTAAATTTCTGTGACACGTCACGTCCCCGGGGTAAAACTTAATTACTACGAAAGATTATTTACGTAGAAGGGACCACCGAGTCTACCATTTCTTATACGGACGTTACGTCCTCTGGGGCCAAACTAGGGACCCAGTCCTTCTAGGGGACCTCTTCCATTACCGTTGGGTGAGGTTAAAAGAACAGACCTCTTAAGTGCCTTAAGAGGTTTCCTCGGACCGTTCGACTTATGACATTGGACCCGTAAAGTAAAGAAACTCTTCCTACCTTCCTCTATTTCGTTTAAATTTGTCGTAGACTACATACTCCGTCAACGGTTTTTCTTTTTCCTTTATTAAACATCAGTGTTGTCCAATACGATTGCAAAGAGAAACAAAATTTAAAATCGAAATACCTCCATGTTAACTGTTTATTTTCATATTCCATAAATTTCACATATAGTACCACTATACTATATATATATATGTGTAACACTTCCCGAAGGGACCATCGAGTCGACCATTTCTTAGACGGACGTTGCACCCTTTGGGGTCAAGATAAGGACCCAGCCCTTCTAGCGGACCTCTTCCCTATCGGATGGGTGAGGTCATAAGAACCCGAAGGGACTACCGAGTCTGCTAATTCTTAGGTGGACGTTACGTCCTCTGGACCCAAGATAGGGACCCAACCCTTCTAGGAGACCTCCTCCCGTATCGTTGGGTGTGGTTATAAGAACGGACCTCTTAGGGGCACCTGTCTCCTTGGACCACCCGTCTCCAGGTACCCCAGTATTTCTCAGTCTGTGTTGACTCGATCCGCGTCGTATATGTATCACTTTCCTAAGGTGGGTAGATCAATTAATTGTAGGTAGGGAAATGTAAAAATAGAGAGAAAAACCACTTATACGAAAGGGAAAACCCTGGACTATAAAATTTTTAATCTTACAAGAGGTCTTTCATTCGTCTTTTGAACACTAGATTTACATAACTAGAGGGAGGTGAGGAGAGATAAAGTATCTCTTTGAAAGTCTAATTTTCTTAATAAGTTTAATAAGGAATCTTTTATAGTTCTAAATGAAGATTCTATAAAATCTTTTGAGAACCACAGTAAGTTTGTTCAAAAGAATTGATGAGCCTAATAAACGGTCCTTTATTCGGAGAGGTACAAAACGGGACAGAAACAAACTAATACCTATATCTCCCTTTACGAGAGACACAAACCTATTACCTATATCTCCTTTTAACGTTAGTCCCTGTTCTTCGTCAAACTGAGAACTCAATGTATCTCCCGAACCGACATCAACCGTAAAACCACACTTTCTAAAATCTTATAAGTCTCTCTTCCTACCCTGGGCACTCGACTTGTCTTTTATTTTACCACGTCTCGGTCGACCTGACGTATTCTATCAAGAGTACGTTTCACTTAGAGAACGTAGGTAGGGACAAGGTATACCATTAGACGGTGTCTTGGTCAACGACGGACTATAGGAACACAAATTCAACAGGAGTGGAGATCGATCACCTGAGTGGACACCTCGAAGGGATACCGAGGACGGGACGAGAAACGTAAGACCTGCGTCGACATGAACAGTACCCACCTCTCAGTCGAGTCACACTCGAGGGACGATTTGTGGGTAGTCGTGTCGTCTTTATGAATCTTTTCGAAAGGTGCCTTTGTATCTTGAACAAAAAGTGGGGTGGGAGGGGAAAATTTTACTTCACCCAAACAAAAACAAAAATATTTCACTTAAAATTTTATATTTTATCGTTAGGCCTCGTGTGTACGATTGTCATTAATAGTAGTAGTGACCCTGAACATATATTTAGAGTACTGCATTCCTCAAATCGACAAAAGTACCCGTAGTGGAACAGAGTATCTAGTATTCAAAATAGGAAACATAAGGTCCCTCTATTTTACACTTTCACTTCGTTGAATAAGTTCTATCGTCCATCCTGGAGACCTGTCTACTCCCACCCCAGAGGGTGCACACGGGTCCGTACCCTCAGGTGACTGTAAACAATTGTTGCACCTAGGGTCCAACGAGGAACCTTGATGGCTGATTCTTAAAAGTCCTTTCTCCGGGTCCTTAGGAAGAAAAATGGTTCGTCGTGCTCACTGAACACACTACGTGTCAATCGTCATTGGGCTAGGTCGTCTTGCCTGTTGAGGAGAGAGTAAAGTCGGAGGACAGTGGTGACGTTCCTTTCCTTTCAGAGACGCTCCTACTCTTTCAATTGGGGGTCTTAAGTTCATGTGACACCCTTATCGTCGATGAAGACGGGTAGGGACCTCAAAAGTTCTTCTCATGTCAAAATACATAAAAATTTACAGTTGTGAAACATGGTGACGAAAAGTCTTTTCCGGGATCCCTGCCTATCGGCACAGACATTGTAAGAGACCCACGGACCTTTTATCCTACGAAAGTCTTAAACACAAAAAATTTACATTGTAAGCTGACCCATTATTTACGTGTTTCATGTCTTAAGTTTTCCAATTTTTGTCATATACCACCTGCTAGAGAAAAGGTGGGGGGAAAAGGGTAAAGGGTCAAGGAAAAGGATTTTTGTTGGTAGCAATAGTAAAAGAATGTAAAGGAAGATCACTGTCGGGTTCGTATATCTTCACATACACTCACTTATAAATAAAAAATTGGGCTTACCGTAGGTACGAATTGTAGCTACAGTACCACAGGCTGATTTACCTATGAAAAGAAGACCATAGTGTGACTACAACACAGTAACGAAAACACTACACTTCAGCGAGTCAGCACAGCCTAAGAAACACTGGGGTACCTGACATCGGATGGTCCGAGGAGGTAGGTACCCTAAAAGGTCCGTTCTCATGACGTCACCCAACGACAACGGAAGAGGTCCCCTAGAAGGACTGGGTCCCTAACTTGGGTCCAGAGGGCGTAACACCCATCTACGAAATGGTAGACTCGGTGGTCCCGAAAACACTATCTCTTGTGATTTTAGGGGGCACCGAATGGTTATTGTTTTTCAAGTAAAGAGAGAACACGTTATCAGGTCACCCCCTTAAGTCACCTGTTCGTTGGTCGAGGAAGGTAGAACTTCGAACAGGTACCCTAAATCTTGGATGAAGAAGGTCGACCACCCCTTCTCTCTCGGATCTTCTACCTCTTAGAACGGCCTCCAAAAATTCCCAATAGGGATCGTTACCTCTGTAGTAAAGACGGGTGTCAGAAAACCGTTCTTGATTCAGTTTATCGGGGTAGATCGACGTTCCTCTCGACCCTTTACATCAAGAAATGACCCGTTGGTTAGTATTCATAGACCAAGTCTGTCCGGTTCCCCACGTGTGTAGAAACCACCTGTCGACCGGTAAGAAAGACCGATACGAAAGTAGGGGTTTACATGTACCAAAAGAACATTAATGTAACTCACCCCAAAAACTGGGAGTCGTACACCCTCATGTCAGCCCTCCAACCATTTTCTACAAATATGGCGTCTACACTGGACACTCTCAAACCCTTGGTGAAGAAATAGGTCCTCCGGTTTCCAGTTCAAGTCGAAAACGGGGACGATCATCCACTCGGGCCCAAGGTCTTTACGGGGTACCGTAGACAGACACTTGTCCCTTTAGGTACCGGATGGATTTGTTAGATAACCTGGAGGAGTTTGATTTACCAAAAGCAGAATAGATTGAGTCTCGGTTCTTATCTCCCTAAGACCTTAAGGGTTACACCGATGTTTTGTAAGATCGTTATAAGATTAACAGGAAAGGTTCGAAATTAAATCGCCAGGGAGGGGTGTGGGAAGAGAGTGCGATCTGAACAATGTGTCGTTAAAAGGATGTGGGAAAAACGAATGTTTTAAAAGAAACGGCGGTTTCCCTTTTTTTACTTGTTTTTGTGTAGTCGTTATATTTCTTGAAAACATTCAATCCACGACCTCTCCCTCTTCAGGACTTCGACGACCCTTGGAGTGTCGGACTGGGGACAGGGGACAGGGGACAGGATAGGCACCCTACTCTACCGCGGGAGGACGTCCCGAGACGGACTCAGTAGGGGGTCTTGTCTTTGGAACCCTACTTCGACACTACCTTCCTTTTTCGTCTTACTCCACTCGTGGAAGAGAGGGGTGGTGAGTAGGTCGTAGATACTCGACCCCCGGAGTGCCCGCCTGGAGCCGGTGGGACCCCTCCTCACTGCGGAGTTGTAGGGCGACTCGGGAAGGCGGGCCCCAAAGAGAAGGAACGATCAAACACGCCTGAAACACCAGTGACAAGAGGTACAGTCGTGTAAACTTTAACGACTGACATTTGTGACTTCCGTCTCACGGACGAGGGCTTCTTCGGTGTTCCTTTTGTCGAGACCCGTTGAGATCTACAAGAGCCACCCTGGTCGAGGGTCGAGACCGGGAAATGGTTCAGGTCCCAAGACACCAAACCCACCCTACCCCCTCTTTCTGTCTTAGTCGTCCCCTTTCTTCCTGTAGCCGGAAACCTCCAGAGAAGAATTCCTTTATCTATAATCAAAAGAAGTCCAGGAAAGAAACCCTCGACGGTATCCTCTCCTTGAGTCTGCCGACCTTACCCTCCCAACGGTCCATCGTTGTCCTCTCCCATTGTTGGCTGGACCGCACGTCTACCTTTAACCCTCGATACTCATAGTACTCCCTCAAGTGGTACTAGAACCCTCCTTTACCAATGTTTTGTGGTAACATTTGGTTCGTCGGAGGAGTCCAGAGACCCCGACCGGGTCTCCCCGTAGGTTGCGGCGCTACCACCCGCCACAGGAAGGGTGTCCCGCCCTGAACCGATCTGCGACTCGGACCTTCCGTCGCCCAGAGACCCCGGGACACACCCCTGAAGGTGTCTGGGCCCACACACAGGGACATCGGACAGTTTGGTGTTGGTAAGAGTCTCCGAACACCTAATCTTCGAAAGCACCAGTTCGGTCCTTCTCACACACTGGGTTGAGGTCTTTCACACAATCAGACACACGAACACGAATTTTGTCGGTCGAGGTAGAAGAGAAGAATCTTGATCTTACCCCTTGGTCCTTCCTCCGAAATGGATCTTGTTGAGTACTGAGACACAACTCTCGGAAGATACATTTTCACTAGCTCCGACCCAAGACCCCACCTGCGCAGTTACGAAGTCTCTTTTTCTTGGGTCTCCTGTATATATATATATATATATACAGACACGATGTATACAACAAACAAAACCACCGATTCAGCAGAGACTGAGGAAACGGCGGGGGTACGTGACATCAGGCGGTCCGAGGAGACAGGCACCCTAAAGGGTCCGTGGTTATGACCTCACCCGATAAAGGAGGAGGTCCCATAGAAGGGTGGGTCCCTAACTTGGGCCGCAGAGGACACAGAGGAAGTAACCGTCCACCTAAGAGATGGTGACTCGGTGGACCCTTCAGGTACCATACATATATTCCTATATATCTATATACATAGATATATATATATACATAGATAGATATATACCTATATACATAGATATATAGGTTGTCCTATATATACCGTCATCTACACTCACACATATATACACAGTACACATATATATACAATTATCCTATATATATAAAGAGAATATATACTCTGTCTGTATATATACGTATAAAATATATAGTATATAGGACATATAGAGAATATGTAGGATATACAGATGTTACACACACACACATATGTGTATATACCCCTACACATAAAATATATGTGTATATACATTTTATACGTAGGGATATACACGTATACATATTGTATAACATCTGTATACCCTATATATACCTCTATATATCTCATATACACTATATATATTATGTATATATACTCACACACATATATACAACTCTCTCTCTAAATAAAATTCTTTAACCGAGTGCCCTAACATCCCTGACCGTTCAGGTGTTAGACATCTCGTCCGACCGTCGGACCTCTAAGTCCATTCTCAGCTACGATGTCAGAACTCAGGAGTTAGACGTCCGACCTTTGGGTCCGTCCCAGAGACACAACGCCAGAATTCCGTCTTAACGAATAAGTCTTTGGAGTCAGAAACGAAAGTTCCGGAAGGCCACAAACCTACTCTGGGTGAGTGTAATTCTTCCCATTAGACGAAATGAGTTTCAGATGACTAAATTTACAATTAGTGTAGATTTCTTTATTGGAAGTGTCGATGTATATCTGACCTCAAATTGATTTCTTGACCCGTGGCACCGGATCAGTTCAACTGTGTGTTTTAAGTTGTAGTGTACCCCTTAAAGACGTGACTTTCACCTTGTGAAATAAGTCTACGGGAATGTAGTTTACTATCTTCAAAGAAATCTCACTTTGTACGATACTCGGTCCGACAGAGCCACTATACGAAAGACCAAAAGAACACTGTCTAACACGAACCACATTAGAGACTGGATTACCCGTAAGTAACCTCTATCAAGAAAAATGGAACTACAGTCTCCTCAAAGTGTACCCGATGACGTCTAGAGACTTTTCTCGTCACAAGTAAAGGACTAGGACGGAGACAGAATACTATTCTGGGAAATCAGCACAGACCGAGACACGCTGGGGTAGCAGACGTCGGGCGGTCCGAGGAGACAGGCACCCTAAGAGGGACATTCTTACGACCTCACCCAACGACACGGAAGGAAGTCCCCTCGAAGGACTAAGTCTCTAGCTTGAGCGCAGAGAATCGAGAGGACGTAACCGTCCACCCAAGAAATGGTGATCGTGGTGGACCCTTCGGGGATACTATTCTTGGACTCTCATTAATTAAAGATGTGGTGAAGACATAAAACTCTTCACACAGCTATTCCACGTCTCCGAGGTAGCGGTCTCCCCTCTCAAGCTTGCCACCCTACTTTGACGGGTCCAAGTCGAGGGTCGAGAAGGTACAACAGATTGGGTGGACTCGGAGTCAAAGGAGTATCCATGTTCCCCCTGTTATGGTGAGTAAAGATGGAGTATCCCAAAAGTTCACTTCACTTCACTTCAGTGAGTCAGTGCAGGCTGAGAAACGTTGAGGCACCTGACATCGGATGGTCCAAGGAGACAGGTACCCTAAAAGGTCCGTTCTTATGACCTCACCCAACGGTAAAGGAAGAGGTCCTCTAGAAGGGCTGGGTCCCTGACTTGGGCCCAGAGGGTGTAACATTCGTCTGCGAAATGGTAGACTCGGTGGTCCCTTCAGAGGTATCCCAAAATCCTGTTAATTTACATAATTGTATACATTCGCAGACGTGTATCCATCACGGTGTATTTACAAACGACAATATTACTAATGAGAGACCCTTATACTTCTCTCTTTCAAATTCATCTCCTGCCTCTACCAACTTCTTTTCCAAAATCTTTATCTAATATATACTCTTGAAACGAGACTAAGACAGGTACAAACTCTGATGAAAGGTCACAACCGGAAATCCCTTAAGGCAAGTATTAGGGGAATCTACTTAACTGTGGTTCTACCTCTGAGGAACATAGGTTAAGACACGATATCAATTATAACAGTACCTCTTGAAGGTCCCATAATTATTACTCGATTATGTGGATACTTACAAATTACACAACCTTCGTCAAAGGACTACTCGTTTATCGTCTACACCGTTATTGGTACCAGATTAACGGACTCTCCGTTAATTTATATCAAAAATCAGGAAAAGATTCTTCTATAACCTTCCAACTTCATAAACGGTGGTTTCCGGAAAGGCAACAAGAATCGTTCTACTTCACATCATGTCTCATCCCCAAGAGGTCGCGCGCAAAGGAAGGACACGTAGATTAGATAGAGACATTTAACATCTCAAAAGATGCATCCGAAAACCAAATATATGAAGGTACAAACTGAAAAACCACATCTCACCATCGAAAGTAACAGGATGTTTAAGATTACTTTTTATTATGATCAATGGAAAACAATTCTAGGAGACACACAGTTCGTGACATCACTTCCAAAATATACATAGTCGTATGGAGTAGAAGTGTTATTTTATTACTTCAATGATACTAATAGTGACAAAAGGTAAACTTTTTTGACTTCTGAAGGGTCCACCACGTTACGATTTCTTAGACGGACGGTTACGTCCTCTGCGTCCTCTCCGTCCAAACTAAGGACCAAACCCTTCTAGGGGACCTCTTCCCGTACCGTTGAGTGAGGACATAAGAACGGACCTCTTAGAGTATCTGTTTCTTCGGACCACCCGATGACAGGTATTCCAAGGTTTCTCAGCCTGTACTGACTTCGTTGAAACGTGTGTGCCTGTGTGCTCCGAATCCCCCACTTCGAACGAGGTCCAAATAGTCTCCATCGACCTAAGGTTCGCCATTCTTATCCTTTCGGGTTTGTGAATTGGTGCTGGGAGATTACAAGAAATACAAAGTAGTTGATACTAGTCGAGATGGAGGACGATCCCCGAACCTCCACAAAATGTTTCACACGAAACTTGACGAGAACACAGACCTTAAGAAAAATACTCTGTCATGACACAGGTCAGACCATACAACCCTTCAACCGTAAAAGTGCGGTCATAACAACCACACAAAGTGACTCGTCCCGAATCGGACCCACGAACTGTCGACGAGACACACACATCCAAGAGGCGACCCCTGTTCAAAGTAAAGACCTCCTCTGGACGTTTGCCACAAGTACTTTGTGACTCGGGATCCTGAACTCAGACCGGTCGCGAGCACAGGTAAATCGTTTGTCGAGAAGTGACGGAAGACTCTCGCTCTTCCTTTTACGGTAGATTTATCGGCAAATCTCGATCTTATCCCCGTTTCTTCCTTTCTTTAAATGGTCTCTACAATTGTTTTAGAGGTCACGTTTATGTTTTACTTACACCATGTCGAAAATGTAGATGACACACCCATAAAAGTCTTTCTTACTAAGAAATAACGTTGTCTCTACGACTGTATAGGCACTGTTCAAAATGTCGTTGGTAATCTCTCCAACACGGTACACTTCTCAAGAAGGAGATTTAAACCTTATTTTGCTACACAGAAAATAACAGTCCTACACTCGAATTAATATCGTACAACGTTTGAAACGGAAACATTTAGTGGACACACACACACACACACACACACGCGTACACGCGCGTACGTACATACAGACCTCTTCAAGTCCACGATAAAAACAAAAGGAAAACTTCGTAGTCATCCTCAGTTATTACCATCAAATTCTTTATACGATAAAGAACTGGGAGTCATTTAACTATTCGCGGGACTCCCGTCCTTCGTACCAAAAAGAAGACAACATCGAGAATGATATGATGAATTATTATAAACAAATGAACTTAATTTGGTTCTCACAGTTGAATCCCACAAACCTTCCGAAAGTTAAACTAAAAATGAATTCATGATTAAAAAGATGACCTTTATTTAAAAAAGGTCGTACTTTTGAATATAAAATTTTTAGAGATTAATAAAAAGTATAATAGGGGGTGTAATCGTCAATACACAAACCAAATCAATAGAAAACTGATAAATTCTTAGTGAAAGGGGGGACACACAAATCGTAGTTTTAAAAAAAATGACGTAACCCTAATAATAAGTGTAATAGTCCGAGTAATGGGTCTGACTTTTCATAAACTAAGACCGGTGGTCAGGAAGTATAGTTGGTACTTTTAAACGAGGTTGCGTGTAAGGGACTCAGACTTTCTTAGTCGGAACTACCAAATGGATCTTTTTATTATTTAAGGTGAAATCATGCTTAGACTACGTATATAATAGAAATCGAAGACTTGTATTCTAAAACGGAGTGAATCGTGTGACATTCAAAAGGGAAAACACATATAACTTACTACTTAAGTTTTTTGTAGTTCTACTTTGATCGGGTGTAAAACCCCCCATATCACAAGTGTTCTAAAATAACCATAGAAGGTAAGACAAAGATGGTAGTATAGTAAACCCCTTCGAATCGTAAAAGAGTAATCTTCTACAGACCACGATTTTATCTTACACCAATTAGTCCTGTCCCCTCTACACGCCACGTATGTGAATAATCCCTCGTTAGGCGACCGAGGAATAATGCCGACAATCAAGGGTCCGTCGTGGAAGGGGGAAAAAAACAAACAAAGTATGTTACCCAATAATTTTTGGTGACGGACTAATTTGTGAAAACCATACGCCATGGACCCATCCATCTCCTTGGACACGACTACTGCATCTCTTTAATTTTACAAAATTGCTAACTGTATTTTGAAACTAAATCAAAACAATTTACATCCCCCCTTTAGACGAATCCTGTTTTTAAATACTTTATAGATAGATCATAGTCCGACAGATTTACTTTGGTTCAACCACTTCGATTTCAATTTACTACTAAACAATTGGAAATTTATAGAGATACGTCAATTTTGAAACTGAAATTTAACACAAATTTTCTCACAACATCTTTACGACAGAACGCATACAAATCAAAAGTATAATTCCTATTTATAAACTGATATTTTTTTCCTTAATTGTAGGTCGTTAGTAGTTAGGTATTATGACCCATACTTTGAAACCCCGAATTCCTATGTAGAAAAAATTTTACAAAGAAATGTTCCAAAATCTGTTGTCAGTGAAGTCACATAACGACCTTCAACAAATTTGGAGACTTAATTAATCTTCATTCATTTTTTTAAATTTATTAAACGACCTTATCTTTCTCAAGAAACAAAACCTTATCAAATCAGAAATTTTTTTTTTAGACCTTAGTCGGTAAGAAGGGTCCTCGGAAAGAAGTAAAATCATCTTTCATCAAAAACCTCCGGTGTCTGACCCGTATTCCTACGAGTAACAATGTCTTGACAGAACAACAATCCGGAAAGTCAACTGTCTCGATCCTTTACACACACACACTCAAAATTCTTTTTGACAGTACCTAAATCTGACTATAAAATTTAAGTTTAAATTGTAATTTATTAAAAAATGAAATTTTTAATAAAACTATTTAAGTCCTAAACTATACGTTCATAATTTCTACGAAAGTAACTCCATATTAACTATATGTAATATAATTAAAGTCTACACGTTGTATTACAAGCTATAAACACATACAACACTTTACTAGAGGTACAATTCAGATCAATTGTAGGTAGTGGTACGGAAGGTCTTAAAGAAAAAGACCCCTACTCTCATAAAATTCTAAATGAGAGTATCGTTGAAAGTCTATACGTCAATTTATAATAATTGAAATCAGCGGTACGACACGGGATGTCCTTCTCAATGAACGGAACCTTATTAAGTCAAAATTAACTCTTTGATTTTAACTTGATCGTCTCTTCGTTTCGAGGGGAATTAACGGGTTCTTTTACTCCTCCTTTTTCCCTTCGGACCCTCTCACTTACCTTGACGGGTCGACGACGACGATTCAGTAAAGTCAGCACAGACTGAGACACGCTGGGGTATCTGTCGTCGGGTGGTCCGAGGCGACAGTCACCCTAGGAGGTCCGTTCTTGTGACCTCACCCAACGGTAAAGGAAGAGGTTATGTACTTTCACTTTTCACTTTCACTCCAGTGACTCAGCACAGGTTGAGAGTCGCTGGGGTGCCTGACGTCGGATGGTCCGAGGAGGCATGTACCCTAAAAGGTCCGTTCTCATGACCTCACCCCACGGTAACGGAAGGGACCCTTGACGGGTCTCGACTGGAGTTTAGTCTTGAAGGACCTTTAGCGGAAATAGGAACGGGTCCCAAACTCCTCTCCCTTAGAAGAAAATTTGAAAACGAAAATCCAACGTTGGATAGGAAATCATGGGACAACACAAAGTTTAAAGACATCACTTATTAGTTGTCTAACATCTATTAGTTGTCTTCCCTCGATAAATCGTATATTTTGGACGATAACGTTCTTGTGGAGGTGACTTGTAAAAGACTTGTTCATTTAATGTATGCAAGTCACATCCACAATTTATGTTGAACTAGGAGTAAGTACAAATCAAGACCAAGAAAGATAAACGTAAAATCGGGTTTATTACAAAGTACCCGAAGGGTCCATCGTGGTCACCATTTCTTAGGTGGACGGTCGCGTCCTCTACGTTCTCTGAGCACAATCT
This sequence comes from Capra ibex, assembly GCA_006410555.1. Taxonomy (NCBI): domain Eukaryota; kingdom Metazoa; phylum Chordata; class Mammalia; order Artiodactyla; family Bovidae; genus Capra; species Capra ibex. The sequence continues at coordinate 49,122,304 of SJYO01018169.1, read as the reverse complement.
AACGACCCAACGCTTCTAGGGGACCTCATCCTTTACCGTTGGGGAAGGTCATAAGAACGGGCCTTTGGAGGTACCTATCTCCTCTGACCACCCGATGTCAGGTACCCCAACGTTTCTCAATCTGTAATGACTCGTTGTCTCGAATATACGACGTATTAATGAACCTGGGTCTCGACCAGTAAAGGACCTTAAAGTCCAAACGACGTCACTCGAATAGAGGAATCTATTTGGGGTCTGTAGGAGGACACGGGTAGGAGGTGGGGGGGTGGACGGTGGAGTCCCGAGATCAAGGTGACTGAAGGAAAAGAAGAAGGGATTCCAAGTCAAACAAAGAAGGAATGAAGAAAAGAGATAAAAGTTTCGTCCCTGTGAAATGAGAGGGTCGGGGACCGTCAAAGACTGGAGAGATCTCGGGAGAGGTCCGGGGAAGTTAACACCCAGGAGAAATAAGAAAAAGACAGTTAGTATGGACCGAAGAGGTTATAGAAGAAAATGGAGGTATCCGACATTTCTAATATTTGTAAAAAAAGAGATTATCTTCTTCGAAAGGGAAGAAAACTACAATATACTAACCTCCCCGTTTTACGATAAGTTTTGTTAGGAGATAAAATTCACAAGATAAAACCTTCTTAGGAAAATTTATTTTCACTTTGTGAGAAAAAACAAAAATGGTCGTGGGGTAAAGTGTCCATAGTCATTCTATTCAAGACTAAAATGTAAAAACAAATTTTTAATACAAAATAATTTCTTTTTCTACTCTTCTGTTTGTGTAAATATATTTGTGAAATGTAACCGTGTTTGAATTATAGTCAAAAGACTCGATACTACAAACAATAAGATTATGTCGTGTCGTTTTCTTACCACGGGTTTAATTGGACAGTTTAACTTTTACGAAACAGAGTGATATTGAAGTGTCTTTGGACGAAATAAATCGAAACTCCTTATTTGATTGGTTTAGTGTTAAGTCAAAAGATTATATTGACGAGGTTGGACACAAAGATACATCAAATGTATAGATTAAATATGACAAAAATGTACCCTCTTGGTCTTTAGACTCAAAAAGAGTAATTGTCACCGTTATACATGTTGTCCCCCGTATGGAACCATTCTTTTTTTTTTTTTCTCAGTACTTTGGCATGGAAGAGTTTCAAACTAAATTCAGTAGAAAGACTCACTAAAATTCATTCCATGTTGCATTCTGTTTCCCCTGGGTCCCCGGAGTACAGTATTAATATTTCACCACAGAGAGTCTACTCAATAGACTGACGTAAGAACACCAGTCACAGCTCAGGTCTAACTAGTGTCTCTTGACCGAAGTCATTAGTGTGGCGCCAAGGTCGTACAAACATCGCCCCGTCTCCTTTCGTTTCACGTTTGACGTCGGGAGACACGAGTCGTCGGGTGGCAATTCTCCACACCTGAGGACTCAGAGAATCGAACGGATAATTTCTTCCATTACTTTAGGAGACCCAACACAGGAGGAACTACAATTCGGAGAAACAAACCAGAATTTTCAAAGATTACCCTTCTTTCTCTCCTGATTCATTAAGTGAGTCAACATACAAAGTATGACTTTATACTTCCGTATAATCTAGTTTCCCGGGTTCCCGTCTGGCACACAGATACAAAACGGTGATCACTCCAAATCGTACATAGAGTTGAGAGATATGTCCGTGTGTACGTGTGCTGTGCGACTGTGAGTATGTATGTGTATAGTGTGTATTTACGTGTACGGAACAAGTACAGACCAGTAATAATGGTAAGAAAGACGGAGGTCTTAAGAGAGGGTTGGGAGTTCTTCGTTTGTTTGTTTGTTTTCTGAGGTTATGGTGGTGGTCTTCGTTACCGTTTAATCCTAATGAGATCAAAGCGCGTGACCTTCCTCCGATGTCGGACTATGAACTCCTCTTTTGAAGAATTGTTTGTCTTATGTTCAACTTTCAAAATATGGAGTAAGTAGTTGGGTGGAGACATATAACTACCGAAACAAAGTCTGAATGTCACTATTTAAGTACTGAGGTACCTAATAAAGTGTCTTAGATGTTATACATCCTTTTGGTTTCTAAGTTGCGTATATTGTTGAATCTGATCTTTTAGAATGTGGGACTTTTCTTAAAAGTTTCTATCACATTCAATAATGGTTTAAGACATTACACCCGTCGTACACAACGGTTATTACATGTCGAGTCAGATCTTTATCTTTCGTTTTATTTTTTCGGTCGTACAGAAATACTTTTACTTTCCTTATAATACAGTAGTATTACCTTGGGATGTGGTTTAGATGTATCATCCCCATCTCATGTAAAATTATATACTAACATTAACTTGATTGTGTTTATACTGTAAGTTGATTAAATAGTCGTAGTGAGTACTAGATATAAATTGTATCTAATATCCTGTTATAGTAATTATTGTTTCAGACTCTTAACTCGGTTGAGGATTCGATACATTCATTTAGAATTACTCGTCGTCAAGGGACCATAACATAGAGACACGTGACCCTGTGTCGTCTTTACCTCTGACTCGAGAGGACACGAGAATTTCACTTTCCACTGTGTACGGGCCACAACAATATGTGCACTCCTCTGTATTCATTACCGAGGGTACACTTCCCTGAGTCTTTTTTCTTTTTATATATATATATATATTAGAAATTTGGTGGAAATAGTTCCTTTTTTATCGGAAACAACTGAACTTACTTTAAAAAAACAAAATCTCAAAACAGAAAAAACTTTTTTAAATAAGTTCATATTAACTAGATGTTACGACACAAGTAAAGACGACATGTCGTTTCACTAAGTCAAATGTGTGTGTGTATATATACACTCTTTCTCTCTCTCTCTCCACGCAGGGTCCACCACGATTACCGTTTCTTGGACGGACGGTTACGTCCTCTGCATTCTCTGCGGTTCTGTATTCTCTGTGTCCAAACTAGGGACCCAACCCTTCTAGGGGACCTCTTCCCGTACATAAGAACGGACCTCTTAGGGTACCTGTCTCGTCGGACCACCCGATGTCAGGTACCCCAGTGTGTCTCAGTGTGTGGTGACTTCGCTGAACCTTGTGTGTGTATGTCCATATATATGTAAGAAAAACTCAGATTGAATGGAAATAACACTAGTAGCAAAGTGTCATATATGTATACAGTTTTATAATGTAACATGTGACATTTATATATGTTACAAATCAATAGTTAATATGGAGTTATTTTTACCTTTTTCTTAGAGAACCGGAACCTTTGGTGTGTTTCGGGAATCCTAGTCTGAGACTCCCTACATTCTCACAGGTGTGACCGAGTCCTCTGTCCCTTCTACCCCTCTCGACACACACACCGTAGGTTCTCCACGAAAATGGATCGTCTGTTGGTGTTCTAGTCGTAAACAGACAGATCGGAGTCTTAGGTCGTCCCTATAGTTCAACTTCAGACACACAGAATTAGACAGACCGAGGACTTTAAAACTTCAGATCGTTTTAACGTACTTCCGTCCTTTCCACATCATATTAACTACCTCCGTCAAGAGGATTTAAGTAGTCGGTTTTCGTGTAGACGCACGTTTTTTCGTTTCTTTTTTTCCCTGGTTGTTCGATATCCTCACCGACTGTATTTCAACTCAAGACAATAACAACGGAAACTCCAATTCATTATTTTTACAGGGAACTGCATCGTAACAGATCTGATCTGAAAACGGTAATTGGGAATTAAACGACATTCAACAGTGACTGTACTTACGACAGCCCCAAACACTATCGTCTAATTTAGACACTGACTCCAATTCTCATTTTATAAATCAAGATTCTTTGTTCTCACGTCATTAGTAATGTAAAGGTCCTTCCCACTATGAACTACTTTAATACATCTAAAATTAAGTCATGAATTTCTTCTCATAGAGATGTTTTGTAAAATGACTCACAAAGAAAATCTTTAATATCGATTAATCTTTATTTTCAACCTCCTATCGTAAAATCGGAGAGAAAGGAACAGTAAGGGGAACAAATTTTTGTTTTTATTTTTATTTGTTTACCAAAGACTGAATAAAAACCTTCTGTCATACTATGTCAACAAACTGTCGACCATCCTTGAACTGGAAGGGAACACACACACACGAACGATTCAGTGAAGTCAGTACAGGTTCAGAAACGTTGGAGTACCTGATACATCGGGTGGTCCGAGGAGACGGGTTCCCTAAGAGGTCCGTTCTCACGACCTCACCCAGCGGTACACGACGAGGTCCCCTAGAAGGGTTGGGTCCCTAGTTTGGGCACTAGCTAGGGATTTCAGATCAGATCTGATCTAGGGATGTAGAGTACGAAACCGTCTACCAAGAAATAGTGATCTCGGCGAACTCTTCGGGGTGCAAGTACATTCGGGGCTGAATAAAAGTAGTTTATAATCTTGTCTGACGACCGAGGACTGGTCGGAGAAACGAAAATGCTTGTTCTACTCAAAGATTACAAAACCCAAGAACTTTTTGAGTTGACTTTGGTACTAAAGTTGTCTTGAAGGAAATCTCCTCCAGCGAAAAATTTTTAATAAGTTAGAATCCGTATGTCGTAAACCCCTTCCTTTACCGTTGGGTGAGGTCACAAGAACGGACCTCTTAGGGTCCCTGCCCCCTCGGACCACCCGACGGCAGATACCCCAGCGTGTCTCAGCCTGTGCCGACTTCACTGAATCGTCGTCATCGTCGTCCGTATGTCATATCTCACCCTTTATTTTGAGGGATTTCTGGTGAATTTCATACTATGAGGAAACTATTTAATATTTTTATTCGTTTTGAAGTATCTATTTATTTCTCTGTTCCATGAAAGTTCAAGTCCCATACAGACAAGAAACCTATCTTCTTGTCCAGTCACAAGAAGAAATCCCGTCACCATTTCGGGTTAGATTTAGGACTTTGTCAAAGAACTTCCTCTGAAAAGTTATCCCTTACTCCAGGATTCCTAGGAAGACCATATCAGAATAGTCTAGTATAGGTTTTGCATTCCAAGTTATTTTCTTGGATTTACAAATATGTTTTGTCAAGTAACCTATTCTGACACAAGGTATTGAGTTATGAAGTAATGGTGTCTACGGTACAGAAGTAATGAATCATTCCCGTTTTAAACTACACGATAATGAATGGACGTTGTGTAACGAACATTTCCTATCTTTTTTTGACTTGTGACACAAAACATATATAGGTATACACAAACTCGTCTGAGACCCTCTATCACTTCCTGTCCCTTCGAACCGTATGACGACAAGCACCCCAACGTTCTTAGTCTGTACTGAATCGCTGACCTGTTGTTGTATGTACATATTATTTTGACAATATATTTTTATTTCTTTTATTACAAATCTTTCCGACAAGTTTACCGTAACAACCTCCGTGACCCCCTAGTCTATTTCTCCTCCGTCACCTTCGTTTATATAGAACCTTCTAGAGTTTTATTGAGAAAATTTTGTTGTTCCGTCGACTTCGTAACTTACTCACAATCTTTTGTCTTCGTGTGTCAAAAACGATTCGTCCCTTACTGGGGTCATAACGTACGTCTCCTAAATACCAGAATGGTCTTTCCTTCCTGTCCCTTACGACCCCACCCCGCCTCCCTAGACAATTGTTCTATGACGGCTTTAGCGGACACGAACCACTTGTCTTTCGAAGGACTCACATCAACCACCTCATATACAAATAACGAATTTAGATAAAGTACATCTAATAAATAAATATTGAAATTTCTATTAAATTATATATTTTGGAGGAGACGTCTTTACACCCATAATTAAATGTTCGCAGTAAATAACGTGAATACCGACTACCTAACAATACTCAGTCTTGATTATTTGAACGTTCCTAAGTACCTTATAGACAGACCCTTTTTTTTTTTTTCCTCACAGAAGTACCAACGGTCCACTGGCGTAGACGGTCCTTTCGACTTCTGCCGACCCGGGCGCAGAACGACTCGACCCCCACCCCCCACTACTCGTCATCCCTCTTGTCATTTTACCCACTACTTATGGACGATCAACTCACCTATGACCGTCGTCATGCGACGGGTCCTGTTACAGACCGTTTCGCCTCTCGAAACCGATTTGGGCCAATGTGGGTGTACCTTCACGGACAAAATATCTTATTCGGTCCACTATGATTCCGTTGACCCAAAACAACTTTGTTTCGTCCGTGTTCTAAGTTGTTCGTCTTTTAACGACATCCGAAGTCCCAGACAAAAGAGAGACATCTATTTCTTAGAACAGAGGCACAAGGGTTCACCACAATCCGGTTCCTACAAATCTTTTTGTTCTCGCCGTCGGGTGGTCGAAAGGGCCTGTGTCTCTTTTGTGCAGATCAACTCAACCCACAAACGGGGTTCGGGAAACCTTCTACTCCAGTAAGAGAGACGTACGAGAATGCACTCCGCACGCCTCTTGGTGCATCAAGCGTAAACAGAAACTCATCTTTATCCTCGCGACTTCTCAGGGACGGTTGAGGGGGTGGCGAACGGCTCTCTTACTACCCGTTTGTACTTCCGTTCCCCGTAGACGGACGACCACTTCCCTCTCACTGTAGTGCCAACGGACCTTCCGTCTAAGTGTAAATTTAGACATAAAGGCCAAGTCTCTCCTTCTAAAGGTACACGGAAAAGTGTGTCGGAAGGTGAAGAAAAAAGAAAAAAAAAAAAAAAAACCGAACAAAAAAAGAAGTAAAGAAGGAAAGGAAGAGGGAGGGGTGGGATGTTTATGAGTGTGTGTGTATGTGTGAGCGTGAGTGTGTGGTTGTACAAGTGTTGTGTCAGAGAGAGAATGGAAGAGAGAGACCCAAGGGGGAACGACGAAACGATTTAGGACCAAAAGTTTGTTTTGGGGTCCGACTGGTCCTCTGTCTTCCCTGACACCCAATTCGCGACGGACAATGACATTAGTAAATAATCTGGACTTCAAACTAACCGGTTTAACCTAATTTACTTATAAGTCGTCCGTCTTCGACAGGACGGACCCTTGTAGTTTCGTCACACAGTCTGGGGTACTGGGCGTGACGATAGGCCGGGCTGTCTCGTCGCCGGTGACTACCGAAAATGTTCGTCCTGGGTCCGGAGTCGGTAGGAGCGTTTTCTGGAAAAACACTAACACATGGACGTTTCTATATGTATGTCCATTATTGGATTGACCCTTCTCTTAAACTTTCTCCTATCCATGTCCGTGTAATATCGACTTAGTGAACCGATATGTGGACTTTCACTGGCCGTGACAATTAGTTGATACGAGGTTATATTTGATTCTAAATTTTTAAGTGTAGATACCCTTCCTTCCGAGAAGGTCACATTTTACATAAGATACAACCTACAGAGAGACAAAACAGGGTATCGGTGTCTGTGGTGGGGAGAAGTCCGGGGACTGAAACGAGGATAATGTTTCTACAAACCCCCGTAAAATCAAGTAGAGACCGTCGTTCGATGTCTTATTCCTTGTCGTTGTGTAAGCTAAATAAGGTCTTCTATTTCTCCAAGTGAAATTCCTACGAATACCCGACCCGGACTCACCTTTTCAGTTTCTCCTTTAGAGACCCACGTTTGGTGTGGGAGAGTACCCAGTGCGCCAGGTAGGCAGTACAGATCAGACACATACATACCGAAAGTAAAATAAGGAAGGGAAGGAAGGAGGGACAAGGGAGAGAGGGAGGGGGCAGGGAGGAAGGGAGGTAGAGAGGGAGGAGGAAGGAAGGGGGAGAGAGGGAGGGAAGAAGGGAGGGACGGAGGGAGTTGCAGAGACAAAGGAGTTTGTTGAGTTGAAACCGTTGAGTCGGGAACGTGCACCGAGTGGGGACGAGGACCGGAGGAGAGAATTGACGACAGGTGGCGACCGACGTAGAGAAAGAGAACACAAGGGGTTGTGCAAAGGGTCTCAGTCTTCGACTACCTCCTTCAAGTACAAAGTTCTGTCGGACACAGCATGTCTCTGACGTCCAAAAGGGACCTAGTCCCCGAGGAGGGACCGAGGTAGTCGACACTGGCTTCCGTCTACTGGGGCACTTGTTTAGAACATCTCAAACCAGTCAAAGGAATTTTACCTCTGTATCCTCTAGCTGTCACGACCACCTGCTCACACTCGGATCTAATCCAGACACTCGTAGTGACAAAGAAAAGGTCACCAAACAGTGGATGCGTTGGGATGAAATTTTCCTGAAGTCTATTGTAAAAAGATCTTTACTTCTAAAAATCAACTGTTATGAATAAACCTTAAACACCAAATCGGTTATAAAGGAACCGGATCGTCTCTGGACGAACCTTTTATCACAGATAATCATGACTTTATTTAGTACACAGCCCCCCTCCCCTCTAAACTTTGAGAAGTGTTCGACAAGACAACAAGGGGAGTTCGTGAAATCTTCGTTGACCAAATACATATTTATTAGTTATACGATTAATGTTTATTCGAAATTGATGATTACTTTCGGGAATTGACTGTGGGTAGTGACGATTGATTCGTCGTGAAACAATAGGAATCAATCGAACTCCACAACGTGTTAGGACTCTAGTTACTTTGAGGAAATTTTGTAACTTATTAAGTAAGAGGGGGGTGTCACTGTAAAGAGGTAAAAGACACCAAGTCGTAGACATCTAAATAGTTGTACCTAGTACCCAGGACACTGTGACTTTTTTTAGGTGTGTCTTCATCTGGGGACATCAAGTCGTCAAGTTTAGGTAACAAGTTCCCAGTTGACATAAATGCATCGTGAATGAATAATTCATAATATTCATTAGATCTCTACTGTTGCGTATGTCCTCCTACACGTATCCAAAATACGTTTATGATGTGGTAAAATAAATTCCCTGAACTCGTAAAACCATAGATGTCTACAAGACTTGGTTAGGAGACACTTATAGTTCCTACTGACATATTTAATTCCTTATTTTTAGAGTAGGATCCCTGTCTCCCAAACACCCTTAAGAGATATGGAAGGGGAAGTTAAAACGAGACTTGGAATTTGGCGAGGTTTTTATTATTATTATTATTTTAACATCGTCAAGCAATTCCTTCTAGTTTGTTTTTTTACGTTCGTAGTATCTTTTAATTACGAGACTATACTCTTTGTTCTTCTCTTATGGAAAATAAAGGTAGTATAAAAAGATTTCAAACCAGTTTCCTTCCGTCAGTTTTCTCGTGATAAGTTACTTGTTTCGTTTAGTCCTATAATAAAGACTTCATGAAAAATTTCAAGAAAAATGAGAAGTCTTTCACTAAGGTTTTTTGTCTCTAATGATTTCCTTTGGTATGTCCTCCCAACGACTGTAACACTTCTACAAATCTACCGTCCTTCTTACGGAAGGTAACTGGATGTGTTTGTAGGTCCTGACGTCAAACCATCCTTTTTTAATCTCGTCCGTACCCCTATACGAGGTTTTATACAATAAGTTTGCCCGAAGGGAGTATCGAGTCAACCGTTTCTTCTAGGGGACTTCGTCTCTATCCGATGGTGAGGTCAGAAGAACCCGAAGGGAACACCGAGTCTGACATTTCTTAGACGGACGTTACGCCCTCTGGACCCAAACTAGGGACCTAACCCTTCTAGGGGACCTCTTCCCTTTCCGATGGGTGAGGTCATAAGACCGGACCTCTTAAGGTACCTGACATCAGGTACCCCAGCGTTTCTCAACCTGTGTTGACTCACTGAAAGTGAAAGAACAATAAGTTTTCACTTATGTTTTACTTGATAACGTGTTTTATTGTTTTATATTTTACCTTTTGTAAAATTTTTATTAAAATAAATAAAAAAGTTAAAACCGACACGACCCAGAAGTAACGACGCACCCGAAAGAGGTCAACGCCACTCGTCTGAAGAGTAACGTCACCGAAGAGCAACTCCTCGTGTCGACATCCCGTGCACCGAAGTCATCGACCCTGAGAGCCCGAGATCTCGTGTCGGAGTCATCAACACCGAGTACCCAAACCGACGAGGCTCCATACACCCTAGAAGGGTCTGGTCCCTAGCTTGTGTACAGAGGACGAAACCGGTCCGTCTCAGAAATGGTGACTCGGTGGTCCCTTTGGACTTTAGTAAAATTATACAAAGACGTCAAGATCCACCATGTTCCAGGCTTCTTCTTTACCGTCTACTGTGGACCAGTACCAGTTCATCACAGACTCGTACGACCGCTCAAAATCAAAGTTCTTACTGTCTGAACGAGTCATTCCTCCTCGAACTTCCGTCTTGTCGTCCTAAAACGCCGAAGACCTTGAACTCGCACCCAATCACGAGACGACAGTGGTAGACTCTTACAAATAAAACCTACTTCCTCAGGACGTGAAAGTAAAACGTGACCCAGGATGTTCGACATCTCAGTCAGAACAACCGCCACAAAGGAAGTGTCGCAGAACCTTGTGCTCTTGGTATTGGATTCACCAAGGTCCTATTATTGTTTCGTTTGTGCCTGAGGTATAAAGAAGGTCAAGACGGTGGAGTGAAGAAATCTCTTGATTTTTACCCTAGGATACCGGGAAGACTCACGAATTAAGTATGTCGGGTGTTAACCGGTTCCGGACTTTAAGGATCTCGTCACTGTTTCAGAAGTTAAAGTATTAATATTTGGTTTTAAAATTTTTAGTACCTTAGTTAATCAGTGTATTATTGGATTCGTTGGTTGTATCAGTACACAGTAATTAGTCATTTATCAAATTTCCAGATCACAGGGTAATGAGGTATAAATTTGTGTCTCTTTCCCTGAACCTTCCTGTCTCTTCTCCCTTTCACCGCACTTCCCCTTCCCCCTATGACGTCCCTCCCCCACAGAAGTAGTGAAGTGTCAAAAACGGAAATTAAGAAAGAGCGACTACGTAAGTCAAGACGGTCGGAACGAACGGAATTGACTACTTCTTCAGAAAATTGTACCGTCAAAGTATTCCTCCCCTCGAACTAGAGGTAATGTCACCAACAAAGTATAGAAGTTTCGACGACAGAGGGATTACCACCCTGACGGGAGAAACTGGAGGACACACAGACACATAATCAGAGAGTCAGAACGGGTTGAGAAACGCTGGAGTACCTGACCTCGGGTGATCCGAGGAGACAGGCACCTTAAGAGGTCTGTTCTTACGACGACGACGACGACGACGACGACGATTCAGTGAAATCAGCACAGGCTGAGACACGCTGGGGTACCTGTCGTCGGGTGGTCCGAGGGGACAGGGACCCTAAGAGGTCCGTTCTTGTGACCTCACCCAACGGTAAAGGAAGAGGTCACGTACTTCCACTTTTCACTTTCACTTCAGCGAGTCAACACAGGCTGAGGGTCGCTGGGGTACCTGACGTCGGGTGGTCCTAGGAGGCAGGTACCCTAAAAGGTCTGTTCTTATGACCTCACCTAACGGTAAGGAAAGAGGTCCCCTAGAAAGACCGGGTCCCGAACTTGGTCCCAGAGCGCGCAACGTTCGTCTAAGAAGTGGTAGACTCGGTGGTCCTTTCGGAGTCGGATAGAAACATGATCACTTTCTGGTCACGTTCCAACAGGAGTGCGGGGGACAGTTAAGTCCCATACTTAGACCCGGGTGTCTGAGAAGGACCTTCACACACGACCAACCACTACCTGTTGAGAACACCAGTGTCTCGAAAGAAATGTCCACTATTGTATCTGAGAGAGGCCACACTGACGAAACTAAGGTGACTTATTATCCGAGACGAGGTGGACTAATCTTCCGAGAGGTAAAGACGACCTTCTTACAGACGAAAGATTTAGTAAGATCGTCGAAGTAGGACACTCTCGGTAATCACATCGTCTGTGGAACAGATTCTTCCACTTCCGGAAGGTGGACTTCCGGAAAGTAGAGGTGTTGGTCCCCCTCCTACTCGTCCGGTAACACCTATCACCCACGACCGGGTCTGCACCGGTGGACCGACCCCGGTCCGACGCGTAGGTACGGTCTGAAGGAACGTCGGTCATCCAGACGTCAGGGCTGAAGTAGTGTTAGATCATCTTCCTTACACACACGAGAAAAGGAGGTGAAGACAGAAGAAACAACGGGAATCGTACTAATTCACAGATCGTAGAACGTTTTGTTTACTTGTTTGAATCAAGAACGGAAATAAGGAGATTTTCTTGTGTCAGTTGTTTCTGACACTGTATTGTTAGTAACTGAACATCAACGAAGAGCTTGGACTTTCAGTTTATAAGAGGTCGTTTGCGTCGGATACAGATATGTAATACATGACTAATTATTCACGAGAGCACCAACAGACACGACACGATCCGACACAGTCAGCATAGGTTGAGAGACACTGGGATACCAGACATCGGGTGGTCCGAGGAGATAAGTATCCTACGAGGTCCGTTCTTATGAGTTTACCCAAAGGTACGGGAGGAGGTTCCCTAGAAGGGTTGGGTCCCTCGTTTGGAAGCAACTTTCTGTCCCAGAAATGGTGATTACGGTGGACCCTTCGGGGTACCAACATATCTACGATCATATAAACTCAAAGTCGACAAGGGACTCCATTTGGTAGTGTAGACTTCTCACTATTTAGTAATTATCTCCTCGATAATACCAAAGTAAGATTGAAGTCACAAGATTTTGAGGGACCACTGACCTCAATATGACAAAATGATCAGAGGCTCAGTAATACCTATTTTACAACCGTTAAAGATCAAATCTCTCACGATTGATAGATTGAAGTTTCTTTTATGAGGAAACACCGTTAATAGTCACGACCATCAATTCGTCGTAGTACCCGTTTACTTTAAAGTAATAGTAGAACTTTACAGTAAAAAGAAAAGTCACGCCCAAAAAAAAAAAGAAAAAATGATATACTGTAAATCGTAAGGACGATCTTTCATTGTAGTGACGAACTATATTACACACTAAAAGAGAGGAAAGGACAGGTGAGTATTGGTTCGTGGTCCTACTAGTGTACCCTTCACTAGAGGGAGTTGAGACGTAAAACCGCCGACAACCTGTGAAAGGGTGATACAACGAATATAGGATCAAAGATTGAGAATTATCGAAAAATTATGTAGAGACATTTTAGGTCTTCAATGGACACTGAGGAAGGACTGAAAGGAGTAGATTCGATAACAGTTAACAATAACTGACACGAGTGGAAACGAGGAGTATATATTGGGGAGGAGAGGTATGGACAACAAGAACGGCATCAAGTCTGGTAGAGACGAAGGGATTGGACACAGTCATCGAAGATCTGACTAAAGAGAGGACGTATTTAGAAGGGACCAAGTTTCTAAGGGAGAGGTAAGACTCAGGGTGATGTAGGACAGACCAAGACAGAACGAGTGTTTTGGAGCCCTCGAGACGTACCGGGTACGTGTCTCGCGTCTAGGGTGATTTCGTGGACAGGTACTACGAGACGCTAGGTCGAGGTCGATGGTACGAGGGAAGTATCAGGACCTGAGGTCGGTCTGTGTCCATGAGAAAAAGGTACGGAACGGAGGTGTTGGGAGAAGGTCACGAAAACAAGTTCGACGAAGGAAAAAGACTTCGGCGAGAACAGTAAGTCAGTGGTTCAACATAGGCTGAGAAGCTCTGGTGTACTTGACGTCGTCCGGTCCGAAGGGACAGGGAGTGGTGGAGGGTCTCAAACGGGTTTAAGTACAGGTAACTCAGCCACTATGGTAGGTCGGTAGAGACCTCACGAAAGGGGATTAGTAGTGTCTAGGGTAAGACAGACGAGAATTCTAGGTATCGAAGAAGTCCTCGGCAGGGACGAAGAGGTTATCCTTACGTAAAGAGGAAGGAGACGTGCGGGTAATGGTAACTAAACAAAGAGGCCTGTGAGGAATGAAAGACATAATAAAAATATATAAAGGACCATCGGGTATTTGATGGACTTCCATCCTAGATACTAATAGAGGTAAGGTGGGTCTCAAGAAATAAGCCCCGGAATTTGTTTGAGTCATGAACGGTTAAGTACAAACGATTTAATTATTGAGGTAAAGGTCAGATACTTACCGAAACCTCAACTAATTGACAAAATTCAATTTTCTTTCGATAATACCCGTAGTGTTACAGTCTCTTTTTCCATAGTTATTTCTCTTTTCACTTTCACAATAGTGAGTCAATACAGACTGACAAACGCTGGAGTACCTGACATATCGGGTGGTCCGAGGAGACAGGGACCTTAAGAGGTCTGTTCTTATGATCTCTCCCAACGGTAAAGGAGGAGGTCCCCTAGAAGGACTGGGTCCCTAGTTTGGGACCAGAGGGAATAACGTCCGTCTAAGAAATAACTGACTCGGTGGCCCCTTCGGGGAGTTATTTCTCTGTCCTTCCGTTTTTCTTGGGACAACCTACTTCTAGTCTCATCATCATATTTGATGATAGGTATGTGTGTCTCTATGTTTTTATATGTATAGACATATATTTACCCAATCATACGTACGTATTTAATGATTATGGATCGAGGTAGACGACTCTTCCGATCTTCGTTCTTCGAGTGAGTCGTAGGTATAGAACAAAGATTTGAGATAAGAGGTTATTTCCCTTGGTTCGGAGGAACCTCTTCGTCAATATAAAGTCCCGAGTCCGTCCCTTTTGTGTTTTGTTTGGACCTTGTAGAAGATCACGGTTCTTTATTCCTTTGTGAGGAAGGTTTTCTGTTCTCGAACAGCTTTCTTGTGTCCTCAGCTACACTCACACAAGGATCACTGGTTTCAACCCGTTTCAACACAAGGATCACTGTTCAACCCGTCTTTCTATTTCTATCATGACTTAAAATTGGATGTCTTACTTTATTTATAGTTCCTAAGGTATGACTAATATTTTTTGTACCTCTTCACTGCTAAGAAGAAATTCGTCTTAAGGTCTATTATTTACACCTTCCTTTGACCTTTTGTCTTAGTGGTAATCCGTTTGTGGTGTCAGCACTAACAAATTCCGTTCTAGGTGTCTACACCCATTTTAATCACCCGTTGTATATTCCTCTTTACCCTAAACATATCACAGTCGTATAGAGGAAGTTCTGTGAAAAGGTGATATTTCCCTTTCTGCCACTTTGAAATGTGACCTTTTTATTCTGTGGTAAAATTGGTTCACTAGTACCCTTTGTCGTCGTCACTAGTCGGTACGACTGTAGTACTTGGGGAACTATACTACGCGGTTGATATTGTGTTGCAGTAAAAACATCATAAGAACGATTTTTCCGCATTCAAGTAAGGTCAGTACTTTTTTTACAATCCGTTCGGGGTTTACTCCCTGGAAGTCGTCTTACTGCCAAGTCATGAGAAGCTTTCACAGTTCCGGTTCCTTCTGTACCCTTCCTTTTCTGATTCCTTTCTATTGTCGAGCAACGTAACACTCTAGTAAGACCTACCCCAGGACGTTATCCTTTTTCTATAATCACATTTTTTACCACTTTAAGTTTATTCCAGACATTAAATTAATTATTATATCGTACCTATAATAAAAGGACAAGGACTATTAGTACGATACCAATTCCTTCTGTACTTGAAATTCCTTTCGTTACATTTCCCATTCTTCGTGAAACATGATAAAAACGGTAAAAAGACATCCAGTTTTTATCAAATTTTAATTTCCTTGAAAAATTTCCCTCCGATAATCAGTAATTATAACATTTGTGAAAAATTAGTTTCTACTAGGTTTGACGGAAATTAGTTTCAATTCGTCAGTTTGTAGGAAACATCAGAAAGATCAGTAGTAAGAAAAGGAACAGAATGTAGAGCAAAGGTTAAAAAAAAAAAAAAAAAAAAAAACTATATATCCAGATCGTCGGACACGTTTTTCGATAAAGGAAGGCCAGTCTACGATATCTTGTATACGGTAGAGACATACACCTACGAACCCAAAAACTCAACTGACCCCGAGACAGACTTTAGAGAAGACTGTTGTACTACATTTGTCGTCGGAAAAGAGGTGACGGACCTGGAAGGGTAGTGGGACCCCTCAAGAGACTCGTTCTTGTCTCCGACGGGAGACACGAGGACGCGAAAGACGTAGGAGGACAAAGAAGAACGTAATACCGAACCGTCTCTCGAGTTCTAGAGGTAGGCTTCTACTGACTTGACTATGTCATGAGTGAAGGAAACGGGAGACACGCAAGAAGAAAAGGTCACTTGGTTAGCTGTATGAAAAATTTTTTTGCAAAATAAAACCTATACAAGTTTGTATCCGTTCTTTATCTTCTAGTATTTTGGAAACAGTTGAACGAGAAGTGGTCTGTCCACGACAAAGGTTCCCACAGTTGTGACCAGAGAGAAGACGTACCACTCCTACTTCCACTGGTGTGACCGGGGTCAAGAATGTGAAACAAGTGTGAATAAAAATGTGAGAACCAAACCCCTGACACGGGACATAGAACCGATGAAATAGAATTGTCATCCTCGTTGACAAGGTCACGTCCCTGAGTGTTTTTAAGAGAGAGAGTGGAAAAACGTGTCACGTCTAACTCCAGTAAAGACACCTCTGATTATTTTCTCCCCGGAGATCGATAGCCGAACACACGTACACACGATTCAGTGAAGTCAGTACAGGTATCGGGTGGTCTGAGGAGACAAGTGCCCTAAAAGGTCCGATCTTATGATCTCACCCAACGGTACGGGAAGAGGTCCCCTAGAAGGGGTGGCTCCATAGTTGGGGGCAGAGAATATAGAGAACATAACCGTTCGTCTAAGAAACGGTGACCGTGGTGGATCTTTCGGGTTTATAAACGAATCCCCGGGTTTAAATTAAATACGAAAGTGAGATTAGAGTTTCAGTGAAAAACCAGATTGTCAAATTAAGAAGATTACCTTTGATTTTAGCACTTCCTTTTTCCCATTACTTTCCAGTGTGTTGGTCCCAAGAAGGTCAACAATTAGACTCAAAAAGGTAGTAGTTATTGAGTCCAAATTCTTAGAACCCAAAATAAGGTTTGTTTCGTAAAATCGTTAAAAACCATTCACTACTATATTTACCTATGACTTTACTCTATTTATTCTACGAGGAAAGGACTCACATTCTCTAAAAATGTAGACATAGGTTCATACTATAGTTTCCCACTTTCGATGTGGAGAAACTCTTTTCGTCATAAACCCTCACTTCGGACGGTCTACTACTTTCATGTGAAACCCTATTGACTGAAGTTACCAAAAGTATTAGCAGATTGTCAAAATGCTATCCTATACTCGAAGTAAAGTACCACCACTCTTCCCTATGGTACAGAACCCAACCCTATTGTTTGAAGTTCTACAAACGTACTTCTCTTTTAAAGTACACAATGTTTAATCCCCTTTTTCCCTTTTACAACAATACATTTATCATCCTTTCCATCTCTAAAGTCTCTAATAAGAAATATATAAACTCAATTTTGTCGGAGTCACATGTGTGTTTCTTCGTTAGTTTTCTTCTCCTTTTAGGAATACAGGTGGACATTAATAACAGAGATGAAACTAGTAGAGTCTGAGCGATAGCTGTCGGACAAGAGAAAATGGTATGAAGAGGTAGAAACGTCGTCTGAAAGAAAGACACTAAAATCATGTGACGTCGACGACAGAGACCTACTCTCAGTGTGACACCCTCGGGTCTCTAAAACACTCAAAGACACAGACCTCTCTCTTATTTTCTCGTCCAACTTTTACAAACCCCAGCGATAGCGAAAAAATTTTAAAGTACTATTATAAGTTTGTGATTCTTCTTTTTTCTTTTGCATTACAAAGATGACTCACCTCTATCAAGTACAGAACAACTCTTTGTTCAGATCGTAAGGAAGTCTCGAATCTGAGACCTTTATGTCGTTCCACCATAGAGTTCTGTCAAGTATTCAGAGGATTTACATAACCGGACAATAGAAAACGTTCCAAGAGAAGAAAGGATTATTTATCACTATTCGTTGATTGATGGAAAAAAAGGGGGATTGGTTTCTTTAATTTGTCGGTTGACTATTGTTTTTTGTTCCAACCATTGTATCCTGTGATACTCAATAGTTTTTTTAATAGATGAGTTACTTAAATAAATGATTCTTCTTCGTTTTAGTGTCTGGATCTCTTGTTTGAGTACCAACCCCTCTCCCCATTCCTCCCCATCTCTCTATCCCTCAAGTACTAACTGTACATGCGTCAAGTTAAGTCAGTAAGTCAGCACAGACTGAGAAACGTTGGGGTACCTGGCGTCGTGTGGTCCGGAGGGACAGGTAGTGGTTGAGGGTCTCAAATGGGTTTAAGTACAGGTAACTCAGTCACTACGGTAAAGTAGGAGACAGTAAGGGAAGAGGAGGTGGAAGTTAGTAAGGATCGTAGTCCTGCTCAGTCAAGAAGTGTAGTCCACCGGTTTCATAACTTCAAAGTCGAAGTTGTAATCAGGAAGGTCACTTGTGAGTCCTGACTAGAAATCCTACCTGATCAACCTAGAGGAACAACAGGTTCCCTGAGAGTTCTCAGAAGAGGTTGTGGTGTCAAGTTTTCGTATTTAAGAAACCGTGAGTCGAAAGAAATGTCAGATTGAGAGGGTAGGTATGTACTGATGACCTTTTTGGTATCGAAACTGATCTGTCTAGAAACAGTCGTTTCATTACAGAGACGAAACATTATACGACAGATCCAACTAGCATCGAAAAGAAGGTTCCTCGTTCACGGAAAATTAAAGTGCCGAGATCAGTGGTAGACGTCACTAAAACCTCGGGTTTTTTTATTTCAGTCGGTGACAAAGGGATAGATAAACGGTACTTCACTACCCTGGTCTACGGTACTAGAAGCAAAAGACTTACAACTCGAAATTCGGTTGGAAAAAGTGAGAGGAGAAAATAAAAGTAGTTCTCCGAAAAATCAAGAAGAAGTGAAAGACGGTATTCACACCACAGTAGACGTATAGACTGTAATAACGACAAAGAGGGTCGTCAGAACTAGGGTCGAACACGAAGTAGGTCGGGTCGTAAAGAGTACTACATGAGACGTATATTCAATTTATTCGTCCCACTATTGTATGTCGGAACTACATAAGGAAAAGGATAAACCTTGGTCAGACAACAAGGTACAGGTCAAGATTGGCAACGAAGGACTGGACGTATATCTAAAGAGTTCTCCGTTCAGTCCAACAGACCATAAGGGTAGAGAAAGTCTTAAAAGGTGTCAGATAACACTAGGTGTGTCAGTTTCCGAAACCGTATCAGTTATTTCGTCTTTATCTACAAAAAGACCTTGAGAGAACGAAAAAGTTACTAGGTTGTCTACAACCGTTAAACTAGAGACCAAGGAGACGGAAAAGATTTTGGTCGAACTTGTAGACCTTCAAGTGTCGTAACGTATTTTACCTATTGGTTGTTCCTGGATAGAATATCGTATCCCTTCATTGATATAAATCATAGGACACTGTTTGGCATTACCTCTTCTACTTTTTCTTACACATATACGTATTGACTTAGTGAAACGACATGTAAATTTTGATTGTGTTGTAACAATTAGTTGATATGTGGTTATATTTTATTTCTCTTTTCTCGTATAATATCAAAAGGTATTTTTCAATAATTATAGATGGAAAATTATTTGATCCCTTCGTGGATTTATAAAGATCTTTCAAAAGGTATTGTTTCAAAAGTTTAGAAATTTTTAATGAAACCGTGAATTTCCTACATCGGAGACACACACACACACACACATAGAATTCACCTTGTGAAGTAAGGGCCTTCACGTTCTATTCGTTCCGTAAAAGACATTAAAAACCTTCCCAAAATGGTATCACGAGAGTGGGTATAAAAGTCCGGACTCTATTCCACCGTCAAGGCACTTACAATTCAGTCTTTCGGTTCCTCTTCCGTTCTTGGTTTACGTGGTCGATACCGAATACATTTTAGTCATCATGCACTGGACCACAGTTGTCAATACCTGTAACTTCCGATGACAGAAGGACTCAACGGTATTGACAAGGACCAGTTACTGTCTGTCCTCAAGTCCGGACGCAGGGCGGGACGTCAGGCCGGCCGGTCGGTGCGACGACCGGACGACCTGGAAATCATGGACCAAGGGACGGTGGACCTCGGGCCCCCACACCGTCGACCTAAAAAAAAGATATCGTTCACGTCACCCATTGTTTTTCCGTTCAGTCCCCACGTTCCGACCCCGGAGACAAGGTCCTTGATTCACACACGACCAGACCTCCGACGCATTTCTGAACGCCTACTTGATGAAAAGTCACACAATAGGTATTAATGGACAGACCTTGAGATACCACTAATCTCGAGTGAATGTGGTGTCTGAGGGAAATCTTGAACACGGGGTAGTCGGTACTTTCCTGTCGCAATAGGAAGGCGCGCAACGTAACCCAACGACGACGGACTCCGACTGTCGTCGAGTCGAGGTAGAACCGACGTAGGGAACACGGTCCTTGGAGCCCCTTGTCTGTCCCTAAACCGTTTTGAGGACCGTTTGCCTGCCGTGGGGTCACTCGAGACACACATCGCAAAGAATCGTAACGGCCCGTATAGGCGTCGACGGAAGAGGGCCTTTATTCCCGGTAACGCCCCGTCTAAAATTTACTTTTCGTCTCTTTTCATTTCTCTTTGGCTTCAGGTCTTGAATTATCTCCCGAAAGGTTTTGAAAACGAAATTCAGAACACAAGGAAAGGGAATGAGAGAGGCTGAATCGGTTCCGTCTTTTGGTTAGGTAACGGAATAGCTGACTATAGTAATCGGTCTCCAATCCCTGGGTGGTTGGAGAGACTTCGGCTCGGAAGAGAGCGACCATATAATAGGGAGATTCTAAAAACGCACACGAGAGAGAGATAGCGGAAACTATACCATTACTAGATCGTGTTATTTTCGGAAAAAAAAAAAAATTATACTCACGAATTCCTTAATTTCCACTTTCTCTCCACGTCCTACAATTCTTCCTACCGTCAAACAGTAATTTTTTATTTATTCATATGGGGAACCTTATTTTTTTCCTTCCTTCTATTTCCAACGGTTTCACCGTCCTGTCCGCCCACAGAGGCGTCTCCGCCCTCGGCCCCAAGGATTGTCCGCCCGAGTCCCGCGGAATTGCACCGCGTGCACGAGGGAGGCCGGGGAGTAACTAACGGGAGACGGGATGCGTCTGGCCGGACGGCAGTTCGGAACACAGGAGGTGCACTACGACTCGGCTTAGTCTAAAAGGAGAATCAACAAGCTAGTTTAAAAGGAAGGATCTCGAAGCTTCCGTGTGAACCCTTGTAGAGGATTAACGGAGGGGCGTGACTTGACGACTATGGAAATAACCTAACCGTATCCCAAAGTCTCCTGACACAAATTGTACGTCACTCGGCGTCGTTACGTTTGTCGGGGTCACAAATTTGTTCGTAGGTAATCCGGTCCTTTGTTCCGCCACGGTTGGGTAAACCACGCGACATCGCGACCGTCGAACTCCACGCGCCCCACCGCCCCCGCAGGCCCACCCTCTCCTCTTCCCCCTGTTTAGCGTTACAGTCTTTTTGTCGTCTAAGACGTGCCTTCTCCCCCACGTCCCACCCCCCTCCCCCTCTCTTTACAACATCGACCCCTGTACACGTTTTGAGTAATTATAGAGTAATACAATCTTAACGTTAGAGGGGCGTCTATCCGCAATTGTACACGTCACGGTCTCCTTCCCGAAACCCTTTCGTCGATTGCCGGGGGTGGAGGCGGAAAAAACGTTCGGGGTCGTTCGAGAGGTGCGAACAAAACGTGACTCCCTCACCACCACAACTTAAACACTCCCTTCCGACACTCGTTTGGGGTTTCCTCGCTATCTCTTGCTACTACGCCATCTCACTTCACTCCCTTTTGACTTGTCAAACATTTAATGTTTCACTGGGCGGAAGGTTCCGCGACGGCCCGGTCACTACCTTTCCCGCCCCGCAACTGGCCTTCGGACCTTTCCTTCTGGACCCAGAAGTCATCCTCGACAGGGTCTCGATCCACACTCCTTACCACCTATCTGCTCGAGGTTTAACTCTGGGAGCGTCTCTTCCACCGTGAACGGGGGGCTCAAATTGGTCACGAGGGACCCTAGTCGATCCTGTCGTACTCCATGTCTCCTCTCTCCTCTGTCTCCCCTTTATTTCTCTTCTTTTAGCCCGTCCCCTAAGTCGGGCACCCTAAACCCCCCGACGTAAGAGTCGACGACTTCCTTCTTTACTGTTGGGTGAGGTGATAAGAACAGACCCTTTAGGGTACCTGTCTCCTAAGACCGCCCGACGTCAGGTACCCCAGTGTTCTGGATCGGAGATTTCATGGTGGTAGTAAGAGTCGTCGTCGGTAGACGAGGAAAACCACTCCCACCTCGTTTCTGTTCCACTGTTTCGTCTATATTTCTTCTAACCTCCCCCCTCCGAAAGAAACGAGTCTAGACTGGATCGACCCGGGTTTGGGTAGGTCCGAAGTTGGGTCCCTAATTTAGGACCATACGATCCGAGACATTGGGACCGGGTTTGACCTGGGACGGGGAGACGTCATTGGGGTCCCCGAGGTCGTCGGTCCGTCGACGGAGTATCCTCCTGTTCAACCTCGGTACAAGACGTCTTTGATGTTGAAAGGGTGACTGTGAATTAGGATAAGACAATTTCCTAGTTCACAAAGAGAGTCGGGAGTTGGGCATACACAGGAGACAGGTCTTCACTTTCCACCACTGGCGGGGAGATCGTTTCTGAATGTGTTGTCTTACCCGGTTTTATGTTGGTACACACCCAAAACATAGTGATCCCGGCGAGTTTCATTAAGTACAAGGGCAGGAAACTCTTATAGGGTAAAGACGGAAAAACAAAACGAAACGAGAATAAAGATGGAATCTTTAAAGAAAGACGTTTGTA
This sequence comes from Capra ibex, assembly GCA_006410555.1. NCBI lineage: Eukaryota > Metazoa > Chordata > Mammalia > Artiodactyla > Bovidae > Capra > Capra ibex. Next base: position 49,099,580 of record SJYO01018169.1, on the reverse strand, counting down.
GATGGTAAGTCCAAGACAAAGATCATATTCACCCGTGTCCGTGTGGGTCTCCAGGTGTCCCTACAGAGGGTGCACCTGTAAGACCTTTGTCGTCTACTTCCTCGTGTACTGGAACTACCTACAGGACCCTTCACTGTCCCGACCGAAAGTTCATACCCAATCCTTCTGGAAATACCAATGTGAAGTAAGACCGAATTGTGTTATAAGGTATTTTCATACCTAATAGGTGATTGATTTTCCACTTTCTCAATTAAAGTAGTAACTCTCGACAAAGACAAGGAAAACCTTCTTTCCTTTTTGTTTTGGTGGCAGGACAACCGGTAATCAAACAATACACGATACCACGGGCATTACTTGTAAATTTTTATTTACATAAACTAGTAGTGTTGGTCCAAATAAATCCGATCTTTATGTCAATACCGATGTTTACAACGACTCCTTGTAATTCGTTCCGAAAAATACCACACCGGAAACATCATTTTTATCAGTTTAAGTCTGAGAACACATAATTTTAGATAAGAAAGTTGATGTGTCGAAACAGTTTGGTTCGTTCTCAGTATTCTTATCTCGAGTCTTTGTCGAGTTGACGACATTTAAAGTATCGGTTTACATTCTTTTTTTATACGGAATACGACAAATGTACCACTGAAGGGGTTTGAACTACAGTAATTTTTTTTATTTTGTCCTGTTTTTTACTTAACAATGCTTATCGTCTACTCTGAAGATCCGAATTGAAGACACACATTCGTACCACCCGGGGACAGTACCCCACACATCGTAAGGTGTTCCAGAACGGACAAATACAGACCCGATGAAGAGGGGGAGACAACAAAAGTCACCACCATCGTTCTGGGTGTGCTTAAACACGAGAAGTGCGACAGTAAAGAGTTGTAGGTTTGAGGAGATAAAGTCTAAGGAAACGAAGGGAAAGTCCTTCTTTCTCTTACCTTCAATTCACGGTCGATTTGAAAGATGGATTGGTTTTTTAATACTGTAGGTTTAACGGGTAAACTCCTCTTTTCCTCTTACTATGTCGTCTTAATGTCGAGTTTCCTTTTACCCTAAAGTGAAAGACAATTGTTCTTTTTCGCTTAAGGATCGAGGAAAGTCCGAAAACGGTACTTATTTTCGAATTTCACTTTATAGTCTTTTAGTTCCTACTCTACCTTGAATCTCTCTAGAAAGGAAAGGTAAGGGGAAGAAGTTATCTCTGGTATAGATTTAGTAGGGTCTACCGACAAGATAAAAATTTCTAGAGGTCTTTTCCTCTAAGATGGTGGAGGAGTCATTGGGTAAGGTCGTAAAGAACGAGGAGAGTCGGTCTTATCAAAAAGGACTCTCGGGTTCCTCCTTCTTTTTTTATACGATAGGATCCGAATCCCTGAACCGAACAAAGAGAGATCCTAACATGGGGAGCCACCTGTGAGGTACCGTACCTATTACAGACAGAAGTCGGTTTTTTCTAATAAAAAAAAATTAGAAACTGAAATATAAACACTCGAAGAACACCCCCCCGGTACCTTTTAAGAAACTCCTGGACGACACATGTGTTGGGACAGGATCCATTCTCCTACTTGTTCCTTCGTATAAACAAAATCAGATTACGTTGTTCCAGTGTGTGTCGGAGTCTCGGCTGGCAGACATGACTAGTCTGAACGAGGATGTCGGTGAGTGGGTACGCAAGCAAGAAAGTAAGACTTTCGTGAATGACTGGAGTAGGTACCGGGTCAGGGACACGGGCTGTGACCTGTGTGTGTGTAGTCCGTTGTCGTACCCGATCCAGGAATGCGAGTCACTCGATGTGATTCTACCCCCTTCTTGTGGTTCGGTTTTCATTCTTCTTCCTACCACTATTCAACGCTATTCTCCAGATTTCCTTTATGTTGTCACCATACGAGTTCACATCCGGCCCACGTCGAGTGACTCTGTGTCACCGGTCTCTGTCGGAAAGACTCAACTATGAACACGACCCTAGACTTCCTACTCGTTCTGGACTCTCCTCGTCGAAGTTCCACCTCTCCTTCGTCCATACCTACGTCTCCTCCTCTCGTCCTCCTCTCCGGGCACACCGGTCTCGGGTCCATCTCCTCCCTCCGACCGGATTGTGCTCGCACCTCCGGGGTCCCGTAGATTGTGGAAGGTCCAGTACTGGGACTCACACTGAAATTCTCTTACCCTTAGATATCGTCCTGAAATCTGTCGTTCTGGTTGGATCTGTCGCATAATTTTTCGTCTCCGTGATGAAACAGTTGTTTCTAGGTAGATCAGTTCCGATACCAAAAAGGTCACCAGTACATACCTACACTCTCAACCTGATATTTCTTTCGACTCGCGACTTCTTAACTACGAAAACTTGACACCTCTTCTGAGAACTCAGGGAACCTGACGTTCCTCTAGGTTGGCCAGGTAGGATTTCCTCTGGTCAGGACCCATAAGTAACCTTCCTGACTACAACTTCGACTTTGAGGTTATGAAACCGGTGGACTACGCTTCTCGACTGAGTAAACTTTTCTGGGACTACGACCCTTGTCAACTCCCTTCCTCCACTTCCCCTACTGTCTCTACTCTACCAACCTACCGTAGTAGTGCAGTTACCTGTACTCAAACCCCATTTGAGGTCTTCAACCACTACCTGTCCCTCCGGACCACACGACACCAAGTACCCCAGCATTTCTCAACCTGTGCTGACTCACTGACTTGACTTGACTTGACTCTGTCGTTCTGTAGGAGACTACTCATCAAACTTTGATAAGGAGATCAACGAGCACCGTTTATGTAACCTTTCTGGTATCCACCCTTCGTTCCAATGTCAATCCGTCTCTCGGATTGTCAGGGTCCCTCTTCCGACCACCCCCATCCCGTCTGAGTCTGTTCCTCCATCTACCCGTTCCAAAACGACTTTTGTGTCTGTGTTGTAAGACCCATGTCCAAATGGGGTAAAATTCCGTTGTTTTATGTATCTTTAATTTTCAAAATTTTTTCTGACTAATAGGAGGAATATTTTACTAAGTGGTATTTCTAGATAATATACTTCCTTCCCTTGTACACATACGTAGAAACTGATATTTAAAATTATTCTCTATATTTTAGAATTATCTAGTACCTTAATCTTCCTGAGCATCTCCAGTAAAAGAGGATGGAAGGTGGGTTATTTCTTAGGGAAAATGTTTAGGGACCGTCTACTTGTACGTTGTACCATACGTTTGACTTCCCTGTCCTCCTAGAATCGGAGTGTCCCTTCGGGTAAGATAAAAGTTAGAGAGATTAGTAAAAATTTTCAAGGAGGAATGTCTCTCCGACTAAAGAAAGAGGGTCATTAAAGGTTACGAACTGGAATCACGGTATAAGACCTCAATGTATCTAATTTGATTAGGTAAAGGATGTATCGTCACCAGTGGGTAAATTTCTCCTCGAGACCGTAAGGATGAGGGGTCAAGAAGAGGAAGAGACCGTTTTTTTTTTTTTTCTGAACCAAGGAAGTAGACAAAGAGTGTACTATGCCAACGACCCTGGAAGAGACGGGACCAGTACAGGAGAACGACGGGTTACTCTTACTCCTGAGACCTTGGTTCGGGTCGGAAGGTCGACGGTGCTCACATCTTATTCGTGTCGAAGGGACCTAGACCTCTTGTACGTAAGTAATTACGTTGGACCTGTACGTTTTCGTGTACCAAAACTTGAAACTTCTTTGACTTCAACGAATGTTCCGTCCGAGAGGAACTGGAATAGACAATGACATGTGAAAACCTCCTAGAATTTGGTGTGACTCTTACATTACTTTCAAAATTTAGGAGAAAGGACTTTATTTCCGTATATTGGTGTCCTAAGACGTATATTAAAACCCCCCAACAGTCTTTAAGATTTTAGGTGAAAATACATTCAAGTCAAGTCAGAGAGTCAGTCCAGGCTGAGAAACGTTGGGGTACCTGACGTTGTGCGGTCCGGAGGGACAGGTAGTGATTGAGGGTCTCAAATGAGTCTGAGAACAGGTAACTCAGTCACTACGGTAGGTTAGTAGAGTAGAAGACAGCAGGGGAAGAGGAGGGTGGAAGTTAGAAACGGTCGTAATCTCAGTCAAGAAGGGGAGTCCACCGGTTTCAAAACCTCAAAGTCTAAGTCGTAGTCAGGAAGGTTAGTTATAAGTCCCGACTAGAGGAAATCTTGACTGACCAACCTAGAGGAACGACAGGTTCCCTGAGAGTTCTCAGAAGAGGTTGTGGTGTCAGGTTTTCGTAGTTAAGAAGTCGTAAGTCGAAAGAAATATCAGGTTGAGAGTGTAGGTATGTACTGGTGACCTTTTTGGTATCGAGACTGATCTGCCTGGAAACAACTGTTTCATTACAGAAACGAAAAATTATACGTCAGATCCAACCAGTATTGAAAAGAGGGTTCCTCGTTCACAGAAAATTAAAGTACCGACGTTAGTGGTAGACGTCACTAAAACCTCGGGGGGTTTTATTTCAGACTGTGACAAAGGTGACAAAGAGGTAGATAAACGGTACTTCACTACCCTGGTTTACGGTATTAGAATCAAAAGACTTACAACTCAAAATTCAGTTAAAAAAGTGAGAGGAGAAAGTGAAAGTAGTTCTCCGAGAAATCAAGAAGTGAAAGACGGTATTCCCACCACAGTAGACGTATGGACTCCAATAACTATAAAGAGGGCCGTTAGAACTAAGGTCGACACGAAGTAGGTTAGGTCGTAAAGAGTACTATATGAGATGTATATTCAATTCATTCGTCTCACTGTTAATCATCGGAACTGCGTGAGGAAAGGGCTAAAGCTTGGTCAGACAACAAGGTACAGGTCAAGATTGACAACGAAGGACTGGACGTATGTGTAAAGAGTCCTCCGTCCAGTCGACCAGACTATAAGGGTAGAGAAAGTCTTAAAAGGTGTCAAACAACACTAGGTGTGTCAGTTTCCCAAACCGTATCAGTTATTTCGTCTACAAAAAGAGCTTGAGAGAACGAAAATACTACTAGGTTACTTACAACCGTTAAATTAGGGACCAAGGAGACGGAAAAGATTTAGGTCGAAGTGTCAAGTCATGACAATTTCGGACCGAACCTCTTAAAACTGGTAATGAATCGATCGTACACTCTACTCACTTCAACACGTCATCAAACTCGTAAGAAACCGTAACGGAAAGAAACCCTAACCTTACTTTTGACTGGAAAGGGTCAGGACACCGGTGACGACTCAAAAGGTTTAAACGACCGCATAACTCACGTCGCGAAAATGTCGTAGTAGAAAATCGCAAACTTTATCGAGTTGACCTTAAGGTGGTGGAGGCGATCGAAACAAGTATCACTACGAAGGACTCCGGGTGAACTGAAACGTAAGGGCCTACAGACCGAGATCCACACACTAGTGTGGTACACTAATAGACCTAGCACTTCTAGAAAAAACATGTCAAGAAGACACATAAGAACGGTGGAGAGTTACAGAAGACGAAGACAATCCAGGTATGGTGAAGACAGGAAATAACACGGGTAGAAACATACTTTACAAGGGAACCATCGAGAGTAAAAGAACTTCTCTAGAGATCAGAAAGGGTAAGATAACAAAAGGAGATAAAGGAACGTAACTAGTGACTCCTTCTGAAAGAATAAAGAGGAGTGATAAGAAACCTTGAGACGTAAGTTTACGTATATAGAAAGGAAAAGAGGAAACGGAAAGTGAAGAGTAGTATCGATAAACCTTCCGGAGGAGTCTGTTGGTAAAACGGAAAAACGTAAAGAAAAAGAACCCCTACCAGAACTAGGGACGGAGGACACGTCACAGTGCTTGGAGGTAGGTATCAAGAAGTCCGTGAGACAGATAGTCTAGATTATGAAACTTAGATAACTAGTGAAGGTGACATATTCATTCCCTAAACTAAATCCAGTATGGACTTACCAGATCGCCAAAAGGGATGAAAGAAGTTAAACTCAGACTTAAACCGTTATTCCTCGAGTACTAGACTCGGTGTCAGTCGAGGGTCAGAACAAAAACGACTGACATATCTCGAAGAGGTAGAACGACGTTTCTTATATTAGTTAGACTAAAGATATAACTGGTAAAGTACTACAGGTACATATCTCTGAAGAGAAAACAACAACCTTCTCACACAAACGATCCTGGTTACGCAAGAGAACCCTTTTGAGATAATCGGAAACGGGACGAAACAAAACATGAGGTTCCGGTTTAAACGGACAATGAGGTTAATAGAGAACTGAAGGATGAAAACGTAAGGTCAGGGGATATTATCCCTGTAGAAAAAACCCACAATCAAGATCTTCCAGAACATCCAGGAGTGTCTTGGCAAGTTGAAGTCGAAGAAGTCGTAATGACCAGTACCGTATCTGAACCTAATGACACTATAACTTACCAAACGGAACCTTTGCTTGTCTCTAGTAAGACAGTAAAGACTCTAACGTAGGTTCATGACGTAAAACCAGAGATAACAACTGACACTACCGAAGAGGTAAAGAAGACTCCCTAAGGACGGGTGTCATCATCTATAGTACCAGTAGACTCAATTTAGGTGGGTAAGGTCAGGTAGAATCAAGCGACTAAGGATCTTACAGCTGCAAGTGCGAACGGTAGAGGACAAACTGGTTAAGGTTAAAGGGAACTAAGTACCTGGATTGTAAGGTCCAAGGATACGTTATGACAATAAATGTCGTAGCCTGAAATGAAGGTAGTGGTCCGTGTAGGTGTCGACCCACGACAAAAACGAAAGCGAGACAGAGAAGTCAGTAAGACCTCAATAAAGAGGGGACTAGAGGTCATCGTATAACCCTTACATGACTGGACCCGTCAAGTAGAAAATCCCAGTATAGAAAAACGGAAAAGTATGACAAGTATCTACATTTGGAGTTCAAAATTTTTAACCGTCATAAGTATAGCACCTTGGAACGAAGACAGTAGATTTTGACATATAAACCCAATACGAATGTGAACTATTGTCGTAACTTGTCCCACAATTCCCTGTAGGCGAACCTTTAGGGGTGGTCCAATGATACTCAACAATTACCTTCGTCTTTCAATGTTCTTCAGAAGTTCAACGGAACAACTTATGTAACGGAGTAAACCGCATGTATCGGTAGAAGACTTGATCTCTTATAATTGGGACAAAATACTCCTGTCACTTTGCCTTCCCTTCCTGTCAGTATTTCTTTTTATTTCTGTTAATGTCTCTAGGTCCACTTCCGTCACGGGCACGTCACACTCAAAAATGCGAGACCACCACTCGGTACCAACTACTCGTCCAAACCAAAGGACCCTTTGCACAAGAACACAACCGCGGAAACGTCACTACAAGGACCTCTCACCAGCCGTTGCACTAACCGGTAAAGACACTGGGTCCAACCACCACACGACCGGCAACGACTGTGATAAGAAAAGATCCTAGTCTGTCGCTACCCAATCACCGACCATACATAAATATGCACACATCGAGTCTGTCGACTTCTCGACAAGACTCTTGTAGACTTCGTCGGGAAAAACCTGTAGGGCAAAGTCTATCATACAGGAATACACGGTCCGTTGGTGACGTCTCTCTCTCACCAAGACTTCTACGGCGGGGAGAGAAGGACAGAGAAAGTCCCGGTGCGAGTAAAGTCTTAATAAACCTTTACTCTTTGTGTAGGGTAAGTGTTCACCTCTTCGTACCTTACCTTTTCGTGTCTGAAATCTTAAGTTTGGAGCTGAGGGAGGGTACTCGACACACTAGAACCCGTTAGATAAATTAGAGGGACTCGGGATCAAAGGAGTAAACATCTTCACGATACATAATAGAACGTCCCAACCACACCCTTACTTTTCTAAAACCTAAACGGACCGTATCCTCCCATATGTACCACTTATCACCGATAAACGACCATTGAAGTTCCTCTCAAAGTCAACAACCCCGACAGACCCATTGTCAACCGATTCGTTATGGTAGTCCAAATAGGACCAAACCTGGACCTAGGGACCCGGTAAGGTCTCCTTAAGGACAGGGACAGGTGTGGGGAGTAGTGGTGGTTTTAAAACGAATTCTCTTTCTCCTTCAGTCTCACATAGGTGGTATTCGAATAGGACGTACTCTCCATTGTACACTGTCCCCCTAGGTCTCCTAAGGGGTTATGACGAATCAGGGGTTTGAGTGTTCCCATATGCAGTACCATGGAACCCATGTCTGTGTGTGTGTAGTCTCTCTACTTTGTCATACACTTAAATCGTCAGTCGTCTGGAGTCTCCATCAAGTGTACCTGACCCACTTAGGAGCCAAGGTGTCAGTGTCTTCGTCTTGATTTATGACCCACCCCGATTATGACATGCTCACGATCCTCTGAGTCAGACTTTCAGTTCAAATTTATCTCTACCCCGATCGATCGGAGTAGTAAGACACTCAGTAATCTACATCTGATCTGACCAGTAGAGGAAAACGATTATTCCTTTGACCAAATTAATTGACTTCCTTTAATTGAATTAAAAAGTCGTACTCAGACAAAGGTCTCTCCTCCGACTTAAGAAGGGAAACGACTCTCGACTACGTGTAGGTCGTCAGTTAAGTTCTCCGACACAACCGTACGACAACGACGGTCAACTGTTTACATCATAAAAGGACTAGTTCGAGAGTTCGGACAGAGGAACAAGGAACTTGTTGACTCGTGTCTCATTATTTGATAGGTCTTACTAAAACGATGTACCCTCAGTAAACGAACAGATACATTATACCCTCAGTTTACGGATAAGAGTCATTTATATTCAGAGGGTTAACTGAATTCCATTAACTTACTAAAATCTAAATAACACATATATGAAAAGAGCCGTCGGAGACTTAGATTCGTCCGCATTTTGGTGTACTCTTTTTAGACTCAAACCTACAAGTGCACCCGAGTAGACTCAATTTTGGCTTTATACATCTTCGACCCAATAGTTAAGGTCTGAACCCACTTAAACAGACACTTCGGAGTGCGAAGGTCACCTCGACTTCCATTACAGAAAGAAGTCTACATTAAGACCCCCGTTAAGACGTTTCCTGTTCCTCTCTTTCTACGAAAACTCAGAGACGGTCAAACAAAACATAAGGAAACGTCGAGTAAAAATGGGACACATACTAAAAGAAAAGGGTAATCAAAACTTAAAGAGAGTAAATCAAGGTCCGCGAACAGCACCAACCCAGACCGTGTCAAACGAATCCAGAAACTGACAGGGAGGGGAAACAAGTTTCCTCCAGATTCGAGTGTCTCATCGATATAAAGATCTCTCTGGACGGTGGAAGCGTCCTAAATGATGCCAGTAAAAGAAAAAAAGGGGGAGAGGGGTGTTATACCAAGAAACACTTAATTTTAGTTCCAAGGACTTCGACCACGACCTCCATCCTTCTCTCGTACCTTTCGGACCGGTGTACCACTACTTATTACTACTGGCAGAGGCACACGACACTCGAGAAGGTCTGGTCAGTACCGGATAAGTAGAGACATAGGGCTCGAAGAGTACATCCCGGGTCACGTATTTACTACGAGTCACTCACACACACCTTCCTTGTTTGATTAAAAACGTTTACGGAAAAGTTAAATATTTCTATAAAGTATATCGTTGTACCCCACTAACAAAAGTTCTGAAGTTGTTCTTGGTAAAGGAGGGAGTAAAGTAATCCTAACACTTTAACGAAACCTTAAAACCTTGTCACTATGAAAGTGACACCTGAAAAGTTCTTTTCGGTCTCGTATATCAACGAAAAAAAAAAAAACGAAAAAAAAAAAAAAGAAAAAAAAAATTACGTTCCCCGGTATCTGCCCTCCCTCTCTCCTCCCTGTCTCAAACAATTGACCTATACAACGAACAGTTCTTTAAATTTATGACTCAAGAGAGACCTAAAAAAAGAAACATTGACGTCAAACGTTGAGAAAAGAAGGAAAAAAATGACCCTACATTCACTTAAAAATCGTTTTCGCTCTCCATACAAAAGTTCCCTTTTCCTGTTCGTCCGTCGTCCCCTTTCTGAAATAAAAATACTGAATACGGAACTGAACCGTTTGTGAGTTCTAATAGGTCGAGTTGGTTTATTAGGTGTAACGAAAGTGTAGTCGGCAGCGACTCGGGGGGAAGGTCCCACGTCGTCGTGGTGAGAAGAGAATCCTATAAACTCCCTAGAGCTGAGAACAGAACATGACGTCTTTTACCGTCACCACTGGGGTGTGGGGAGTTGAGAGGTTGGTGACATGTAGACGGAGGTCGTCTCTGAGTCGGTCCTAAGTATTGGTTCGTCGAAAAAGAAAAAGAATTTGACTTCATATCAACTAACCGTTACGACATAATTAAAGACGATATGTGAATAAGTATAAGCCAATATGTATGTGTATATATAAGAGAAAAAATATAAAAAAAAGTAATACCAAATAGAACTCTATGACTTATATCAAGGGACACGATAAATCATCCTCGCACAACAAACGGAGAAGATACATATTTTATCAAACATACACATAGACTACCAGTTAAGGTCGTGTTCGACCTTAGTTCTAACGACTCTCTTTATAGTTAGTGGAGTCTATGGGTTCACTGGGGTGGAAATACTGTTTCACTTCTCCTTGATCTCTCGGAGAACTACTTTCACTGTCTCCTCTTCCTTTTTCGACCGAATTTTGAGTTGCAAGTTTTTTGATTCTAGTACCGTAGACCAGGATAACGCAGTACCGTTTATCTACCCCTTTGTTACCTTTGTCACTGTCTGACATAAAAGAACCCGAGGCTTTAGTGACGTCTACAACAGACGTCGGTACTTTAAATTTTGGTGAACGAGGGACCCTTTTTTCGATACTGGTTGGATCTGTCGTCTAATTTTTCGTCTCTGTAATGAAACGACTGTTTACAGACGGATCAGTTTCGATACCAAAAAGGTCATCAGTACATACCCACATTCTCAATCTGGCATTTCTTTCGACTCGTGGTTTCTTAGTTACGAAAACTTCACACCACAACCTCTTCTGAGAACTCTCAGGGAACCTGTCGTTCCTTTAGTTTGGTCAGGTAGGATTTCCTTTAGTCAGGACTTATAAGTAACCTTCCTGACTACGATTAAGACTTCGAGGTCATGAAACCGGTGGACTCCCCTTCTTGACTGAGTAACCTTTTATGGGACTACGACCCTTTCTGACTTCCGTCCTCCTCTTCCCCTGCCGTCTCCTACTCTACCAACCTACCGTAGTGACTGAGTTACCTGCACTCAAACTCGTTCGAGGCCCTGACCACTACCTGTCTCTTCGGAACGCACGACGTCAGGTACCCTAAAGTTTCTCAACCTGTGTTGACTCGTTGACTTGACTTGACATAGACGATTGGGGTTGGAGGCTGTGGTAGGGAGGGGGAACCGTTGGTTCTCAGACGAGAGAATGCAGGTACTCAGACAAAGACAAAACATCTATGTAAGTAAACACAGAATAAAATCTAAGATGTACATTCACTATAGTATATCATAAACAGAAAGAGAAGGACTGAATGAAGTGATTAACACTATTAGAGATCAACGTTGGTACAACGACGCTTACCGTAATAAAGTAAGAAAAAATACCGGTTCATCATAAGGTAACACACATATATATATATATGTGGTGTAGAAGAAATAGGTAAGTAGACAGGTACCTATGAATCCAACAAAGGTACAGAACCGATAACACTGGTATCCTCACACACATAGACAAACTTAATATCAAAACAGACCTATACACACACGAGTCAGCACAGACTGAGAAACACTAGGGTACCTGACATCGGGTAGTCCGAGGGGGCAGGCACCCTAAGAGGTCCGTTCTTTTGACCTCACCCAACGGTAAAGGATGAGGTCCCCTAGAAGGGTTGGGCCCCTAGCTTGACACAGAGAACACAGAGGACGTAACCGTCCGTCTAATAAATAGTGAGTGGTGGACCTACAGTCAAGTCAGTGAGTCAGCACAGACTGAGAAACGTTGGGGTACCTGACGTCGTGCGGTCGGAAGGGACAGGTAGGTAGTGGTTACGGGTCTCGAACGAGTTTGAGTACAGGTAGCTCACTCACTACGGTAAGTTGGTAGAACAGGAGACACCAGGGGAAGAGGACGGAAGTCAGAAAGGGTCGTAGTCCCATAAAAGGTTACTCAGTCAAGAAATGTAGTCCACCGGTTTCATAACCTCGAAGTCGTAGTCAGGAAGATCACTTATAAGTTCTGACTAAAGGAAATCCTGACTGACCAAACTAGAGGAACGTCACGTTCCCTGAGAGTTCTCAGAAGAGGTTGTGGTGTCAAGTTTTCGTAGTCAGGAAACCACAAGTCGAAAGAGATACCAGGTTGAGAGTGTTGGTATGTACTGATGACCTTTTTAGTATCGAAACTGATCTACCTTGAAACCACCGTTTCATTACAGAGACGAAAAATTAGACGACAGATCCAACCAGTATCGAAAAGAAGATTCCTAGTTCACAGAAAATTGAAGTACCGACGTCCGTGGTAGACGTCATTAAAAAATCGGGTTCTTTTATTTCAGACTTAAATAGGTGGACATATATAGTCCGTCGAAAAAGAATTTACTGAATTAGAGATCTGAGAGTAGTGGAATTACGACTGAAAAGGGTATTTTGAGTTCACATTTTAATCCTTATATTAACATAATGATCAAGGGGGTTTAGTGACTTTAGTAAGGGACTTTAACACCGGGAAATTTCAGGTTTCAGTCGTTTTCGTCTGTTTGAATTCTCAAACTCTTTCACCCAAAAATGTTCACTTCGTTCGCGGTATGAGTCGGATTATTGGGTCTCTTTTTAAGTCCTCAGTCTATATTCACTTAATTTGAGTCTTGTCACAAGTCCATGACTGTCAGTGTTCCACAAACATGTGATCAGGCGCACGAAGATGAGACCCTAAAGGAAGGAGGGAACCAAGAATCTTCGTACGTCAAATACACGTCCACGGTAAACAAGAACACTTTCTGTCTGTCCTTCTGTTAGAGAATCGTTCATGATACTAAGTTTTATATCCAATGTAACTGACCATTGGACAGAATAGGGTCACATAGTCCTTCGTATAACCACCCAACCTACGTGTCATTAAACACTTATGAATAAAACCGGAACCGTACCCTACTGGAACCGGATAACGTCTAAGTATGAGACGTCGGCATAATCCAGGATCCCGACGGTGTTACTTCGTGGTGTCTGGTCGACCGAATTTTGTGGTCTCCAAATGACAGAGTGTCGGGGTCTCCGACCTTCGGGTTTTAGTTCCACAGTCGTCTCGGGACGAGGGAGACTCTGAGACGAATCGGAGAAGGGAACGGTAGACGATCGGAGAGCACCAAACGATCGTGAGAAGCCGTGAGGGACTGAACGCCGATGTATCGAGGTAAGAGACGGAGACAGTGGTGGGCCGTGACAGAGGCACGTAGAGGCACGGTAGTGTAGTGTAGAAGCAGAATATTCTTACTGTGGTGTGTACAACCTAATCCTCGGGTCAGATAAGGTCGCACTGAAGTAAAATTACTTAATATAGATATTGAGCGAAAGGTTTCTCAGCGTAAGATTCCAGGACACCCGTCCTGAAGTCGTGTAGAAAATACCCCTTCGTGTTAATACAGGACATTGTAAGGACCGACATGAAGACGGGGTCTCTAGACCCTTGCAAGGGAACAAAAAGAGAATAAATAAATTTAAAAAATCATTTCATATCAACCAAATGTCTCAAAGTCCACATGTCGTTTCAACAACTCAATATATATATGTATATATATAAGAAAAAATCTAAGAGAAGGTAATATCCAATAATGTTCTATAACTTATATAAAGGGAAACGATATATCATGTAGAAACAACGAAGAGACACAATATATATTATTACACATAGAGGGTTTAATAGGATTAAATAGGGATGAAGGAGGGAAGTGGAAACTATTAGGAGTGAAATAAAAGATACAGACTCAGATATCGACGAAACATTCAGTCAATTAAACATAGCAAAGAATCTAAGGTGTATATTTGTTATAACATACTATAAAGAAAGAGACAGACCAAATGAAGTGAATCACACTATTAGAGATCCGGGTGGGTACAGCGACGTTTACTACAATAAAATAGGAAAATACTGACTCATCATAAGGTAACGTACACCTACACACACCCACACACACACACCCACACACCCCCACACACACACACACACACACGTGCGACTCAGTGAAGTCAGTACAGACTAAGAAACGTTGGGTACCTGACACCGGGTGGTCCGAGGAGATAGGCACCCTAAGAGGTTCGTTCTTATGAACTCACCTAACGGTACGGGAGGACGTCCTCTAGAAGGGTTGGGTCCTTAGTTTGGGTACAGAGGACGTCGAGCACGTAACGTCCACCTAAGAAATAGTGCCTCGGTGGTCTCATATATATATATGAATATATATATATTCTCATATATATGTCATATATAAACGGAAATCTCGGTAGAAAGTCACCGAGACTATCCGGTAAGAAGTAACCAAGTTTTCGTCTATAGAGTTACCCTTACACTTTATGATATCGAGATACACTTTGGCACACCATCAAGGAGTTTTTTAATTTTTATCCTGATGACATACTAGGTTGTTTAGGTAAAGACCCATAAATGGGTTTCCTTGACTTTCGTTCCAGAACTATGTAAATACTTGGGTAGAAGTATTGTCATGATAAGTGTCATCGGTTTTCTACCTTCGTTGGGTTTGCGGGAACCTGTCTACTCACTCTATATATATATACTTATAATAAGTCGGACTTTTTCCTTCCTTTAAGACTGTGTACGACGTCACACCTACTTGAAACTTTCATAACATGATTTACTTTAGCAGGTCAGTGTGTGTTTTTTGGCTTATGTGACACTAAGATGAATACACTCGATAAATCTTATTTAATCATCTCTGTCTTTCTTCTTACCACGAACGGTCCCAGACTCCTCCACCCTATTATTCTCCAATATCAAATTACCCATATCTCAAAGTCAAAACGTCCTACTTTTCTCAAGACCTCTATCTACCACTTCTACTAACATGTTGTTGTACTAACATGAATTATGGTGACTCGACATGTGAATTTGTACCAATTTTACCATTGGAAAGATAATACCTATAAAACGGCGTCAATCTGTAAACGACGTGGTAAAAAGTGCACAGGGTGGACAGAAAAAAATTTTTTAATTAAATAAATAAAAGTAACCTGCGATCACGTGCGTCACCACCGAAACCAGCGTGTGACTGTACTCAGTCGGTGTCCAACAGGGGGGACAGAATTACGGGTGGAGAGGACGACAGACTAAAGGAAGTGGACACCTTAGTAGGTCCGGAAGGAAAAGGACTTTTTGGAACTGAAGTAGAGGACCGGATCTTCGGTACTACGGAAAAGAGAGGACGAGAAGGTTTACTATAAAATAGATATCTTCTCAGGCACGGTCGTAGAGGTAAGAAGTGGCAAACGAAGAAAATGACTGGGTTTTGGACCATAGGTAAGTGTCGTCTTAAGATCTTGAAACGAGAGGTTGTCTCAACGACGATCAACGGACGTCGTTAAAATTTAAATTGATTTTACTTGCTTCACATTTTTACCCAAGGAATCATCCTGATCGGTGTAAAGGTCATGAGGTATCGGCGTATGTCGGGCTCCGATTACCTAACCTTTTACATCTATGTCTCGTAGAAGTAGTGGAATCATTCAAGACAACTTGTCTGTCGTGATAAGAACTACACCTGGTAAAAAAAAAATTCAGAAAGAACTTAAACAATGTCATGACCAAGACAAAATACAAAAGTAGAAAACCAGTGTTCCGTACACCCTAGAATCAAGGGGCTGGTCCCTAGTTTGGACGTGGGGGACATCACCTTCCGATTCAGAATTGGCGACCTAGTGACCCCTGCGGGGTCTGTCGTGACACGAACTTATGCCTAAGGGTTTAGTCCTCCTAGTGAACAAAGCCCCTCCCCCTGTCTGACCAAAATTGTGTCTAAGACCCGGGGTGGAAAACTCAAAGACTAAGTCTTCAGACCTCTGGACTGGCTCTCAAACGTACGGGCTCAAGGAACCACTATAACTACGACAACCCACAGGATCTCCTTGGGCGAGAATCTAAGGGTGACTTAATGAGACTAGGAGTAAATCACCTGAGAATCAAAAGTAAAGTCTCGACGTTGACCGTACTGTTTCGACTAGTGTTTAACAAGAAGAAACGAAACAGGGCGAAAGTACTACTACAAAATAAAATCAGAGAGTGACTATAACAAACAGAGAAACGACCGAAGAGAGTAGATTAATTCTCCTGGACAGAGGTTGGTACACAAGTGGAGGAAACCCTTAAAAACGAGACTGCGACACATCCGGTAGAGTCTACATACCCACCGACTGAGCGCTTATTTATAGCGGAATAAAGATTCCGGCATAGAAGTCCAAACACCCTATTGACCTAGACCTACAAATTGAGGAGACCTTGTGGGACTATCATCTTTGTTTCGAAGACAGAGAGATGGGAGAGACCGGATACTCGATGAGAAGATGTCAGAGACTATTAACAGCAGTACGTAAAGAAATTCACTACATTCTTACGAACGTACTTTTCGAGGTATCTTTACAGTTCATAATACACATGGACAAGTAATTTATAAGTACGTCAACCTCTTGAGTGGTGACAACACACGACTCATTAAAGGAATTACGGAAAGGAGGACCACTGGTTGACAAAATATCTGGATTAGACGAATTCGGAAAGATACTCCATATCGTCCCCAGTACGTGTTTATACGGGTAAAAGTTTAATCTTTAATTCCACGTCTTCACAAAGTTTCTCTCAGGTCTCCGTGTTTCGACCACTACGGAGACGGGTGCTTGACGTTGAGTACACGTACTGAGGGTACGATTCGGGATAAGGGGACGTTTCGGGGGTTGAGAAAAACGTTTCGGGGGTTGAGAAAAACGTTTCGGGGTTGAAAGTACGTTTCGAGGTTGATAATCTCTTGTGATTCGGAGTCCCAAAACTCGTATTTTTCTTTAACGATTCAAACTAAGTTGCACATGAAGTGTATTACGTAAAGACACTGTGAAGTATCATTACTCTATTAATGGTACCCATGTCATAATCTTATATGTATAAGACTATTCAATGTCGACATTCTTTAGTCATTACCGGTAATTAGTAAGGTACGAGTAAGAAATGCTCCGAGTCTGATTTACCATTCGACGTCTCAAGGTTGTTTCGATTCTGTTTAAAATATCAGTAACAAAGACGGTAAATCTACTCCGCAACTACCCGTGTTATCTGAGAGGGATTAAATTTGATTAAACCCGTTTGACGACGGGGTTTTCTCTTTTGAGACTTAACTCAATATCGTCATTTATATATCATGGACACTCTATAAACTTTCATTGTTGACCTTAGGTTTGATCTCGTAGTTTACTAATTATTTATTTGTAGAAGTCCTTGATGGAATTAATTATATACCCTTCCTTAGTATCATGGACATAGTGCCTGACCTCAGGAACTCAGGTACTTTGGATAAAGATAGAATTCATTCAATTCGTAAAGGGGAATATTAGTAATAATATGGATAAGAAAATGATCACTCGAAAAAAAAAAAAAAATGTAGTCCTATTTGTAGTCCAACCGGGAATCGGTTCAATGTCGATTTCCGTTTTAATCGTCTTTAATTTAATTAGTTCAAAATGATGTGTCACATCTTTGTCACTAGTTACGTTTGAAGAGTCAAGAAAGTTTAAATCTTTAATCAACGTATAAAATCTTTTCTTGGTGTTCCAACTCTCCTTTGGACTTTACGGTAAGTTGGTATAGGTTCGACTGGATCTCTAAAATCTTAAGATCCGACAACCTAGACGTTCCCTAAAACCTCTAATAAAACAGGTCCTCTTTTCCCTCCTACTCTTATCTATGGACTGGAGGTATCTTGTGTGTCGGACCAGTACTCTCTTCATTAAGATCGTGGGTCACGGACACTGAGGTTGGAACACTAATAATCTGAGTGTGGGTAGACGTAGAAGATCCACTGTGTGTGTTACTAGGTGTGTGTCGTTTCGACCTGTCGAGGATGGACATTGGACCGCCTCATAGGTCAATTGGTCGTCCGTGTAAATCTACGAAGTACATTAAATTCCAGTAAATCAGTTTTGGTGAGTACCACCTCCACTTCTCTGTCGATACGTGGTGAGATATTTAATCGCTTCAATCGGTTCTATACCAGTGGTCTTACCTTTGTAGTGACAACAGATGTAGTCTGTCTACGATTGATTCGTATTGTCCTTGTCAGAGGGTCTCATAGGTAATCTATGATTCTCGTCTACCTCTTACACGTGTCCGAGACTTAAAGACGTAGAAACGACAGAAGATGTGGCTCGAGTCGTGGACTGTGGTTCGTCTGGTAGTCCTTCACTCTTTAAGAAAATTTACTGGGTACACTAAATGTGGGAACCCAAAGACCAAAAAAATTTTTTCTAGAACCACTAATGCTAAATCAAATTAAAAAGAAAGACTAAATGATTTCGACCCCTTGGAAACGTCTTCCCACATCACGGAACGACGAGAGACGGAATTTTACTTCGAGAGCCAATGAGTCATTGATGGACGGTTTATGTCGATGGGAAGACTCAAGTGTCCCGGAAGGTCCCACTAAAACTTTCACTCAGTAACTAAACTTAGGTCCCAGGTTTGTCTCGACCCTGTTCGGAACCGCTAGTCCATCAGGTCGGGAGAGGAAAATATTGACTCCTTTGCCTCCAGGTCTCTCCAATTCAGTGACACCGGACTAGTGTATTAATTCAAACAAATAAACGACACGAAACCCCGTTAGACCTTTTGCGGTGCACGTGTCAAAAAGAAAAGTTGAAGGACTGTAAAAGTCAACACGCGTGAGTCCCATAAAGATTTTATGACTATTCGTTCACTTACGTTTAGAGTAAATCACTTTAGACCGTTACACCCGTCAGAAGTCACTTTAGATAATGAGAAGGAACGAACTATGAAAATACAAGTCGACAAAAACTAAACACCACAAACTAATCTGTTTTCCATTGTTTTATAAGTAACGTCATTTTTTTTTTTTTTTAGGAGGAAAGAAAATGTAGGCGTATTGAAGTTTTATCGGGGTTTCGGTAGTAGACAGCAATGGTTTTTTTAAATGAAGCCTTGACTTTGGCTCCACTTTTTTTAAGACAGGGTCCCCTCAAAATCTCTCGGTATTGGTACGTTTTCATGTACCATTGTCTTTTATAATACGTTTGAAGTGACACCGTAATATTACCTTTGACGTAGTTATCACTTTTGACGTAGTTATTATAGACCTACCGATCCATTCTTTCTATTTTGGTAACTTTATGTATGAAAACTGACACGTGACAATGTCATGTAAATGTTGCGTGGTGTTAAACTTGTCTTTCAACTGTTTGAGACTTAAACAATGTCCGTTTCATTAAATATCGTACCCCGTCCTCGCCCTTAAGACTGATAGTAAGGAACACGAAAGAGACTTATCCGACACCGGGAACAGAGAACCACGGAGCTAAAGGGGAGGTCTACAGAGATACTTCAGTCTATTTAATAGTTACTTCAGTCTATTTAATTGTAAATGATTCGAAGTCTCTTGTCGACCAGTAATAAGTCTTCGAAGATTTAGTACTGTCCGATGAAGGCTCCGAAACGAACCTCAGTCAGTAGAGACTCCCGAAGGGACCATCGAGTCGACCATTTTTTAGTCGGACGTTACGTCCTCTGGGACCAAGCTAAGGACCTAGCTCTTCTAGGGGACCTCTTCCTTATCCGATGGGTGAGGTCAAAAGAACCCAAAGGGACCACTGAGTCTACCATTTCTTAGACGGACGTCACGTCCTCTAGACCCAAGCTAGGGACCCAACCCTTCCGGGGACCTCCTCCCGTACCGTGGGGTGAGGTCATAAGAACGGACCTCTTAGGGTACCTGTCTCCTCGGACCTCCCGATGTCAGGTACCTCAACGTTTCTCAGCCTCTGCTGACTTGCTGAAGTGAAGTGAAGACCGTCCCTTCTTTTTATTATCTGACCATTGTTACCGTGGGGTGAGGTCGTGAGAACGGACCTCCTAGGGTACCTGTCTCCTCGGACCTCCCGATGTCAGGTACCTCAACGTTTCTCAGTCTCTGCTGACTTGCTGATTCGTGTCGTGTCAGCAGAGGCTGAGACGAGGAACCGATTACCAAGTCCCCGGTTATACTTCAGAGAAAACTTAAACTCTAATTTTAACCCTCTGTTTGTGACAAACTTTTTTGTCTCACAAGTCGAGACATGGTTTATTTTAACAACTCCAAGAACGAAGTTCTGGTTCACACACGAGATAACCACACATTCAGTTCCCACTGAAATCGGTAACCGTCTTAGTCTGTAAGTCCCTTCTTATAACCTACGACAATACCCGATGTTACCACAGAAGAGAGTTTAAAGCATACAACTTCGGAACCCTACCTTGACATAAACCTCCATGTCGGAATATTCTCCACTATTTCAAGTTTACTCCGACAATCCTATCCGGAAGCAGGTTAGATTACTTCCACAGGAAGATTCGTCTCTTTTAGACCTGTGTGTCTTTCTGTGGTCCCTACGCGTGTTTGTCCTCCTTTCCGGTACACTCCTGCATCTTCCATCGGCGGACGGTCGGCTCCTCTCTCCGGAACCCTCTTTGGGTCGGACGGTCAAGGAAGGAGAACCTGAAGGTCTTGACACTCTGTCATGTAAAGACGACAAATTCGGAGGGTCCACAAAACAATACCGTCGGAATCGTCGAAGTGAAGTGCTATTGCTAGTGAAGTTTATAGACTGCAAACGTTGGTCACAGATAGTGACATGTTAGTCTTCAGTCGTAAGGTTCCCTGGGGACGAGGAGGTCACGGAGAGTTTCGGAGACCTATTTCAGGTTTGAAGAATTGTACCGTCTGTTCGGGAGGTGTTAGACATGTCGAGAGGCACGAGGTCGGAGTAAAGAGTCACGAGGGGGGAGTGTGAGACCGAGTTCGGGCCGCGGGGGTGAACCCAAAGGGAATCTTCGATACGAAAGAAGAGGAGACCACAGAAGAGGAGTGACACTAAGGAAGTGTAGAGACGAATGTACCGTCAGGGGGTCCCTTCGAAATGGAGTCGACCTGACTGTCCGATATCAGGTCCCCCAGTGTTTCTCAGCCTGTGTTGACTCGTTGGTTCGTGCTTCGTGAAACACGAAGACGTCGTGTCCGTAGATGTAGTTTAATAGAACAGGAACAAGTAGACGAAGAAAGGGGAGGTGAGACTTCTGAGGCCTCTAGTCTCTGACTTAGAATAAGTGTCACCTCAGGGATCACGGACGAGATCTTGAGCCGTGCGATATCCCAAAGGTAAGTGACTTAGGTGCACACTTGTGTAGAACGTCCTAAAAGGAGATTTTATCAATGACTCACGGATTGACTCTCTTGTCTCAATGTAGATTTAGTCTAACAGTCAACGCAATCAGATGAACCCGATGGTATTGTTTCGTGTGTGTGACCCACCGAAGTCGAACACCTTACGTAAGCAATGTCCCTGACCTTCAGATTCCAGTTCCACAGTCGTCCCGAGGAAAAAAGACTCCAGGGAGAGGAACCGAACAGGGACCGGTAGAATAGGGACACAGAAATGCACCAGAAGGAAGACACTCAATAGACACAGGATTAAAAAAGAAGAACAGCCTGTGGTCAGTCTAACCTACTCCCGTACGGGTATCCCGGAGTAATATCTGGGGGAGAGGTCTATGGGAGTGTAGGATTCGATAACACTCAATCTTGAAGTTGTATACTTAAACCGTTCCCTGTGTCAAGAGCAAGTGGTACTCGTGACCGAAGTATCTAAAAATGGTGATAATACAACGACAGAAGGACTCATCCAATAAACGATACTTCCAAACCATTCTCTATATGTAAAAGTAATTCTTTCACCGTAAAACCTCGACTACCAACAAAGATCCCCGATCCTGATCCGATAGTATAACCCTCAAGGTGTGGGGGTTCTTATTTTAGGGTCTCCTACTTTCATTATTTCGTCAAGTCTTGCACCACCACTACCGGTTGTAATGGTCTGAGTGACCTTTAAGAGTGACACTTTGTCGATCATGAACCCCCTGGGGTCTTTTAAGTCACCAGCGCACAGGTCATGGGTTCTCTACTTTTGTAGTCTACGCTTCCGAAAAGAGACTAGAAGGGACAAACAACTGAGAGTCCTGACCCTCTCGAGACATTTTGTACTCCCAGACTAGAAAATCGAAATCTAACCTTATCTCCTAAAGCCGAAGGTGAGGAATTTCCCGTTTCCTTCCCAGGTGGGGCCGAGTCGGCACCAGTGAGGGGCACGTATTGATTTTAGTGACGGGTCCTTCAGTCTCTCTCCAACACCCTTTCTCCGACACATTCACTGAGACTGACAACGATATTGTTGTCATGGAACCAGATTAAAGAAAACTTTTTACTTAAAGTCGACCACCCTACTTCGACTCGTCGAAGAGGGGTGTCTACTGTCGGAGGCCTCGAGACGACAAATACCCGACTCACGCACCACGGGACGGACGGAGACGGGTGACCTTGTAGGAGTCTCGGCCAATTTAGTATGGACACAAACGGACTTTCACTCTTTCGCGGACAGATGTGTACCTGGAGCGGTGGGGGCTCTCTAAGTAGGACCTCTCTTTTTGGGAAAGGAAGAAAGACGGAACAGAGGATAAACACCTGTTTCAATGAGACTTCTGTATTTATTACCACTAGAGAAACGACCGTTGACTTCCGCTCGGGAATCGAAGGTCGAAACCCCGTTTTTGGACGATTCTTTCCCTCCACATCCTCAGTCTGCGGTAGGTCCTTATTCTTATTGCAGGACAGACGAGTGACTCTACCCCACACACACACACACACACACACACACACACACACACACACACACACTCTCTCTCTCTCTCTCTCTCTCTCTCTACTTTTTAAGACAAGGAAACGACAGACATTTGAGGTTGAGTGTTCCTTCTCGTTACAGACTGGAGCAACTCCCTTTGCTCTCCGAAAATTATCTGAGTCTCTAGAATAAAGTTATGAAAACAAAAGGTTTCCCTCTATTTGTGTACGAACCTAAAAATAAGTTTTCGCCACAGTCCTGGTCCGCGACCCCCGACAAACGTAGGGAACTCGCCACCCTGTCCTGTAGTCACGCTACCTCCATGAGGACCTTCCCCGATATACATTTTTCCTCTTAAAGAGTAATCTTTCTTCCCTGTACAACTCATTTGTCACTTTATTTTTATAAGAACTAAGGATGGGTTCCCTCTCTTTTCACGAGTCGGAGGGACTTCATAAAGAGGACGACGGAGGGAGGAGGGTCTTTTATTTGTCTAACTTTGGAGTGCGAAGCAAGGTTGTACGGGCAAGAAGTCAGACACAACAGCCACATTCCGAGGTCGACACTTCCTGCGTCTATTCTAGACTAGAAAGGTAAACGGGAGAAGGAGGGATGCCAAAAGGGAAGAAGAAGGGGCTGGAGGAAACGACAGTAAAGAAATGTCGAGATTTATTTTAGGGTAATCCTTAAAGTCTAACATTATGTTCCAGTACGTGTGTCCGCACAAACTCCTCGATTACATACGTTCTGTAAGATCCCCCTCTATAAGGATTCCTTTAACAAAGAACAGGAATCTACATCACAGCACACACACACACACACACACACACACACACACGTACAAATACATAGACTTCTGTCTCGTCACGCCGCAAGTCTGACATCTTAAGACTACCGTTGACGTCTAGAGTCGCCTCGAAAAGGATGTCTTTCGATGACTCGTTTCCTTCGACGGTTCCCTACGTGTGTAGACGAGGGAGGACTTCAAAAGTTCCGATGTCGATAGTAGTGAAGAGTTTGTGTACGATTTAAACGTCTCATTGTAGAAAGGAGCATCTCCTCGTGCTACGAAAAGACACTTAGTCCGTCGAGACTGAGTTTTGTGCACTTGTGTAGGAGGAATCGGGCAGTGCTGTGGTCACAGCTTTTGTAAAAGGGTCTTAAAGACTCGGTCCAAACGAACACAAACTAGTCCTGTCCTCAATAGTCTACGTCTTGTCACGTCATCCACTTTTACGTCTAAACTCTCCGTCTACCTTGATTCATTCCGAGACGGCACACAGGACCCTGTTTACTGGTGTCAGAGACTCCGGTGGAGAGAAGGCAGTGTCCCCATAACACTCCTAATTGTTAGCCCGAAGGATCCACCGAGGTAACTACTTCTTAGGCAGACGTTACGTCCTCTGGGCCCAAGTTAGGGACCGACCCATTCTAGGGGGTCTCTTCCTTTACCGTTGGGTGAGGTCATAAGAACGGACCTCTTAAGGTACCTGTCTCCTCGGACCACCCGATATGTCAGGTACCCTAGTGTTTTTCAGTCTGTGTTGAATCACTGATTTGATAGCAGTGGTCGTTATATGTATTTCGTACATCGTACTACGGACCATGTAACGTTCCAGAGTTGGTTAATCTTCTAATTTCCTGATCTTATAGAAGTCACTCGGTCTAAAAGATTATTTTTGAATGGTCAATCCAGAAAGATAACTTTTGATACCCTCCTCTAAACTTTCAACCGTAAACGTCTCTATCAGAGTCAAAGTTGTTTCAATTATTTAAGTGACTTTATGGTTAAACTTGATGTATATACCTCGAACACTTTTTGAAGTAATGAAGTCTATATTTCTCATGTGTCTTAAGTGGACTGAACGTCACTTTTATATACAATAAATAAATTAGTTCTCTTTCGGTTCTCGGAGATGGCTGTAAGTACATAAACCTTTATACCTCTAAACTCCTGTAGAACCCTGAGCCGTAAAGAGTCACAATTCCCGGAACTGACGGTGACGACTACAAAATACTGGGTAAGAGTTACACAACAACACCCAAGTCCACCACGTCAAATCCGTTTTGACTTCCTATTTTGCCATGGATTTTTACGTCGGTGTGTGTTTTCTAAATTTTACGAAAATTTCTGACAGAATTAAATCGCCGAACGTCGACCTTAACCCGCCCGTAGGTGTAAGGCTTGTGACCTTTCCCCGTGGTGGTGAGAACACACATGTATAGATTCTACTAAACCCTTATCTCAAACGAAGGGTCTACCGTGACCACTATTTCTTAGGTGGACGGCTACGTCCTCTACGTTCAAGCTAGGGACCCAGTGATTCTAGGGGACCTCTTCCTTTACCGACGGGTGGGTCATAAGGACGGACCTCTTAAGGTCCCAGTCTCCTCGGACCACCCGATGTCAGGTACCCCAATGTTTCTTAGCCTATACTGACTCACTGACTCGTTATGTTATATACTATCGTTTTTCCATTTTCTAGTACCAGCAAAGATTTCGATTTGAGTTTCAGAGGGTCTTACAAGACGGACCAGGAGAAGGAAACTCGACCCCCGAGTCGTTACGGGGTCGTAAGGGAATCCGGATACATCAACTCCAAAGTCTACGAAAGGTCCTCCCGCTCCGGTGAAAATTCTACTAGGTAAAGAAGGACCTCGTAAAGTCTTGTGTCTAAAAAAAAAAGAAAAAACCGACACGACGGGAACACCCTAGAATCAAGGATCTGGTTCCTAACTTGATGCTGTAACTTTCGTGACTGAGGGTTGTTGACCTGACCCTGGTCTCCCCTACAGTCCAAAAATTGACTGTAGGGGAGGTTTCTGGGTGGAAAGGAGAACTAATCCAGGTTTCTTCGACACAGGACCTTACCAGTGTCCATCTCCAAAATTTGAGACCCGAGAGTCCGTCTAAAAGACACACAGACATAAATTTGAGTATACTTAAAATAATCCATTATTTCAACAAAAGAGAGATTTTATTACACTCCTCACATTTCCGACTGTTTCGCCTAAAGTCTTCAATACTATTCTAAATAGAAAAAATACGCCCAACGACATGGGAAGTGCAACAACAACAAGCCAACGATTCAGTATAGGTTGAGAAACGTCGGTGCACCTGACGTCGTGCGGGACGAACGGACAGGATGGGAAAGAGGACCTCAAACAAGTACAGGTGACTCAACTACTACGGTAGACCTGTACATCTGAGAAGTGCATCTAAGGGCATTTTGTTTGCATAAGCTGAAAAGAGTTGTATGGAGACTGTATGTAAGCGAGAGACTGCACCAGAAACAAGACCCTTACTTGGGTGGGTAGTCCGTATATTGTGTGGGAGTCAAGCACTCCTTACTTTTACTTCCATTCATACATATTATACTTCCCTCTTTTACTAGATCCTATAATAGCATAAGTCTCTTTGGAGTTTATATTTTTTATTTGTAAAAGTACGTTTCAGAACATCTTTAAGTCGTTCGAGGATATCCTGAGTTCGAGGGGACACGAACCTTTATAGAGGTAGATCTCGAAACAAAGAACTAGAACACATACTCGACAGGGTCTCGTAGTGGTCAGTTGAACCCTTGTATACTATAGAAAGACCAAAAAAAAAAAACAAATAACAAAACCCCACAAAAAACCGGTGAGACATAGAACACCCTGGAATCAAGGTACTGGTCCCTGGTTTGGGTCCGGGTGTCGTCACTCCGTGACTCAGGATTGGTACCCCATGGTCCCCTAAGGGTCCTGGTAGACTATGACTGTAAGTAATCCAAACACACGCATATATAAAAATTAGTTTGCCTACTGAAGTCTTAAAGTCCTGAGACTGTCTTAACAATCAGATCTATCCTTGAAGATTTTGGACTCTTTGAGTCTCTTTAACCTCCAAAAATAATTCAAAGAAATTTACGAACACCGTGGTCAGACACAGGGTTAGACCCGGGGTGGAACCCCCTATTTTAGTGTGACTCCTGCACCTTGGTTCTTTGGACGAAAAAAAAAAAAAAAAAAAAAAAAACAAAGGTCAATAGGACGAATAAGGTAAATAAAATAAATAAATAAATAATAAAAAAAATCAAAAAATAAAAAATTTAAAATTTTAGAAATTAAGAATGTACGCAAGGGTTTGTACTTGGGGGGAGGGTGGAGGGAGGGGTGTTGTAGAGAGACCCAGTAGGGGTACGTGGTCGGGGTTCGTACGACGTGGGACGTAGTCTGTATCTGACCGCTAAGTTAAGAATGTACTATCATATGTACAATCTTACGGTAAGAAGGTTTAGTAGGGTGGGAGAGGGAGAGGGAGACTCAGGTTTTCAGGCAATATGTGTAGACACAGAAAAAAGGACAGAACGTATGTCCCAGCAGTAACGGTAGAAGGATTTAAGGTATATATACACAATCATATGACATAACCACAAAAAGAAAGACCGAATGAAGTGAGACATATTAGCCGAGGTCAAAGTAGGTAGAGTAGTCTTGACTAAGTTTACTTAAGAAAAATTGCCGACTCATTATGAGGTAACACATATACATGGTGTCGAAAGAATAGGTAAGTAGACGACTACCTGTAGATCCAACAAAGGTACAGGACCGATAATATTTGTCACGACGCTACTTGTAACCCCATGTACACAGAGAAAGTTAAGACATTTGGACGTAAAAATTATCGAAGGGTTCAGTGACATTTCAGTGACTAGATCTTTTGACTTGGAGATTTCTTTAGAGTTTTCTAGGAAAGATTCCTGTGACTTTAGATCTTCTGTCAAGACCTTTACAAAAGGTGAGATAAACATAAGATGATTAATTATATAGAGTGTGTACTTATAAGACCCAGTAAGTAGTTTATATAATTTATTCGTTCAGTCTAAATAGGTACACAAGTATACGAATAATAGATGACTATCTTACTCTTCTTTTATCGGTATGCTTTTGACTAAGGCACTTAGTAGAAGACCAAACTGGCCTCGTCTAATCTTATTGGTCTTATAAGAGAACCTCGGAGATTTAATGAATATCGTGGACGTTAAGTGGAAATTAAGAACATATGAATATAGAGATGATAAGCCTCTTCCTTCAAGTGGATGTGAAAACGAACCTTCCTCGTGTAACCACCCACTTTTGGTGAGCTTTGGACACATTCCCTTAAATTTTAAAAGTTGATACTTTTATAGGTCGTAAAACTCAAGTGTTTGTACAGTTTTGGACACTTGGACCATTACAATGCATTTCAGAGACCCAAAGTTTAAGTGAAAAGGAGTGGTACTACGAGAAGTATACGAGAGTTCAACAAGAGTTGTATCCAAAGGACCTGGGTATCTCAAGAGGTTGTAGAATTCCTTCCCTGTCAGACACCCGGTAAAGGTCTGAAAATTTTATTGGTTTTATTTAGTATGTATATGAATGAACAGTAATTTTGTGACATGTCCGGTTGTAAAAGTTCACGGACGAAATCCCTAGTCAATGTGTTTGACTTCCACCAATAAACTCTTTAGAAAGATCGAAAGTAAGTAAGGATGTTAGAATATTTCCTTTTCCGTTCGACAATGCCATACTACACATAATCCACGACACCTTCGTGGGGCCACCAGAGGTTCTAGTCCTGCAGACGTCTCCTCGACAGTACTCTCTGACATATCTTGTATTACAGATTTGACGTACCACTACCTGTGTGTCTTAACCGGTCCACTTCTTCGACCCACTCTCATACTGTATGCGGTTCTGAGTCTCTCTGTCTGTCGTTTGTGGCACGCAGGACTCTTACCGTTTACTGATTCGTCTCGACTTCCAAAGCTAGACGAACCTCAACCTCCCGGTCTCGCCCCTTCTTCCAAGTTCCACTATCGACTCTGACCTCTCCGTCCGTCACCATTTCTAGTTCAACACCCCCCGGCAGCACACTCCGACTCTACTACGACTACTGTCGTCTATCGAGGTCTCCTCGACGTTCACTTCTTACCCAAGTGTAAAATATTCCTTTTTAGTGTCGGGGTTGTCTCTCTGTTGTCTCTCTTAGTTGACCTCTTGTCCGCTCTAACCTCGTCTCTCCGATCAGTCCTCGACGACGGTTTTAGTGTTCTCGTCACAACTACTAGACTTGATTCCCTCACCGCAACCCTCACTTTCTTCTCTATTTTTAGAAAATAATTCTATTTTTAGCGGTCACTATTCTTGTCTACAGGAACTCCACGTCAACCGAAATCCACCACTCCTCTTCCACCTTATTCCTGCTCAGGACTTTTACAGACTTTTGTGAAATAGTACTAATCGCAACCCAGGGTCCCAGTGACTACTTCCGTACCGACACGAAGTGGTGGACGTACTCCCCTTCACGAATACGTCAGTGGACTCAGACTTAAACTTAGGTCCAACTCTATCGTATAACTTTTCGTCTCTGTAATGAAACGGTTGTTTCCAGGCAGATGAGTTCCGATACCAAAAAGGTCACCAGTCCATACCTACACTCTCAACCTGACACTTCTTTCGACTCGTGGCTTCTTAACTACGAAAACTTGACATCATAACCTCTTCTGAGAACTCTCAGGGAACCTGACGTTCCTCTAGGTTGGTCAGGTAAGACTTCCTCTAGCCGGGACCCACAAGTAACCTTCCTGACTACGATTTCGACTTTGAGGTTATGAAACCGGCGGAGTACTCTTCTCAACTGAGTAACCTTTTCTGAGACTACGACTCTCCCTAACCCCCGTCCTCCTCTTCCCCTGCTGTCTCCTACCCTACCGACCTACCGTAGTGACTGAGCTACCTGCACTTAGACTCACTTGAGACCCTCAACCACTACCTGTCCCTCCGGACCGTACGACGCTAAGTACCCCAGCGTGTTTCGACCTGTGCTGACTTACTGACTTGACTTGACTTGACTTACGGGGTGGAATGGGGGGGTGGGGTCCGTGATATTAGACCCTGTGTCACGATTAGAGTGATACGGATTACAGGAGGAGACATTCCACCAAGCTTACTTAGGAAGGGTGGAAAATCTGAGACATCCTCTTCCTCTGTCCTTAGACTACCAATGGGGATTATAGAAGGTAGAATTTTAGAAGTAGTAGAATTATCGTCCTAGTAGTAAAAATAAGGTTCGAGGGTCTAGGAGGAGTTAAAGTACGTTTCAGTCCCTGTCAGTTATTCTCAACTCAAAACAAAAAAACAAAACAAAACACATCGTAGGACCGTGACGATTTTCAGATGTCCTTCTTTCTTATAGAAAGAGTACGTGGCAAATCTTAGACGACCTTTACAGTCGTCTCCAGGCCAGTAGAGTCGGTAGAAGGAGGAACAAGACCCATAGTAGGCGGGAGAGGTAAAGTGGAGGACATTTCGGTAGTCTGGTCGTGTACGTACTGGAAGGGGTCTCCAAACGATACACCTATTATATACTAGGACGTATTTTCGCGAAACATTGGGGTTTCCGAAGCGACAAGAATAATGATGACCAAACCTACAGTATAGTGACTAGGGTGTGGTAAGACAGAGAGGGGTAAAGTTGAGATAGTGTGTGTGCGTATGTGTGTCTCAAAGTGTCTTTGCGTCGGTAGTCCGGTGTGACATCCGTTCTCGGGTCACGACCTTAGTGACACCTCCTCCTAAACAGCGGAAGTCTCATTGACTGTGTGCTCTCTGGGGGTGACAGTGTCGTCACCTACTGAAGTCGAGGCCCGGGGCGTCACAGGGATTTACCCTCCTTTACACATGTACATTATTTTGTTCTTATCACCTTGTTCCTTGGGCTACGAGCCACTTCTCGAGGACACTAAGAAGGTACTCCCGTGTTTAGTATAGTTCTCCGAAGGTAGAAACCCTTCGTCCTGGTCCCTGAATCAAATCAAATCAAGTCAGTGAGTCCGTGCAGGTTGAGAAACGCTGGGGTACCTGACTTCGTGTGGTCCTAAGGGACAGGTAGTGGTTGAGGGTCTCGAACGAGTTTGAGTACAGGTAACTCAGTCACTACGGTAGGTTGGTAGAGTAGGAGACAGCAGGGGAAGAGGAGGACGGAAGTTAGAAAGGGTCGTAGTCCCATAAAAGGTTACTCAACCAAGAAATGTAGTCCACCTGTTTTATAACTTTGAAGTCGAATCCGTAGTTAGGAAAGTTACTTATAAAGGGAATCCTACCTGACCAAACTAGAGGAACGACAGGTTGCCTGAGAGTTCTCAGAAGAGGTCGTGGTGTCAAGTTTTCGTAGTTAAGAAGCCGTGAGTCGAAAGAATACCAGGTTGGGAGTATAGGTATGTACTGATGACCTTTTTGGTATCGAAACTGATCTGCCTAGAAACAGTCGTTTCATTACAGAGACGAAACATTATACGACAGATCCAACTAGCATCGAAAAGAAGGTTCCTCGTTCGCAGAAAATTAAAGTACCGACGTCAGTGGTAGACGTCACTAACACCTTGGGTTCTTTTATTTCCGAGAGTGACAAGGGTACCAAAGGGGTCCCTAAAGGACTCTATTCCAATCATCCCTCCTCTGGGACTGGACTCAGACCCCGCACCCCTCAGGGGTCCTGTAAAGGTACACATCCGTCAACACTCGTCCTCTCAACGACGAACGCTCAAGGAGTCGGACGTCCAGGACAGAGGAGGACGGGTGAGAGGAAGGTAGGGGGTTCTCCCTGTCTTCCTCCCTCAGTCTGAGAGTCAGGTGGGACGACAGATCGTTTCTACTCCGTGTCCTCCCTACGACTCTACCGCGACGACAAGACCTGTGTTGATTTTGGGAGTACGACCCTTTCTAACTTCTACTTTCCTCTTCCCCCGTCATCTCCTGGTTACCAGTCTATCGTAGTGGTTCAGTTACCTGTACGTAAACTCGTTCGAGGTCCTCTATCACTTCCTGTCCCTTCGGACCGCAGACGTCAGGTACCCCAATGTTTCTCAGCCTGTGTTGACTCACTGACTTGTCGTTGTTTTCTTTTTAACATTGTACAAAGAAGATATTATAGAAAGAAGGTAAGGGTTAAGACCATGTCCTTTATATACAGTTCTAAACCGAATTTCCCCGGTCGCCACCCCTTGAGATCCGGGAGTTCCTTTTCCTTTATGAGTCATCGAAGTAAGCCCAGTGTAGGACCTTTACATAAACTAAACTCGGGGTTGGTACGTCGCGACAAGATGTTAGATCCTGTGCTTACGTAATCGTGAACCTGAGTCCGAACTTAACGTTTAAACTAAAAACAACAAATATAAATTTTTCAATATGTCCTACGAACCTTTTGCAATCCGATAACGTTCGATCTCTTGTTTTTATATAGTAACATGGATATACATAAATCTCTAAGTCTTTGATTCAACGTTAACAAAGTCACCCATAGTGACGTAAAAAATTTTTTTGAAAATTTAGTGTATAAATTCTATTATTATCGATTCCGAATCACCCACGAATGTCCTATGGTCCGTACTTTGATTCACGAAAGGTAAAATAAAGTAAATTCAAGTAGGAGTGTCAATTGACATACTAGATCCATAATAACTGGGTAAAACGTCTACTTCTTTGGTTTCAAATTCTCTCAAATTCAAAAGGTCCTAAGTAAGTAAACTGTACATAAATAACTCATACATGACACTCGGTGACCCCCAGGTCATCACCCTTCTTCGTCTTTTTGGGGATGGAAGTACATTCAGACAAAACAATTAATACATACATACCGACGCGACCCAGACGTAACGCGTGTCCGAACGAGACCAACGCCACGCCAGACGAGAAGGAACGTCACGTGTCCGAAGAGTAACGTCACCGAAGAGAGCAACACTGAACGTTCGAGGTCTCGTGCCCGAGTCGTCAACACCAACACCTGAATCAACGGAGAGCCGTACACCCGAGAAGGGTCCGGTCCCTAGTATGGACACGGGGGACGTAACCACCCACCTAAGAATTGGTGACCTGGTGGTCCTTCAGGGAGATTGAGTAAAAGATTACCTCCCGTAGGACACACACGAATCAGCGAGTCAAGAAAGGATCATAAACACTTGGGTGCCTACCATCGAACGGTCCGAGGAGACAGGTGCCCCGAAAAGGTCCGTTCTGATGACCTCCCCCAACGGTACGGGAGAAGGTCCCCTAGAAGGGTTGGGTCCCTATCTTGGGTCAGAGGGCGTGACGTCCGACTAAGAAATGGTAGACTCGGTGGTCCCTACGAGTCTCCCGTTAGTATCGATTATAAATAACTCATGGTCTATTATAAATATGTATAATTGAGGATCTCCCCCAAGATCCCCAACTTCGGTCTGTAAGACTAAGGTTCCGGTTGTTCCGACAAAGATACAAAAACGGTACAAGACGGAGTGGGTGACGGGGGGAGGGCCGGCGGGGGGCAGTCCGGACGAGACGACCATTCTCCACTCGGAACCCCAAGGGTCGGTCTGAACAGACAGAGGTACCAGAGTCAGCGGTGATAAGGGTCTCCTTATTTATTTCGTAAACAGAAGTAAAGAGGTAGGACGGGACAGGTAAAGTACCGGATCTTGTCTTAGGACCTAGACATGGAAATTTTTATTTCAGTCCAAGTAAAAATTCAACGACAACAAAAAATCAGGGATTCAACACAGGTTCAGAAACACTGGGGTACTTGACAATAGGGTGGCCGAGGAGACAGGTACCCTAAAAGGTTCGTTCTTATGACCTGACCCAATGATAAAGAAAGAGGTTCAATAGAAGGGTTGGGTCCCCAACTTGGACGAGAGGAGGTAACCGTCTACCGAGGAAATGGTGACTCGGTGGACCCTTCGGGAGTAGAAATTCTGTTCACGAATGAAAAAATTCCAATTGTAGGGGAGTTCTTCACGACTCCCGGGTTCAAAATGAAATTTAAGACGTGGACAGTAAAGACTGGAACGGCGACACACAACCTCGATGTAAGTTCACAGACGGTATGGATTCCAGTCTTGGTGGCAAAGGGCCAAACAAGTTATTTATCGAAGCAAAAGAGCTTCAAAGACGGAACATGTTGTCTACTTCAGTCATAGAAGAAACTTCAGTTTAAGGTCACACAGAATCAATACCGGACTATAATTCGTTAAGTCCTCACAGATGGTTCGTTGATATCTTACAAACCACCACACTAAGTTTTTCCTTTTGCAACCTCGTTTCCAATCTGACCTAAAAATGAATTTCTGGAGAAGACAAAGGAAAATTTTACCTTAAGAGATGAATACTCTACTATCGTTATTTCACCGTGAAGAGTCTTGGGGAGTACCGTAGAGGTCCAACCAAAATAATGTACACACGGAGGGACACACACACCCCCCCCGCCGGTCTCCCTTCTGACAGGGAGAGAACGGAGTTAGGACCCTACGAGACGGTGCTTAACCTCTCCCGGGCCCAGTCCCGACGAGACGAAGGGTGAGGGAGGGGTCCAGAGAGACGGAACACGGAAGTTGAGACGTTTCAATGATCTCGGAGGAGGATTGGGTTGACACAGAAGGACAACAGTAGTACGTCGTCCACAAAGGGGTACTAGAGGAGACACAGTCGGAGGAAGTGATCTCGGGATACCTGACCGGGAAAGACCGTTTTTCCTTTCCCTGTCTGTCCACTTAATCCAAATATGAATGATTTAGGTGTCAATCGTTCTGAAAAGAATTGACCTGAAACGTCTATTCAGGTCAATTTGTCTGTGTCGTGAGAGGTCCCAATCTATAGGGCAATGGTCCTTACATCTTCAAGTTTCAGTTCGTAAGGAAGTGCAGTCACCCCAACGGAGGACGAGCCTAGGTTTGAGTGGAGGAAGTCGTGGACACTTAATCTGTTATCTTAGTAAGTAGAAACGACAGTGGACAATTGGTGACGATACTTGGACTTGACTTGTGATAGACGTTGGGGTGTTTACGTATCATTCGTTCAGTCGGCATCGGGACTGGAAGAACCTCGAACGATTTATCTGTGAATTCGTTAACAGGGTCACATGTCACTTTGGATACTACCCCTTCCTCTCCAACGAACCTTTTTGAATAAGGTCTTAAAGGTTGGGTCATGTCCACCCACTTTTCTCCATGGATAACATTAACCCCACCCCACCCCTACACTCTCTAAAGGACCTCCTTCACTTTAGATTCTATGTTGGTCCTTCTACTCATCGGTAATGGTCCCTTCCCCTCTCCCTCCCCTCCTCACAAAAGGTTCTCTTCTTTTGGTGTCCATGTCGCGGGACCTCCGTTTTCCTTCGAATTCTGGTTTGTTGTTTCTTACGGTAGTAAATCCTCTTGCTTTCTCATGTTTTCTCTTGTTCGTCTACCCTTCTTTCTTCCTTTAGGTCCTTTCACACTAGTACGGACGAAAATCTTGTCTCGTCCGACGCTACAGTACTCTACGACCGTCCAGTTCGTGTTATTCTTGGTTTTTCTTCAAACCCCAATACAACTGGTAATTAGAAGTAAAGACACGATTAGTCATTTACACAATTTTCGGTATAAGAAGTTCCTAAAAGTCACACGAAACATCATAACAATTAAGGAACTACAAGAGTTAATTCGACACTGTTTTTAAATTCTATCCATAGTTGTGGAAAGAACTCATACCGTGTAAAACCGGGGTCAGAGTGTACATCGTAAGTAAACTTTTTATAAGGATCTACTAAGAAGGGTCATTCTGTTCGCAACTAACGGACGAAGAAAGAAAACAAGGTGGGAAGTTAGAAACCAAACGAATGATAGAGAATCAGGACACTTGAGACGAAAACCTATTTTCGAGAAACGTTTCTTAAACTTAGCTTCCGACCCGTCAAAGCTTTAATCTATATATTGTAGAAAGACTATACAAGATTTATTGAATTATTTAGCAAGTATCGCTACGTATGGCGGTACGAACTTCTCAGTCAACACTGAACCCGTAAATCAGTAAGAGAAAGGACAAAGAAAACGTCGAGGTTCTCTGACACTTTTCCTTCAACCTTCCTCGGGCTAGTGGTGAATTACCTCTGGTCGTCTTACCCCGAACGCTACCTTCGAAAAGAGGTTGATCGTTCGCCTATGCTTTCCTGTAAGGGTGCCCCTACCTTCGGTAGTTGTTAAATGGGTTGTTGTACGGTGACGGAAGTCGAAGAGGCGAAGTGGTTGAACTGGACTTCGGAAGAAACGGAAACGTCTTATCACCCTGAGTGTGAGGACCCGAAGACCTTCTGGACTCATTCTTACCCTCTGAGGGTCTTGAATTTGAAGGACACTTACCAACGTTACTGGACCTCCTGTCGAAGTGGTAGAACGTCTCGTTTCTAGAGTTTGTCCTTGGAGAGCTGCTGGGATGAACGTATCTGTGTAGTCTTTGGAGAGAAAGGTTAGTCTTGTTCGACAAGAGTCTGTAATTGGACTTGCTAGTCCTCACCGTCCTCAATTATCTACTTGACCGGTTGTGACAAGGACTTCTGCTGTATGTCCTGGACAAGTTACTTCTGAAACTTCTCTTCTTCCTCGGCCTTAAGAGCGTTGGCCGGTGTCTCTGGGGCGACAGGGTCCTCTCGCGGTCGCACTTCTCGCTGGGTAGAGTGAGAGGGAAGCGCGTACAGAGAGACCCGAGGGGGGTCCGGTCCGGAAGAAGAAGCCCAGGAGGGAAGAGGTGGCAGAGGTGCCGGTGGTTGAATGGAAGACACCGGTGGTGAGGGCACCGCGGGTTGGGACGGTCGAGGGGTCGCTTGACACGCCAGGGCAGGGGAGTTTGAGGCTTGGGTCGAGTGTGCGGCCCGGTCCGAGGCAGAGCCGGGCCTTTACCAATAGAGGAATTAGGACGTCGGCACGGCCACCGGCGACGCCCGAGCCCGGGGCCCCGGCACGGGCCGAGACTGGACAGGGGACGGCTCGTCGAGTTCGTCTACCGGCGCGTCGTCGTCGTTTCCCGGTTTGAGTACGTCGTCTTCGTCGTCGTCGTCGTCGTGAGTTTAGTCTGAAGGTCAACCAGAGGGAATCCCGGAGGTAGGTCAGGGATGCCTCGTCGAAAGGGCCGCCTTTTTGGTTTATCGGGGTACTACATGGGGGTTCGGAAATTGTTGGTTTTAGGATATCACGGAGGGTACCGGTTGTTGGACGTCTTCTGCTGTTACTTATTGATGGAGGGAGTCTTAGTGGACTTATACTAGTTAGTCGTCGGTTTATTGTACCCATGTTTGAGGAATTTGTTTGTCGTGTTATAAGACTGAATACCGTTGTGATTCGGAGACTGGGTGAAATTACGGCTGAACTCAGTCTCCTACTGCGGGGGCTACCGGTTAGGGTTGTTTTGGGGGGAGTGCGGGATGTAGGTCGTCGTCGGGGGCGTCGGCGTCGGGGGCGTCGTCGGGGGTGGAGTCGAGGTCCGGGGGTCCCGTGTGGATTCACTCCTGGTCTTCGCGCACGAGGAGTAGTTCGTCTTCCCTCACTACTCAGTCGGGTACCGAATGGGCCGCGACGGTAGGGTACCAGTCCATTCACACTCTCGCTCCGTGAACCTCTACGAGAGCCCCACGCAAAGTCTGACAGCTGTACGCTACGAGAGGAACGAAGACGGTATTCCCCCAAGTAATGGAAGTCTGTAGGAAGGATGTGTAGGAGCACAACAATGATCCAAACAACTCCCAAAAAGAAGAGAAGAAAGATTCTGTACCCTGTTCCACCGTCTCGTATGAAAGGACACAAACTTACGGACCCCTAGTTTGAAGAAAATAAGACCGGCCGTCTATTCTTTGGTTTTTACCGCACTTTACGAGTGACCCACCCACCGACATCTCCAGTGCACTGTGTCGCACAACGAAGAGGACATCAAGAGAGGGTCCAGTACACACCAGGTTCTGACCCCTCCGCCCTCCCAGCCTCGGAAAGCCCTAGAGATGTCGGCAGAATACTCCAGGGCTTGTTCGAGTCGGACAGAAGGGACATAATACTTAATACCTTTAAACCCAAGACCTATCAGTTTCCACCCTCGTAAAAGACACAAAAGTTTCACTTCACCTCCTATCTAAAAACATCCTGACACGTCGCACAGTTATGAACAACGATATGTTTACGTGACTCGCCGACAAAGGTGGAACACTGAACTCTCACATGATTTTGGTAGAGGCTAAGCAGTCGATAGCAAGTCCTCTCAAACTACTACGACCAGACAATCACGACACAGGTTCAGAGGAGAAAGGACGACAGAAAGAAGTACCATAGTACCAAAAGTCCACATCCCTAGGTACCATTCTCACTCACCGTTGGTGACCCCTCACTTACTTATGAGTAACTGTTCGTAGTTGAGGGAGGAGTGGGACTAGTTACACCGGTCGTCGGTTGTGAGGAAATTAAATTGTGCAATAGACGGAGTTTCCCCTCTCCTTCACCCTTTTTCGTGGTAGGATGACTGGAATGGGGATGCACCTACTGAAGTATTCGGTAGTAAAATAACGGTCAACTACACTTAACACCTCCGTGTCAAGACACGAGACCAGGAGAGACCTGCGGGTGTGAACTACCGTCAACCTCTAAAACGTCCTTTCAGAAACGAAATCCCCGGGAGCACACGTTTGTCCAGAATTGATCGCGAACCTATGCGTAGGTGTCACCCTACGAAATCTTTGTGGCCCTTAATTCCGCCCGTCTAGAACATAGTGACCCGCGACAAACACAGACGGAGAGGACCATACAAGGTGGGGTGGGGGTGGGGTGGAGGGGTTCCAACTACCTCTGACGTCCCGACTCCCACCACGACCGGACGTCTCTGTCCGGACTCGAGACACCGAACTACGAACAGGAAGTGTCGTGAAGGTTAGGTTTCGGGGTGTCACCAAAGAACAGACGTGTACGGTTGGTCGAGATTTCTTTAAGACAGATCTCTTTATTTTTACATCGAACCAACTGTATTTGACGGTAGTCACCGACCACTTTTTGTAGGAACTTTACCCTTGAAAAAACAAAACAGGACCAAAGTAATTTTGATATGATAACCTTTTACGTCGTAAACTATGTAAAATCACAATGCAAGACTTCGCACGTCTTTATATCCACTATGTGTGTCCACAAACGACATCAAGTCTCCAAATACTCTACCATCCGACAGTCGTACCAGTAGGCGACGACGACGATTCAGCGAAGTCAGCACAGGCTGAGACACGTTGGGGTATCCGCCGTCGGGTGGTCCGAGGGGGCAGGGACCCTAAGAGGTCCGTTCTTGTGTCCTCACCCAACGGTAAAGGAAGAGGTTACGCACTTTCACTTTTCACTTTCCCTTCAGCGAGTCACCACAGGCTGAGAATCGTTGGGGCTGGGGCACCTGACGTCGGGGGGTCCGAGGAGGTGGGTACCCTCAAAGGTCCGCTCTCATGACCCCACCCACGGTAGCGGAAGAGGTACCAGTAGGCGACGACTACCGTTTATGTTTACCACGAAGAGGGAGGTGCAACAACAACAAAAAAAAGAGGAAGGAGGTTCGGTCTGGTTTCCACTAATTACGGACAAGACGTGTGCACACCCATGTTATACTCGGTTGGAGGGAGGGGTGGGAATGACTTAAAGAAAACTTTAAACGATCGAACCCTACTTCGAGGACAGAAACGACCTTGTACTTAGAATTTCCACGATAAAGTCCAGGAATGCGAACGGATCGACACTCATTGACTTCGGAACCTGGTCTCTCCAGTACAAATCTTTCCTGAGACAGTTCACTACTTCTTTGTTTTCACTACCAAAAGACCTAATTTAGACACCCAAAAGGAGAGGAGGAAGGTAGAGTACTCCATGAAAGTCCTACCTGTCTTAGAAGGAGTAATTTTATTAGTAAAGAATTGGAGTATTTCTTGGTAGTTCGTTTTAGTACGAAAAATTACTTTATAATTGAGTGGTGACTTTGTTTGAAGTTGTATGTATATATTTGTACCCTTATAGAAAGACGTTTGTATGGTAAATAAAGTACGAAAGTAGACTAACACCTCTTCATAACTGTGTCGAGAGTCTCATCAATTACTGTGACATACTCTCATGAGACGTGTTTATACTCGTACTTAATGTCCATTCTATATTTCATATCAATATGTATCCACATCAAGTTTAAACAAAAGACGACAACGATCACTTTTAAGTAAAATAAGAAACAACCGGTGTTCCTGGCGCTACTTGTGAATCAAAATTACTTATTGAACTCGTGGTTTCGGTTATTGTTCTATTAAAAGAACATGTCTACAAATGAATAAACCCTGTAATTGTCGTTTACGGTAAAGAGAGTCCTTGTTTGTCTTTAGGTGAAACAAGGACTTCCAAAGTTCTTCCTCCCTTGGTTTGTAACTCTTTTTCTTTTTTATTAAATAAGGTTTTAAAACTTATATAA
Organism: Capra ibex; assembly: GCA_006410555.1. Classification (NCBI taxonomy): domain Eukaryota; kingdom Metazoa; phylum Chordata; class Mammalia; order Artiodactyla; family Bovidae; genus Capra; species Capra ibex. The sequence goes on along the minus strand of SJYO01018169.1, from coordinate 49,059,432 downwards.
AATGGACTATCGAGGTCAAGAGTCTTAAAAGTATAATAAGGAACGTTAAGTTTTTAACTCGTTGCTAAACATATGTTTCCAATACGAGAACCACAATGAACCCTAACACTTTTAATCCTGGTATTATTTGTAAAACCTTTTTATTTATTGCATGGACTTTCAGTACGATAATTACTTACTAATTAGTATACCCTTACGAGTATCATGTTCACTTTATTCGTCTAGTCTAATGTCAAACATACAGTGTTAGGATTAACACAAAATTATACATATCTTTTTATGACTTATTGACTTTGTAATTCTTACCATAAAGAGTAACCATTTTAATACTCGTGAATAACAAAAGGAGAAATATGAAATGAGTCAAAAAATTTTACAAGGTAGTATGTACATATATACATATATAAGATAGTAATCCTTTTTTTAAAAAAATTCCCTTCTTTTATGAGATATAAAATTTTCAAATGTGAAATGAATAAGTTTCTTACGAATAGGTTGAACGGTCATCTTGACTCCACTATAGTAATGAAAGACAAGTAAACATATATACTCAACACTTAGGGACGAATATCTCCATCAAGTCTTGGGAAGAGGGGTGGGAAGTGAGAGAAAAGGAAAGAGAGAAGTGTAGGGGAAAGTGAGGAATGTCAGAATTAAGTAGTCGATTTTGTCACTGTTACTCTCATAATTATTTTAAAGGTGGTCATATTAGGAAGTCGAGAAGTTCAACACGGGGACGCAATAAAGAAACTAGTAGAGAGGGAAGGAAAAAGAGGTAAAGGTTTGAAGAGGAGTAGTTTTGAAGACAAAACGAAAGATTAAAAATTTTATACGTAAAGACACTACCTTATTGGTCTTGAATGACACCAGTACCGATCAATAGAAAAGGACTAGAACAAAAAGTTCCTGTCCTAGAGAGTAGTACGAGAGAGAGAGAGAGAAAAAAAAAAAAACGATCAAAAACGTATCGTGGATTGTGATACAGAATTTGTATCCCTACAAAGTATTCAGTAAACTACCATTACTAGTTACAAACCCGGTTTTTATATAAATGTCAACTACTAACCGAGGTTGTCCCTCTCACAATCGTGTCTATTGTGTCTCGACGAAAACTCTAGGTTGTCTTCTGGACCTTTCCGTTCAGTTTTTTCTTAGGAACCGATCCTCCACCAATAGAACTTGGAGACCTTGTTGTTCTCTAACGATCCTGTCGTTTGAGACAGAGGCACACACTGTTCGTCTTTTTGTTGTCTCGTTTTCGTTTTTCGAATGAAGACCGCCTTCAGTTTCGTTTTCGGTCACTGATGAACCGACCAAATCCTCCCCCTGTCCCTATGGGTCTCGGGGTCTTATTAAGAATGTCCCTTCTCGCCTTTCACTAATTAAAAGTTTCACCCTACAATTAAAAATGAGTAACGTTAATTTCCTGATCTACTTAGTATCCGTGAACCGATGACATATGAAGTATACACACAAAAGACACGTACCGACACAGATAGTATTACTCAGGTATATACTCATATAAAATGTCTTACAAAAGGGAAAAGTTACACTAAAATGACTTTAGATAACCCGGAGAACACTCCGTATAATAATTATATTCGAAACATCGGTAGTTTAGACGTGTGTTCCTTGTCTCGACACTATAAGTGTCTGTAGTATCTTCAGAGAAACTTCTATGTAAAAAAGAATTGAAGTTTTTGAACCACGGGGAAACAAATCAAAGACATTTATATACATAACAACTAAAAAGGGTTTACTATGTACTGGATCAAGTCTTTCAGTTCGTATGAGATTCCGAATCCTATTCTTTCTCGTCAGGGAACATAATGGGGAGGTAAGATTAAAGACGAAGGGTTTCCACCAACGAAGTTGAGTAAGTCAATAAAAGAGAATAAATAGAGGTATTTGACGACAAGGAATCGTAAAGTCAATAAGCTGAGTTATGTTCCTAAATTAAGTCGACGTGCTGGAGGAGTGTTTGTTGGGGGCGGAGTGTAACAGAGAGAAAAAGAGAAGGGTATGAGAGTCATCTTGATCTATCTAGTGTTTAATACTGAAACTTTTATAAGATATAAATGTACTGACTAAAAACGTATCACGGAGTCTCAAATCGATACGTCACATGAAACCAATATAAAGGAAAGAATACATTGAAAAACAAAAGGGACCTTAAATATTGCCAGAGACAAAAATTAACCACAATAAAGACGAAGGACCCGAAGAGACCACCGAGTCTACTATTTCTTAGACGGACGTTGTGTCCTCTGTCCCCAAACTAGGGACCCAGACCTTGTAGTGGACCTCTTCCCTTGCCGTCGAGAGAGGTCATAAGAACAGACCTCTTAAGGTCCCTGCCTCCTGGGACCACCCGATGTCGGACACACCAGTGTTTCCTCAGTCTATATGCTGACTCGTTGATTGCGAAAGAGAAAAAAACAAAAGCAGAGACGAGGATGAAAGTTACACAGGAGTTGGAAAGAGTGGGACATTTTGAAAATTATCCTAGTTCGTGAAGTCTACTAGAAACAACAATTAAAGAAAGGAAAAAAGAGAGAGGGAGAAAGAGAGGAAGGGAGGAAGAGGAGGGTGGAGGATGAAGGGTGAGAGAGAGTGAGAGAAAGAGGAAGAGAGACAGAGGGAGACAAAGAAAGAGAAGAAGGCACAGAGAGGACTTCTGAATGTCTGAAAGTGAGGTCAAAAGCCAGGATGTGCAAAGAACCGGCCGACGGATTGACCTCAGTACGTCGGCCGGACGTGGGAGGTGATAGTAAGAACCTGATAAAGTGGGGGAGGACACGACGTCCTAGAGAAAAGAACTAGGGAGGAGAAGAAAGAACCGAATCGGGACGATTAACCGTCTCGTGTAAGAGTCACGAATTCTTTCCCACATGCCCTGTAACCGAAAATAAAGTTTTTGAAGAAATAAGTAAAAATCAGAATAACAAGAGAATTTCGAGTAATGTCCACTCTTTGACTAAATAAAGTAACAAGTTCCATCGAGACTACTATTAAAAAATAATTAAAAATGACCTCATGTCAACGAAATGTTGAACACAATCAAAGACGACATGCCATTTCACTGAGTCAATATGCATACATATCTAGGGGAGAAAAATTCTAAAGGAAGGGTAGATCCGGTGGTGTCTCGTGACTCAGCTCACGATATCTCAGCCAAGAGTCAATAGACAAAATACGTATCGTTACATATATGCAGTTTAGGGTAGAGGGTCAAGTCCTTCTAACAAAAATACTTTTACTAAAAACTCTTACAGAAATAGGAGTGTAAACTAAGTCTCAAACGGGCTAAATCTTAATATCACTTCTTTCGTATAAAGTAGTCTTGACTTTTCCGTAAAAAAGTAGCAGGACACCGAAAGTGTGACCACTCTTCAGGTCACTGTAAACCTAAAGGGTGAGATACACATATTAGACAAAAAAGTGAGACTCTTGAAGAGTTTAGAATGAAATAGGGACTTTAAAGTACTGTTATACGGAATTACATCGATAAAAAGCAGGTGATACAGACCATGACACTGGAAAAAGAAAAAAACCTTTACACAGAGATTATATACAAAAATATACTAAAGAAACTAGTAAAGAAGGAAGAGAAAAGAGAGAGAGAAAGATTGAAAGACCTTGAAAATAAGTAGTACATCGTCTGGAGGACTAACAAGAGATTAAAAGCATACAAAAGTCAAAAGGTATAGAAACGGGAAACTGTAATGCACAAGACACTCTAAAAGAATTGAAATGTAAGGTTGAGATTTTAATTGGTAAAATAAAATAAATAGTGTAAAACACGAAGGGACTATCGAGTCAACCATTTCTTAGGTGGACGTTACGTCCTCTGTGGTCAAGTTAAGGACTCTAGGGGACCTCTTCCCTATCCGATGGGTGAGGTCATAAGAACCCGAAGGGAACACCGAGTCGACCATTTCTTAGGTAAAATTTAAAAGTATTCGAGAAGAAACAAGAGACTAAATAGGGAAAGTTGGATTCCTATAATTAAGAGTAAAATTTTAATTAAAAGGAACATGAGGGACGAAACGGAAACAAAGAGGATTCGTGGGAAAGGGGTATACAAGTCAAATAAAAAGAAAGAAAGTACAATCTTCGAAAAGAGAAACAAATAAATTTCTCACTCCGTGTTATTTCGATTAAGTGACGAGACACGTGAATCCCGAACAGTTTACACCCCGAAGCGACATGTCCCTAACTCGATCTTTGGGTCGGTGCAGTGACCCAGTCACACACGTCTAAAAATGGCGTCACGGTCAGTCTTTTCTGGGAGAGTTGGAGTAGTGTCTCTCAACACTTAGAGCTCCGACCGAAAGACCTTGATTCGTCTCCTTCCCTTAGCCGTCCACCACCACTACCGTTTCACATAAAGTGATTGCAAAGACATCCGAAAGCGAAATAGAGGGTCAAAACATGCCGAAGAGTCAAGTGAACGTCGGTCTTGACCTTGCATCCTAACGTCTCAGAACGCCGAAGTGGAGAGGTCTGAGGAAGACCTCGACACATCGACCAAGTGACGAAGTGTTTTGTCTTTACATCGGGTACAAGGAAGACACACGCGAGACCGTAAGTCTTCACGAAGACGGTGGACACTGAAATGTTGTAGGGAATGGGACTGGGTAGAACAACTAAAAACCGAAGGTGGGTCAGGTAAGCCTTCCTCTAGTCGGGACCCTAAAGAAACCTTCCTTACTACGATTTCGACTTTGAGGTCATGAAACCGGTGGAGTACGCTTCTCGACTGAGTAACCTTTTCTGAGACTACGACCCTCCCTAACCCCCGTCCTCCTCTTCCCCTGCTGTCCCTTACTCTACCGACCTACCGTAGTGACTGAGCTACCTGGACTCAGACTCACTTGAGACCCTCAACCACTATCTGTCCCTCCGGACCGCACGAAGCTAAGTACCCCAGCGTTTCTCAACCTGTGCTGACTCGCTGACTTGACTTGACTTGACTTGGTTCTCATTCCTAATCGAAAGACATTTCTTGAGTCAATAGTGGTGAGTCGGTAGACTAAAAGTCGAAGGTTTTAAAACAACTGTGGGAACTACTGATAAAGGTAGAGGGTAGGAGAAAACAAAAACCTACGAATATAGTAAAAATAAGGAAATAACAGTGATATGGTCCCTCAACCTCTTTAGGTTCTACTTACTCCTACCAGGTAGATGGTCTCCGAACGAGCCACTGAAAGATTTATAACTTATAACAGGTTATAACTTTACATACACAATGTTGCATAAAGTGTAATAATGAAGATTGTATAACCTGAAATAGTCACGACCAAAGTCCTTACGATTTCATGAGAGAACTGTACTTTAAATGTACAGTTTATGTATGTAAGTCTTCCTGTCTCTTCTCAGTGTATTAGTAGTACGATAAAATCTTATTTTCGACCACTAATATTGGTAACCCACCGAAAATCCTAGAGCTTTTATAACTGACTGAAGTTCCTGATCTTTTTGTTAAATTCAAGGTACTGGGACTGATTCGGTTATCTTAGACCGTTCAGTCTACGTTCCATTTTATAACTGTCTTGGGAGTAGTGTCTGACTTAGGTCCCGGAGGGTCACCTCCCCTTTGGATGCCCGTCTTCGTGATGGTTTGAGGTGTGTTATTTGCTTTGCAAGGTTAACTATCCATATTGTCCAGTAAAGGTAGGTGTATGACCGTATAAAACTTTTAGGACTGACTATAAGACAGTCTCAGAATCTTTATACTCCGATTCTCATTTGTCGTCTTTTTCTCTTCAAAATCCTTTCCTTAAGTAAAATTTTATCATAACACCTTCTTTCTCCAAAATTAATGGGGGGATACTCTTATGAGACATTTCCAAAATACCTTACTCTTATAAGAACAAATGACTCTCTCGAATGTGGGGTAGTTTGTTAGTAATACTTTGAACCCCGCCCCATCCCCCCGAGGACTCCTAGTGGATTCCTTTAATAAGTTCTATGTCCCTTAGTCTAAGGTGACGATTCCTGAACTTTAGTCATCCAGACCCTACTCCGAACCTTTCCACATAAAAGTATTCGTTAGGTGGTGGTAAAAGATTACCTCTTCACCACGTATTCTATTGAGACTTGACGTTAATTTCGTTGTACACAAATAAAGTAACGAGCTATAAACGTATACGAATTTAATAACAGACTCTTTGGTATTCAAGACGTTCCAGAGTCTGAACATTGTAAATTTCATTCTATCTTTTTAATCCGATGAGACGAATGGTCTAAAGAAAAAGTCCTATATCATTCAAAAATTTTGTAAAGAAAAAAGACCTCATGTCAACGAAATGTTACAACACAATAAAAGACGTCCTATCGTCCCACTTAGTCGGTAAGCATATGAATATAGGGGAGGAAAAACCTAAAGAAAGGGTAAATCCAGTGGTGTCTCGTGACTTGTCTCACGGAACGCGATACGTTGTCCAAGAGCAATCAATGTCCTATTCACTTAAAAAATTTCTCTACTTTAACACTCCTAGGACCGATACAAAAAATTTAATACCTTGACGAGGATAACTAAGAGAATTATTCTGTTTTGTCAAGTAAGAGGTACGGCGGGGGGTTGGTACCACTTCTCACCTTAAAGGGGAACAGAGGGTCTCTTTCCCAACCAATAGGTCAGGAGACAAAATAATTATCCGTATGGCTCCCGGGACGATCACAGTTCAGCGAAAAAAGTTCTAGACACCCTTCTCTCTGATGGTACCGTACCTTTCACACGTCTAATCGCCTTCGTGTTCCGAATGACTCCTAGAGAGACCCTTGTAGGAAGAGTCCCGTTCTGACGACCGTCCGTACAGTCATCCTGGCGTTAAACCCCAAGACACAAAACTGTGGCAATGCGGTTCTTGCCGTTAGGTTCGTGGAAGGGGTCTACAAGGTCCCGAGACTCTCTCCACAACTGAATCGGTCTACGAGTTAAAGTAAGATGAAGGTCTCAGTGTCGAAGGGTCCACCGCGACTACCACTTCTTGGACGGGCGATTACGTCCTCTGCATTCTCTGTGTCCAAGCTAGGGACCCAACGCTACTAGGAGACCTCTTCCTTTACCGTTGGGTGAGGTCATAAGAACGGACCTCTTAGGGTACCTGTCTCCTCGGACCATTCGACGACAGGTGTCACAGCGTTTCTCAGCCTGCACTACTTGGTGCCGTATCGTGATCTCAGTATCTAAAGGAAGGAACGTTCCAGTAAGTGACTTAGGATTCGGGGTCGGGTCACTGCAAGTGACGTAAGTGTACATTCTCTCATCTAGACCGAAATGAAAACGGACTGTCCTCGGATGATCGGATTTCCAGATAGTGTTCATATATTTTAACACTTTGGACTGGTCCGTATGAGAGGGGCTCACATAAGTGAAAACTTTAAGAATCTTAAGGTTTAAATCTGCTTCTTCTCTATGGTTTTATTTCAGTGGAAGTCACAGGCCGTCATACATCAGATCAACCCCTCTACTCTTCCGAATACTACGTTCAGTTAGACACATCAACGATTCAGTACAGCCTGAGAAACTCTGGGGTACCTGAGATCGGACGGTCCGAGGGGACAGGTACCCTAAGAGGTCCGTTCTTATGACCTTACCCAACGGTAAAGGAGGAGGTCCCTTAGTAGGACTGGGTCCCTAACTTGTGTGTAGAGGCCGTAACCGTCCGTCCGAGAAATAGTCACTCGGTGGTCACTTTGGGGATTTAGACTCAAACAAAGATAAAAGTACACATAAGTAACCAATTCATGGTAGAACCGAGTCTCCAATTTCACAGACGGACGTTACGCCCTCTGGACCCAAGCTAGGGACCAGCCCTTCTAGGGGACCTCTTCCTTTACCGTTGGGTAAGGTCATAAGAACGGACCTCTTAGGGTACCTACATCCTCGGACCACCCGATGTCAGGTGCCCCAGCGTTTCTCAGCCTGTGCTGACTCGCTGAAGTGAAAGTGAAAAGCAATTCCGAATGTCCGTCTCTCTCCCGTTCCCAGTCCTGATGTTCCTCATCTTTCTTCTTCGGAGGTTCCCCCTCCATTCGAACTCAATCCTCAGTCTACCCATCTCCCACCCATCTTTCTGTAAGACCCCGTCCATTCCTTAAAAAGGAATTCTCTACTATGTCTAACTATCGGTCCGACAACCTCTTATCACTCCACTTTACGTACCCTATTGTCGATCCCATGAAAGATGAGAAACTTCGTCCTCTGTCATTCTTAGAGGTAGTCCTACACCGTAAATTTAAAAGTCCTTTTTGTCACGTAAATCCCCTTTCCTTATTATCTTGAACCGCTCACTTATATACTACTCTCCTTTCCCTTTACTTAGTATATAAATACTGGTACTTCAATTCATAATCCACCATATTATCAAAGACTTTCTACTGTCTGAACAATATATATGTAGATTTATAGTTTTGAATAAACATATGTTTTGTTGAGTTTGTCAACAATGGTAAATAGAATAAGACGACCGAACATAAAGAACAAACGATTCCATGTCCAAGGTACGAGTCGTTTTCTACACTTCGTTCGAGTATCGTGGAAAATTTTCAAACACAATTTGACTCGGTGTTTATCAAGGAGGATACAAAATCTCAACCCGAAAAACAAAATTGTTCGTAAATTAACAGTCATTTAAGTATAATAACACTATTACCAACAAAAGTAATAAATCTTATCATAATCTGATAGTAGACAAGGAAAACGAATTATAAAAATAGTATTCCTAAATGAACCAGTGTAGACACTGAACTTCTTTCATGAGATATTTCTATCAACAATACGTTCTTATGGTCTCCTTGTCTCAAGGTTCGAAAGTGTGTATTATGTAGTACTAAGTAATTCATCAATGTCGTTGAGACCTGAAAATAAACCCCTTTTTTTTTTAAAAAAAAAAGGACATGTTTCTATAAGATATTATAGAACCAAGGACCCGTTCAAAGATACCTTAATTAGAAAAAATAGTGTGGTTTACCAAACGTAGACTGGGTCACGTATTTCTTAGTTTTATGGAAAGTACTCAATTAATACAACGATTATGTAACAGTACTAATCAATTATACTAAGTACTCTAATACGTCGTATCCATATGTAAAAGTAAATGATTTCTCATTCATAGCTGGGGTACTTCATAGGTTTGACTATTGAGAGTAAATAATTATAATACTAAAAGATCTTCTCCAAAATAGTTGTATGGACATAAGGGATTAACGAAAACGTAGACTCTACAAACTTTCAAATAGACCCGAAAAAAAGACGTGACTCGAAGTCGGTCAAGTATGTTTCCTGTAATTTGTCGAACAATCCGGTGCCTACGAACGACACGGTTTGACTTCAGTCTGTCACAATGTTTCCTTTTCCAGTAGAGACCCCACGGACCCTTCACCAGTCCTTCACCAGTCAGGGAGACTCGTCTATCTGACTTCGACGTCGGAGGGTCCGTGGGGTCCACACTACCGTCGGGGGAACGTGTGAGGTGACCTGCGACAACGCGATAATTACTTAAGACATTGGTGTCTACTTCCGAGACTGTGTGGATGAGTAAGGGCTTTTCGGTGCTCCGTGTCTCGTCTCTCAGTCGAAGAGTCCGGGCACGCTATCCTTAGTTCTCAAGACACCCAGCGGGTCACGGTATGACACGACACAGACCACCCCGGACCTCACACTGTGGCAGTCCGACTTCCTACTGGTTTCCGGGACCCTACGTCCCACCCAGTACAGACCGACATCTCTTCGGAAGTGCCGTCTATTCCCATCAAAGTTTATAGTGGAGATTCTATAAGTATAAACAAAGTCATCAACCTAAAAGTATCGATCAAAGTTATAGTGAAGATTCTGACGACACCGTCTTTTCCGGTCTCCTTTAGTCGGAATCTCGGCACTGTCCAAACCTGTATGGTTTGAGATCTCTTCGTGGTAGGTAACTTTATCACAGGTTTAGTGTTTATGTTCGGTATCTTAAAATTTTAAGGATAAGTAGTGTAGTACTTTCCGGGTTTCTTTGTTTTAATTCAATTTATATATAAAAAATAAAAATTATCTTATCAAAATATTTTACAAAATAAAATTATATAAATATAAAATTACAAAATATTATAATACTACATTATATTTATTTTTATATCATGTAGACTTTGTTAGTGTTGTAACAATTAACCGATATGAGGTTGTATTTTATATTTCAATTTTATATATATATTATATATAATAAATAGTATATTAAAATAAATTATCATATACAAAAATTATGTAAGAAAAAAAGTCATATACTTTTATACTCCAATATAACTACACATTAGTTATATTTTTAATAATCACTCTGTAAACTGTAACAAAAAAATCTGGTTCAGAAACTTTAGTCTACACAGACAGTATAAATGTCGTATCAAGTTAAACGTGTCCGGTGCAGAAATATCGTGTGCACGGATCACCGGTATCATACCCTGTCTGTCCAGATTTTATTGTTGTCGTTTTCAGACGAGTCACTAGTCTTTCCACTAACCGTCATACTTTCGCCACTTCGTCCTCCTTATACGAAACCGACAAACTCTCTGTGGCTAAGAAGAACAGTGGAGAATTGTCGAGACACTGGGCTTTGACCTGTCTTATCGGATCACGGGGGACAACGGGACGTCGGTGGGTCACTCGGTGTGCGTCGTCCGAGACACAGGAGTAGTAATCTTAAGTGGACGAGACACACCGGGTGTTGGGAATCTATGAAGACGTCGACACACACACACACACACACACAGACACACACACACAGACACACACACACACACACACACACACACATTGTGCCCCTGAAGGGGAATAAGTAGGTTTGGGGTAGTAGTTACATACTGCAAAAACTCGTAGTCGGAACCCCGGTATATTTGTAGGACGTCACCCAGTCCTCGGGGACTGGGGAATAATTGTACAGTTACTCTCACCGACCACGAGACCCGAACAAAAGATCCCAAAACTACTCGAAGTAATTAATACAACTCTTTTTTTCCACACGTCGACCTCTTCTTGGGTGAATCGCGGTGCACTAACACTTATTAACCTGTCAACCGTCTCACAATTTAGTCGCCAGATCCCTCTCTTTGAGCACTTATTTGTGTTAAGGCGGTTTGCGGTGTCTCGTCCGTGGCAACGGACCGGGTGGTGGAGGTGGAAGAGACCTGAACTCTTGGACCGACCGCACTTGATCACACTTCAGTTCTCGTCTGACACCTCGATCCTGTCTATGAGTCTAGGACGGAAGTAGTAAAGCAATAGACACCTAGAACCCGTCCAATGTATTTGAGAGAGACTCGAGGAACCTGTCCAACGTATTCGAAAGAGACTCGAGATCAAAAAAGTAGATCTTTTACCCCTGACATTATTATCTTAACAATACTACTAAGGCACAGAATTAAATACACTTCGTAATCTTATCATAGTCTAGGTGTCATACATGATAGACGTAAAAAATTAAATTTTATAATTAGTATAGTATTCGATAAGCGTGGAAAAATTAGGAGATCCTCTCATATTGACAGAAAGTCAAAAGAAGATTCGATGGAAGTAAGTAAGTAAGTAAGTTACCTGTAAATAACATATGGACTTTGTGAATCCAAGACCCGTATGTTTCTACCTCTCTCAGACCCTCTTTGTAATAGTATGTATACTTTTAATACACCTGTCTCTGACGTTTGTTTTACCGTTTTGACATAATTATAAGAGAAAATTTTCGGTGTCAATCGTTCAAAATTCACGACTATTTTTCTTAAAAGGAAGTAGGACCGGTACTGTTCTAACAAGGAGGACGTTAATGGAGACAAATTTTGATCTGAGTGAACAGTATAAAATTGTGTACTTATACATATAAAAACAAGTAAAGACATTTTACTCGTTTTTGTGGAGTTCTCTTTTTAGATAAAGGGGTAGGGAATTGAATTTTTCTAGAGAATCTGATAAACTCCGGACTAATAAAGACTTTAGAATCCTATACTCCTTTTAGTAAACAGAAACATTTTAAGTCTTCGAATTTTCCTCTACTCTAAATTAAGTTTACTTTGTATCTTGTCGATTGGAAGAGCACAGAATCCTCGTTCATTTGTTCATAAGGGTTTTATTACTTTCGATACTAATGAAATTTTGAAGAGAGAGAGAGAGAGACCCCTCAATAATTTTGTCCATAAAATCATTTTGAAAATTTTGAAGTGAGGTTTTATTTATTTCGTGATAACCTTTAAAATGTTATACTCAAATAGATAGTCACACATTGTATAATGTGGGCTTTAAATCGTCGAATTTTGTCGTTCGCCAAGACTCCTTTAGGTCCTCGGCGAATCGACCCACCCAGACTGAGTCCTAGAGAGGATTCCAACGTCGGCACGACACCGGACCCTGACGTCAGCAGACTTCCGACCTGGACCCGGGCTCTTAGACGAGGGGCCCTGAGGGAGTGTACCGTCGACTGAGCTCCGGAGTCGGGGAGTGGTGCCTCTAGAGAGGTTTCCCGACGAACTCACAAGAGTGTCGACCCGAAGGGGTCTCACTCACTAAGTCCTTCTTCGTTCCTCCTTCAGTGTTATGGAAAATACTGGGTCATACCTTCAGTATACGGATGTGGAGAAGTAATAAGACACGGAAACTCCGTTTAGTAATGCAGGTCAGTGTGAGATCCCCTTCCCTTAAGATGGGAGACTTACCACGCAGTGTTTAAAACCTGTATAAACACCCGTGGTATTAATGGTACTTTCCGAAAACTGTAAAGTATTTCACGGAGTCACCATAACCGTGTCTCTACGAATCCAACCCCTTTTGTCTCGACCGTTTCTACTCGTCTGAGTAGATCCCCTATACACCCAACCGTACCACACGGTCTCAGTCCTCCCCTCCCCTCACCCCTCCGTCCTTTAGTATCTGAGGTTACGTGGTCCTTAAACAAAGAAAAAGTGAAACGTCAGGGTCTAGATTACAGTTTATAGGGATCACCGTCTCTTAATTACATCTTAAGACATCAGATTACGCTTCTTCGGAGACGAAAATAAATTTCATCCTTTATGTTAAAATCTTCTGGATCCCAGACTCGTCAATAGAGTAACTGTGATTTGGGTTGGAACAATCAATTCACTAAACCAGTGAAGACGAAATTCTTAAGAAAGGGAGTAGAAAAGTGAACTTTCGCAAATAACAAAAATAGGGTACCGAAGACAGGAAGGGGATCAGGGGACACGACCCAAAGGAGGAACTTCATAAACGTGGACTTTCTGTCACGGATGACGACGACGTTAAGGTCCCGCAGAATCTGAAGGAGGGCGTGTAGGAGACCAAGGAAGCAGAAGGGATAGTGGTAGACCCACGACGGCAGTCAGTGTGACATTGAAGGAAACTAACGTATAAAGTCCCCACTTTTGGGAGGTACGGGGTACGACAGGTGAATCGGTAGAGAGAGGTGTAAACTAATAAGTGTCGTTCTACGTACGTGCGTTTAGGAAATTCAGGAAGTCCGAAAAGAAAGGTGGAGGGGAAGTTTATACTTAGTGGATTGTTTTAAATGACTCCTGGTTAACGTGTTCTTACTTCGATATCAAGGTAATGACACTCGTAGTGTTTCCTACATTTTCCGTACCAGGGACGGGAATTCTTCGAGTAGGAGATCATTTTCGATCTAAATTTTTTTTTTTTCAAATTCATTATTGTCGTATGTATAAGGATAAATATAAATTGTCTCACTGCACAACAGGTGCAATGTTACTACTTTAAGTTTCCAATAAGAAACCGTATGGAAAATTATCTCTTTTGATCGACAGAAAACGTAATTCATTTACGTACACAGAACTACTCCTTATGACGATGTTCTTTTAGTAAATTACCCCAACTGAAGGGTCCTAATATTTATGTAAGGCGGTTTTGACCACTTTGCACAAAAACTTTGATTTTCTTTCGTTCGTTCGTACATACTTGTTGAACATTTTTTTCTATGTGGATAACTACATTATTTATTAATGGATGTTGACCATTGACTTTATCTTCGTATCTTACTGAATGATTGTAAGATCAAAAAGAAGACAAAACTTTCTGTAGTCGGGACACGAAACTATGTGAAATGAAAATTACCTGACAACGAGTCCTTTCCCTCAGCCCCTTGACACCCGACACTTCTAAACTATTCCTTATCTTACATATTCGACTCTTCGTCCTTTTCTACTCCGGAACCCTTCCTGGCTCCATTACTACTTCGGGGAACCTCAGGCAATAATTCTAGATTGGACACTATGTTCTTCGTCACCCATCAGTAACATCCAAAGACTTTTCTCCTCTCACGATAGAACTAGGTTTACTAACCGTCCTCACTACGATACTTTGTCGTATGGACCTTGTTTTATTAATCCTGGACTGACTATTCTGGGTTCCTTGTCTCAGTTTCTTTTCCATACTCTACTCACCTTCACTGGTGCCCGTACTGAACCCTGTTTATTCCTTACGCCTTTAGTTTAAAGTGTAGGTTCAGAGATTGAATTTTTTATCTCCGCTCGGTAGGCAATGACCGTCTCTCTCTCAACAGGTCTCCCCTATCAACCTGTGATAAATCATATCCACAGTCAACCTGTAAGTTAATTTCTACAGAAAGTCACCTTCTCATGTCCTGATTTCGACACTCAAAATCTAAAGAAATGCGGGTCCACGATGAACTTTCATACCTCACTGTTTGGTGCAGAACTCCCTTCAACATGTCCTCTTCTTTATATATTACAGATCCTCTTCCGTCACCGTGGGGTGAGGTCATGAGAACGGACCTTTTAGGGTCCCTACCTCCTCGGACCACCCGACGTCAGGTACCCCAGCGCTTCTCAGCCTGTGCTGACTCGCTGAAGTGAAAGTGAAAAGTGAAAGTACGTAACCTCTTCCTTTACCGTTGGGTGAGGTCACAAGAACGGACCTCTTAGGGTCCCTACCCCCTCGGACCACCTGACGGTAGATACCCCAGCGTGTCTCAGTCTGTACTGACTTCACTGAATCGTCGTCGTCGTCGTCGCGATCCAGACCTCTATCGATCTTTATCTCTGACCTTTCATACTGTTCGTATATTCTTTATGGACACACATACACAGACACAACACACTTACATGTACATGCACACACAATCACATATATGTGTGTGTATATATATATCAACTTTTTATACATTTTTGGGTAAGTAGGGTTACCATTGGGATCAATCAAGATTGACGACCTTAATATTTACTATAAACCCAAAAAAGAGGGAAGAAAGAAAAAACGAATAGACATAAAGGACCAAAAAGGTCAACTTCTACATGGTGAACATATTCAAAGGAGTATATTCAAAGGAGTACAAATTCAGGAACCACTTTACTTTTTTTGTCCTTATGTTAAAAGTTCCAGTCTTATTTTCCCTTAGAACTTTACTACCAGAATGCTACTCTTTTCTGGGGGTTAGCAACTCACTAAGTACTGATCCGAAAGTTTCATTCTCATACTTAAAAAATTTCGACCCCGAATTTATACACGTACAAATCCTCCTCTTAACTCAATGGGAGTAGAAGATCTAGTTGACCCTTATTAAAACAAAGGCACAGGGGTCACCTGTCAACCGTTATAGTCCTCCGTAAAAACCAACAGTGTTGATCCCCTCCCCTCCCGATGAGGACCGTAGATCATCCACCTCTCGTTCCTACGACAATTTATAGGATATTACGTGTCTTGTCGGAGGGTGCTACTTCTTAAGAGGGCAAGTTCTACAGTTATTACGACGCTAACTCTTCGAGACTAGATTCCCAACTATATAGATGGTAGGTACCTTACGGAATACACGGCTCTAGACACGCCACGATTCGTGAAGCGCACTTAGTAACGTGCAGTAGAAGTTTACTGGACCTTTGAGTCTGTACATTTCAATTCATCGGATAAGTTCGAGTGTGTCATCCGTAACCTTGATCCTTGATTTTATTTCCGACATCCTTGGGTTTGGACTCGAGGATTCACAATGCGTCCGACCGGAGGTGCAATTGTAAACGTCTCACTTTGTCCCTGTTTTTTCGGTTGACTTCTCGCACAGACTGCCAGACCAGAGTAAAACAGGACGGCAACGGTTTCGTCACCGAAGTCTTGGCGAAAATAAGGGGACCTTACATGATTGACCATTTTGTCTACCTTTGAGAGACGACACAGAGAAAGGGAAGTGGGGAGGGGGTGGGGCAAAAGGTCTCTCTACGAAGAAAACACACTCACAACACACGGAAAACAACCTCGACTCTCACCCTCCACAACCAACACCAAACCCAAGCCCAACCAACACTTTGACGACATAAAGACCAGACGGCCGGAAACCCAGTACCTCGTTCTTAGACTTTTATGAACTCCTAAGGATGAAACCTCGTAGTAAATTCGTGTGACGTAGTCACACGGTCGTCCGGCAAAATATAATAAGAGTCGAAGGGTCCAGAGAAGCAGAAATAGAGACCTATTTCTTAAGACTAGAGGTCGTCCGATGTCTATGGAGTTGGAGGAACAGTGAAAGTGGCTTCCTGTGCCGTATACTTTTTGTTTTTAACGTAGTGAACATTTTTCGGCGGAAGAAACCCAGGAACTTTTGTGTCTAGTGGTTGAGCCACCTAGATTAGCCGAACGAACAGCCGACCCCGTCTTCTCCTCTCACGGGTGGAAAGACACGTGAGTATATCGAGGTGAGACGACGGTCGTTAGTGGTGAAGAAAAGACTGACGTTTAATCCAAAAAATTTCTGAAAACAGAATGTATATGACTTAATGACATATTTGTTCTTAATCCTTCTGGGTTATGCCGAGAAGTTGGAGATAAAGAAAACAGAACAAGGGTGTGGTCGTTCCCTACCTTTATCTCAGTGGGGAACCTTAGGTGCCCTTGACAAAGGTCACAAGGGATACCTACGGTTTTAGGCTCCTGCGAGCTCAAGGAAGATATTTTATCGCATCGTAAACAGACACTGGACACATGTAGGAGGGACTGGACAACAACAATTCAGTACAGTCTGAGAAACGTTGGGGTACCCGACATCGAACGGTCCGAAGAGACAGGTACTTTAAAAGGTCCGTTCTTATGACCTCACCCATCGGTAAAGGAAGAGGACCCCTAGAAGGACTAGGTCCCTAGTTTGAACTCAGAGGACGTGACATCCGTCTAAGAAAGGACAGACTCGGTGGTGGTCCCTTGAGGAATATTATGGAGACGTTACATATACGATACATTTGTCAACGACGTTCCGTTTACGAAAACGAAACCCCTTGAAATACCTTAAAAAAAAAAAAAAGTTTATAAAAACTAGGAGTCAACCAACTTAGGCGTCTACACCTTGGTTGGGCGTCTATGTGACATTAATCAAGGTTGAAACTGAACATGACTTTCTGGTATCGTGTAAAATCGTACGGGGTGGGTAGAGACACCTAAAGAGACCTAGTGTGTGCTAATAAAATTCATTATTTTACAGTTGTCATTATTTATATTAATCCTTCCTTTAAACCAATTTGGATACGTGTCCTTTTCTGAATAAAATCTTAGAAAAGCACAGTTGAAAAAAAAAACCAGTCCTAACTCAAAGAAAAATTATGGTCACGATAGCGAGCTTCTCTTCTTAAATAAACATAGGAAATAGGACAAAACCAAAACTCCCTCTTTAAGATGTTTAAGGAATAGGATAAAGAAATCTGTACTTCAGTTTTTTGGTTTTACGATGGAGAAAATTTTTACTTATGTTATAAAGTTTGTAACAAGATACATTGGATAGATGTGCAGAAGTAAATTAGAAGTGTTTCGAACAGTATGACACATTAATAAAGGGAAATATACACTCTTACGACTCCGAACCTTTCCAGTTCACTAAAAAAAAAGATTCCCGTGTATCGACCAGTCACCCTCCCACCACTAAACTTGAGTATAGAGAAACTTAAGTCCCGGGTCCGAAACGAATTAATCACACGTTTTGACGGAAGGTCCAATGTATAATTTGGACTTAAAGTTATAATAAAAGAGAGTTTCTCGATTGTCACGAAAGTATATAATTAGATGAAAGTAACGTAGTTCAACTCATCGATTCACCTTACTTAAGTATTATAGTTTACTTAAGACATACCAAGACACCCGTTGGAAGGTATATATGGGTCGTAGTTGTCATGACAGAGACTCAAGGACGATTTACATATTATCATAAGGAACTCTAAACTTCCCCCTGACAATGTAGATTCCCGGGTCAACGATAAAAGGATTTGTCAGCATTCATGTCAGTACATAGTCTTTATCGTAGATCTTAAGGTCAATTTTTCATAATACCATATGACTTTGACCATTTTACTTTTGGTAAAAAAGTACTCTATCAGTGCCCCTGAGAGTATGTACTAAAAACACATACTCCTCCGGTCCGACAAGGTTGTTCCCCGATACTTTCCGTCACTCCTCGCCACCCGGGTCCTGCACCTACCTGGAGTCACACTTGTGGTCGGGGAAAAGGAATAGTCGGGGAAAAGAATAGTCGTTCAACAGTAGACATAAACTTAAAGTATACATAAAAATTTAAAATTAAACTTAAAAATAACGTCATATTAATGAAATGTAATCGAAGATGACATGTCACTTAACTTAGTCAATATATATGTATGTATATAGGGAAGTGAAATCTGAAGGGACCACCACGTCTACCATTTCGTAGACGGATGTTACGTCCTCTGGGTCCAAGCTAGGGACCCAGTCCTTCTAGGGGACCTCTTCCTTTACCGTTGGGTGAGGTCACGAGAACGGACCTCTTAGGGTACCTGCCTCCTCGGACCACCCGATGTCAGGTACTCCAGTGTTTCTCAGTCTGTGACTCGCCGAAGTGAAAGTGAAGAAGTGAAAACCCGGAGGGAGGGAGGCTGGGGTAGGGTCGGGAGATCCAGTAGTTCGACTCGAGGGACTCGATACCTCGTCGAAGGATGATCGGTAGATAAAGTGAGTACCATCACAATATACAGTCACGGAGAGGGTCAAGTAGGGTGGGAGGGGAAGAGGGAGAAACAGGTGTACAGCCAGGAGTATACATAAAGAATTGAAGTCGAAAGGGTAGACACTTCACCCCTGTTATCATTAGATGGGTTTCAATTACATAAATAATAATAGTCCTAATTATAAAATCCATCCCGTAGTCTCGCTCTGTCTTTGTCAAGCACTTTTAAAAGGACAAAACCTTAGGTTGTCTAGGACAAAGTTTAGAGTGAAACCTACAAATTATTGATACACGGACCCGTCCAGAGAAGTCAAAGAAGTAGATATTTTACTCTACTATTACGGATGGAACGTTCCTTCTACTTGACACCACTTATAGTTTACAAACCACACCTTGTCTCCGAGTTGTCTACAATCGAGATCAATCATAAAAGACGTATGGTTTCGACGACTTAATAAAAGGGTCTTCGAATCTGGTTGAAGGAATTATGGAAGGTTCGAGTCTAAAATTTCAAAAAAAAAGAAAAATTCATCTTGTAGGGAGACTCTTATGTCACTTTCGAGGTTGTCATAGTGGTCTTTTTATGTGTAAGGGTTTTGTTTACACCTATGTTAATGTCCCTTAAGTATCCGTGAGTGGAGGGGGTGGGAGTCATATTCTAAAGGACCAAATCCGAGTTCTTAAATGTTTATATACTGTTGGGTTTACCTTACTACTAGGCGAAACATTTTCTTGAATAGGATTATAAGGGTAACGTTTACATCATCGGAATTTTACCTTAAGAGCAATGGTTTTTGAGTGAGCTAAGTCTTGTGAACTTCTTGTGTAAATAAAGTAATTACCTCTGTTCGGAGAAAATTGTTTTGTATAAATAGTTTACGGATAATACACGGATTATTCCACCACCCACAAGACCCCTTGTTTCCGTCGAATTGTACACCAGGGACGGGAGGCTCAAGAGAAGATTAACCTCTCCGTTCACTTGTTCCGTCGTACTCTACATAATCACAATATACGACTATATTAGTTCGTGATTTAACACACACGAACACACCCACCCGCGCGTTCGGAGTGTATAGTAAGAGACTGGAACTTAACATGTGTTTAGTAATCGCAGTTTGGCCTCAACGGGTGACGAGGGGGTGGGAGATAGGAACGAACCGGCTGAAGGTAGTGTCGGCGAGGGAGACACAGACTTTGTGCAAAATCTTTACTCCCCTTACTTTATTGTGTCACTCCTCCCTCCTTTTAGGCATTTCTTTTTTCCCCAGTGGACAGATAGACACTAATAGTGACGTGCGCCGTCCAAGGTCCAACCTTTCCCCGACTGGGTCCTCTTGGGGCCGAAGTGTTTTTGGGGGGTCACCCTGTATGGTGTCGAAGAGAAGGGACAAATACTTAATTGAGGTCCCGGAAGACAGTCCTTGACTTAGACTTATCCCTCTCCTTATCACACTTCCCCGAAGGGTCCACCGAGTCTGCCATTTCACAGACGGACGTTTCGGCCTCTGGGTCCAAAGTAGGGACCCAGTCCTTCTAGGGGACCTCTTCCGTTACCGTTGGGTCAGGTCATGAGAACGGACCTTTTAAGATATCTGCCTCCTCGGACCATCCGATGTCAGGTACCCCAGCGTTTCTCAGCCTATGGTGACTCGCTGAAGTGAAAGTGAAAGTGAAATCACACTTCTTCCTCCGGACCAACCGTCCTGTCCTTTACTTTTGCACTTTCAAGGTCTGAGACACATCAGTAGTATCGTCTCAACCGTACCCGCAACCGTCCTCTAGACGTCCTCGTGACAACCCACTCCTCTGTCTCCGGACGGGGATTGTAAATACCCGGGTCCTGTTCTCGGATCTGCTTCTCGATGTACGTCATAATAGCAACGAACAACAAGTCAACGACTCAGCATAGACTGAGAAACGCTGGGGTACCTGACGTCGTACGGTCCGAGCGACAGGAAATGGTCGAGGGTCTTAAACGAGTTTGAGTACAGGTAGCGAACTCAGCCACTACGGTAGGTTGGCAGAGTAGGAGACAGTGGGGGAGAGAGACGGGAGTCAGAAAGGGTCGTAACCCCAAGAAGGGTACATACGAAGTATAAATAAACAAGGTTCATTTTATACAAGGGAGGAGACCGAAACTGTCGACATCGAAGTTCGATGACCCTGTCAGTCCAAATTTGCGTCAGCCAAGACGTCGTCAGCCCAAGGGACCTGCTGGGAGAAGAGAGGGGTAGGAACCGAGACACGGTATAGGGTGTGAATCCCCTGAACGGTCGGGTGTGGAGGTACGTGCGAACAGGTGAGAACCCCGGACTTCCACGTGTGTCCACACACAGGTGGAAGGTCTCGTTTCCGGACCCTTCCGTCTGACTCCGAGAGACCCCTCCCTTCCACTCCCAAGGTCCACAGGTCTTGTGTCAGACCTTCCCTTCTGCACCCGAGAAGAGTGGAACCGGGACGGTTTATGGACGGGACCGTCCCTCCCCTGCGGTTTCCTTCTGGGGTCGCCCGGGACATTTCGACCTTAGTACCGACCCCGGGGATTACGGACACAGATTCCCGTATTCACTTCTCCTCCACCTGAGTCCCTCCTCACTCAAATTCAGTGACAGTAATTAGAGTGGGTCAAGTGAACCGTCTTCCTCCACAACCCTCCTCGGTTTGTCTACGTCCTCCCCAACTACTTTTCTGCCCTTTTCCGATCTGGAGATTGTTTCTATCCCTCAGTTAAATAACAACACAAATCAATCCCTTGACTCCTTTTTTGACGAAGAGGTCTTCGGTTTCCCGAGATATTAAGTCACTGTTCTCTATACTTTCCGTTTTCTTACTACCAAAACCTCGATTTTCGTTCCTGACCTTTACTAAAGAGGAGTTCCAGTGGACCGGCGTAGAGTTAAGACATGGAACACCGTTGACGGACGACATACGACCGTAGACTTGGGAACGTCTTACTTCGTAAGGTAACACGAGGAGTCTTCTCTTGTCTTAATTTCCAATTAAGACTAATGGGTTCTTCTTTTTTTTAATGAAAAATCTTATAACTTATAACTCTTTATTGAATGTATCTACTAAGTCATATTCATAACTTCTAAATCGATCTGGTTCTCTCCTGTCACCGACATAAACTTTAGCGTGATAAACGTCTTAATTTCTACTTTTCTACAAAACTTAAAGTGTCTTTATATCAAACATCTTAACTTCTTTTACGATTACTATAAATAGTAAACAGAGGTAACGTGTTTAGGAAAAAGACAAAGACTTATTTTATAAACTCAATAGATTCTCCCTTCTTTTACTTATTATTCGTTTTTTTTTTGTGTGTGTGTGTTTTAATTCTACGTTGAAACATAATGATAACAGGTTTTATGATTTCATAAAAATAGGCATGAATCGAGATAAGGACTAGTTCAATCATTCGTCCCTTAACCTCCCTGGAACTCAGGAAATCGGGGTGGATCGTAACAGGGAACCGGACCTTTGCACAACTACTGGTGACATCCCGTTGTCATTTACTTGGATCAACTGAAGGTCATAATCCTTATAATAAGTCCTAAAAATGAATAGTGTTATTTCGGTTTCTTGATATCATAGTCATAATTATTTAGTACCCCAACGTTTCTCAGCCTGTGCTGACTCGCTGACTTGACTTGCCTACTTTAAAAAATCTGGCAGAAAACTTTTACATAAACCGACACGGTCGAGAATAACGTCGTATGTCCTAGATCAAGGGACGACGACGGCGATTCAAGCAAAGTCAGCACAGACTGAGACACGCTGGGGTATCTGCCGTCGGTCCCTAGTTTGGGTCCGGGGAAGTAACCCACACGTCTTACTTCCTGGGTGGAAGTAAGACCTGGTGGTCCCTTCAGGGACCTCATACTTAAACTTCGGTGACACTCCTTGTTCGTTTACTCTCAGTCACTTACTCGGG
The DNA here is from genome assembly GCA_006410555.1 of Capra ibex. NCBI lineage: Eukaryota > Metazoa > Chordata > Mammalia > Artiodactyla > Bovidae > Capra > Capra ibex. The sequence goes on along the minus strand of SJYO01018169.1, from coordinate 49,036,542 downwards.
TCTTACCGGTTTCAGACTTAGAAGAAAGGTGGAGACACAAGGACAAACATTAGATGGAGTTTCGTCACGAGTACTCTACTCTTACAATACTAGGTAGAGATGACAAATCGAAAATGTTTAGACCAACTCAAGTGCAGACTACAATGATAGTATCACTACAGTGACTGTGGACACAATCCTTTAATAAAAACACCGTCTATAATAAAATTTTCGACATTTTTTTTCAGGAAACCAGGACAAACCCAGTTTAGTAATACCTAGACTTCCACACTGGGAATACTTTATACGTCAGTATCAACCAACATAAAAGACCCCTTTGTATAGACAAGACCATCATAAACGTTTAAACCCACGTCCCTACAAAGACCTATATAAGGGGGAACGTACAGTTCTCAAACACCATGTTCTTTTTACGAAAGAGACCATAATAGTGTCTTCCATCTTCTTTCTTGTCTTTAATCCTTCATTTATGCTCGTACCACGTGAACACCTTGTTAACTTTGAGAAAGTCACTTCTGAAAATGGAAGGAAAACTCTCTCTTTATAATGATACGTGTAAAGTATCCACTCTTTTTCTGTCTTTTCATACATTATAAGGTTTTTAGAGTGTCATGTGTTCACCTGTTTGGTTTCAATCACTCCATTATTATTTCGATTGTAAAAAATTATGAACCCACTCTGTAATACGACTCGTAAAGTGTTTATGGTCAAAGATGGAAGGGGAAGGGTTATTACTTCCATATTGATAATAATAAAAGTAAAACGACATCTCCTTTGACTTTAAGGTACATAAAGTTGTCGGATCCTTCTTAGTGTATCGAGCATAGATCTCGGTCACAAGTTTAAGTACAGATATGACGAGGTGTAGGGTTCGAAAAAGTGAGGTGCAACGTTGGATCTAAAACCACAGATCTCAGACTGTCAGGTCTTCATACTAAAGAAAAAATAATTAATTAAAATAACCTCATATCAACGGAATGTGACATCATAATCGAAGGGGACACGTCGTTTCACTTAGTCGGTACATGTACGTACGATTCAGCGGAGTCAGCACAGGTCGAGAAACACTACGACACCTGACATCGGGCAGCCTGAGGAGACAGGTACCGTAAGAGGTCTGCGCTCATGACCTCACCCGACGGTGTGACGAGAGGTCCCCTAGAAGGGTTGGGACCCGAACTCGGACGTAGAGAACGCAGAGGACGTGACTGTCCACCCAAGAAGGGGTGAACACGGTGGACCCATGAATATGTATATAGGGGAGGAGGAACCCAAAAGAAGGGCGAATCCACTGGTGTCTGAGGACTCCTCCCACGGGTCCCACGATGTCATCCGAGAGCAATCAATAAATAAAGTGCATATCACAGTTATCACACATATACAGTTAGGGTTAGAGGGTTAAGTAGGGTGGGAGAGTGAGGGGGAACCACAAGAATGCAAACAAGAGACACTGACACAGAGACAGAGATGAAACGTTTATCCAAGTAGACATGGTAAAAAGATCTAAGGTGTCTATCCGTAATTACATTCTACTGTAAACAAAAAGAGAAAGACTGAATGAGACATACTGTCGGAGACCCAGGCAGACGTAGAGATGTTTACTGGGAAGGTGAAGGACATATCCATAAATGACTGAGAGAGTAGGTAGGTAGGTACGTGTCTCGTGGAGGACCCGTCACACAAGACCTTCCTCTATGTTTCTCCACTCTTCCTCATAGGTGGGAATGAACGTGTGTAGACCCCTTTGACGACCCATTTGTTGACCTAATGTCCCCTCACACGTACCGACCACTGTTTTCGTTTCCCGTCTCACTCACCACCAGTCCCGTCTCTTCGAGTTTCCGTGCGAACTCGACTTATAGTTTCCTATATCTTCAACCAGACTCTCTCTTTCCTGAGGTCCTGTCCCTCGACCTACCAATTTAGGTGTCGTCCCAAACTTCGACTCCTCTAGGTATCAACGACTTCTCAATCCTTTCTCAGTTTTGTCTTCCCGGTAACCAAGGATTGAGTCACCAAAGGCTTGAACGAACAGGTAATCTTACTGGACCCTAAAATACTTTGTTTGCAGTTTTGGGTCGGTGAAAGGTCTGGTTACTTAAGTGCAGGAGACCCCACCCTTCGTCCGTAGTCACCAAAAGTTTTGAGGGGTCCACTAAGGTCACAAGTTTGTTCGGACCATTGGTGACCGGTTTGGTCGATCATTCCTGAATTGACACCTCATATTAGTTGTCTCCGAAGATCTTTTCTTCGCTGTACCAGTATGAGTAAATACCTTTATCATTAAGACAGGTACGGACCTCCGGGAGTGACCCGTCTTCTTCGTTCACAAAACCCCCACCCCCAGCCCTGTCCCCGATTACCACTCGACGGTCCCTCGGACGACAAACCTCGAACTCTGGAACTAAGTTTCATTTCTACGAAGAACTGGTTTAAATTTAAGATCCGATACTCGATTTAGAGACACTCAAGTCAAAGGGATAGACTTATTCTTAAATATCCTAGAAAAAACGAACTAACAACATTCCGAACACTTTATTACATGTATTTTGTGGACTGGCTAACACACCGTAACCTGTCTGTAAGTATGCATAATCATTCGAATTGGGTTACTTTATCACTACCCCTCCGCTAAAATACTATCCAACCAACCTCAAAACTACCATCCTGTTACAGCGTCCCCTGTTCTCCTCGGTTCCTCCTCGGTGCCGACGGATGTCAAAGACCACCCCTCTCACCTATTTTAGGATACCACTCTTCCATGCACACCTCTCCTCTTGGTCGGTTCCAATTCGGAAACCCTCGTGGTCATAAATTCCTAATCCGTTCATTTCTCTTTTTCTCTTACTTCTTCGACCCTAAGGTCCCCCAGACTTCTGTCGATCCTTACTGTAGGACTCCAGGTTCCCACCGGTCGTGCATTGTGGTGTCTCTCCAGTCCTCTAGTTCCCGACCTTTTACTCTCTACTGAACGTACCACCAAAGCCCAGACGGTCCCTTTTCCCTCCCGAAGTCGAAATCAAGACCGACCAAATACACGCACACCCATATAATACACGTAAAGACATACAAGTCCACCTATACATGTACGTCCATCTGTCGTTTCGCAGTGATCCACACACACTGGGCACGTGTGCCCGACCTGACCTCGGTCTCGAGTCCTCTACGTCCTCCTTCACCACGGACTGGGTCCGGACTGCCCTACCCACGTCCCGTCGCCGGTCTCACTCGTCCACTCGGGCTGAGAGGAGTCCAAGGTTGTTTTATGGCTGTCACCTAGAAGTGTGAAATAAAACACCCTCTCGTTACCAACCGAACTACCTTGTTCTCTTTTTATCCTCTTTCTCTTCTAATTTCCCGACACACAATCGCAGACGAGTCGGTCTTCGGTAGGGACCCTGAGAGGGTAAAGGTACTATAGGCGCGCATCGTTTAGGAGAGACCCTTGAAAGATCTTATACCGGTACTCTTTGGGGGAGAGGGTTTACGAAATGTCTCTTAAGTCCTTTAGGAGACGTCTTCTTGTATGAAACCTTCGTCTCTCTAATCGGACTTCCCTCAGACAAGGTCTACGACCCTCCTTTGTTCAGGTAGGAGGAAAGGGTCCTGGGTCCCAGGGCGATTCTGAGGGTACCCAGTGCAGGGAGACGAAGGTGCCGGACTCTCAAGCACTAAGGTCGGTGAGGCCGACACCCACAACTCTCCAGAAGTGACTGTTTACTGTTGCGAAGACTACGCTGAAGGTAAAATGTGAATTCCCGTCTGTCTCCGGAGAGAGGACTCCGGAGGACCTCCGTCGTACTCTCGGACACAGACCGACTGGAACTTGACCGCAAGTTCCGGGACGACCCACCCGAGGTGGTAACGAAATGACGTCTCCGGCGAAGGTGGGTTTGCACCTGACTGGAAGGGGCCGGGGGTGTCGAGGGGCGTAGTGTCCAGAGGAGACTGCCGACTATCCTGAGCCCCCGAAGGGTCTACCACTTCAATTCTGGGAGGGTGACTGGCAGAGGGAGATTAGAAGTGGACCCCCGTGGTCCGAAACGGTAGACTGGGGAGAGAGGGGTAAGAAAGGATACGTTCACAAAAGGGAATTTTTTGTTTAAGAACTGTGGAAATTATGGTAGAACCACAGATAAAGAACCTTCTGGACCTGATTGTGTATGACATAAATTTGCCCATTCACAAGTTGTCACGACCTCAGTTCGAAGTCGCAAGACGATTAATGTTCATTCCATTAATTGGAGAGGGACGGAGTCAAATGAATAGACATTTGACCCTTATTAAAATCATATAAAAAGTATTTCAGCAACACTGGTAATTTCCTCTGGTGCGTACAATCAGTCAATTGTAACAAGGACTGGGGATACTTTATGGGTAACGAACAACAATAAAAACTTCGATTGTAATATAAGTTCTAAGAAATTGGGTCACATGAAGTTCCATAAAATACATTTGATCTCCTCTCTGACTATTACAACCACAATTTTCTGTTCTGAAAAGTTCTATTTTAGTCTCGACAAGGAGGACACTCACGTCTAGACCCCTATCCGAAACTGGAAGGCTTAGTCGAGCGACTCTACCTACCACCAAGAGTCTGGTCCCGACGGGAGACCATAACACCCCAATACTACGAGACTCTTGACCTCACCCTTATTACGTACTACCGTAGCAGTCTCCACTCCGCATTCGGAGGTTGAAGAGAAATGAAGATGAGATCGAAGACCTAAGGACAAAACAGTACCACCTGTCTATTGAAGAGTAGTACTGAAATGATGTCTACTGGACTGAAGACTCGGTCAAAATTATTTAAGTCAGCATTTGTACCAAGTAGAAGATTTTACGAGGAACAGGACAATCCAGAGGACAGACATTCCGTAATGTAGGGTTTAGAGGAGTGACGAGAATACCGAACCCCTTTCGTGCTTTCTCGGGTGTCCCACTCCGACCCCCCTATTGGTTTGTCGGTCGTCGCCTCTTTGACAACCGGACAATTGAGACCTCGACGTCCGTTACACACTCGGTGGGCGGAACTCGGGAGGGAGCCCGAAGTATAAAGTCTTGTGACAGGAAGAAAGTTGCTAAAAATGGCTCATAATTGATCCTCACATCCTACGTTTCTTTATACACTGTTCGTAAGTTCTTTGAATGTTACTTAAGTAAAAATTTTATTTCAGAGTATTAAACCAGCTTACCTTATTAAAGGTGACAGTAACGTTCTTTTTTTTTTTCCTCGGTTCTCAGTAATCCGTTGGTTCGGTAACAAGACAGGGCCAGTTTTAAAATACTTACTGAACCTACTTCAATATGTTCCGTGCAAATAACTCAACCTGCAGCGTACCTCGACCCTCCTTACTGCTTGTGTCCTGTAACTTCCTTCCTTACCTCCAGATTTTTCTCGCGGGGTGAAACCTTACAACCAGTCGCAGTTAGTTTTATATCAATAGTCTTGGGTCACCTGCCGAACGGTCAATGAGACATTGAAATTTGTTCAACTAATTGGAGAGACACAGAAACCCGGGAATCCACACTTTGTCCTTCATACCGTCGGCAATGTGTGTCCGATCAAGAGTCTTCCATTGAGTCACATACATTTCACGAGGACACGGGTAGGGTAGTCTACAAGTGAGTCATGTACACTGGTCATGAGGAAAGCCGGACGTCGACGGACTAGTTTGGTACACCATTAGGGTTTTATGAAGCTATGAAACCGGTGGTCTACGTTTCTCGGCTGAGAAACCTTTTCTGGGGTTAAGACCCTTTCTAACTCCCGTCTTTCTCTTCCCCCGCTGTCTCCTACTCTACCAACCTACCATAGTGGCTGAGTTACCTGTACTCAGACTCGTTTGAGACTCTCTGTTACTTCCCGTCCCCTTCGGACCGCACGACGTCAAGCACCCCAGCGTCTCTCAATCTGTACTGATTCGGTGACTTGTTACTTGTCGTTGTTAGCGTTCTTTGTACCCCTACCAAGTGCCACTGACCACGAACGGTTTGGTGTCGTACACTGTATATAGACCACTCATGCAACTCTCTCTCTTTTGTTCGACCTGACTCAAGTCTCTTTCCATCGGGGTTATCACTCTTTCGAATTTTGGTATACTAGTTTCCAGTTTTCTTGTTTCATATAAATCGGACATCATCTTTTCTGACCTGATCATGTACTATCGCAAAAGATTACAAACTTTCCGACAGTATAACATCTGCCGAATCTAAATAAGAGAGGGGTCCCTGGTTTCCACCTATAAAGTCTTTCTGTTTAAAATCGAGGTAGATTCCTTCTTAAACCACTATTAGTCTTGACGAGCTCCTACCATTGTTGACGAAGTCCTTCTTTACTCCAGGAACAGTGATCTACACTACTATCTGGTCTACCGGTGAACTACCCACCTGAGTCATCGGAAATTACAGGTTGGAGACTTCAAACCAGTAAAATTCTTATTTGTCCCTATAAAATCAATTCTGTCATCCGGTCTTTTTAATAATAACTATACAACCAAAAAACAAAAAAAAAAATTTACGTGATTTCTTCTTCTAGGTCCTTAATAGTCCAACCTCAGACTCCCACCGTCAAAAAGAAAGTACAAGTGACCCATCCCCACTCCACCCTCGTCACCCCAGACCTTGAAGCTAGTGCAAGATCTCGTTCGTGAGGGGGTAGGAGACAGGAGGACCGAAGGAACCGACACGCACTCGGGTGAACGAGTTTGTGTCTGGAAGGCGAACCGACCCACATACGTCGGTTTATTTCTCATCGAGCTGTCTGACGAATAACAAATAGAAAGAATTAGAGGAAATTTGGAGAAGGACGGAGTCGGTCGTCATTTGGGGAACGTCTCCAATTCGACTGAGGGTGACGAGAACGAAAAACCCCAAATTACAGTGACTATAAACACAAAGGACAAACGAAACCCAAGAGAAACAACAAATTTTAACGTTTTGAAGGAGTGCGGATACGATTAATTAATAGAAGAAAATACAACACAAAGACACTGAAAGAATAAACCTATAAGGAAGTAAAAAAGGTGATGATTTTAAATTTTACACTTTGGAGTACCTATGAGCACACCCGAAGGGGTCACCGAGTCACCATTTCTTATACGGACGTTACGTTTTCTGGACCCAAGGTAGGGACCCAGCTCTTCTAAGGGTCCTCCTCCCTCACCGTTGGGTGAGGTCATAAGAACGGACCTCCTAAGGTACCTGTCTCCTTCCACCACCCGATATATCAAGTATCGCAATGTTCCTCAGTTTATGTTGACTCCGTTGAATCGTCCGTGCATTCCTATGAGTATGTGTCAAAACGGAGGGGAACCACATATATATAATAACAGAACTTTTAGACAATTACAATGTTTTATCGTACATCCATGTTAAATAAATAACGACAGAGGACTCTCAATGTTCATTACGAGAAGTTACTATCGTTTCTAATATTATCAAATAAATGAAAGAAAACCACTCTCCCAACCCGGTCGTCTCGAGGGGACATGAGAAGACCCTTAGTGTTTCAACTCTCCACTTTTTACCGGTAGAAAGAATTTTCGTGTTTGAGGAGAGTCGAAGACACATTGGAATCAAGTCTAAGGTCGTGAAGTGCCTTAAATCTGTTCTCCGAAACGACGACGACGACGACGACGACGACGACGACGACGACGACGACGACGACGACGACGACGACGATTCAGCGAAGTCAGTACAGGCTGAGACACGCTGGGGTATCTGCCGTCGGGTGGTCCGAAGAGACAGGGACCCTAAGACGTCCGTTCTTGTGACCTCACCCAACGGTAAAGGTTCTCCGAAATGAGGTCGGAATTGACGGACCCATATTCCGTAGTCCTCCTTCCGTAAGTAAACGAAAGACTATGGACATCAATTGGAGTCCGATACCATCAAATTTAAATTTCCGAGGGGATATGACCCTCTTCCCTTACCGTCAGGTGAGGTCATAAGGACGGACCTCTTAGGGGTACCTGTCTCCTCACACAGTCCCGATGTCAGGTACCCCAGCGTTTCTCAGTCTGTGTTGACTCACTGACTGCGACTGACTGAATCGTAAACTGAGACGCGTGACGACCGAGCAAGAGGAAGGGGGTAACAGAAAGATGGGACTGAAGACCTTCGATCTTCTCTTCGCAATTGTAGCGAGTGGCGACACAGGAAGGTCCAAGGGATACGACATTCAGGAACATTAACAGGAAAGAGATTGTCCCCTTAGAAAAAGTACTCGGAAGAGGACACGGCATAAACTTAAACTGAAGTATTCACTATTTTCGACATAAGTCGAATGACGAAGTCTTCTAAGAAACTGAGGTGGTCGAGTGCGAGTGTGAAAGACATTCCATGGACAACCGGTACCTGAAAAGACTGGGAAGTAAGGTATATATGACTTAGGGAGGGTCACGGAGCGGGACATTCTTGTCCTTTCTATTTTTTGTTCTGTAACCCCTGACCACCAGGTCACCAATTCTGAAGCGGAAGGGTACGTCCCAGTCCGTCGATTCTAGGGTGTACGGAACACCAGTTTTTCGATTTTGTATTTTGGTTTTGTTATAACATCGTGTGAGTTATTTCCGAAATTTTTACTAGGTACAGGTTTTTTGGGGATCTTTTGGTTCTGTAACCGTAACGACAGTTCCTCGGACACCAGGTATCTTCCCCTCACATCATACTTACCCGGTCCTATGATCGTCTCCGCCCACGTACACCTCAACTTCCTTTTCATGTGCAAGTCCCCTTCTTGTTCCCGAGTCACCGACGGGACTTTCCTCACTCTGGGAGCGTCAAGGGTTCCACTCCCCCGCAAAACGTCTCGGTTGTAGACCTTGTCCTGTCAAAAGGACTTCGTAACACTACTCACCAAAGGAGTACGCAGACAAAACAAGAGGACATCGGAGTACCTTACGCACCAATAGTACACTTTTAATTTCGAACCTTTCTTCCCCAAACATTTTGTCGGGGTGTGTCTGGACTTGATCAGAGGACGGGGAACGTACCATAGGTTGGAAGTTACGGGTACTCTTTCTACTCTTTTGTGTGTCTTTTCGTAAAGGGCTGCATTTCCCTCGGTATGTTACATTCCCAAAGACAAATCCCAATAGTTTAGTGGAAACCCCTTATAAAAAGTGAGGAGGATTTAAGGGACCACTAAGATTTAGACTTCTTACCTTTAGGAAACCTTTTCCTTCGTGTCTTGTGATACGTTACGTGTATCTATACGGTGAGTCCACTATTTGGATCCTGTGCACAACTTTTGGTCCCTCGCTCTCTCTTCCGAACCACGAAAAATTTTAATGAATTGACATGTGTAGGGGTTTCGGCAAACTAAACCTGTCAAAAAAAAAAGGAGATTGTATGTGGAACTATTTGAAAAATAAGACTGTAACCAAGTAGAGAAACGTACTTTGTGAAAAATAGACCGTCGTCGAAGTAAGGGAGTCTGGAGGTTTCCACAGTCTGGGGCTCTAAATACTAAGTGGTCGTACATCGTCTCCTACTTCAAGTGTAAGTTTATTCCGCTCTTGTCCTAACGAATGGTAGACTGTGGACGAGGACGCTGTGCGGTAAGTAGGAGACCGCTCAGAAGATCTTTGGAGTCTGTAGGTTTGTCTAGGTCGAGATCTCTATTCTCTGTCTGAAATTCTGTGTCTCGTTGGGATCCCGGTTCAGACAACTGATCCTCAACTTTCATCTGTCTCCGACTACTAATTTGTTCAAACTAAAGGGAAAGAGGTCCTACTCTCGTGTATCTACTAAATCTTTGGTCTCCCTACCTTAACTCAGTAAACATCTCTACACCTACCTGGATCTCAGACAGTATGTCTCACTTCATTCAGTCTTTCTCTTTTTGTGTATAGTATATTAATGTGTTATTAATACCTTTAGATCTTTTTACCATAACTACCCGGATAAACGTCCTGTCCTTATCTCTGTGTCTGTAACTGTTGTCTACACACCTACGTCTCTCTTTTCCCCTCCCGCCCTACTTAACCCTTTCAGTGTGACTGTATACATGCGACGACGCCAACGACGACGACGGTTCAGCGCAGTCAACACAGGTTGAGACACACTGGGGTATCTGCCGTCGGGTGGTCCGAGGGGGCAGGGACCCTAAGAGGTCCGTTCTGGTGACCTCACCCAACGGTAAAGGAAGAGGTCACGTACTTTCACTTTTAACTTTCACTTCAGTGAGTCAGCACAGGCTGAGAAGTGCTGGGGTACCTGACGTCGGGTGGTCCGAGGAGGCAGGTACCCCAAGGGTCCGTTCTCATGACCTCACCCCACGGTGGCTGTATACATGAGATGGTACACATTTTATCCATCGATCACCCCACGACGGCATATCGTGTCTCTTGAGTCGAGCCACGAGACACTACTGGCTCTTCTCTTAACCCCCCTCCGAGTTCTCCCTTCTCTGTATCCATGTGTATATCGACTAAGTCAAGTATCATGTCGCCTTTGATTACGTTGTAACATTTCGTTAATATCAGGTTACTATTTTAATTTAAATTTTTTCTTTCATCTCCCTTCGACTTACCCCCTAATTCTTCCTAGTCTCACTCGGAATTCTCCTCTTAGGTTCCGAGTCTAAGATGTTGGTCCGACCCCGGTAGTGTCTCCTCCAGTAGCCGAGGTCGCTTTCACCGGACTGCAGACAGTACGACGATCTCTGTCGAGACCTACTGGACTCACGGACTGTGGTACGGGACGTCCTTTCCCGACCGGAATTAGGAATTTGACGTGAGTCGAGACTCTCGATCAGTGGGAGTCCTGTGTCTACGGGACGTGACCTCTGGCACCGAAACGAGAGACGACAGTGGTGGTTTGGGCGTAGTCGGGACTCACCTAGCAGACGTCGGGCCCTATAAGGAATGGTAAGTGTGGCTTACAACTCTTTACCAACACACGTGATCAGACAGTAAATTGCAGTGACTAAGACATCTGGATCTTCCCCTGGAGTCTCGGGTAGTCGACTACTGGTAGGGTCCTCGTGTTACTCGTAGTTGTACCTTACACCTCCTCTTACATGACCTTGCAGCCGTCTTTCTAAACCACACACCAGGTATAAAACGGTAGTTAGACTTGGAACACCTAAACCCGTTCGGTGGTTATGGGAGACCGGGAGTCAAAAGAGTGTCCCTTGAATTCTTCGATTTAAGTATCGTTTTCGTCGACTGTAAAGATCTTGACTGACATATGGTCCGTGACTCTACTTACGAAGTATCTGCAGTCTAAAGTAAGAGTGTCTTGGATACTCCAATAAAAAAGACAAAAGTCCACTCCTGTGTCTTCACTATTCTTTGAATGGGTCTCAGAGTCGACGATTGTCCGTCTCTACCATAAACTTGACGTAGGATGAGGGAATTCGAACCCCTACGACCCCAGAGAAGGTAGGCCGCTAAAAGACTGACCCCATAGATTTCTGTAATAACCACTCCCTTATTTGTCCCTCCCCAATAATGGTCGAAGCGACGACGAGAGGTCTGTAGTAAATACAGGACTTCTCGGAAAACACAAGGACAGTGGGTCGAAAATTTTGAGACCGGGGACCTCTGGGGGTCTGGTTAGGAGTTTCGTAGGGAGGTCGGAGTAAGGGAGTAGTGTGAGTCGTTTGTATGGACGTCCGGGGGTCGAACGAGGAGAAAGTGAGACACATATATTATTATGTTTCTGATATATAAGACCTAGATCTTATATATCCGTGAGAGCCGTTCCAATCACCCGAACAAGAAATAGTAAAAGTTTCACCCCTTACGTGATAATAATATTTCTTTCTTCGTTGAGCTACCATGGTAAACTTTGACTAATCACCCAATCACCCGAAGGGACTATCGAAGGAGTCAACTATTTCTTAGGCGGACGTTACGTCCTCTGGGGTCAAACTAAGGACCCAGCCCTTCTAGACGACCTCTTCCCTACCCGATGGGTGAGGTCATGAGAACCCGAAGGGAACACCGAGTCGACCATTTCTTAGACGGACATTACGCCCTCTGGACCCAAGCTAGGGACCCAACCCCTCTAGGGGACTCTTCCCTTTCCGATGGGTGAGGTCATAAGACCGGATCTCCAGTGTTTCTCAACCTGTGTTGACTCACTGGACGTGAAGTGAAGTCACCTAATCGTCGGACAGGAAACAGACACACATACCCGCCTTCGTCTTTATTCCCAGGGGTCACAGAGCCCACACACCCACGACCGACTCATATCCCGAGCATTACCCGAGTGGTCTACGAAGACCAGTCAAGCAACAGGATCAAAAAGTCACAGTAGCTAAGAAGTAGACATTGTGCTCTCCTGCCACTATCGTACACATGACAGGCGAGGACAAATGTCCAATAAAAATAGACATTTCACAAGTATACAATACAGAGAGTGAGGAGTGGACGTTCCCGTTCATAAAGTATTCATTCCTTTGACTCCGGACATCCCACAAGCTCTGAACCGGTTCTAGTAGTTGAATCTTTCCCGTCTCGGTCCTCCTTTCGCATTGTACGGGAAAGACAAAGTGTCAGTCAAGTCAAGTGAGTGAGTCAGTACAGGCTGAGAAACGCTCGGGTACCTGACGTCGTACGGTCCGAAGGGACAGGTAGTGGTTGAGGGTCCCGAACGAGTTTGAGTACAGGTAGTTCAACCACTATGGTAGGTTGGTAGAGTAGGAGACAGCAGGGGAAGAAGACGACGGAAGTTAGAAAGGGTCGTAGTCCCAGAAAAGGTTATTCAGGTAAGAAACGTAGTCCACGGTTTCATAACCTCAAAGTCGAAGTCGTAGTCAGGAAGATCAGGAAGGTTATAAGTCCTACCTAAAGGAAATCCTACCTGACCAACCTAGAGGAACGTCAGGTTCCCTGAGACTTCTCAGGAGAGGTTGTGGTGTCAAGTTTTCGTAGTTAAGAAACTGCGAGTCGAAAGAAATACCAGGTTGACAGTGTAGGTATGTCCTGATGACCTTTTTGGTATCGAAACTGAAACAGCCGTTTCATTACAGAGACGAAAAATGACACGATAGATCCAACCAGTGTCGAAAAGAAGGTTCCTCATTGGTAGACGTCACTAAAACCTCGGGGTTTTCTATTTTTAGAGAGTGACAAAGATAACAAAGGGGTAGATAAGTGATACTTCACTACCCTGACCTATGACTCAGATATTCTTCCCGTCTCTGTCACTCGGTCTTACGAAGAGTACATGAAACTCTTTCCATCTCAAGATCTTTACCTAGTGATGGTCAGTCTTGACCCTTTTCACGGAATGTTGATTTCTACACACACACACACAATCAGTGAGTCAACACAAACTGAGAACACTGAAGTATCTGACATCGGGTGGTCCGAGGAGACAGGTACCTTAAGAGGTCCGTTCTTATGACCTCACCCATCGGTAAGGGAAGAGACTCCTTCGAGATTGATTTCGATATGTCGGAGAGACTTAGAAACACTTATGATCCTTGTTTTAATTCGATAACTACTACCAAAATGTGTAGATATCTGGACCCCACTAAAGATCTAGAAAATGCTAAATGAGACACTGACACTGTACCTGTATTCAACTAAATGTCTCTTCAAAATTTTTATACTTCGAAGAGGGATTTTGATAATACGAAACGTTTCAAAGGTAGTCCGAAACAAGTTATTGTATCCCTACTATGTGAACTAATTTACTAGAAATTGTCGTATCTTGTTCACAGGGGTTTACACAAAAGTTATTAAGGTTTTAGACCCCTGAAGGGACCACCAGGTCACCGATTTCCAGGAACGAAGTTTACGTCCCCCGAGTCTAAACTAGGGACCAGTCCCTCGATCTAGGGTCTACGACGTTTATTCTCAAAAGTACGGGTCGATTTCTAGGGTGTACGGTGTCCCTTCTAGCTTCTAGGGCGTGCGGTGTTGACACTGGGTCGTGTCTGTTTAATTATGTTATTTTAAAATTTTTCATTATTAAGGTTTTAAACATGAAGGAAACTTGGACTAAGGGTATCTACCACTTAGATACTTAGAGAATCTCACCAATCATATCGGACACTGCATCGACCATCTTGGTCCCACCTCTAACGATACAACGGTCGGGGTTGAGGTTTAAGTTCAAGGTTCCAGTAGTCCGAGAATTCTTGGGAAAAGAAACAATCTCTGGTCCATGTCTTAATCTTTCCGCCAAAAACGAAGAGATGAAGGGGTAGTCAGTGGGGATCGATAAGGTGAGTTCCTCAACTTTCCAGTCAAAGTATGTCTTTGTCGTGAAGTGGGAGGAACGTACTAGTCGGTAAGTGTTCATCGGTAACAAAATTATACTCTTGTAAACACATGTACGGTTGTACTAATGTTAGACGTTTGGACTGGTATCAAAGGCTAAAGAAAACGTTAGAATTCTCCTCAGGATTTCAGTACATGGGGTTTAGGTGAAAGACGTTTTCCTGGATCCGGTCAGACGGGTGTGTCGAATCAAGTGAATAACAAAGATAGTCGAAGTATAACGGGTCTTAGTTGTACCAAGGAGACATACCTTTTTCCCTTTTTACTTGATAAATATACAACCGACAGTCGCAAACTCTTCTCTTTTTCGGACTTCTGTAATATATAAGATTTTTGTTAAACCAACGGGAAAGAACGAGAAAAAGAAGGTATAAAGAGGAGTTCGGAAATGTCGGAACCCGTGTCCGTTTTATTTAGCCTAAAAGTCACACTTCCCTTCGATAGGAAGAAAACTCCTCAGAGTCTTCTGGGACCTCTTCTTACTTCCGTTGGTTCACCGTATAATTCAGACACTATGGCATGTACGGTCGGTTATCGTATGGATCCGGTATCTATTTGTCGTGGGGTTTTTCGACATAACGGTATTGACACTACGAGACATAGACTCTTCTCCAACTGAAAGACCAAGACCAATCGACAGTCTCGGGGTTACCCCTCAGACGTTCTAATATCTCGACAACTATGGAAGTATTTTTAAGTGGATATCCTGTCATAGACTTTACCTTAATCTGTTTCAAGACCTTACATTCCGTGGGTTTCTCACTTACAAATTTTTTTTTTTTTCTTTAAAGTAGATTTTGATGATAATAAAGGATGAAAAGACCTTTCTCCGAGATTTTTATACTCATTAGAAGATCCCGGCTGGTATAAGATTTGTATAAACCATTTTACAATAGAAATGAAGGAAAGTAGAACGTTTATCAGGACAGAGAGATTAGCATTCACAGACACATCTCGTTTTCGAAATAAGAGTTTGTAGGAAAACCTTCGGTTCTTTTACAAACTGCAACTCCAAACGTGGTCACGATCTACAACTGTCGTGTTGAATCGAATAGGACACCTGAGCATCTTTTGCAACCTGTTAAGGTAACTTAAATAGTAGGTTTGGTCCTTTGAAAACTTTCACTTTCCCCTGTCATCGGTTTGCCCAGGGGTCCTACTACGACATTCGGTCTCTGCAAGACTCGTCTAGTCCTTTATAGTAGTAGTATTAAAACGGATCACTCCAATTAACTTACTCGTCTCTCCCGATTCCGTCATTATTACTGAACTAGAAAATCCTAGAACAGAACGGCAACAAATTTACAAATTAAAGAAAATACGTCTTAGTGGATCTTCGAATTTAAAGTATTTTATGATGAACGAGAAAAGAACAAAGAAAACAAGACTATGTTCGATTTCCAGTTGATCGATGTATAAGATGTCCCAGATCTTCTTTTTGTTTTTGTTTGTTTGTTTTTATGACTTAGATTTATTTAACCTAAAATCCGTCAGCTCTTAAAATTCGTTTGACTTTTCCATTCCAGGTCTTTTGGACCTCAAGACAAGTAGACATTTGGAGTAGCTTCAGTACCTTGTGCTCCAAAAAATTATATCACTTTTACAGACACAGTAAACCAAAGATCATTCATAGGATTGGTACAAAAGGAAATTCTACCAAGAAAGATATTGAAGAGATTTATTGTTTATGATAAATTTTACGTTTGTTAATGTCTTTTTATCGAGAAGTCTTAAAATATATTTTAAAGTTTATTCACTTGACATGGGGTTTACTTGACATTTCCCGACAAAACTATCCAACCCCGTGCGCACCGGGTAATTTTCGACTTACCAATTGACTGTCACCCAGAGCAAACCTAACCATTGATTAGACATGCACTACTAAAATACCGGTGGTTCGAGTCATAAAAGTCCTGTGTTCACTAAAAGTCTGAGTTCTAAAGTTCGACAAGAAAGGTTACTCCGACGAAAACGGAAGTGCCAAAAAGTAGGGACGACCAAGAGGAAGAAGACGAATCTAAGCACCACATTGGAGAATTGCCCCTCGGTCTGTGTCAACATGTCAAATTGGACGTAATAGTCGGTGTTCCAGTCTGGAGCAGAATAAAAAACGGGGGACTCAAAGAACATCTGTGTCTTAGATCTGGGAGGAAAGTTGGGTAAACGAGATTAAGAAAAGATGTCCTTCAAAGATCCCTGGTTAGTCTCGGTTCGCCAACTATGTCAAAAGGAAAATTGGTGAATCCCTGACCAGACCTCTTGATTACCCTAGGATAATGTCTTACTGTTCGGACTCACAAACGGGCGGGTGTGTCTCGCCAGTTCACACAGACCGAAAAAGAGAGACTATGGACACAAACGAGTAATAAAAAGGGAAAAGGACACTAGGTCTGTCAGTATATACGACAATTTATCCACAGGTAAACCTTTTTCCACCAGACTTACATTGTCACGTTCTTGTCACTCTAAATTACCACAAATACACATACTCCTTCTAAAGGTCTTTCTTGTCATTCTTCCCTAGTGTCTATGATTCCTTTTTTGTCCCTAAGTAGGATCGTCTAATTTTTGTGTCCGTAAAAAGTCAAGTCGATTAATAAGAATCAACAAGAATCAGAGTCGGTGTTTTCACCAGTTTCTTATGTAAACCACATTAAAGTAGAGTTTTTTTACATAGGGAAAAGTCTAGTGATATAGGGAAGATAATTTAAAGGAGTCTTTTAACTGAACGTAAAAGGGATAAGTATCTCCTTTTAATCCAGGATAAAGGGTGAGTCAAGTATCAATTTTGAATCTGTTTTGAATAAGAGTAGAGGAGAAGG
Organism: Capra ibex; assembly: GCA_006410555.1. Classification (NCBI taxonomy): domain Eukaryota; kingdom Metazoa; phylum Chordata; class Mammalia; order Artiodactyla; family Bovidae; genus Capra; species Capra ibex. Next base: position 49,019,477 of record SJYO01018169.1, on the reverse strand, counting down.
CAGACATAAAAATATTGGATATTCACTTATCGAGAGGTACTCCTTGAAAAAAATTAATTAGTTTTAAAATAACATTGTGACAGTAAAAAGAATCGTACCCTAAAAATTCAATAGAAAATAGAATAACGTTTTTATTAAACGTAAATAATATCTTTTACAAAGAGTTTTTTATGTCTGTTCGTTTTTATTCTTTTAATTTTAGTGACTTTTTAGTTTTGTTGGGGTTTAGTGGTGATAGGTTTAACGACTACACAAATCACCCCTAAAAAAAAAATTATTAATTTCCCGACAAAAATTCCCTTCGTAAGATGGACAAAGGTGTCACATATAAAAGGCTGTACACATAGAGGACGTAATTACGACGACCTAGATATTAAAAAAATTACTGTCCTTATAAATCGGTCTCTCATAGACTGTATGCGTCGAAGACGAGTCGAAATTGCCACGGGACCACTCTTCGTCGGTAGCCACACAGTAAAGACACGTGTGTGTGTCTGTAGGTAGGTAGTACTTATAAATTTTAAGTTAGTAATCCACGTCGTCGTCGCCGTCACCGCCGTATAAACAACGTTGACTAGTCGGTGATTACCAAATTTTTGAATCTTTAACCCCCGACGAAAACAGTTGACTTCCCCTAATAAGGTTCGGTGACTTCGAAGAACAGTCTTACCTTTTCACATAATTTTCTCTACCCTAACGTGTGGGGTCCCACCGACTGTTACATATTAAGTGATTCATGTGTACGAATCCTCGTTTGATCTAGTTTGCCCACTTTAACCTCTAAGGACTTTGTCAGAGGACGGGTTTAGTTTGCATGATGGTTTGTTTGTTCGTTTATAAGGGTTAAGACAAAGAAGGACCCAGGGTACGTCTGCCCCAAACGACGAATGCCCCGGGGACCCAAACCACTGGATGCAAACCGTGGGGCGAGTAAGTAACGAGTCTAATTGAAAAGAAAAGTTCGCTCGGAAAGGGTTGTTATCTTCGTCGTCGTATAAGACAGCAGTGTCAATAGTCCACTTCAGACAAGAGACAGTAATAACCCTCGAACCACTAGTCGTCGCTCCGTACCAACCTTTCATAAAAACTTCGAAGATACAAAATACGAAATAAACTTGTCAAACGGTCATAGGAGGCGGACGATCGCGATCGATGTCGTGAAAAAAACAAACAAAGAATTAGTAAGAGTTGAGACATTTAGTCTAAATCCTCCGAAACATCTCTCCGTGTCTTTTCTACAAGGTCGAAGGGATAGTGAAGGACTATTGGACTCGACAGTCTTCAGGAACTCTTACTGTCCTAGTCCCTACGCACCTTTGTGCAAATTTTGTTCGTAAGACATTAAGGACTACTGAGACCGTCGTTGACCCGAAGGTCCACCGAGTCACCAATTTTTTTTTTTTAGGTGAACGGTCACGTCCTCTGTACCCAAACTAGGGACCCGACCCTTTTATGGGACCTCTTCCTTTACCGTTGGGTGAGGTCATAAGAACGGACCTCTTAGGGTACCTGTCTCCTCGGACCGTCCGATGTCAAGTACCCCAGCGTCTCAACCTGTGCCGACTCGTGCGTACGTACGTGCGACCGTTGTTGGTGGATTTTTCCAAAAATACTAAACGAGGTATCTAACTTAGTCACTCACTAGAACAAGAAAGGTGCGACAGGAGTCGGGGGTCAAATTGTGTGAGTGGATCTGGTTGGCACTAGACATGATTGGGTTGTCCTTTCCTGTTATACACACATAAAAAAAAAATACAACATTAAAATGTGTTAGACTTATTACCTCTTTCTGACTCTTTCCCTTCCCTCTCCCTTCAAGGTAATGGGAAATCGACCGGACGGATCTAAGTCTTTTAGGACTCACACTTGACACTTTTAGAGTGACTTACTACACTCTTTTTCGTCTAGACAGGTGAGAGTACTATAACAAAACCCAGGAGGACGGGGTGACGAAAAGGTCTCGACACTGTACCTAGCCATCGAAGAGTCTCTTTGGTGTGCTAAAAAGTCGTTTTATAGTTTTACTGAAAGATTTAATATCCTATAGGACTCTTTCGATGTGCTTTCCATAAAAATTCATGTCCCCTCTTCGTTTTGACAAATTTTTACCTCGACGAAATTCCGGACGCTGAGATATCTCTTTCCGAGACAGACGGTGGTTGTCAGTAGTTGATCATTGAAAATTTTATGTAGAACCTTATATTTTATTATGAATTTGATAATAAGTTTCTAGTAAATGAAGAATTTGAGAAGGGGCGTATCTGTCTTTACGAATCAAACCACTCCCTTAGACTGACCAGTTTATTTTTATTCCACGTCATGATCGACCAATATTAGACATGGAATCAGTTGTTCCGAGGGCCGTCAGACGTTCTTCCCTTTAATTCCGTGTTTTATTAGACTCCTTCTGACGCCTTTTTAACTCGGCGTTTCAACCCCTCTTTCGTAAGATCGTGGATTACAAAAACAGTGACAGTTCGACAGTGGTTATTGAAATTCTTTCAGACGAACCCAGTAAAGTGTGAGACTTAAGAGACAAATATACCTACAATCCCAAAGGAGAATGAGGATTTTTATATAAGATCCTGGATTCCTAAGTTCTAGTTGTAATGGGACTATGTGGAATGAGACTGAGTTCTAAATGAATTGGTTGACATTAAAATGATGACGGGTCTAAGTTAGACAACTCGTTTATTTTTAGTGAAACTTTTACTGGATGCATACATAAATAGGTCAAACATAAAATCTTAATATTACCACCCGTATCCTCTACCACCACGGTTACTTTGATAATATATGGCGAACGACATCTAAACATTTACCCGGATGTTTCCTCTTCTATTCTTTAGTGTTTCCGGAAGTAAGTCTATTCGTAGACAAAGTTTAGGTTTGTGTGACTCAATTCATTTTAACGTAAGTTTCACCGAAGGACGAAACAAAACCAGAGTTCGGTCAGATTAAGGACCATAGTGAATGACACACTCTAGAACCGTATCAGTACTTCTCCCATACCTGTACTTGACTTTAAAAGACTGCAGAGACACAAGTCTTTACCTGAACGGTACGGTGTTTTTACACTAAATAAACGAGAACGAAGCAAAAAGATTGAAGTCAAGGATGGAGACTTAAAGACGGTTAAACTAGAGTAAGTCTGTGGGACTGGAACCTATTTCTGTAAGTTGGAACCCCTCTCCCTATTTTAATCCTCAAACTCTAATTGTATCCGTGTGACGATGTATATTTTATCTAATTGTCACGGCTGGATGACATATCGTGTTCCTCGATATGAGTCATAAAATATTATTGGATATTCCCTTTTTTGGACTATATAGACTTAGTGAGACGATATGTACACTTTGCTTGTGTTGTAACATTTAGTTCATATGTAGTTTTTTTTCTGTGAGTAAGATTTAAATACAGAAAAGGGTAAAGACTCAACCGTGTGGGAGAGGTGTAAGAGACAGAGTATGTCTGTATACATGTCAAGGATGATTGAAAGATAGTGGGAGGGACGCAGAGAGAAAGGCAGAAGAGAAAAAATGAAAAATAACCTTATATCGACTAAATGTCACAACACAATCAAGATTCACATGTCGTTTCACTAAGTTGGTGTGTATATTTGTATAAGTGAAAAATTTTAAGAAAAGCGTATGTCCAATGGTGTCTTATAACTCATCTTAAAGGACACGGTATGTCGTCCAGGAACAACCCATAAGTAGAATATATAACATCACATACATTCAAGTAACGTTCGAAGACTATATAGGGAGAGGGGGTGACGGGAGAAAGGAAAAACCATTGACATTCAACCAAAAGTTATAGACATACAGACAAAGACAAAACATTTATTCAAACATAGAAAATTTTTTAACACAAGGTGTATATTCACTACAGTATATTATAAACAGAAACAGACTAAATATCATACTAGTAGAGGTCCAGGTAGATACAACCATATCTACCGTCATAAAGTAAGAAGAAATACCGACTCATCATAAGGTAAGATACATATATATGTGGCATAGAAGAAAAGGGAAAGGAAACGGTCCCCTGTAAATCCAACGAAGGTACAAAATCGATAACATTTAGCACGACGTCACTTGTGACCCCACGTACTTAGGAAAGTCTAAACCCAAAAGAGGTCTATATCCGGGTCCTCACTCTAACGACCTAGTATAACATCAAGATAAAATTCAAAAATTTCCTTGGAGGTGTGGCAAGAGATATCACCAATATGGTCAAATGTAAGACGGTCGTCACACCTTCTCAAGGGACGAAGGGTGTGGGAGAGGTCGTAAAGGACATACAGCTAAAAAAATCACTACCGGTAAGACTAGGCACACTGTACTGAGCGTAAGGAGACCATTAGTCACGACTTGAATAAAAGTGAACGAAGAATCAGTAGCTATACAGGAGAAACCTTTTTACAGATGAATCTATAAGACGGGTGAAAAAACTAACCCAACAAACAAACAAACTGTATTTCGATACGTTCGACAAACATATAAAACCTCTACTTAGAGAACAGACAACGAAGTAAACGTTTATAACAGAGGGTAAGACACCGAACAGAAAAGTAAAAGAACTACCAAAGGAAACGACACGTCTTCGAAAATTCAAATCGATCCAGGGTAAACTAATAAAAACAAAAATAAAAGTAAGGAGATCCTCCACCCAGTTTTTATTAGAAGGTAGTAGAAGAAACGACACAGGAAAGGCAACCTGTAACATGGTGAAGACTAAGGAGGGCTGTAAGAGAGAGGAACTATAGACTGGAGTCCTAAGTTAAGACTCTCGGTAATCCGTAATCACTGATAAACTGACTTTTTAGTTGTGGGTAATAGAGAAGAATTTTTCTTTTTCTCTGGGGAGGTCCTCATTTTCGAACGTTTTTGGTGTGACGGGTATTTTTTTCCTTTCCTCCCATTTATCACACTCGGTTTAAGGCTGACTTGGTGACTGTCCGAAACCGGAGACGTGTCACCAAGAGGCGGACAGGCGAGCGGTTCAGGGGTCAGACACGACGGAACGAAAGATCGGACTAAGATACAGTAAGGTGATGAACACAGGACGTGTGAACCCGACAAAAGAGTATGAAGGAGAAAGTGTGAGTGTGACGGTCACGGTCGGGGAGTTGTTGTACACTTCGTTCCGTCATCGATCTACTACCCATCACCCCATGACAGATATTACCTCTTTACCGCTAAAGTGTTCCGTGGTTCCTCTACGAATTCTCGTCATGTTTCCGAGACCCGAGACCCCACACCGAGTCGCTATTTCTTAGACGGACGGTTACGTTCTCTGCGCTCAAGCTAGGGACCCAGTCCTTCTAGGCGACTTCTTCCTTTACCGTTGGGCGAGGACCGCCCGGTGTCAGAAACCCCAACGTTTCTCAACCTGTGCTGAATCGTTGATTTGTTGTTGTTCGACGAGACTATCGGATTAACAGTGCTGGTTAAAGTTTACACAACCGTCACTAAGACTTTGGACGATCTTTTTCATCGCTCAGAATTCTCTAACTTCTCAAATGATTACTAGATGAGAGAAACGGTTCCTGACACGGGTCGGACTATAACACACGGGGTGTAGTATAGACACGGATTACTTGTTCTATTTCTGTGGTCTTACGGTGATTGTAGATTTGCCACCGTTGATTAACTAAAATTAGAATCAAGTTGTCACACTGACCTTCCTACAAAGTTAATGATAGTGGTATACCCTGTGATTCACAGACTACTCATTCCTACCGGGACAAGAAGTAAGAAAGTTCGTTGGTGAGTAATAAGGCATTCAACAGAGCCAACTACTTTAACACGGGGTTACCTGAGTTTACCATGTGTGTCTACGAACTTCTACCAACAATCGAATGTCAGTCCCTCGTCGTCTTCCAAAACCTTGTTCGACCCGGGATACATTCACCAAGGACGATCTCGGTAGTCATATCGTCGACGTCTGAGGGTGAGAATGGGGTGGAGTGTATAATCAACGCTTAAACTATTTACGGTAAGACTTCTCGTTAACTAAATAATTAATCGACTAAGTCTTACAAGAATCCTGAGTAAACCCTATACCTCGATAATATTAAAATTTTACAGTCACGACACGTTGTCTTCTGCTTTTACCGAGGAGGGTCCCCGGGACACCCGTGTCGAAAAGGAACCTACCCACCTCAAAAGTGGGAACGGTACTACGACGGGCGACATCCGTCCGTAATAGTCCGGAAACTCACTCCAGAGGTCTTTACCCCCTTTAAGAGTGGTACTTGTCGACTCTAATCCTGATCCTGCCCTGGTCTGGTTCGTCCTATCAAGACAGAGAATTTGACCCCTATCATCGGTAAAGTAATCTTTTATGTCTATTTAGTTCCATAAACTCTTCACTGAAGATCTTTTTGGGTTCGACATATATTATACACGTACGTACGATTCAGTGAAATCCGTACAGGTTGAGAAACGTTGGGGTACCTGACATCGGACGGTCGGAGGAGACAGGTACTCTAAGAGGTCTGTTCTTATGACCTTACCCAACGGTACGGGAGGAAGAAGGACAGGATCCCTAGTTTGGGCGGAGAGAATACAGAGGACGTAACCGTCCGTCCAAGAAATGGTGACCACGGTGGACCCTTCGGACATATATTGATGAATATAGATACTTACACATGAACCAACGACTGTCAGTAAAGGTTGAGAAACACTGGGGTACCTGACGTCGGACACTCCGAAGAGACAGGTACCCCTAAGACGTCCGTTCTTATGACGTCGTCCAACGGTACGGGAGGAGTATAGATACTTATCCTTCAGGTATTTAAAGAAAGGTTGTTTTCTGAACTACTCGACTCTTCCATTTTTTATACCCGATCTAATTTAATATTACTTACAATTGATTGTCCAAAAATAAAAACGTAACAGAAATTTGTACCCATTAATTCTGAACTGTCATTTAACCGTAAAATCAAGAATCACAAACTTTGTCAGATGAAAGGGACATGACCCTTGACCCATCATTTAGATTTTAACGTTACATAGTTCAGTAAACAGACCATACCAAAATTTACACTGGGTACACTGGGTCTTTCCACTACACAGGATCATTGTATGAGTGGAAACCCGTTTTCTGTCCGGACAAGAAAGACAACTTACGATTCAAGATGTCATCTGACTCCTCAACCCAACCCCCTTGATCCATTAAGGGTCTCGGGGTAATAGTTTACCTATGTGTATCTCAAAGTCCCTTCTAGTCGACAGTATTCAATAGTAAAATGAGAAGGGAAAAGAAATCTCCCTCTTCCTCAACTTTTTTCGTAGAAGTCGATTGTTTTCCTCGGTACAATGACAGAATTTCGAAACAACCACCTTGACCCGGTGTCTATGTGTCCTTCGAAGGATTTCCGGAGACACCGAAAGTCTTCATAAACTTATTGAAGGGTTTAGTCTAGTGGCCCGGAGAACGTGTGCCCAAGTCACGGGTTTTACTGGAACTCCTCGAACCTCACTCTACTCTGAGCAGAGTGAGGTTTCAGCCTACCTAGTTTAACACTTAGTCGGGAAAACCAACAAGTCAACGAGTCAGTACAGACTGAGAACCACTGGGGTACCTGACGTCGTACGGTCCGAAGGGACGGGAAGTGGTAGAGGACCTCGAACGAGTTTGAGTACAGGTAACTCAGCCACTACGGTAGGTCGGTAGAGTAGGAGACAGCAGGGGAAGAGGAGGACGGAAGTCGGAAAGGATCGTCGTCCAAGAAAAGGTCACTCAACCGAGAAGTGTAGTCCACCGGTTTCAAAACCTTGAAGTTGAAGTCGTAGTCAGGAAGGTAACTTATAGTCCCAACTAAAGGAAATCCTACCTGACCAAAACTAGAGGAACGACAGGTTCCTTGAGAGTTCTGATCCGTTCACTAAAACTCGTTCAACTAAGTAGAGGCAGTCGGAGTCAAAGGAGTCCCCATCCACACACAGACGTCCAGGGACACACTCACACAGAGTTTCAGGGTGACGGATCCTACCACCTTCACTGAGTTGATCTTTTATATAGACTTTTATTGACTGTGTATCACCCACGAGTCATTTGCGGTCAAGAGAAGGAAAAAAGTCTGCGTACTGTGTCAGTGACTGGAGTAGACAGGAAATCAAAGGAACATATACTTTACTCCCTACTGGTACAGTTGTACAAATAGACAAATGTCAAGAAGATAACATTTCGTCGATGGACTCGTAGCCCTTTACTCGGGAGAGAAGAAAAGTCGAGGGGAAGGAATAAACTGCAGAAAGTTTGGAGAGCCGAAAAATTTTCCTCTTGAAGCGGGGCTCAGGCCTGGGTCGTGTGCCCGTCCCGATGTGGACGACTCGCACGCACGCAGGACCGACGGCTCCAACCTTAACGGGGTCGGAGGGACCCCTGAGGAACAGACGTCCATGACGGGGGTCGGACGTCACTTGGGCCCTGGAAAATAACTAAAACACACGGAGACCGAGGTGACACTATGGTCCTTCTTACCTCCAACGACCGGGACCTGAATCAGGACCTGTTTATTTACACAAACAGTCTCGGGAAAGGACTGTAACCAACAGAGTTCTGGTCCACCGTAACACCTCCCATTAATCAAGAGGAATAACTTCCCTTGTAGTCCTCGGGGCGTGCCTGACGAATGGCACCTGTGTACGTTTTTCTCAGACACTTACGTCGACAATGAGCGGGAAAGTAGTACGATTACCCAGGGGCGTTCTTTAAACTGAAGGATAAGGACCGTGGTTCGTTGGCGATAGTTTGTTTCGTAACAAAGAAGAGTGGCAACTATTCACACTGAACACCTCCGGCCGCTATCGTACGAGTAAAAATAGACGATTCACGTGTCGTGAACATTTTTTGGGTGCCACCGGAACAATGGTGAACTGTACTGTGATCCAAATCGACAAATGTAACTGTGTGACGGCGTGGGAAAATCTCGACGTCGGCCCCCAGTCTAAGTAATCGCTCGCAGTCGCGGGTGTCCCTCCGTCGGACGTCATTCCTGAGAGAGACGAGGAGACATCCCTCGTCGTTTCGACCCTCTGATACAGAACCTTACCCACTGAAAAGTAAGAAACAAGACTGACAAACTCTTGGGGACAAATAAGGGGCTCGTCGGTGCCTCTTCTCCTCCCTCTTTCTTTCGAGACCCTGACCGTAGGTGGGGGGTCACTACTTCCTTTCCCTGCGACCCTGGACGGCACACAACGAAAAGAGAAACGATTGGCACGCGCCGAAAAACAACGGGTCCTCTTGACGTCTCTCCCTCATTCTACGTGCACAGAAAGAACGGTGTTGTTTGTTCCGACTTTTCGTCACCATTTACCTCGCCTTGAAATAGGAAGTAGGAGACAGGGGAGGAAAAAGGAGAGTCAAAATACTTGTAGGGGACCTGTTTAAACCCCTGGTCTAACGGAAACATTAGGGACTTCGGTGGTTAAAAAAACGCGGATCAGAACAATAAGGAAACTTGTATGTCCTTTACCCCCCCACATAAGATCTTAGGAACCAAATAAAACGTTAGGGACACTCGTCTGTTCAACGACTACTGGATCTTATCGATCTCACGGGCAACGTAGTACTCGACTTCTCGTCCGGAAGCGAGAACGGGGTGTATGGAGAGTAGGTCCAGTACGCGTCCTCCTACGCCGCACTGGCTGTTCTGCGGCGAAGCGTCACGGCAGTCTCACAACACACTCTGGCACGACGGACGTTTCCCGTCCGTCTGGTCTCGTCGACGGGAGACACTCAAGTCCCTGGAGACCGCAATGACGTACCTCGTTTGTCTAGATTACGGGACAGTGTCGAAGAAACAAACTGTCCGTCGTCTTCACGGAAAGATGGAGGTGGAAAGGCCTTCCTACATTCCTATTAATTACGTAAAGGACCCCAATTTATTATGTGGGTAAATTTTTTCGTTGACGGCATGGTAAGACGGGACCGGGAATCTCCGACCGAGTGGTGTAAACAGTTCTTATAAGGAACGGTCCGGAAAAGAAGATCGACGACAACGATTGTGACGTGTCACCTAAGAAGACAGACTTACTAAGAATCCAGAGAGGTCCTCTATAAACCCGCAAAAGGATTTCACGCAGTATGCTACAGTATTACGGGGACTCAGGACTCCAAGACTCCCCACCATAGTCCTACACAGTACCGAAAGAGACAAATTCGTAGAACTATAGGTCAGACGTTCAGGTAGCAGTCAGGTAAGTCTTGAGCGGTCGACGGGACCCCTCACTAGGGCAGGGTACTTGACATAAATGATCATGTGTCAGTGATTCCGTCCTAGAGTCCCGAGAACCGCGGTAAATTACCGAGTCGTACCAAACGTACAGTAACGGTAAACGTAGAGTCCAGGACCCTACGACGGGTCCTGAACGTAGGTGTCCTCCTCTCTCCACAAGTACCACCGTATTCTTGAAAATGTGTTCTACGGAAAGGTATAAACCAGCCCCACCCCCCTCGAAATCTATGGAAGGACAAGTGGACACAACTGAGTCTCATTCAGGACACGAGACGACCCCCTGAACCACAACCCAGTGTTTTCGTCCCCCTCAACTGAAACCCATGGTACAGGTGGGGACGGGGGTTCCCGTCGTCGGGGGTGGGCGTCGAGGGGGGCCGGGGAGGGGAAGGAGAGGTGGCAGAGGACAGAGAAACGCCCAGTAAATATTAGTCGTCAGTACCACATGTCCGGAGTAATCGCTATATCGGTAAGGAAGTCACGAAGTCTTTATTAGTAAATCTTTTTTTACGTGTCAAAGGAAGGGAACTCTCGGGTACTCACTACTTAAATAAAGTCAAACCGACCGAACCGACAGAACGAGTCGGAATAAAGGTATAAATAAAGTTGTTTGTTACATCCCACCCTTACTCCTCTGCGTGCGACCCACATGTGTGGGTGACGTAGAGACGAGGGTTTGCGACAAGGAGAACTCCCTCCATATTTTCCGTACAGTTGTCTTCATGGGAGGAAAAAATTTTTTCCTTATTCCCGACAACCGGTCCTACCCTATGGTCCATCGTCTTCTACTCGATCAAGTAGGACCAAATATAAACTTTTTTACACCCATTACACAGTTTTCGTTAACTAAGAACCAGAGGTAGGATCATTTCGTTCACAGGGCCCTCACGACTTCGGGAACTGGAGAACGAGAATATCCCAGAATAAAGACACTGTCACCTGTCGTTACTTGAAACCTACGGCTGACTCGTAGTCTACGGATCCAGGGGTCCTCCTCACCCCTCCCCACAGACACCTCTAACGTCCAACGAGACTGCTCCTCGCTACGGTCGTGCAAGAACTACCGTTTACCACAGAGTTCGGTCTAAACGTCTACACGTTCGGTGGACCGAAGGTCTTTAGGCACGGGACGCTTGAAAAAAGGTTACATAACTCTTTCACCGAGTCCGAACGTGAATAGGGTGGACTTACAAAAGCCCACTCACAAAAGTGCACTGGAGTCGGCGCCCAGTCCTTACTTCTCGAGTCTTTAGACAACTCTCGAAGCAGTGACTGTGACACGGTTCACGGTCTGTCCGAGGACGTGGTAGCGATTGGAGTGGTAATGACGACTCCTTCTCTACGAACTAAGAACTAAGATGTCTCTACGAAATTTTCACCGTCAATCACCTATTATTATTATTTCCCAAAAGACAAGGTCCCACTTTTTCGGACCTTATACGTTTTGTAACAGAATAGGATTCGTATTGCATTATGGTGAAAGGATGTCATTTCAAGGTGTTAAGTGGGTAAAATGTTCTCTTTCTTACCTTTTTCGTTTACTCATTTCTTAGTTCTTATTTTTTAAAACTAAGTCCCTGGAGTTGTCGTTATGAAGGTCTCAAAGGAAAAGAATCTTTACGTCAAATGATTCGAATATTAAAGAAAAAGATTCTTACTGTAGAACTGAAGGGGTTAGATCAGGTCACCTGTTTCGTCCTTAGAAGTCCCCACTTCTTTTTCTACTTTAATCTGTTATAGATTTACTATGAGATAGGAGGGGGTTTAATCTGAAGTTTACTGTAATCTGTCCTCCTTCATAGATATCCCATCCATTTATAGACATTCCATTCCTTTATGACGAATTTACGTCAAAACTAAACAAACCAAAACAAAATCCTTATTAAGGGTTTTTCTTTCAAATTTTAGATCACGGACCAACTTTTAATTATCTTCTCAGTGTATGAACCTTGGTTTTCTTCTATAGGGAATAATTGTCTCCCTCAACCCATCTTACCGTACATATCCCGTCGGAGGTAGGTTGTGGAACATACTAGCGTCATTAATGTCGGATCCTTTTACGTAAGGTCTGATCAGAGACGACTAGGTCTGCAAGGGAATGACCCTCATATTAGATCGCACCGTCTAGAGAGGTGGTCGAATAGAAGGTAGGAAAAGTAGAGTACGTGTGCCATGTCGTACTAAAAATAAATAAGTCAGTCTTATCAAAAATGATAGGATCTCAACTGAGTAACCTTTTCTGACTACGACCCTCCCTAACCCCCGTCCTCCTCTTCCCCTGCTGGCTCCTACTCTACCGACCTACCGTAGTGTCTGAACTACCTGCACTCAGACTCACTTGAGGCCCTCTACCACTTCCTCTCCCTCCGGACCGCACGACGTTAAGTACCCCAGCGTTTCTCAGCTTGTACTGACTCACTGACTTGACTTGGCTTGATGTTACTTTACTTTATTAACAACCTCATATATATATTAATTCCGAAGGGACCACCGAGTCTCTAATTTCGTAGACGGACGTTACGTCCTCTGGACCCAAGTTAGGGACCCGGCCCTTCTAGGGGACCTCTTCCTTTACCGTCGGGTGAGGTCAGAAGAACGGATTAATTATATTATGTATAACCCCGAAGGGTCCACCATGATCACCATTTCTTGGACGGACGGTTACGTCCTCTGCATTTTCTGTACCCAAGTTAGGGACCCAACCCTTCTAGGGGACCTCCTCCCATACCGTTGGGTGAGGTCATAAGAACGGACCTCTTAGGGTACCTGTCTCCTTGGACCACCCGATGTATCCCAACGTTTCTCAGTCTGTGTTGAGTGCACTGAATCGCAGTCATTATCGTATTATATACATTGATAAGATATTATATTACATAATAATTTTTTTATCACCCTTTTCATGGAAGAGAATGGGATAAACTCTCTGGATTTGACCGAGAAAACCCTTTTCTCTACCATAACTCCAACCATAACCCCAACCATTGAGATCGTTTAATTTCCACCAGACATTCGTACGGTATGGAAGAACCTTTTCACCCTTATTACTACATAAGTCGGTTCTTATGTCAGTGGTTACAGGAAGCCGTAAGGAATCAGAAACGTCGACTCTTCCCGGAAAACGGTACGATAGTTTCCTCACGAGGCCGTGAAACGATTGGGGGACTCCTTGACACCATAAGGTAAAGATTAAATATAAGACTGGTGGAGATTTGGACCGTCATTCTGTCGTCTTCAACTATTGACTTACTTCAACTAGTAGGTATAACAAAACGTAACCTTCATCAAGAGTATTGTTGGGAGGTTCCCATGAAGGATAGTGGTTGGCTTGAGGACGAGTACCTTAGAAGACGACATCTCCAGACACTAAAAATAACATAACGAACTAAAAAGAGTTGACGGGAAAGATCTAAGAAGAGAACATGACTACTCAACCGTCTGCCATCCATACATTTCGTCTGTCCAACTAACTCACCGATTTTACATCTACAAACAGACCAGAGACATTGTGAAAGGAGGAGGATAAACATAAAGACCAATACACACATGATAAAACCATGTAAAATATTACGTTAGAGACATATCTTTACTGATACCTTCATGTCTCGGTCTTTCTACTCAGAATGTGGAAGAATGACCGTAAAACCCGGATCCCTCGGGTCCCAGTGTGTTCAGTGGTGGAGGTGACAGAAGGGACTATTCCAAGTAGACGTGGGAGACCACGCCGGGGGTCTTTGGGAATGAACCCCGAGGGAACCCTGCCCCCTTCGGACCACCCGACGGTAGATACCCCAGCGTGTCTCAGCCTGTGCTAACTTCACTGAATCGTCATTGAAATTCCTACTCGTATTTGTGTATGAGGACTTATAGTCAAGGGACTTAATATTTCAATAAGAGAAAATAATGTATTCACCTTAAAGTGAAGATTAAAACGTAAATCTAAAAGAAGAAAACTTAGTGTTAATTCAAGGTAGGGAGAAACACCTTTATTATAACCTGAGAAGACAATAACATACTTCCTTTTCTTCCGGAAGAGACCTTTTCTATAGAATTTTAAACCCACTTTTCGTAGTTCTACACTATCTGTTCCGAAGGTGACTCTTGACTCTCCCAACCTAAGTTCAGGTCCTCGACTGTACTGAGTCAGTGAGTAAAAGGGAATCACTGATGTCCAGTGACTCACTTTTACCCCTCTCAAGGGTGACGATTTTACCCCTCCAGCTTAATCTAGTGAAGATCGGAGTCAAGTCGGAAATTTGATAAAAGGTCAGACACTTGTAAATAATTTATTATAATAAGACCCATAGATATACAATTATGGGTGACGACCTACCTGAACATTTGGGTTGGTGTCCGAAAGACCAAGTACCTTTGGATACCCGAGTCTCGGACGTTTCTTATACCGTTCTTGATTTTACTTTAGTCACAATCCTGTTGAGTTTACTATTTACTTTCAAGTTGAGTGTGTAGAATTTACCAGTCGTTACAAGTGCCTTGTGAAACTTAAACGTCGCATTATAGTCCACAGGACCCCGTACTCGGTTCTGAGTAAGTGACAGTCGTGCCCTGTCTCGATGCGGACACGGGTGTTGGTTCCCACGACGCGTGTGACCTGTGTGCCTCATAGACACTAGACCCTGTTTCCCCACTGGGGAGAGCGAATCGTAGGGGAGAAATACTTTTGTAAACGAAATCAAATTGAAGCTAGTTAGGTTTAGTGATACACTCTTGTGGATCGTCTTCCCTCTATGGGAACAGAATAGGGGCCAGGGACATTGACCCTAAAAACGATCTCGACTAACGCAGAAGTAGAAGAAGAAGTAACGAAGAAGTATGCCCTTTGTATGACCACCTTTCACTCATTTTCCGGTCCTGGGGAAATGCTACTGAAAAGGGAGCTCTTGACTTGTAATAAGTGAAGAACCCCAATCGTATTTTAGCCCCGCAAAGTACAAAGTGTGGGTGAGAGATGGATCAGAATTGAGGGGAAGGGAATCGGGGTCTTTCCCCACCAGTGGGAAAGTGGTAGAGACATCAGTTAGGTCTCAACTCTAATGAAACTGAGTTTTAATCATTTTAAGGGTCTCGTCAAGATACGTCACGAAGTACAAGTTCTTTAAGAGGAAATAAGGTGGAAAGGGACTGTGATCGGGTTGATAATGATGTGTCTTCACTCCCACCCCCCACCATTAAAATCTCGAGACGACGAGAGGTCTTTCGACCGTTGTAGGTGAAGTGAAACCTGGAACAATCTTTACGTCCTCAAGTCCTGGATGACTTACTGACGTCAGCTGGTGTCAAAGTCACTGACGACACGTGCAGGTTCGAACTTTTCGTGACAAAATTAATGTCTACCGTGCGTCCTTTGGGGTCCGGAACATCTCCCCACCGTCAACCCTAAAAGTTCCGACGATGAAGATCACCATTGTCGTTCGTCTCCGACACCCCATTGGGAGGGAGGTCTCTTGATGGTCGAGAAAGTTCGACCACTACCACTAGATGTCTTCTATCATCGTAAGGTTTCCCTTCTTTCTAGCTACAAATTGGTGTGATGTATCGGAATTTATATCTAAGGGGGTCTTCACACATTTCGGAGATGTCCTTTGAAAACACACTCTTACTTCCATTCCAAGGGCACTTTCGGGTGTCACCCAACTTCAGATGAAGGTTTTGCTATCACACGAAATAAAAGGTAAACAAAGGGAACATGGACAGGGGCTCAATGGGTTCACTAAAACCCAGAAACGATCCTATCAAAAATACGGTTGGCTTTCGTACTCCCTGGTAGAAATTAAAAAAAGGGGGTCGAAGAAAGCGACTAAAAAAAAGGAGAATTTTTAGGAGCGACATCGAAAGAAGGGTGAGAAGTCCTTTGGGCGGGGTGTGCGTCAGACAGTTTCTCCGAGGTGAGAGTCCGCCGCAGGGGCTCACTCGTTCCTATGTCGATAAGTGAAAAGATTTTTCGAAGGTCCTCTCGAGGGTCGGGGGTGAGGTAGTCGTCGAAATGGGACGAAGGTCGGTCGACGCAGAGAAATGTTCGGAGACCCCTGAGTTCGTTTACCCGTTCAGCCAAACAGGGGTACGGCGTAGCGTCCCACTACCACTGTCTCCTGACAGGGGTGGTCGGGGCCCGTGACACCAGGAACTTGTCCTTCCTTTTCGTTGTCGACGCATTTGTCTAAGAAGGGAGTTTGAACGCCGTAGTCTTGTGAGATAAAGAGGAGCAGCAGAAAGGTGGTACTAGCAGAACGGTCTCTTGGAATAAAGAACCCGAAAGAGGGAAGAAAAGAGAAAGGGGAACGGGCGAGCGGAACGGAGGGTGAGGTCGGAGGTGCGGGACGAGAGGTAAGGGGTTTAGCTTGTACATGTCTAAAATGCCAAGTGACCTCTTATTCACCGACAGTAAAGTGTCTGCCCGGTCCTACATTAATCGGTGTTACGTAACCTCATTACCTTGTCTACAGAGAAACATTTGACTCAAACGACGGCTCGCGGCGCACACACACTGGATGGCTGACGAGGTCCGCTAAGGAGCGCCGAGGGGAGGGGGACCGGAAGAGACGGAAGGAGGTCGGGGAGAGACCGAAGGACTCGGTCTCCGACCCGACCGAAGTGACAAACACAGAACTGCCCACAACAACAAAAAGGGGGAGATACGCCAGGACCGTATAAAGACACCGACTTTTCGCCGACCACTGTACTTCTTTTCACTCACGCGACTTGGATGTAAATAACTACCTCAGTGACTCTTCCCTTTTCCACTACGGGGAGAATACTCTATTAACCGTCAAAGTTCAACGTGAATAATGACCTACTATTATGTGGTCGTTTTAGTATTTACTGACAATATGAGAGACCGGACAACAAAAAAGGAATTGATCTTTATTTCCTCTATGTAGAGGAGAGAAGACTCCAATAATGAATTTTAAATTCTCCTTCTTGGGTACGACGAGTGTGGTCCTACTATGTAGGTTTATAGTCTGTGAATTCGAATGACGGAGCATTGGAGATTCTAGTAAGCAAATGTGTCTGAAACTAGTGCACCCGGAGACGAAAAGATACCCAAAGTGAAATTAGACTTCCAGAAGAGAAAATTTTATATATATAAAATCATTATTGAAAACGTGTAGGAAGGAAAACTCCGACATGCAAAGTATTTTTACACGGTCCGTTTTAAGGACGACATAAATGACAGAGAAGAGAAAGGTCCCACCAATTTCTATGTCTCTCATTGATGTGGTTGAGGAGGAAGTTTGGAGACCGTGTAAACCTCTTTTTGTTAAGACTAATCTTATACACCCCTGTAGTTGAGGGACCCTACCACGACCGGAAACAAGGAGTCCTATAGTATAAGCCAAACTAACTAAAAAAAAAAGAGGACCGGTGTGTGTACGAGTCTTACAACCGAAACCGGTAGGCGCCTTCTTCCACTAGGACCCGAACTCAGACTCCGATAAGAGGTCACACACGTACATAAACCAGGGAAACAGCCCACTCTTTACGAGAAGACTGACAGAGGAACCAGGGACCCTAGTCCTTCCGGTGTCGGAGAACCACCCACGACCTTCAATGACATATCGTATAGACATCGTACACGAATCAGTGAGTCAGCACAGGCTGAGAAACGTTGGGTACCTGACATCGGGTGGTCCGAGGAGACCTGTACCCGAAGAGATCCGTTCTTAGGACCTCACCCAACGGTAAGGGAAGAGGTCCCCTAGAAGGGTTGGGTCCCTAACTTGGGTCCAGAGGACTTAACATCCGTCTAAGAAATAGTAGACTTTATGGACCCTTTGGGTAGACATCGTACGATACATTAATTATTCGTCCCTTACCACAGAAATAGTATACCCTTTTAACTGGCGTCACTTTACCCTCACTTATTAAGATTTCCGAGATCACTCCTGGAATCCAAATCCAAACCTTGAACCGCAGTAATTAGAATTTTACAAACCACTTGGGTCTAAAAAGTAAAATTCTAAAATTTACAACTAATAAAAAAGGGGTCGTCTTAGTTTCTGGAAGTAAACCCGAAAAATTTTTTTAGTAATTTTTTAACTTTTGTAGTTAGATTTCAATTAAAAATGGGACTCCTCAAATATTATTTATTATCCACCTTTACCTAGAGACCACATACTTTAACTATGAAGATGACCAAATCCTTGTTCATTAACCTTTGGAGAAGTGGTACTGGAGTAACTACCAGGGAACGAATACTTTCAACTTTGGAAGGGTAGGAGACTCCCTAAAACTACTAGTGTTAACACAGTAACCATGTTTAAACCTTTTCTTTCGAAGAGTTAAAAAACTATTAGAGGAATATAATTATCGTATCGTCGGTCTTACACCTCAGGACTATACGAGAAAGTTATAGTGAAAATAACAAGGTCAAAACATTGAGTCACCATTTTTAGACGGACGTTACGTCCTCTAGGCTCAAGTCAGGGACCCACCCGTTCTAGGGAGCTTCTTCCTTTACCGATGCGTGAGGTTATAAGAACGGACCCTTTAGGGTACCTGTCTCCTCGGACTACCCGAAATCACGTACCCGGGTGTTTCTCAGCCTGTGTTGATTTGTTGATTGAAAGTGAAATATTAAGTTTCCTTGGGAAGTATAGGAGTTTCACGTAATATTCGTGGTAACAATTATTCTGATAAAGATTTACTAAAGATGAAGGTCTGATTACCGTTCGACCCTAGTCCGTGGTCAAAGTATTTTCCAGTAACATGTATCTTAGTACGACACACGGGGCTCCTGTCCTCTCCACTATCCTAGTAGAATAACAAAATAAGAGGACCGTGTCTTTGTCAACCATTAATAAAATTGTACTTGATTTAAAAGTCTCTACATTTGACACATCCTAGAAACCAATAAAACTTTAATGTCTATAGTATCTCGGTCCTACACCTCTCTTTCGTGACAGTTTAACTAGGTCGAGTCTGAGACCGGTTCTCGTCCTTAGAGGAGACTTTGGGACGAAACAGTCCTATTGACAACTCAGGGTCGAACAGTAGTAAAAGTAAAAAACCTATACCTTACTAAACCTTCAGGAAGGAACGTAAGTCGACTTTAGAATAGAGGTATTTTGACGGTAATTTGGATATGAAGAAAAGTATGTGTTGATTAAAATTTTTTGATTGTCTTTCAAAAGTACAAAAAGATACAAGAAAAAGGGTAGAACCTGTAAGGGTCAGGGAAAGAGAGAAGGAATATATCGTACTACTAGACTGGGAAACAGTGGTTCTGACAGGAGAAAGACTGTACGATAGAAAAATTTTTACTTTAAGGGTCTAGACACGCGTTTTGGGTCTACAGTAAACTGGTTGTGTCTCTAGTTATTTTTAGTAGTGTAGAACAAACGTCGGATTTCCACGAACGTAGTCAAGATTGAAAATTTAGAAAAGTGAATTTGGTGTAAATCTGTTCTAAAAGGATCACGTCCTGTTCTCTTTAATCACAAACACTTAGACACAAAAGTTCATAATTATGCGTTGGAAAACACCGGGCCATTCTACATAAGAAAAAAGGAACAGCAATAGTAAGAAGGACGAATGATGATCCGGTCATATGTTTAGTAATTACATTTGTCTCATTTTAAGGAAGTCCCCAACAGGTAGTGGGGTGTCTTCTTAGGTCTGGGGAGTGTAGTAGGTTGAGGTAGTGGACGGGAGACAGTTGGAACCGTGGGAGTAGAGGTGGGGTGAGGTAGTAGTATGTAAGGGACCCTGGGTGGCGGCGTCAAGGAGTTTGTGTGTACAAGAAGGACAGAAGTGTGTCCGATCAAGAGACGGACCTTCCGAAACCGGTGTAAAAGACACTGAGTGTTTTAAGATGATTAGGAAAACTTTGAATTGAGTTCTTAGTGGAGAATCTGGTCTGAACACCAATGGACTCCACCTATACTCTAGAGTCCCCGCCCGACCCCTAACGTGCTTCCACCAGTTTCCATGTCTGAAGGCTAATATCTATGCATTCATGACCCTTACACTACCTCTTGTACTACCGATATGAAGAATAAATTCTTCCTGAAAAAGTAAATGAAACGTAAAGAATTTGGCTAAAATAATCACAACTAAATATTACAACACAATTAAAGACGACATGTCGTTTCACTTAGCCTAAGACAAGGGTATATCTAGTAACGTCTCACAACTCATCGCAAAGGACACGATATGTCATCCAGGAATAATTAATAGATAAAATATATGTATCGTCACACATATACAGTCAGAGTCAGAGAGTCAAATAGGGAGGAGGAAGGAAAGGGGGAACCATTGGTCCAAACAAAAGATGTAGACGCTGAGACAAAGACAAAACATTTATCTAAGTAAACATGTTAAAAAAATTTCAAGATGGAGATTCGCTATGGTACACTATCAACAGAAAGAACCAGACTGACTGAAGTGAGCCCTAGTGTTAGAACTCCAGGTAGGTAGAGTCACGTTTACCGTAATAATTCTTCTGACATTAGTTGTATCGACATACTATTACACTTTCCATCCTCGTATCTAGGGTTCTCAAGAGTAATGTTCCTTTTTTTGAAAAAAGAACAAACACAGGCATACTCTACTGTCTATAATTGATTTAAAAAATATTATCATCAAAGGTGTTATAGACTTTCAATTTAGAAATACGAGATCATTATTAGAGTATGTCACCCCATATGGTCAATATAGAGTTACTTTGACCTCCTTTTTTCTTCTTTACACACGTGTTTACTTGTCTGAGTTCTTATTTTTGTTTTGAGTTTCATGAAGACCACTTTTCTTTTTTCTTAGTGGAGAATTCGAGTGAGTCTTAGTACTTCCGCTCCGTGTGGTTTCGATTGGAACTTCGGTCCCAGGGTACAGACAAAGACAAAACAAAATGAAGTTGTAATATGTATTTCTGGTGTTAAATAGCTGTTAATTTTATTTGAAAAAATCTTTCTCTTAACGGAGAAGACGTCTCGGAAGAGACCGGGCGAAAGTCGAAAGTAGAAGAACTTCGTGGGCGAAGTGTATTAGTGACGTTGTACATAGTGACTCATAGAAAGTAAATTGACGGACGAGTAAAAAAGTGGGGAGATCTGAAAGGTGGGGAACTACCTGTCCCAAGACAAAAAAAAGACACGGAAAGGTGGTAGAACCGGTCACGGGCCACAAAGCATTCTAATATACACTCATACTATAAGACGTCCAGACGACCACACGAATCGACAGAAACAAGTCTCCTGTCACTTTCTTCAATGTAGGCTACGAAACAAGTTCAGTTCTGTGAGACTGGATAATCACCTCATTATAGTAATTACTTCACTCGAAGTCACCAAACAAAAGAAGGGAGGAATATTTTTCGAGTCCGATCTAGGAGACGTGGGTCACACTTCTGAAAGAGTGGTGCGACTTGTAGGTGAATTGACTACTAATGTTTGTGGTAATACCGAGATAGGACTTGGTATGATATTAACAAAAAAAGATTTACAATTACCCAAATACTAATTGATATTAACGTATATCCTAGGGTGTAACTCCTTATTAATATCCATGAATGAGTGAGAGTGGAAAAGATAGGGATGATACACGTCCATACAGTCTGTTTATCGTAAGACTGTCGCGAACATTACTGTCACATTAGTCGTCTGTTCTACTACGACATAAGAAGTTAATGTACGAGTGAAAAAGTCCTCAACTGTATGGTGGTGATATAAATAGTAGTTAATTTAAAGGGACATAATCAATGAACGTCATTAAAAACTCCGTTAGTGGAGTCGAGTTTAACGGTATCGTTTGGTGCATTAGAGTGGTTTATCTTAATAATAGTCGTCAGTAGTAGGAGTAGTTAAGAAATAATTTCTGAGTAAAGAGTTTGGTAAAATTTAACACCGAATCTCATTCAGTAAATATTGGTGTAAAACCTTTATCCGTGTAATATAAAGGTAAAGTATTTATACAAAATAATCATTACTCATCACATCATACTCTACTGATAATCATAAGAGTCGTCTCCAACCCTTTACGAATTAATTCTTTCTATGACCTAACCTTTTTTTACTGAGACCCGTATAAAGAAGAACTGGTTTAATAACAGATAAAAAAAAAGGGGAGATCAGGAACCAGTAAAAATTAACGTACGTGGATAGGGTCTCTCTCATAGAGGTTCCCAGACACATCCCCTCGGTTTTGGGTCGTCTTCGTCTAAAAGACTTCTGAAGCTTCAATGACACAGTCGTAGAGAGTCAGGGAAGTGGACTTGAGGTGAGGGTCAAGGAAAAATCTTTGGTAGTGGTCAGTCAGAAACAAGGACTTCCCGTAACGACCCTTAGAAATGCTTAGTATTTCGTCGAGCTAAAGACAAGACTAGCACCATTGGAATTTGACCACAAACTTTGGTCTCGGTAACAAAAGGTAGTGGGAGGTCCGCAGAAAGTAAGACTCTTGTCCTTTGAGGGATACAAGGCACAAGAGTAAGTCGGAGTCACAAATCTTCTCGACACTCGTAGCCATCCAAGTGGTACAATCCCTTTGGCACGTCTACAACTATGGTCTGACAGTCCGTGTCTTTAACATGGCACGTGCGTACGAGTCAGCGAAGTCAGTACAGATTGCGAAGCCCTGGGGTACGGGACATCGGGTGGTCCGAGGAGACAGGTACCCTAAAAGAACCGTGCCTATGATCTCACCCAACGGTACAGGAGGAGGTTCCTTAGAAGGGCTGGGTCCCTAGTTTGGACGCAGAGAACTCTGAGGACGTGACGTCCGTCCAAGAAATGACGACTCGGTGGTCCCTTCGGGTGCCAACATGATTAGAACCCGTTTATGTCCAGACGACAACGGTTTTGGAAAAGAAGTGACAACAACAAAAAGTAATCTCGAAGACAAAACGAAAGAAAAAACAGGAGTCGAGAACAACCCTAAGAAGGTGACAAAAATAAAGGAAAAATAAAATATCTACCGTAGAAATCGTAGGAAAATAATAGAGTATCCTCTACCCAAAAGAATAAAGGGTAATAATAAAAAGGTTCCCTATCCTCAGAAAAACACTACCACATTATATAAGGATGTTTCTGTACCTACGTAAGCGACTTTTTTTGTCAGACTACCGACGTGCATACCTACGAAACGATTGTGTGTTCCCGTCCTCAAACACAAAGTCGGGTTTATGCCTTCAACACCTACCGAATTCGGACTTCATTGAACGACCAAGGGATTGTCGTCCGTTAATATAATATGAACCCCTCGGAGTGCGTCCGACAAGAATACGTCTATCAACAGACTCCCTTGACCTTCTCGTCACCTTTATACACTCTTTGTGCACTAAAGAGGAATCGCTAACTAACGGGTGTTGACACAGGATTAACGACTCCTGTGACGAGATAAGTATGAATTACAAAACAAGTCTATAGAAAGGGTTCCAGGGATCAATACCCTAAGTACAAGTATTTTCGAAGATTATATCGGGAAGACAAGTGGGTCGTCAGCTTATTAGGGGTTCAATTATTTTTCCATTCGTGAGGATACTTCTGTCGTAAGTTTCTGAGACGGGTTACCTTCAAGGATGACACTCCCTTTTCCATTGGAAAGGACTGTAGGGAATACTACATTTGTTCGCTCGATCGGGTGTTTAGAACGGATTTTACTACACCTTCCTGAAGGGATCAACAGGTCACCAACCTTAAGACGCAAAGGTTACGTCTCTCCCGTGTCCAAGGGTCTACCTCATTCAAGGTGTACGACCCTCCACGCCGGTTCTTATGTATTTGAATTTTTTTTTTTACTACACTTTCTCTCATAACCTTGAAGGAACCACCAGGTCACCAATTTTTAGATGGAAGGTTTCGTCTCCCGCGTCCAAGTCAGGGATCAGCACCTTAATTCTAGGGTGCACCCATCGTTGGCTTCTTTGTTTTGTATTCTACCTTCGTTACAACATTGTCTAAGTTATTTTTGAAACTTTCTTTCTTTCTCCCGTGACTGAACCCCATGAGTTCACCTCTCGACCCTAGTCTCCCAGAATTTCACCGAAGGACCCTGTCCACGAATTCTTGTCGTTTCTTTGACTGTGGTGCACGAGAAGAGTCTACCGTTCCTTTGCGAAGAGTCAGGTTGCCGGGACAAGAAACTTAGTCTCGGGACGGGATACGTACTTTTCTTATCGGAACGAATCGGTCCGTCTGGATACCGTGTACGGGAGAAGGACACCGTCCCGACGACCCACGGCCCCCTCCCCTCCTTTCGATGGTCCCTGTGTTTTGGTCAGGGTCTCGCTATGACTCTGGGGTCCAATGTTTACTCCTAACTACAATTCGACTCGTTGACATTACCGGAATAGTGTCGTTAGTAAGATCTTGTGGGAAGAGAGGGGAAGAGAGAAGTGTAGACTGACCAATAGATAACAAGAAGTAACGGTCACGAACAAACTTCTCGAGACGTCGCAAACGTCCATATTTTCTTACACGTTGAAAAAAAAGGGGGAACTTCAGTAACAGATATAAATCCAGTCACTGCACTACTCCCTACAACTACACAAACCATGGAGCACGACTTTTTACGGAGGGGTCTGGACTCGTGTCGTCTCCGTGACCGCCGGGTCGGGGACTCGGGCGTGGGGTGCGACGGTCGTTCGTCGGACTCGAGAGACGGGAGGCGGTTCGGCGACGGGTCCCAACGTCTTCAGAGGGGGACCGGAGGGGTTAGAAGACACTGTCTCCCCTCACAAAATATTTTTCCACTCTCCTTTCCCGGTCCTTCAGCGAAATAGGAAGTACCCCGTAGGAGTGGGATGTCAGACGAAACAGTTCATCCTTTACGCAAGGTCTATTTAGGTGTTTCCTTGACACGGAAAAATTGTACGTTTACAAGTCAGCACCTTTCATTTATCTGTAGAGGACGAAGTCCCTTGAGTCTCTGTCAGCACCGGTTGGGGGACGGGGTGGGGGTTGTGGTAAGGGTGAAGGGGAAGGGTAGGATTCCCTTTCTACAAGACTAAAAAAAGGGGGTAATAAAAAAAATTCCCTCCCTCCCCGAACGTAACTTAACGAGACTTCGGTCAGAAGATGGGGTTGAAGGAGGGCAGATCTATCCAAAGTAATTAAACTATTCGGCTGTGGTTTTCGTTCCCCACCGTCTCTCGACCCCCTTCCCCTAACATCTCCCCGACGGATCCCCGACGGGGCTCCAAAAATCTTCTACTTGACGATTACTACAACTTCTGCATGCATGCAAAAGTCTGACGGACCAGGGAGACCTTTTAGTCCCAGGAGAAAGTGAATAAGTCTAACACGGCCTTCTTGACTCTTGATCCCCGGACCCACCTCGTCTCCTACCCCGAAGTACGACCTCCCCACCATTCTTTCTGTATGTCCGGACCCTCCTCCTTTAGTCTTGCGACAATGTGTCGGACACGAAATCGTCTCACAGACTATAACAGCACGAGTTCTCAGTCTTTGATTACCCCCCTTTCTCTAATTAAACGATCCAGTAAATAACTTGTCAGAACGGACTATGAATGTCTGATCACTTTAATCACACTTAACCGTTATACTTATAAAAATAGTTGTAGACACTGGGAACTTAAGTTTACCTGACCCTACGTTTGGTGTTACGAAAACTGTAAAGTCTACGTGAGTAGAAACGACTGGGAAAGGGTAGCAGATTTCACTGTCTTCGGTTCATATGGATTTTATTAGTATTCATCTTAGACGGGTTCTTTAGGCCCAGTACGGTGAGTTAGGACCAAACTCGTTTTTTTATTAAATAAATGGGATTAATATGGAGAGTCGTTGACCCTTTTGAACTTTCTATGGGTCGAAGCCATACTAAAAATAAAAAATAAGAGACAAGACAACGTATGAAAGTTCTAGTACGAGTTTGTAAATGACTTTTGTTTCCGCACTCTGGAAGGCTCCTGCCTTTCGGTAAACCGTTCCTAGAAAAGAGTAAACTCAATCATCGTTTCATTCGTCAAACGTCTAAATTGTCTTTAGATCTTATAAGAACTTATTGTCTGGTTTTAGGATGTGACCGAACAAAACGAAGATTTTATTTATGGTTCAACCCCTCACCCTTCAGTTATCCGTAGTAATCCATTGACTTCTGTTGGGTCTGACGACTGGTGGGGGAGTGGGGTGGTTCAAAGACGAAGTCATTTATAAAGTGAAGGAGGAGTCAAAACGGTTCACCGTCTCTGACAAACCATCACAGTCTCGAGTGACGAGACACCTATGGTCTTCATCAAAACTCGGACTCCCCACACCCCATCCCCATTTATAAAGTTTATTCGTTTGTCCAGAACCTGACACCTCAATCATTTACAAATTGATCTTAGACTTAAGATTAAGCTAAGACACACACACAAGTATCGAGTCAGTCACAGGCCGAGAAACACTGGGACACCTGACATCGTGTGGTCCGAGAAGACAGGTACCTTAAGGTCCGTTCTTATGACATCCTTCATCGGTAAGAGTAGAGGTCCCCTAGAAGGGTTGGGTCCCTGTCTTGGGTCCAGAGGACGTGACGTCCTCCTAAGAAATGGCAAGATTTGGTGGTCCCTTCCGGAAATATGTCTTTTCCGTCTCCGTTTTGTTCCTTTAATAAACTGACCGATCTCGGAGGTACAAACAAATAAACCCTTTAGGATCAACTGACACTAACCAACACGAATCCAAAACTGAAGAATTGGAACTCTGTAGTGTTCGAATCCAAAGTCAAACGAAACGTTTCCGATGATTCCGTAGTCTTGTGGAATTAAATTACCAGAGAAACACATTATCCGAAGGGACCGCCGAGTCTCCAATTTCACAGACGGACGTTGCACCCTCTGGACCCAAGCTAGGGACCCATCCCTTCTAGGGGACCTCTTCCTTTACCGTTAGGTGAGATCATGAGAACGGACCTCTTAGGGTAACTGCCTCCTCGGACCATCCGACGTCAGGTACCCCAGCGTTTCTCAGACTGTTCTGACTCGCTGAAGTGAAAGTGAAAGTGAAACACATTAATTAAGTTGGTGTCCATCTCACTTCCAAGACGGACCCGTTACCCATATAGTCGACCACTTCGGTCTTTAGGGTGGGGACATACTGCCCTCAGATGGTCTCGTCCGGGTGTGGTTTATGGTTCCTGTCCCCTCCGGTTGTGGGTGTGTGTACCTAGAAGTCTGGGTGTACTGTATCCGTTGTCGTCGGCATCAACCATGGAATCAACGTACTCGACCCCGATGATAACTGACCATGAGACACGTACACACAGACACTTTCTCAAGTCCCAATCTTCTACCCACTTTACCAGGTCTGAAAAGGCAACTCCACCTTCCGTGAGGACCGAGTCGAGTCCTAAGGGTCTATCTCAAAACCCAAGGAAAAACAGTTACAAAGTAGCGTATTGGACGTCGTACTTGTAGAAAAGGACTGTCACCCGTACAAGTATCTTAGTGTTCACATGTCAATTTTTATGATTTTACACCGACTGGACCGACTACTCTTCAATAAATAACTATAAGATTCTTCCTGATTCAGTCGTAAAACTCAAGGAGTTATGGGTTTCTGTTTTGATGTTTCGTAGGTTCACAGGGATACAAACGAGGTAAAATAAGTAAATTTTTGGTACCAAAAAAAAGGAAAGGGACGTACACAAGACACAGTCAAGTCAGCGAGTCAACACACGTTGAGACACTGGGGTACCTGACGTCGTGGGGTCCGAAGGGACAGGTAGTGGTTGAGGGTTTCGAATGAGTTTGAGTGCAGGTAGCTCAGCCACTACGGTATGTTGTAAGAGTGGGAGACAGCAGGGGAAGAGGACGACGGGAGTTAGAAAGGGTCGTAGTCCCAGAAAAGGTCACTCAGTCAAGAAGTGTAGTCCACCGGTTTCATAATCTCAAAGTCGAAGTCGTAAAAAAGAGATGGACGTTGATTTATCCTTTCTAGTTCCGTTTATCCGGGTGTTTGGAGTGGGACGGACTAAAGTCCCTCTCCTTATCTTCTAGTAAAGAAGACAAGAAGTCTCAGTCACGACACGAAGGACGTAGTGACACTTCTACTGCACTACCGTAGCTATCAACTTTTCGTTTCGTCTATCTCAAGACTAAATAAGAAATGGTAAGGAAGAGACCCTGACTTTGATCCTGAGGACCGGAGGACGGACTAATCCCGAACACTATATGTCAATCTTCTATCCGTTTTACCAAGTCTGGGAGAGAGACCCTACCTTCCGACTGAAATCGACTCTTCACCTCGTCTAGTGACTTCACCCGGGTGTAAGGGGTCGTGACCGGCAGTAGGACTACAGACAGGCACCGACCGACAAAACACAAACCCCGGTTGTGTTCCTTCCTTACCAAAGTGTCCTTCGGGGTGGAGACTACCTCGTCTACGACACGAATTCACACCCCTTTGTGAGTGGGACCGTCCTTGCGGGACGGGTATACAGATCCCGGGTATTACCCTGAGGACTCGGACTTTTCGTACTCCGGACTAAGGAAGACGTCGTTTGGACAACGGGTCTCTCCGTCTCGCCCCGACCGTCCTCCGGACCCCTGGTCTTGAGTGTGACCTTTGAGTCCTCACCCGTGGATCACCTTCTGTGTCGGGTCGACGTCGGGAAAGTCGACAGAGTCCCGGGGGTGAGGGAAACCGAGGAGTCACTACTACGACTACTACGACCAGACTGAAAGTTGACGGAATGTTTCCTGTTTCTCTCGACACCCCCGGAAAGGACCACCGAGTCACCATCTCTGAGGTGGACGGTTACTTCCTCTGTGCCAAACTAGGGACCTGGCCTTTCTAGGATGTACGACGCCTCGTTGATTCGCGTATACGGCGTTGAAGACTTGGACACGGGATCTTGGGTCCTTGACGTCGACGCCTTCGGACACACGGGGTCTCCGAGACGAGGTGTTGTTCTCTTCGGCCTCGCGTCGTTGATGTCTCATCGGGGGCGAACGGTGTTGATCACTTTTCGGGTCGTCATTTCTGGGTTGTATCGGTTTTTTATTTGTTTATGTTAAAAATTTTTTCTTTCTTTCGACACACTTGAAATCTTTGAAACCCAGGGTTTATCTATCAAATAAAGACCAAGATAGATAAAGGTTTATGACTTCAAGGTATCCATCAACACTTGTGTCTTAATTATTAAAACTTTTTATTCATAGAGGACCTACGAACGTTAAGTCGACCATGACCCTATTCATAAAATAGGGTGAATTAGGAGTACTTCGAAAACTTAAATCCGTGACAATAGGTGGAATGTCTCTACTCCTTTTACTCTGACTGAGTCCATAGGTCGATGGTCCATGTCTCAGTCCGAAACTTGAGTCTTTCCACCCAAGATTGAATCTTTCCCAAGATTGTCGGTTCCGGTTCAAGACACTGGGAAGACAAGAGGACTAACCACACACCATCTTTCTGTGCGGGACGTCGACCCGGGACGAATGAATCTAATAGAATGACAGATTATGTATACAGACTTTTGGAAACATTGTCTGTCAAGTAGATTAATTACTTAGACTTTGAGCCACTAGTCGATATCCGTTCGTTTGTTTTATTACGTAAGGATATTACTATTGTCATCCAAATGAGTCTATTGTCTCCAACGACGAAGGTCAGTCAAACTGTCACCCAAAAGAGTATCCGGAGAAGTTCGTCACAGTGGTTTATAGACGAGAGAGAGTGTCACACGCCACACGTGCGCGAGTCAGAGAGTCAGTACAGACTGAAACGCCGGGGTACCTGAACCGGGTGGTCCGAGGAGACGAGTACCTTAAAAGGTCCGTTCTTATGACCTTACCCCACGGTAAAGATTAGGTCCTCTAGCAGGGTCGGGTCTCTACCTTGGACTCAGGGAACCCAGAAGACGTAACCGTTCACCTAAGGAATGGTGGACCCTTCGGGTAATCGTCATACAGGACTTCACAAACAGCGAACCAGGACAGACTGAGAAACACAGAGGAGGCAGGCACCTTAAGAGGTCCGTTCTCATGGTCTCACTCAACATGAGGACAGGGGACTTGGTCGTTAAGATGAAGATATATGTTCCTACAAGTGACGTCGTAATAAATATCACTACTTTTAACCTCTTTTTCGTACCATACTGGCTTTCATCTCCTGATCAAATTTTTTAAAACTAGGTAAGTTGACTTTCTCATAAAGTTTCGACAACAAAATCTTCTTACCAATTATTGTACTTCTTCACCGGTATTATATTATTTACTTTATTCCATCTTATATTTTGACCGAATTTTCGACCGAATTGTGAGTAGTAAGTTTTTTGATTCTAGTACCGTAGGCAAGGGTAGTGAAGCACCGTTTATCTACCCCTTTGTCACTTTTGTCACTGTCTGAAATAAAATAACCCGAGGTTTTAGTGATCTCTACCACTGACGTCGGTACTTTAATTTTCTGTGAACGAGGAACCTTCTTTTCGACACTGTTTGGATCCGTCGTAAAATTTTTCGTCTCTGTAAGGAAACGGCTGTTTCTAGACAGATCAGTTTCGATGCCACAAAGATCATCAATACATACTTACACTCTCAACCTGGTATTTCTTCTAACTTACGGCTTCTTAACTACGAAAACTCGACACCACAACCTCTTCTGAGAACTCTCAGGGAACCTGACGTTCCTCTAGTTTGGTCAGTTAGGATTTCCTTTAGTCAAGACTTATAAGTAAACCTTCCTGGCTACGACTTCGACTTTGAGGTTATGAAACCGGTGGACTACGCTTCTCGGTTGAGCGATCTTTTCTGGGACTACGACCCTTTCTAACTCCCGTCCTCCTCTTCCCTTACTGTCTCCTACTCTACCAACCTACCGTAACGGCTGAGTTACCTGTACTCAAATTCGTTCGAGGTCCTCCCTCTACCACTTCCTGTCCCTTCGGACCCCACGACGTCAGGTATCCCACGGTTTCTCAGCCTGTACTGACTCCTGATTTGTCGTTGTTGTTCTTATATTTTGATGGACACTAGGGTCATAAAATCCTTCTCACTCTGACATTTGTTGAACTCTAACCCAAAAAGCGAACCACTTTACCTTCGATTCATAATCCTAAAAAAAAGAGTTTTTACTTTAGACCTCCTTTCCAACCTTCTTTATTGTAACTCTTTTCACATTGAGACCTTCTTTATGAAAGAGAGGATTCAAGGGTCACTGTACTCACTAACCTATCGAGTCGTAGTCAGAATTTTGATGAAATACAAAGAGAAGTTGAAAAAGAAAAGAAATTTTGTGTAAATTGGACTTCAATGTAAACTAGTTTCGATTTGGACTGAATTCGACTAGTGGAAACCTCTTCCTTTGCCGTTGGGTGAGGTCATAAGAACGGACCTCTTAGGATACCTGTCTCCTTGGAACGCCCGACGTCAGGTACCTCAACGTTCTAAGCCTGTGCTGACTCACTGAAACTGAACTGATTACAAAAACGTTAAAACGTAAGGAAGTTTTCGTCGGAGAAAGTTTCTTCACCTCTAGAGACACGGTACACATATTGTCAACGAAGTAACGGTTCCGGAAGTCTATTCAGCCACTTCATCGACTGTTTGACAAAGGACTGGACTTTTTACCGTTCACCTCTAGATATCGCGTGTGTATCTCAGCATGGGTGGCGGAAGAGCACACCGTCAGTATACCCGCCTTTCTCCCTTCAAAGAGGTAATAGGATCTCCACTTTCTCTCTCTGTTTCAAACTCGTAACCTCACGACTCGTGCCGTGGTGACGGGTTTACTCTTTCGGGTTCAATAGTTTTAGGATAGAGTGATCTGCACAGTCTCGGTTTCTTTTACTTGTCCAAGAAGTTGTGCACTCTTTTGTCGATATCTCCTCCTGAGACACATAGAGGGTCAAATCTGGTTTACATTTGGTTGGTAAGTCTTGATTCACTTCTTTGAGAAACGTAGAACCATCCCAATCGTAGTCTCTTCCGTTACCGTGAGGTGAGGTGATGAGAACGGACCTTTTAGGGTACCTGCCTCCTCGGACCACCCGACGTCAGGTACCCCAGTGACTCTCAGTCTGTGTTGACTCGCTGAAGTGAAAGTGAAAAGTAAAAGTACGTGACCTCTTCCTTTACCGGTGGGTGAGGTCACAAGAACGGACCCCTTATGGTCCCTACCCCTCGGACCACCCGACGACAGATACCCCAGCGCGTCTCAGCCTGTGCTGACTTCGCTGAATCGTCGTCGTCGTCGTCGTCGTCGTCGTCGTCGTCCCAATCGTACCTCTTTTTAGATTCAGTTCTTAAACATTTTTTCGATGGGTCAATATAGATCTATAAACCCGAGTAGACCGAAAGTGTTAATTAGTATGGAGACTCTTGGGAATCCACAACGCTTTTATTTCAATACTAATGACGGACACTAGGGATTGAACAACCGTTACATCGGGTTAACTCTTTTTTTTATGGGATTTATGAGGTTTTCCGTTTGCCTCCTAATCGGAACGTTGAGATAGGTTTCCTGACATCTGTTGTGTGGACAAATGGGATTCGGTTTGGTCTCTTTTTTAATAGTATACTTCCGTCGTATCTCCTCCGTCAACCTTGGGATAATGGGTGCCTTTTTTATGATCGAGGAATCGGAACGTAAGTTCTAACGTTCTAATATATATTACACTGTCTCCTGATATAAGTTATAGGACACTACTCGGTATGACCTTTTCTTATACTTTTTCTTATATATATATGTGTGTGTATATACACACACATATGTATATATATGTATATACACACATATGTATATATATACGTATATGTATATACACACACACACACATATATGTATATATATACCCGAAGGGATCAGCAAGTCGACCATTTCTTAGACGGACGTTACGTCCTCTGAAATACCCAACCCTTCAAGGGGACCTCTTCCCTATCCGATGGGTGAGATCATAAGGACCCGAAGGGACCACCGAGTCTACCATTTCTTAGACGGACGTTGCACCCTCTGGACCCAAGCTGGAGACCCAATCCTTCTAGGAGACCTCCTCCCGTACCGTTGGGTGAGGTCATAAGAAGAGACCTCTTAGGGGTACCTGTCTCTTCGGACCACCCAATGTCAGGTACCCCAACGTTTCTTAACCTGTACTGACTCCCTGATTTATATCACACACACACACACACACACACACACACACACACACATACTTAGTGAAACGACATGTCGTCTTTAATTGGGTTGTGACATTTAGGTGATATAAAGTTATTTTTAATATTTGTTTCTAATTTATATTAGACCTGAAAGGTCGAGTCAACCATTTCTTAGACGGACGTCACACCCTCTGGACCCAAACTAGGGACCCAACCTTTCTATGGGACCTCTTCCCTTTCCGATGGGTGAGGTCATAAGACCGGACCTCTTAAGGTACCTGACACATCAGGTACCCCAGTGTCTCTTAGTCTGTGCTGACTCGTTGAAAGTGATACAGTATATATTAGACTGGAGTCTATAGAAAGGTCGAAAGAGAGGAGAGTGGTACAGAGAGTAGAGACGTCCGTGTCATAAGAAAAGAGAAAGGGGACTCACTCGTTGTGTGAAGTTCCTCAGTCTGGGAGTCGGTCACTACGAGGGAACCGGCGTTTACCGGGCTTTATGGGAGGAAGTAACGAGTGGTCCTAGTAAGAGATGAAAGGTCCAGGTTAGTCTATGATGGAGTCAGTCTTTACTAGACTGGAAGGAAAGATATGGACACGTGAAAATATCCACGGAAGTAGAGTACAAATAAAGTAAGACGGAATGTAAAATCGGTCACTAAATACTAAGAGAAAAGGTAGTCTAACAATGAGTAGACATTTACGGAGACTACCTACGGTTCGGTCTACTGGAGTATGTCATCAGTGAATTATATATAAACGACTTTAGTCCGTTTGTGTTTTATCATATACTTATAATTCTATACACGTTAGTACAAAAGACTTGGTTTTTATAGTTCGTCACACTGGAACCCTGTCTTATAACCTTTAATCTGATCAGGGTATTCTGGGTCTAACGGTCCCGATTGACTTTGTCGTCGGGTATACATAAGTAGGTGAATAAATAAGTAAGCTGGAGAATACGGGAAAGTCCTCGTACCTTTGGAAACTCCATCTCCTTCTAATCATCCATTCTACCCCTGGTAGATCCTGTCTAGAACTTAAGACTCGGTCATTAAACCCCGGTGGTAACTTCTATCCGTCCCAATGTAGTATATCCATCCATACAGACCCCTTCGACTTGGATCGTCACAATATATGTCCGTTCTTTGATCTCCTTTCGGTAGTGTATTAAGATTCCCACGACTTCCTGACGGAGTGAGAAAGTCTAACTGTATATTTTAATCGTAAACCCTTGGTGTCAGTTTAAGTATATGTAAGTGAGTACAAGGTACCTATACTGATCCATAGACATTGGATAGAGAGGTAATATCCGAACCCTTATCCTTTTCTCTTTGAAACTCTCACACTTATGATCCAGAAAAAGAACCAAGTCAAAAGGTATTGGTTCGTCTCCAGTCTACAAAAAGTACCTTCAATTACAATTGGTCTTCACTTTCTGGATGTCCATCCTTCGCGAATTTTTCTCGAGAATTTACCTTGATCTGACCGGGCGTACCGCGTCACTCTCTTCTGTGTCGAGAGGTGACCTGGGGAGTTCCCGTTTCCCCTCCCGTACCCCGGGAACGTACTCTTAATCCTGGAACCACTGGGGGTAGACAAGGACGTAGGGAGAGAGGGAAGGGGTGGCGACGGTACCGCTGTACAGACCTTAGTGTCATTCGGAATATGGGGTCTCTTTTGTTATGAGACAAACTTGTGACAGTCAACCGGAGACTCCGAGGGTCAGACGTCCGGGGGAGGGGGTGTTAGTCCCCGAAGAATGTTTTCCGTCGTAAAATGGTCTCCCAGTCGGCGTGACGGGTAGTAGCTAAACTCGGGTAAAATAGGGAACCGTGAAGGGTGAACAAACAAAAACTTCAGGGTGGTGTCGGAGTCACGACAACCAGAGGAGGACCGCACTTCAATTGACTACACCGGCGAACGTAGGCGGACGTAGGGCAGGTGAGTCGGGTGTCTCGTAGCACGAAGAAAGAAAGAACACAGAAGAACAGCGACGACAACTGAGTGGTCCGACCCGACAACCTCGATTTACCTTAATCATTGTTACGTTAGTTGTAGAGATAAAAATAGAAGTGAGGGGAGTGGGAAAGAGGGGAGACCTAACTGAGTGGTAAAGATCCAGAATCTCGAACCGTCAGAATCTTCTTAATATAACCCCGACTCCGCTTATATACGTGTCTACACTATAAAGATGGTACACTATTCAAAAAAAAAAAGGAAGACCACTGTGTTTCCAAGTTTACAATATTCATAAATAATACGGGATGAACAACAACGGTAGAACGACGAGGTCGATGACAAATAGAGACCTCCAGACTCTACTTAACATCTGTGCCCTCTCTCGGGTCTAGACTAAAGACTTTGAGTAGAATTCTCTCTTCAAGTAAAAACTTGCCTTTGAAAAATGAAATAGGGTCAACTTGACACCTTTGGACTCGACCTTAGGTATGTATATTTCTCTTATACTGGACATTTTTTCTAATGGACATTTCTTAAATAAGAATTACGTTCTAGAGAAAAGGATGGATCAGGAGATTAACAGTAAAATAGTAAATAAAATAGTGCGTGAATAGTAATAGTAAGTTACAATAGTAAATATCTGAACTATGTTTAATTCTCGGACCCAAAACCCCTAGAGGTAAACTTAAGGTGAGACCATGAGTGATGGACATCAAAACACAATCAATAAGTTAAAGAAACATAGAATTAAAAGGAAAGATAACTATATTTTACCTCTGAAAAATGGAGAGTTTGTATGTAGCACATGTGTAGAGTGTCTTCTCAGAACTCTTAATTCATTCGGACATAAATTTTGTCTCAAACGTACGTACGTACGGTTCAGTGAAGTCAACACAGGTTGAGAAATACTACGATACCTGGTATGTGTCGGACGGTCCGAGGAGACAGGTACCCTAAGAGGTCCGTTCTTATGGTCTCACCCAACGATACGGGAGGGAGTTCCCTAGAAGGGTTGGGTCCCTACCTTGGGTGCAGAGAATGCAGAGGACGTAACCGTCCGTCCAAGAAATGGTGACGACGGTGGACCCTTCGGGGTTTTGTCTCGAGTCGTGTAATATTTCAGAGTTACACTTCACTTTCCGCGAGTCAGTCCAGACTGAGAAACGTTGGGGTGCCTGACATGTCAGGTACCTTAAGAAGTCCGGTCTTATGACCTCACGCATCGGCAAAAGAAGAGGTCCGGTAGAAGGGCTGGGTCCCTAACTTGGGTCCAGAGAGTGTAACGTCCGTATAAGAAATGGTCGACTCGGTGGTACTTTCGGGTTTTTCAGAGTTTTTTACAACGGATAATAATGAGATGTCCGATATAAATGAACAAAATTCTCTTTACTAACTCAGGAAATTTCTCAAGAGAAAGTCGTTCGTGTCATATGTTTAGACGGTTTAGATTCCCCTAACGAAGGGACTATCGAGTCAACCATTTCTTGGGTGGACGTTACACCCTTTGGAACCAAACCAGGGACCCAACTCTTCTAGGGGACCTCTTCCCTTTCCGATGGGAAAGGTCATAAGACCGGATCTCTTAAGGTACCTGATATATCAGGTACCCCAGTGTTTCTCAATTTGTGCTGACTCGTTGAAAGTGAAAGTGATTCCCCCGATGGGGTGTATGGAAAGTCGAAAGTCTCGATATTGTTTTTAATAGACTTCGTGTCAAGTAACGTCGCTCCAGTATAGATGTGTTATCGGTGTCTAATCCTGGGGCTCTTCCGTCGCCGTGGGGTGAGGTTATGAGAACGGACCTTTTAGGGTCTGCCTCCTTAGACCATCCGACCTCAGGTACCCCAGTGATTCCCAGCCTGTGCTGACTCGCTGAAGTGAAAGTACAAAGTGAAAGTACGTAACCTCTTCCTTTACCGTTGGGTGAGGTCACAAGAACGGACCTCTTAGGGTCCCTGCCTCCTCGGACCACCCGACGGCAGATACCCCAGCGTGTTTCAGCCTGTGCTGATTTCTCTGAATCGTCGTCGTCGTCGTCGTCAGTAGAAGTTAGACACGTTCACTAGTCCTTATTGATCAGTCAAGAAACAAAAAGTAATCATGGAAATAGTATCATAAACCCAAGTATTAAACTCCCCGGTGTATCGAGAGATGGTGACTATACTACCGTTTATCGGGGGTACGGGATGGGAAGAAGGGAAGGAATACCGACAAGGGGTTTCAAAATTGTATAAGACCGACAAAGACGGCCAAACTTAGAGACGAAGATTTATTGTGTAAAGATGTTAATAGAGAGAGAGAGAAAAAAAAAAATTAAACAAAACGAAGCGAGTCAGAAACAAAGGCATCAAAGTCCGTACTCGAATCAACGGGGTTTCGTATACCCTAGAATCAAGGACTGGTCCCTAGTTTGGTCGTAGGGGACGTAACCTTCTACCCCAGTTGGGGACCTGGTGGTCCCTTCAGGGAGATGTCAATAGAGAACTGATAGCTTAAAATCTATAAATGGGCAACTGTGTAAAGTCACTTTTACACTTAAATCGCGTGAAAGAGGACGGTGAAGAATTTGTACGAACCAAAGAGAGGGAGAAGGGTGAGTGGGAAGACGTGTTGAAAACCATGGTAGTCATGACACACACACACACACACACACACACATAATACCGAGTCATGTACAAGTGTTGACCCGGTTTACCACCTGAGGCTGGTGTAAAAGTGGAGTACGTGAGAACGGGAAGGACGTCAACGACCGAGACGACGGAATGAACGAACGAGGCACGAAATACAAGGACAGGCAAGTCAGTAAGTGACTTAGAAGTGGTCGTCACATGTGGAGGAAAACTACGTAAATGTCTGTGGTCCCTCAGCCAGGTGAAGCACCTCAGTGAGGAGGACCTCAAGACGTGGGAGACGGGGGTGGACTCAACCGTGACTCTGACGACGTCTCGACCGAAGAGAGCGGAAGTGGACGCAAAGGGGAGTGAGGGTCCAACCTAGGACCCAAGTTCCTAGGGTTCAGAAGAGAGCGAACTAAACAGAAGTAAAATGACCTCACACCGGGGACGAACAGGTGACTCGACCCCTACGGAAGAGTCGGTGGGAGAAGAGGAAAACGGAAGTCAGAAAGGTCGTAGCCCCAGAGAAGGTCACTCAGTCGAGCTGTACCTGTACTTGAACCCGTTTGAGGCCCTCTATCACTCCTTGTCCCTCCGGACCGTACGACGTCAGGTACCCCGACGTTTTTCAGTCTGTGGTGAATCACTGACTTTTTGTTGTTAGGACATTAATGACGGCTTCTTAAGTACTTAAATGTACTCTCTATGTAAAAACTCCAGAACATATATACTTCTGTCGAAATAAGAAGAGAGTATAGACTAACCTATATTCCAGGATCTGGTATTTATTGAGAGTCTTCCTTAAGACTTCGTGACTTACGTCAAAAAAAAGATCGAAGCTTCTAGTGACAGTTTTACAGGTATTGGTAAGGTTAAAGGGTCAGAATCACAGGATTGGTAATCTTACCAATACCTGTGCATGTTGTAAAAAAATTTAAGAACTGAAAGAATTTAAAGTATCACTACACGGGATGATACCGATAGAAACATAAGTAACAAGTCCCTTAAAAGATCCGAGAAAATTATACCTTGAGTACAGGAAGTCAAGACCCTTTAAAAGAACATACTAAAGTAACTATTAAAGGAGGTGGGACAAAAGAAGAAAAGAAGACCTGAATAATAAATCTACAGTATGGGAGATCTACCTAGGGGATAAAAGAATAGAAAAAGAGGACAAAGGTAGAGAAACTGAAAACGAAATGAAAAGTTTTCTAAGGAATTGAAATGGAGCGGTGAGAAATGAAACTATAATAGAGACGATGATATAAAAATTAAATATTTTAGGACAAAATTAAAAGATTTGCAAATAAGAATGTGATAAGACAAGAATTAAGTATCCAAGCCATGTGAAAAAAAGGTTCTTATATATTTGTTAAAAATTCACAAGAGGAAAAACGGAGACAAAAGAGAAAAAGTCAACAAAAAAACCCGAGACCTAAAACACAATCCCCGAAAGGAGTTTACACACCCATAAGAACGGACATATAAGTAACAGTCCTTCTTTCACAATTGTCAGATTGACCCTCAGGTTACAAATGTACACTTTTGAAAGTTCACCACCACTACCCGGACCTTGGGTCGGTACCCCGTAGGTCCTAGATCAGTAAAGAGAACCAGACCAATTAAAGGGATCTCCTCAGACGCCTGGAAGACAGATCTTCTACAATTCTGACCGACGGTGCCAAGAAATGAAATTAGTATAAATAAAAAAATTAACTGTACATCAACTAAATTTTATAACACGGTTAGACACGACATGTCGTTTCACTGAGGTAATATTTGTATATATGTAAGAAAAAATAGAAGAAAAGGTAATACCAAATAGTCTTCTATAACTTATATCAAGGGACACGATCTGTAATCCTGGAACAGCAAATAGGTAAGATTTACATTATCCAACATAGATGGTTCGGGTTTGAGTGTCAGGTAGGGAGGCGAAGGAGGGGGAACCGTTGGTGGTCAGACAAGAAACCCTCGGTACATCTATCCAAGTAAACACGGTATAAAATATAAGGTGTACAGTCACTATAGTATACCATAAACTGAAAGAGAAAGACTGAATGAATCATACTATTAAAGATCAACGTAGGTACACCAACGTTTGCTGATATAAAACAAGAAAAAATACTGACTTATCATAAGGTAAAACCTCTTCCTTTACCGTGGGCTGAGGTCATAAGAACGGACCCTTTAGAGTACCTGTCTCCTAGGACCGCCCGACGACAGGTACCGTAGTGTTTCTCAGCCTACGTCGACTCGTACTCGTGCTCATAAGGTAAAATACATAGAAGAAATGGGAACGTAGACAACCACGTGCAAATTCACCAACGGCACGAAACGGATAACACTTATCACGACGATGTTTACATCCCTACGTACATAGAAACACTTACTATCGAAACAGACCCACCCGAACGACCTAGTATACCAATAAGATAAAAATCAAAAGACTCCCTGGAGGTATCACAAGAGGTAACACCGACATGGTGAAATGTGAGGGTGGTTGTCATATCCTTCCAAGGGAAAAGAGGGGGTGGAAGAGGTCGTAAACAATAAATATCTGAAAAGTCACTACGACGGTCCCAAGAACTTCCGTTTACCTCCTTTCCATACCTCGACCCATTCCAACAGAGTGGTCACTGAACCTCTAAAGGTGAGTAAAGGGAACAAAGGTCCTGTCGTTGGGGTGAAAGTTGAAGTTGAAACACAGGTGCACGATCTAGGTAGACGAAGACGAAGAGGTCTCTCCTTTGGTGGTTGGGAAAGTCCGACCTCTTCATCATCGACATACCGGCACACGTCACCCTTTTGCCAGAATCTTGGATTACGAAGAAATA
Organism: Capra ibex; assembly: GCA_006410555.1. Taxonomy (NCBI): domain Eukaryota; kingdom Metazoa; phylum Chordata; class Mammalia; order Artiodactyla; family Bovidae; genus Capra; species Capra ibex. Next base: position 48,978,755 of record SJYO01018169.1, on the reverse strand, counting down.
TGTCTAAAAACTGGTAGGGAGGACACAAATCGGAGTACACGTGGGGTAGTAGTCTTCATAGACCAAGGAGGTTAAGGACTCGAAAAATTCCAAGAATTGTATATGATCAAAAGAAGAGGAATCGAAAGGGGGTCACTTTCAAATCTAAAGTCGACAAAAGACGAGACGATGTACCCAATGGTGAGTAAGTAGACGAAAGGTCATAGGTTTTAGTACAGTTGTAGAGTATAGACGAAAACCGAGGAAAGGATAGACGAGATACATCTCAGAACAAGAAAATTTTGTTAGAGAAAACAGTAAAAACACCTCACAACTCCGTTCCATCTTTTCTTCACCTCTATTTGTACATAAGTCAGACGGTACGAATTCCCGTTAAGTACTCACTGAGAAACAAAGATTCCCGATACGACAAAGAGATACGTAGTTTTATTTTGACAGACTCAATGAGTCGTTCAGGGTGTAGGACCTGATAAAGGTGAATCCGGTGTCGTCACTACACTCACACGTAGTCTTATGAGGATTCTTTACGTATCTCTAGATCTTGAAAGGTCTCATCTTCACGCTAAAGGGTGTCTTCTAATCTCGTCGGAGGTCTCGCCTTACCGGATTTCTTGGTCTTCAGGGATTCGATATTTAGGGGAATACTTGACTGCTTTAAGTCGGTAGGGGAACAGGTCCGAAAAGATGTGACGCTTACACGATTCAACGAAGTCAGTACAGACTGAGAAACGATGGGGTACCCGATATCGGAGGGTCCGAGGAGACAGGTACCCTAAGAGGTCCGGTCTTATGACCTCACCCAACGGTACGGGAGGGGGTTACCTAGAAGGATTAGGTCCCTAGCTGGGGTCCCTAGCTGGGGCACAGAGGATAGAGGACGTGACCGTCTCTCTGACAAATGGTGATCACCCTCATTCGTGAGACCCTTGTCACATAGTATCATAATCACAGGAACGTGTTGGCCACAGGAATCCCTCCGAGATAAACGGAAGGTTGAGATCGAGACGGGGAATCATCCCACAACCACACCTAGTGTAAACAGACATAAGTTCTTTGTGATCTACAACGTAGAAGGAATACAATATTTGATCCACTTTACTTTACGTTAGGACTAAGTCCTACAGTCTACAGTCTATAAAGGGTGGAGGAAGTGAGAAAAACTCAAAGGGACTTCGAGTCACCGAAAGAAAAACCGAGTCACCCATTTCTTAGGCGGACGTTACGTCCTCTGTCTTCAAGGTAGGGACCCAACCCTTCTAGGAGACCTCCTCCTTTACCGTTGGACGATGTCATAAGAACGGACTTTTTTGGGGTACCTGGCTTCTCGGACCACCCAATATCAGGTTTCGCATCTTTTCTCAGCCTGTGTTCTCCTGGTTCGTACGTACAACGAGAAAGATGGGGCCAGACACCGAAAGTAGGAGTATGAACCATAAAGTGTAGTGTCCTACCATAGAAGTGGTGGTCGGTCTGTGGACGTGAGACGACGCCGATTCAGCGAAGTCAGCATAGGCTGAGACACGCTGGGGTATCTGCCGTCGGGTGCTCCGAGCGGGTGCTCCGAGGGGGTAGCCCGAGTCCTTTTTTTCTTTCCCTGTTCCTCTCCCCGCCCTGGTTTGTGTTTAAGGGTCGTACGAAAGACACGTAGAGTAACCGGTCGTCATGTAATGTATTGGTGAGGGTTGACGTTCCCTTCGACCCTTCAGGGGGGAGTTTGTGTTAGTCCTAAAATTACTTCTTTCATTTTTCTTATAATCGTCTTGTCGGTTGTCACAGACGGTGTGATCCACATGGAAGAACTCGTTCAATAAAGTGGAGGGAACCGTAGTTATTGAAATAAACACTGCACTCTTACTTTTATGGATGGAGTGTCTCAAGGTCCCTATTTATTTCTTTTATAAATCTTGCGTGTCTCGTGGTATGGTCTATGTATTAGACGGGAAGTATTTACAATCAAGGAAGTGACACTCGGGATTATAGTCAGACTAGAGACTTGTGTGGTGTGACAATCGTATACGACGGTTCTGGATATGCCTACATACGATGAACTATTTTTAACAAACGAAACTAGGAATGTATCATGGACAACCGTCTCGTAAATCATTCTTACTCTAAACCCCCAGTGTTCAGTTTTTTTTCATATAAAAATCGTGTCTAACAGACGTATCTTCGATGTCTCTTGTGTTCTGATATTTCTACTAAAATGTCGGGTACAGAAAATAATATTAGGAATTAGAAGGAAATACAGGGAAGGAAAATGTCGAGAGGGGGGCGGGTAGTGGTAGAAAAGTGGTATGAGAAGGCGACCAGAGAACACTCCAAGGAATTAAACATAAATGATAATAAATAGATGTTTCGAAATAATACGTGAGTAACCTGGTAGTAAGACACACAAAGAAATAGGTAGGGGTACTGGCTGACGTGGAAACGAGGGAAGTGGGTCGTTTCGCCATCCTTCGGGAATATTTGGTCCAACCCAGCTCCTCCACCCCTTCAATTACACTCCCCTCCCGACACCGGTCGGTTCGGTGTTGACTCCTAAATACTTTTGACGTCACCAGACAACCAAGCCCTCGGCCTACCCCTCTTGTATATGCCGGAGACAGCAAAATGCAAGTCTCTTAAAAAGGACGGGCGAACATGCAACTCACGAAGCGCAAGACAGAACGAAATGTGGCGTCTAGATAGTGGACAGTGTGGGGTCCGGGACAGTGGTACGAGACGGGGTTGTCTCCTGTCGCTGGTCCCACTCCAAATTAGTGGAGTCAACCTTCCCTGGAAATAAAAGGAGCGAGGTCGATTTACTCGTGGCCTTTGCCACTCGCCGAACCACGACACCTATAAAGATATGTCGCTTTTTTTTTCTTTCTGATAAGGTTCGGTGTGCTCGGTCTGACGGAGGATTTTAGTCGTCGCTGTTTGTGTAGAAGAGTTCTATTTATGTCTTCCCTCCCGTTTCTTCGGAGAGGACAACTTTTTGCAAAGGGAAGGGAGCTCCGGGAAAAGATCGACCAGAAGCGGAGGTGACCCGAGGCCGACAGACACATCTTTGGTTTGCGGTGTCAGGTTTCCTCTTCGAGAAAGTGCCCCTTTTGTTTTCCGTCGACAGTCAAATTAGGGTTCGAGGGACTATTGTAAGGTCGTCTCAAGGAAAAAGACCTCTACTTTATTCTTGGGACCGTCCGGGAGAACTGACCGGTGTATTTAGTAAACATCATTAACGAGACTCTTCCCTCACGGAGAGTCCGAGGCGTCAATCTTTCTCCCCCCTTTAGTGTGTGACTGTAAGATGAAGAGAGGGAGACAGAGAGAGAGCGTGTGTGCGTGTGACACGGTAACGGAGACCGAGTAGGTGGTGCGTTCGTGAACGTGGGTCTACCTGCGGGGGAGACAGGTCCTCAACGAGTGTGGTCCCACCCGAGTCGCTAGGTATTTTTTTTTTTTTTTTCGTACCGTGTCTTATATTACTTATCAGTCAAAATACAAAGGAAGAGAAACTCGAACTCGGTTAAATTTAAGAAGACCTCACACCAAACCCTCCCCCAAAGTCCTCCCAACTGTCCCTTTCACCCTCCCTGTCCTGTGTTTCCATTCTCCCCCTACCAATCCTAAACCGAAACAACCCGAAGAGACAACGACGCACAAGACACTACACAGTAGACGAAGGAGGAAAGACGGAAAAGACCACTCTTGACTCTACACCAGTATTTTTAGGGGGTGTCACACTAGACCCTCGACGACGACTCCGAACCGTCAAGTGATTCCTGGACTGAGAGTTTTCGGTGTTTCGATATTATAGGGAAGGGGAGACACCGGTTATTTCTACCACTATTAGTTTATTGTCCCGAGTCTTCACCACACCACGGACGTCGCCAACCGGTGTCCGGCCACTATATGTGGGAAGGGAACATGGGACTACATGCAAGTAACTTTGATAACTCCGGTGGTCTCGAACGTCCTCCCCGACGTCCGTGTGTGTCGACAAACTTCTTACTTACCTACCTTACTTATTTATTTACTTACCTATCTACCTACTTACTCACTACCTACTCACCTCAAGTCACAGGACAATCCTTGTCGAACTTTTCGGTCCTTTCGACGTCTCGGAGACACTGTCTACCTACGGAACAGGGAAAGGTGCATGACATGTAACATCGTTAGGAGTCCGCATGTCGGCACCTGTCTCCTCTTTCACTCCCTTTCCTTAACGGCCTGCACTCACCTTTTCCCATGGAACGGGGGGCGGCGGGAAATTAGGACTGACGGGGGATCGGGTTTAACAATTTAGTCTCGTCAGATTGGAGTGGTGCTTGCAACCTTGACGATTCGATCTTAAGTGGCAGTATACAAATTAAACCATTCTTTTTCGTAGTTTGAACCTTACGTAGGAAATACGGGCCTTAGGTAAAGTGGAAGTAGTCCGATTAGTAGGTTAGTCGGAAGACATAAATAAAGAGTCAAATAACCTGTGATTGAAAGAGTGAAACTTTCCTCTTGATTTACACCCGGTTCTTGACGTAAGATGGACGACCTGAGGTGTGATTCGTGATCCACACCAGGTGGGGTTCAGTGCAGTCAGTACTTCCGCTCCCCACAAAATCCGACTACATAGGACACCTTAGACTCGAGTCGGGAAGGATCCAACCTAGAAAGAGAATAGAAGAGGTGGGTATTGGGAACTTCACTAGTCAGTAAAGAAAGGACCGACGTTTCGGTCATCTATGTTTAGTCGAACATGTACCTTGTTTTCTAGTGAGGACGAATACTCCGTTGTTCATACATGTAAAGTGAAACTCTAAAAAGTGCTGGCTCCAAAGAGTCTATATCCGACCGTGTAAAAACGAAATTAGACGTTCCAGGTAAATCGAACCTCAAGATTTAAGTCAGTGTGTGTGTGTGTGTGTGTGTGTGTGTGATTATTGTATCGGAGATACACACGTCACCAAATATCAAACGTTCCGTCGAAAGGGATACCGTCTAGAACAACCATCGATAAACATTTGATTTCTTTGGTTTCGAATTTTTCTCTATTCCTTGAATAAATCCCAGTACCTCGTTTATTCACCACCTTTGTCCAAACCTTCCGTCGACTACTTTTTGTAAAATCAACGGTAATTCGTATATAACAGAGAGATTTAATAACACCGTTTAAAATCATTTAATAAAAATGTACTATAAAATTATGATTTTTTCTACAAACAAAATCTTAAAAAATTTATGTGTACCATACAAAATGTTTAGTACGTATTAACATGGTCGGTTCTACCAAAGAGGTCGTAGTAAACTTCGTTAAGTACGATCAGTAAAGATATGTACATTCTGATTATATTCCGAAACTATATAAGTCGGAATGCAGTCCGTCGTAAACCAAAATATAGAATGAAAAAGGTGAATAAAATAACCTTTAAATAAGAAACTATAATTTATAATAAATATTTTGTACTAAAAATTACGGATGTATTAAAGGGGACCTTACTGATATGGCATTTAATAAATTTTAAATTAGAGAGAGGTTAACAACTTGTAAAATAAACAAATGGACAAGAACAAATGCCTGGAAGAACATTTATTTGGAAGTCACCTAAACACTAATATAAATGTCATATCTAAGGATCTTCTAAACGACCCAACCTTCAATAATTGTTGAAAAATCCTAGAACAGTACACGATGTATTAGCCAAAAGTCTTTCTATAATAGTTAAAAATGGTCGGTAAACTCACTCGCGAGAGAAGTATGAGAAAGGACAAAATGTTTAATACTTAAATTTTTTATAAAACCGTTATATTATCAGTTTTATATAAAGTCATAAAGTTTAAACGTAAACATATAGTAACAACAACAGGTCAGTGATTCAGTACAGGTTGAGAAACGGTGGTGTACTCGACGTCGTGTGATCCGCAGGGACAAAAATAGAGGACCTCAAACGAGTTTGAGATCGGGTAGTTCAGTCACTACGACAGCTTGGTAGAATAGGAGACGGCGAGGGAAGAGGAGAACGGGAGTCAGAAAGGGTCGTAGTCTCTAATTTGTAGAAATAATTCTTAATAACTGATTTAACATCAAAAGTAAGTATTTGAGAGAAGATAAGTACAGACAGGGAGTAAAAATCTTACTCTATAAAGAAAAATTTTTGAATGTACGACGTCAAACGTGAAAAACGTTTATAAAATAGGGTCAAAAATTAAAGAGAGAATTAAAAATTCCAAAAAAAAATTACACGTCAAAATTTAAAAAATACACTCCTTTTGACAATTGGAGAAGAAAACATTGAAGATCAATAAAAATATGGATCTGAATTATGGTTTTAGTAATTTATAACTGAAAATTCTGTAAAAAACCTCAAGTGAAAAATGTCAATTAATATACGAAGGGTCTTTTACATAAAACCACATTAACACTCCAGGTCTGGATCGAAGTTTAGAAAGACAATTGAGAATGGATAAATAAATTATTTGAAAGAAAGGGGTATAAAGTTGTACATTCAACAATTCTAGACGAAAACCTGATAGTAAAGAGAAGGCAACTAGATAGTAAGGATGGAGTTATCGTGTTAAGGGTTAATGAGACCGAAATATGATCCAAAATTATAGAATGTAACGAATAGAAATCGACGGAATCGAGAGGGAGGATCAAACAAAAAGGTCTTATTGATAATTTTTTTTAAAGTAATCTAAGTATTTAATTAAGGAGACCTTACAACTAAACTTAATGTAAGTAAGACATCTTATTAAACCCTTCTTAACTGTAGAAGTGTTATATGTCAGAAAGGTAAGTCCTTATACTTTAAATAGAGGTAAGTAAGTTCAGAATTGCTCAGGGATTAAAAGAAGTATCTCAAAAATAAGTAAAGAATAAGTCCAATAAGGATCCATTGAGTTCACAAATTAATAAAGACAAAGACTTTAGTGACGTTTCACTGTAAAAATTTTCCTCCCAGGACTAATCGATTTAACCCCAATGTGATACTCTTGTGGGTTGTCTTGAACTGTTCGATCTTCAGTAATCATTAATTTATTAAAAGTAGACTTTTGATTAACCTAATTTAATTGGGTAAAATTCCATAATAAAGAGTCTATTCTTCGCAGCCTGATGATAAGAATAGTAGTCACTGATAGGGATTATCGTGTGGTGAGAATCAGTTACCCATTTACTCTTTATTTACTTGAAGTGTGGATATTATTTAAGCAAAAATTTGTGTAACGATAAACAGTAACACACGCAATCAACGAGTCAGTACGTACAGGCTAAGAAACATTGTGACCACATCGGGTAGTCCGAGGAGACAGTCCCTTAAAAGGTCCGTTCTTATGACTTCACCCATCGGTAAGGGAAGAGGTCTCCTAGAAGGGCTGGGTCCCTAACTTGGACCCAGGGGACGTAACGTCCACCTAAGAAATGGTAGACTTGGTGGTCGACGATTCAAGGAAGCCAGCACAGGTTGAGAAAAGTTGGGGGACCTGACATCGGGAGATCCGAGGAGACAGATACCCTAAGAGGTCCGTTCTTATGACCTTACCGAACGGTAAGGAGGAGGTCCCCTAGAAGGACTGGGTCCCTATCTTGGGCGTAGAGGCAGAGAATACGAAGAACGTAACCGTTCGTCCAAGAAATGGTGATCCCGGTGAACCCTTCAGACGATACACAGCGATGATTTACCGGTACAAGATCTGGGTAATAAGGGACGAAGATTTCATTGTGAAGAAGGATTCAGTTTAGAGTCCGTAAGGGAGTCATTTTGAAAACTAAGGTTCTCCTACGTAAAAAGGTCCTACTTTCATTTGAACAATCATATCATTATAAAGTCAAGAGTGTGTGTCTACTCTGACATACGTATATAATTTAATGACAAACATCTTTCTCCTACACAATGTCTTAAGATCTCGTGTTTGTCTGGAATTTTAAATTGATCGGTTTCCGGTCGATGAGAAGGCTTCTAGGTACTTAAGGGACTTTAACAATTACTGTACACAAACACACACGTACATACACACACACGTAAAAAGACTTTCTTCTCAGATATCGACCTAGAGTGCACGAACGGTCGAGAGGTTCTGAGGTGTTTGGTAACTGTTACTAGGAGTCGGAGAACTAGATGAGATTCGGAGAGTGAGTAGTCTACTCTTTCGTTTCTGGGTGTGCCGACTCTACTGTATGGCCACCCGTGTGTCGAGAAGACCCGGTCCCGGTTCCGTCCTTCAGTCCGGAGGACTGGGGGTCGAAAGAGACACTGTGGAAAGGAGTGTGGTATACCTCTAAGGTAGTCTAGGGGGGTGTGGCGAACAAGTGTAAAATGCACTGGACCCACGTCACCTTGGTCACACCTTCAACCTCAGGTCCGAAGTTTACCTCTAAATCTAGATCTGTGTGGTCTCCCCCGAATATCCTCCGAAGAGAAGATAAAGAGTAAATAGGTAAATACGAAAGTGGAATTCTTAAGAAGTTCGACGAGTGAATAGTACACAAGAGAAAAATTTTTAAATTGAAAGTCTATCTTTTCCTTCGGTCACAGACTTAGGATCCAAAAACACAAAAGATACTACGTATAGATTAACACGTAGTTCCTCTGTCTTCATCGACTACTTGAACCTACAAGTCATTCCACAAGACACGCCCGGAGACAAAGGAGAAGATACTTTAACACTTATTCTGGACGAGTGCCTCAAATCTCTCCTATATTGCCCTACGACACACACACGTGTAGATGTGGGTCCAAGAGATATTGGATATTTCCTGAACCCTCACAAGTAATGATAAAAGTAGTACCGAGACCCGAGTCCCGTCGAAACCATTACAATTCGACGGTGGAACATACGTGGTTTGGAGAGTCTGCGGTGGTCTCGGTTGGAAAGTCACGATTAATCGGGAGGGGTGACGAAACTATCACTTTGTGCTAGTAATTGAATGCAGAGGGTTCGTGGACGACTGATTTTTAAGAGAAATACTACTATACGGATCCTTTTTCTTGTATATTGAGAATCTTGAAGTATTATCCCCAGGACAAAAATAAAACAAATCGAAAGACTTTAGAAATAAGGGGGGGGTTTTTTTTCTACCATTCGACATATTATATATTTCCTACCACCATTTAATGTCGAATTTTTTTTTTCAAAAACTTTGACACAAAAACCTTTGACGGACCATCGTGACGTAAAATTTAACCAGGGGTTTGAGGTACCTCACAAGTGGTCAAGCATCACACGCCGTAGAACCTTTTCGGCGTCTCCTCATCAACATTTTAAACATCATATTTAAGTAAATTGTCATGAACGATATCTCATGTTACTCCGTATTCTGTAAAAACAGCAAATCCATTATTGTGGAATGACAACCCCGTAGTGTCTACCGAGTCGCCATCACTTAGACGGACGGTTCGTCCTCTGCACCCAAGCTAGGGACCCAGCCCTTCTAGGGGACCTCTTCCTTTACTGTGAGGTCATAAGAACGGACCCTTTGGGGTACCAGTCTCCTCGGACCCCCCGATGTCAGGTACTCCCACGTTTCTCAGCTCGCACTGACTCGTTGACCTTTCGTTGTTCTCCTAAACCGGACCGCTGAGAGGGGCCCTCCCACGAGTCACGGGGGGCGGTCCCTCTCCTGACCACTACCCGTCTTGGAACACGATTTCCACTGGGAACGGTACCTTTGACCGGACACCGTATCACCCGAGGCTCCAAGGAATCTTCGGACGAATAAAGATTCTTGATTCGTCTAAGGTGAACTAGGCAACCAGTCCGGATCCGTGTAGACTTCGGGGTATTTGTGGTTTGGTCTAGGTACTTTTTTTTTTTTGGAAGGGTGGACCTACGTCGAGAAATGTTCGTAGCTTTACAGTAAAATAAAAAGAATGTCGGTCCTAAAGGAGATTGAAAGGTTTATTCCCGGTTTTTGTGACGTCTATTAAGTATGTTAAACGGTCGGGACAGAGAGGAGTTGTCGTAATGACCAACGTTTTATTTACTTTAGTCACGACAAATGTTAAGTAGTAGGTTTTAATAATAAGTAAAACCCGTTTACCGACAAACATTTTGATCAGACGGTGTAAAACTCAGTAATAGAGGGTAGGGAAAGTTTTTCATTTCGACTGAAACTCAAAAGTTTACTTTTGTTTAATCTCCGGACACCCTAAGAAAGACAAAACAGAATACACACGTCTCAGTAGTCTCTTCCTTCTGACGAACCAATGATTCCAGGTCGATTTCTCCACACCGTGAAAGAAAAAAGGAGAAAAAGTTTAGGGCGAGACTGGGTATTTTCAAAGTTTGTCTTCGAAATATTGAAAGTCCCTCGATACATCAAGGGCAAGGAAAAGTAGAAATAAATAAGAGTGTAGCAGTTTAGTTTATGATTTATGGATGCACAAGGGTAGAAATATTTAGACGAAAACGGTCCTAGTGTGTGTGTGTCCGAAGACACGTTGAGGAAGACTCTCGAGACCCTGAGACGGAAAGGTTCCTTCTACCGTGTCCACTAGTAATTCGTTTAGTTCCGTATCTTCCCCGGAAGGAGGTAAAGAGAAGAGGTCCCCTAGAAGGGTTGGGTCCCTAGTTTGGGTCCAGAGGACGTAACGTCCACCTAAGAAATGGTAGACTCGGTGGTCCCTTCGGGTTCCCACCACGTTCTTTGTAAAATTTTTCATGTTCGACAATCTCAGACTTTCTTTATCGGACCGATGAGGAAAAGTTTCACTTTTATTACAAACCGTAGCTAAAGTATGACATTATTATATCAAAGAAATCATACCACCTTCGTCATTACGTTAGAAAATGTCACGTCATTATGTTAGAATATGTCACATATTTTAGAAAATCCAAAACATGTTTCTAAATGTGAAAAAGGAACTATCATATTTATAAACCAGAGTATAAGGGGGGAAAGAGGATAAAGGGAATGAAGAGGACTTTGAACTCTACCGTTTATAACTTCACGTAAACGAAGACAAATATATACTCAGTACCCTGAATGGTCCTCGGGAGGGAGACCTTTTTATTAACATTTCATGGTGTCAACTTTAGTCGAGCTACATCGTCCCCTGCCGGACTAAGTCTTCAGGTCAGAAATCTCTTGTCTTACTCACTGAAGTCGGACCTCTTCTCTCATCTGGGTTCGAGGAAGGACAGCAGGAAGGGAAGGGGGTGGGGTCATAGTAGGACGAAGATCAAGTCTTCGAAGTAAAGAAGAAATGTACTCGGACCATCACGTGACAGTATGCTCCTGTTTTTCTCAAATCAAGACACGGAAAAAACCTAAAAACTCAAAGGGAGGGTGACAGGTCCCAAATTTAATTGGTAGACAAAGGAGTTGTCTGTGTGTGTTTGTGTGTGAATAGACACTTGTAAACAGATCAATGAGAGGCTCAAAGCAACGAAAGTGGAACTTTCATCTTATCGGCGGAAATAGTAATCTGTTAAAGATTGTAATCCAACCACATCATCGTAGACCCCGCCCCCAAAGGAACGTTCTGAGTGAACTTCTTAACAACTAGGGTTTGTGTATCTTTACCAATATTCAGTCCTTCCACTAAGTGAAATCTTCTACAACCTGTAAATTAACAATGAAGTGTGTGTTTTTACCGGGATGAGTGGATGTCTCTCATTTCCAGTACGAAAACTTACAAGAGCGGTCTAGAAGTTTGGATTCCCTCATCCCTAATATCCTCCGACCGACCTCAACCTTGTGAGAATAATCGGTATCATTTCTCTTCTTTCGAGACTTTTGTTTGAGTTTTGGAATAGGTATCAACTCCGATGAAATTGACGGATTCGATTAATAGTAATGAATGTCCGAAGGGACCACCAAGTCTGCCATTTCTTAGACGGACGTTAAGTCCTCTGAGCCCAAACTGGAGATCCAACCCTTCTAGGGGACCTCTTCCCTTACCGTTGGGGAGTGATAATAACGGACCTCTTAAGGTACCTGTCTCCTCGGACCGCCCGATGTCAGGTACCCTAGCGTATCAGTTTGTGTTGACTCGTTGATTGAGTGATTGTGTGTCCGGTTCTCTAAGTCGACGAAAATTATACGGGGCAAAACTATTTCTCTATTTGTATAATCCATAATTTTTAATGTTTTACATTAAAACATTGTCTACTTTCATTATCTACACTATTAAAACATTATCTACTTTCAGTGTTCACCCGGACGGTCGATCTCCTAACCCTAAATTTTCATTTACCAAGATGTAGGATCAATTTGACCATCGAAAGGGATAAAATTTCATGTAATGGGTTTCATCAAATAAAAGAAATTAAAACCTCCACTCTGGATCTGATTTAAACCTTTAACGGCCTTACAGTCAGAGACCCTCGAAGATGAAAGATACGAACCTCCTTCGTCATAAAAAAAACCATCCTGACCGGGAGTAGAGAATGGAGTATCTGTTACTCGTTACGCGATGACCATGATCCCGTTATAGACCCTATTTATTGTAGTCCTTTCAAGTAGTACTGGTCACCCATCACCCGAACTGGTATTTTTCGGTTCCGTCCAGTGTCGATACCCAAAACCCGACTAAAACAGAAAGGGAATGCGAAATACTATTCCTTCTACACCCGATGTTTTCCGATCCTCTAAAAACGGAAAATAAATAGAAAGTATGGGACACAAATCATAAAGACTCTCCACAATTTTTCGTTAAAAATTGACTGGGAAAAATTTTTAAGTGAAACCACATTTGATGAAACACTCGTTTCATCGTAACGATAGGGGTAAAATTCCATCTATACCTCCAAGAACCCCCATTTCTTGAGTGGACGGTTACGTCCTCTGAATTCTCTGAGACCAAGTTAGGGACCGGACCCTTCTACGGAACCTCTTCCCTTACCGTTGGGTGAGGTCATAAGAACGGACCTCTTAGGGTACCTGTCTCCTCGGACCACCCGACATCAGGTAACCCAGTGTTTCTCAGACTGTGCTGACTTCGTTGAATCGTAGACACGTGTCTTCGTCTATTTGTGAAAGGTGTATTGTCTTGATTCCTTTTAAGATTTGGAAACAAGGTCTTAAACAGACCAGTCCGGGTACACAAAGTTATGATTGGTGACGTTATGTCAATATTACCTTCGTCAAGAACTTCCACCAATTGTTTATAGATTGAAAAACCGGGTAGGGACCTTACAGGTTGTGGAAACCCATGACTCGACGTACACCTTAAAGTGACACAGATCCTAATTCCTATCAGATAGTCTCCTGATCCTGGTGGGGAAGTGACCAGAGATTAATATTTGTAGTCACATACACACATACGTGCGTGCGTGCATAGATAACACCAAGAATACTGAAATTATAATTAAATTCATTTGATATTTTACCATTTCGAAGTGTTCTATGTCTATAATAAAAGAAGTGAACGTTCTTGTAAAACTTTCGACGTCAAAGTCATTCGTCAGAGCGGATCCCACGGACGTGACCTGGTCCGGGAACCTGCAACGTGAAACTCCGTAGTGTTGTTGGGACACTTAACAGTCGGGGAACAATGCCTCCTCCTTTAACTCACATCCCTTTAACTTATTAGATGGATTCCAAAAAAAGTCAGGTTCAGGTCACGAGTCCGCATTTCATTCTAGACCCTTTGGATTGAGGACTCAGAAGCACGATTAGTGGTAAGTAAGTCAGTAAGTAAACTAAATCTGTAAGTCAGTAAGTAAGAACGAGACGGGGTCCGTAATTCGAACTGAAACCAATTACAGGAAGGAGAAAACTAAGAAAAATTACAAAATTAGGAAAAAAATAACTCCATATCAACTAAATGTCGTCACACAATCAAAGTCTATATATCTATTCACTAATGTACAAATCTAATAAAAAGTAATATCCAATAATATTCTATAACTTATATCAAGGGACACAATATACCATCCAGGAACAACGAATAGACAAAATATATGGGGTGAGGTCACGAGAACGGACCTTTTAGGGCACCTGCCTCCTCGGACCACCCGACGTCAGGAACCCCAGTGATTCTCAGCCTGTGCTGACTCGCTGAAGTGAAAGTGCAAAGTGAAAGTACAAAGTGAAAGTACGAAACCTCTTCATTTACCGTTGGGTGAGGTCATAAGAACGGACCTCTTAGGGTCCCTGCCCTCTCGGACCACCCGACGGCAGATACCCCAGTGTGTCTCAGCCTGTGCTGACTTCGCTGAATCGTCGTCGTCAACTCATAGGGAATTAGGGTCCGAGGATTAAATCGGGGGAGAAAACTAAACATAGTGGAATTTCGTATATGTAACATTGGAAAAATATTAACGATCTCTTAATATCTTGATCGGAGACGGAATTCAGAGTAATAAGATAATCCATAAACGATATCAAAGACCTTCCCACTCGATTTGGTACCGAAAATTTAGGTACTACCAGACAAAAAATTGTGTCAGTATATTGACCTAAAGGGTCGTATTACCTGATTAAGGAGATCTCCGACTCGCAACTCGGTGTCTCAAGTGTGGGTGTCTTGAGACTATCTCAGGAGATCGGACCTCCTGAAAATTGACAGAGACTTTTCGGACCCTTCTTTCCAAAACAACAACAAATCAGCGATTCAGTACAAGCTGAGAAACGGTGGGGTACCTGACATCGTGGGGGGTTGGGGTCCGAGGAGACAGGTACCCTAAGAGGTCCGTTCTTATGACCTCACCCAACGGTAAGGAAGAGGTCCTCTAGAAGGGTTGGGTCCCAAGTTAGGGTGTAAAGGATGTAAGGTCCGTCTAAGAAATGGTGACTCGGTGACCCTTTGGGACCCTCCTTCCATCACAGAGAATTTTCAGGTACATCCTAGAAACATGGTCGACCCGAAGTAAAGTCTTAGATGACGACAGTAATGTTTTATCGACAAAAAAGAAATTAGACACACGGTGTAACGTCGTTAAAAGTAGTTTTTATATAATTCGGGGACGACATTCAACCGGGGTGTGTGGGAACAGTGGCGAAATGTACTTCGCATTTTATAGAAGAAAAAAGTTTCAAAAAGGAGAGAGATTTCGGGATCGTCTATAGTCGTGAAGGATTTCGGAGTATTATCGGGCAGTACAGACATTCGGTCCCTAATATTACACATTGCTTAGACTAACTTACAGTCTCTACCTAGAATAGGAAACAACTATTTTTTACTATCTTTTACGAAAGATCTTAATTTTTTTTTATTTCGGGGATGTGAAGTCACAGACTACTTGAGAATGGAATTTGACGGACGGGTTGTCTTTGATCAAAGGTTGGAGTCTCTTCTTTAAAGGTACACCATGGATTTTGAATGGGATGGTTTACGGTCACAACATATATGGATACGGGTTCTTTATCAGTATGACTATCCTCGTCCATCCATTCACGTATGTCCCCCCCACAGATGGACACTTTCCGTCTTCCCCTCTTACCTAAACACCCAGGTGAAGACGTGTGTATGTTCGTATCCTTACGTCACCTAGTGAGAGAGGATTTCATTGAGTCCTTCGAGGCTTTCACAAATGTAGGGCTGTCTTTATGGTGTACGGTATTCACCTTAGTCGAACCTTGAAGTAAGTTCTCCCAGGAGACTTTTCTGTCTTCGAGGAAGGACTGGACGTCGAAAGTTCTGTCACGTAGAGACACTATCCCTCTAAACAGTTGGACTACTGATCTTCAGACACAATACCTCTTTTTCTTGTCTCAGGCCAGGAAGGACCTTTGAGACTTAAAGAGAAGTTGAAAAAAGTGAAAGAATATCTTTTCTTGAAGCCACTGAAATTGTGAGGGGTCTTCGAGGATCTTGTTTAATCGAAACTGTCAAATTGTCCTTTAACGGAGGCTAAAAATTCGGAAAGATTAAAGTGGGAATTGTGAATGATTTTACGTAAGTTTCTGTAAAGTACATAATCTACGTACCGTGTGTTTCGTACTGGGCAAAGTGACTTAAGTTTACGTCAACTGTAGGAACAAAAAAACAAAAATTTTTTACTCTCGGTCTTCAGGTGTAAAATTCCCCGTATGGGTAAATGAACGAACAAAAGGAGGAGTTATTTTGCAGATACTTTAAGTCGTGTTACAATCCCAACAAACCCCGATCAGATAAAAAAATGATAATGATGGTAATTACTTTACAGTTCAATCTGTCAAAGGGGCCGAAAGGACTTAAAGTCCTACATAAGAACTGTATGTACTGTCCACACTACGGTCGGAAGGTAGTGAAGGGGACACGGTAGAGCGGATTGAAACACCTCGTCGGGAAGGACTCGGGACCCCTTCTTCGGTTTATGGAAGTCAGAGTCAGTGAAAAATTCTCTCTATCGATATAACCACTCCGTTACTAACAAAGGGAGTTTTTTGAGTCGATAAACCCTCAAAGGTCTGTAGTGACGGTGGTTAAGAATCGAAAGACGTCCTTTCTTCGGAAGTCCCGTCCGTTGGAGAACCGTGGACTGGGGGTCAGACAATTCGTCACACTTCTGTCCTTATTAGAACCGGTCGAGGTGTCTCCTCGTTTCCGACAACCGTCACGGTCGCCAATCACAGCTTATCTCTACACAAGGAGGTCGTATCTTAGGTCTCCACGAGGGAGTTCGGTGTAAAGACGGTGTCTTGACCCTTGTCTCTCCCGATCGTAAAAAGGTTATCCTTCATGAAACCTTGCGAATCAAGGTCCTCGTCTTAACGGAAACAGTGGTACGGACTTTGAATCGTTCACGAGTTATTTACTGACTTGACTTAAGTAAACAAATTTCACTGTGACAAACATAATTCCGAAGAGATCGGATGTCGTACGTAACCGGGGTTATGACCTTTTGAGACTCAAGTCTCTACGGTCACATAAGTCGTGAAGGGTCGTCTGTCTCGGAGACCTTAGCGACACAGGTAGGCAGCAGTCACCGACGAAACCCTTCCTTGTGGAAGATATTGTCAGGTCGTCCGACCGACAATTGTCATGGAATCCAACCACTCCTTCGTTATGCCTTGTACACCGATCTTATAGCACGGGACCCTTGTGACATATTACACGAGTTCCAAATTCTTATTATAATCAAACCTTATTATACGGAACACCGGTTTGTCGAGGCACCAATTGGAAGTCCTCTATGCAAAGGGTCATGATACTCGTTCGACGGAACCGAGAGTAGAACTTTAATTCTCACAATTTTGTATTCATTTGCGTGACTGCCCTTATGAAAATAATACTTTGAAGTCTCTTTTAAGTAGATATTGAAGCATTCAGTTACTGTATCAGACAAACCTATTTTCTATGGAAATAGAAGTTCCTATTACCTCTTCTTATACGAAATATTTGAAATTTCTAAAAACATTGTTATTCCAGGGTAATATTTCGAAAACTTTAAGTCATGTACAATTCTCAATTTTCTTTGAATTCACTTTAAAGATCGTCCTAACAGAAATTCAAACTGAATTATAGTACTTTAGTCGAATCAAAAGATAAGTTTTTAAGACAAATTACAAAAAGTTATACCAGTAAATTTTACTGTATTAGAGGAGACCATTTGAAGGTCTTGCTTTTTCTCCCCTGTGATATTTTAAAGGTCCAAAGTGGGACAACGACACCCCTGAATCAGTTTTCGACCAACCAATTCTAAAATTACATTCTAATGAGTCCATGTCGTAATGAGTATTGTCGGTTTTCTACCATTGTTGGGTTTACAGGTAGTCGTCTACTCACCTATTAAGTTTCCCATATACTACCTCAATGAGAAGTCGGAATTCTTCCTTACTAAGGGGAAGAATATGTACGATGGTGTACCTACTTTTGAAACTTTTGTACCATGATGTACTTTATTCAGTCTGTGTTTCCATGGGTCTTATCCGTTTAAATGCTCGGTTTTTCAGTTTATCACCAAGGGTCACTGATCTCTCTTACTCGTCATCATGGTTCAAAGATAAACTCTACTACTTTTCAAAGACCTTTACATATGACCACTACCGACGTATAGTAACGATGACTAGACGTGTGAATTTTCACCAAGTTTAGTACTTAAAACAATACATATAAAAAGTGTTAAATTTTTTCACCAAAATAGATGTGTAGTTCTTTTTTACTAATAACAGTAAAAAAATTTTTCACCTCTTATTATATAACAACTTCAATAGTAATAAACTAATCAAACAAAAGGAACAATGGTATGAACGTAAGGCACAATGGCATTAAGAAGATGATTCGAAAAATGTTAAGAGTGGTGTGGGACTTTTCGACCACAAAAATCTCAGTGTTAAAATATGTGTTACTTTAACTTTGTGGATTTATACGAATCACTGAAGGTTTTAGAGAAGAGTTAGAAAAAAAAGAAATTGAAAATAACCTCATATCACCGAAATGTTACAATACAAGCAAAGAACGACAGGTCGTCTCACTCAGCCGGCATACATGTGTATGTGGGGGAGAAAGAATCTAGAGGGGGGTGGCTCCAGGGGTGTATCATGGCTCATCGCAGGGGACGCGACGTGTCGTCCAAGAGTGGTCAATGGACGAAATAGGTATCCTCACACACATACAGTCAGGGTAGTAGGGTGGGAAAGAAGAGTTAGAAGTTCCCTAACAAATCCTTGAGCATAAAGAACTCTCTTCTTTTTTCAATAACCTCAAAATCGTCAAGAAAGGTGAAGTCAAAACAAATGATACTTTAGTTTCAATAAAAGAAGATACTTTAAGTTCTCTTTAATTTAATTTATGACAATAACAAAACTATCATTTCCTCGGAATTATACTCTGCTACAATGTAGGCACCTTAATCCTGTTATGTCCTCTTATAATTTATGACAACTAATGGGGGAAACTTTTTACATGCAAACCCGAAGGGACTACGAAGTCACCAATTCTCAGGTGGACGGTCACGTCCCTTGTGCCCAAACTAGGGACTAGGTTCTCCCATGGTGTACGTCTCTCTGTTAATTCGGGTACGAAGTGTTGGTCGCTCGGTCGTTCGGTGTCGATGACTCGGGTTCTCTGTGTTGACGCCTTCGGACACGTGGTCTCGGACACGAGGTCTTCTCTCCGGTGTGGTTACTCTTTGGGTACGCGACGTTGGTTCTCATCAGGGGACGAGTGGCGGTGGTCTCTTTCGGGAGTGTATCGTTGCTTCTGGGTCGTGTCGGTATTTCTTTTTTATTTTATCAAAAATTTCTAAATTTGTTTTGTTTTGACTCTAGACGTCTCAAGTGGATTTAAAGGACTCCAGTGGGTTCGTGTTTTGCCACTTTGAGGACTCGGACACCAGGCCTGGGAGAGATTGTCGGACGTCAGAGGTGACCCTTCAGTAGAAGGTGGCGCAAGGAGTACGAGAAGGGCGGCGAGGTCGGTGAACAAGAACCAGAAGGAACAACTAGAGAAGAACGACCTAGACGACGAAGTTCGTAGATACTTTGCCACTCAAACGGTTTCCGGACGGACGACAAAAGGGTGGTAAGTCGACGAGGCAGTGGACGACTGTACACACGAGTCACCAGTGAACCCCTGGTACGGCAGATCGAAAGAAGACAGGGGGCTCGAGAGGTGAAGTAAGGTCTACACCTGCAAGAGGAGAAATAACCAGCGATCTCAGCTCAGTTGATTAGCAAGTCTACTCCACCCACCGGGGAAATAGGGAGTGACGAGGGACGGTCGGAGGTAGTAGGAGTCCCTGACAATCGACTCTCTCAGACTTATTAAGGAACTGGAAGGTTTGTTCCAGACTTACAGGGTACACGGATTGGAGTAAGGGTGTCAGTCGACCTGAAGACTCTTATAGTAAGGTCGTGGAGCTAGAGTGCTATAAGGTTTCAGATCAATTATCGTAGTTTCGGAAAGTCAGTGGGTGTAAGTCAGTCGGAGTTGGGGGTCCAGGTCTAGGACGGTACGGGAAAGGTAGTGGGAGAAGGAAAAACTTGTTGTAACGGGAGTGACTCCAACACTTTATAGAGACCTCATTGGAGCACAGACTAGCGGTCATGAAAGGACAAAGGTTCTGATGGAATTTTTTGACTAATATATAGTGAAGAGACCAGTCTTTTGAAACTACCGAAGGGTCATGAATGTCTAATTTTATTTTTGAAGAATCCTTAAGGGATCACCAGGCCACTAATTCTGAGGTGTGAGGGTGACGTCCCGCGACCCAAGTTAGGGACTAGTCCCTTGATCTAGGGCGTACGATGTTGATTTTTCTAGGGTCTGTACCGTAGTTTCTAGGACTTACGGAGTCATTTCTGGAGCAAGTCGGTTTATTTGTTTAATTTTAAAAATTTTTATTCATAACTTTCGTTTGAAGAATGTACTGTAAGTTCTGAGTCTAAGGTTCGAGGGTAGGTCCGGAATGGGACCGATGCAGGAATGTGGGGTGACGTAGACGAGAGAGACCTTGTGACGGAGACGAGTGAGACCTTATGGCTCGGAGTGGGATTGACCTAAGTGGACGAGACGTGGAAAGAAACGAGTGTTCCGAGGGAGACAGATCTGGCACAAAGAGAGAGAGAGAGAGACGGGAACGATACTGTAGGATGGGGAGAAGTTCCGTGTCAAGTTTGTGGAAAGCACTTCGGTAGGGACCAAGTCCCGGGGAGTGCGACGGGGGAGCAGTGAACATTGGGAGGGTTACTAAGCCGCCGTGTGAGACGCAAGGAGGGGATGTTCCAAACCGTATAAGACGGAATACAATAAAGGTCGACACCAGTTGAGAGGGAATTCCCTTTTCGGTATAAAGGGACGTAAAACGGAGGAGGCACCACGAATCACACGAAAGTGTACTTCACCTGAGTTGTCTACTTTATTTAACCTGACATAAATTTTCCTAACCTGAACTACCAGAGATTCCGGTGAGAGATCACAATTTTCCAGAACCAGTTTACTTTATTTGGATTTGGTCGAGAAAGACTTAACCATTTTTAATCTGCGTCAACGTTTTTGTCTCCAAGGGGTGAGGGTGGGAGTGGTAGGGTGAGGGCTCTATCACTGAAATTTTCTCGCAGCAAATAAAAAGAAAGAATATGTCCTTCATGCCGTCATACGTCTAGTCCCGATAATACCGTCGAGGTGTTTCAGGAGTTTTTGAGTCGGAAGAACGTTGAGAGATGAGACGGAAAGGATTCACCACCGGGAGTACCAGGTATTAACGAAGATCTCGGGGTCAGTAGAGTACACTCAAGGTCCGTCTTGAAGGTCCTTGTTCTCTTCAGTACGGAAGAAACTTTCTTTAGAGGTTCTTCTATATGGGATTGAAGGTGGATATAGGATGAATGAACGTAGTGAATTGTAGTGAATCAAAGAACTGGTGGAAATAGTCATTCTTTACAACCCCCAATATTGGAAAGTCGACCTATCGTCACCCGGATCAATTTTTACCCTCTTTACCCATGAACTATCCGTTAATATCAGAGTCGACGAAAGAAGAACAAGGTCGAAATAACTCTATTTCAACTGTCTATTGTACACATTCTACTTCCACATGTTGTGCAACCAAACTAGTTAAATATATGACGGGTTGTCAGTAGTAGTATCGTAATCGATTGTGGAGATAGTGGAGTCCATTAATGGTAAAGAGAAAACACCAATCCTGTAACTTCTAATAAGAGAATCGTTGAAAGTCCATATATTATATCGTAATAATCGACATTAGTGGTTCGACAGGTAATCTAGGTGTCTTGAATAATTAGAATACAATTTATTGACCTTCAAACATAGGAAACCAGTCATTAAGGAATAAGGAAGTGACGGGTGGGAAGATGAGACAAACAAGTTCAACTCGAAAAAATCTAAAGTGTATATTCACTCTAGTATGTCATAAACAGAAAGAGACAGACTGAATAAGGTGAATCGTATTACGGGAGGTCCGAGCAGACGTAACGACGTTTGTGGGTCTAAAGGAAGAAAGAGTACCGACTTGTTATAAGGTATATGGTAGAAATAGGTAGGCAGGTAACTACCTGTGAGACCAAAAATGACATACTCGTCGTAAGACTTGTCATTAAAATCTCCACCTCGTAAAGGAAAACAGCCAAGGAGAAGGCGCACACATCCCCTTTTATTAACCTCTGTTGAACCTCGTTTTTCAACCACGGTTCTACGTTGTACAAGTAGAAGGAGAATTATAGATCCCTTTCTTTCTTGGTACCTGCTCGTGGATCACTTGAGTGACCAGGAAGAAAGATAAGTTAACTTTCGTTATGGTGGCACTTCTTCTCCTGGTCCTTCTGTTCTCGAACCGTCCGAGGGACGACGGGGTGTTTCTTTCGGTCTTATCCCCGATTGAGATGTCCTTTTAGTCGGTGGACGAACCTAAGGGTAGACTCAAAAATTACATTATAGGGTCTCTTCCCCCTTTGTAAAATCCTAGTAAAGAAGAGGCGCGTCCTTACTTTCACGAAGAATCTCAACTGAAACCGAGACCTCGGAGCGGAAGTCCACACAAGAGTAAGTAAAAACCCCCAGAAAAGACCTAGGGAATCGTATCGTAGAAGAGTTTATGACGAAGTGAGGTGTGGAAAATTTTAGGTGACTAAAGGGTTTCACACTTCCCTCTCCTCCCGTTTTCGAGATTTCGTCTTTCAATTCATCTTTCGAAACTTAACCGTATCAATTTTTTAATTCCTAACGATACTCTGTGAAGTCCGTTTCGATTCGTTTGATCCCCTAACCCATCGCACTCTCGTCTACTTTAAATTAAACCAATTCACATTTTATTACGTGAAACCCTTCTTATTAGATTTGAAGAGTATTAGAGACTATCCGAGACTTGAGTATCATTTTATTAACCTCTCAGTACTGACTATTGAACCCCTTTTATAGACAGACCATAGGTTGTCGTTAAATTTTTCGGTTATCCTACGAAACCCACTACCATTTTATTTTTTATTTATTATATCTCTTAAATTTTATTGTATCTTTTGTAATCACGATAAGACACAGGCCAAAACCAATAGTGTCCTCTATGATTGAGGGTCTTTTCCGTGAAGTTTTATCAAATCTTTTCATCACACTGAACCCCATACATATTCGAATGACTGAACCTTTTACCGTAAAACCTTCTTTCTTCTCCTCCACATTATGTATCTTCTCCTTCTTGTCAGATCTTTACTACGAAGAAGGAAGCAACACCATAGAATGGAATACTTTTCCGTTGTGGGTCACTTAAGTTGTTTTTTCTTATAATTTGTTTCTATAGGCTACAAGAAATTGGTCACAAGGAAATTCGACATCTAGAAGGACAAGGTCCTCCCCTGAACATAAACTAATTCCCCGTGTCTTAATATAATTGTAAACACAGACAAGCTGACTCTTACTCATTCACTTCACATTCCTTTAAGGGACGTCCCATGGCCGGTCTCACCCCGACGTCTTACCCCTCCCGAGTCGGAGTCTCTGTTTTGAGTCGACTCTCTGAACCGTCGGTTTGGGTTAATTTAGTACAGGGACAAGGAGAATCTGTATCTTCTGTATAAAAAGGAGACTGACACGAGAGTACTAAGTCGTGAAGGACGTCGTTGTTAACCGTCCCTGCGAAGGTCTTCCGTCTCCCACAAGTCTGAGACGACTTCCTGCCGGGACCTGCCTACTCTTCGTCCTGACCTTTCGTTCCGACCCTTGTGTATAGTAAAGGGACTTTAGTTATATACCACAAGAGAAAGAGGTCACCTTTGACACGATCGTAATTGGACCGGGAACTGGGGTGAAATTGGAGTGGAGGACTTTGTGTATTAGGACCCAATAGGTAAAAGGTTTATATTCATTGACGACTCGGCACGAAGGACGGTCCTTGTGTTGGACGGGCCCCTGACGTCTTGACAGCATAGCTGTTTATACAGACAATGGTCGACTGTGCAACCTCTTGGCTAACTAACCAAGTGTGTTTTTAGAGCTCTAAATAAACTTCCCGACCACTCCAGGAAGTGTCGTAAAAGAGTCAAGTTCTACAGTCAAGACGGAATTCTTGTCCTTCGGCTTTACGTCGGTGAGAAAACGTCCATAGGACGACTGCCTTTTGTCGGGCTAAAGGTGGACGAGAGACACTTTAGTCGTAGAACCAGCTCTGAATCCCAGAAGAATCTTATCTAGTCGATTTTACTACGAACTCTAGGGGTTTTAAGATACTTTGAGAGGATAGGGAGAAGGTAATAAAAAGTGGAGGACCTCCACGGAATCATGACCACCGGGGTTCACAAGTAAACGTACCCTACGACAGTGTTACCTGGTGTCTGACTCGCCGAGTTTGTTGCCCTAGATAGAGGAGTACCAAGACCTCCGACCCTCAGGTCCGAGCTCCACAGCCGTCTCGAGTAAAGAAGACTCTCCGTAAGAGGACCTAACGTCTACCGGCAGAAGAAGGTGACAGAGGTATTCCAGGAGGGACACACACACACAGACAGGATTGAGCAAACGAATGTTCCTGTGGTCAGGATAACCTAATCCTGGGTGGGATTACCAGAGGACATTGGAATTAATGGAGAAAGTTTTTAGGACACAGTTTATGTCAGCGTAAGACTCCAGGATCCCCAATCGTGAAGATACCAGACTGACACCACCCCCTGTGTCAGGTCGGGTAAAATGGTGGTGGTTGAATTTTAAGTTCTAAATCACTGAAAGGGACCGGGTACACCGTTCATTGATACCCTTGGCTTTAGGTGTCGGGAGAAAAGTGTCCAGACTCTTCGAACGTTTGGGGTTCAACCGGGGACGAGTAAACAGTTAGTTCCTCGAACGAAAGAAAAGAAAACATTGTTTACAAACTCAAACAATGTTAAAACGAAGACAAAAAACGAAACCAGTGATTCCGTACACCCTAGAATCAAGGGGTGGTCCCTAACTTGGGTGTGGAGGACGTGACTTTCTCCTTTAGAATTGGGGACCTGGTGGTCCTTTCGAAATCTCCCTCGAAAGAATTTTGGGTCCCATCAAGGTCCTGGTTTTGGGAGTCATCACAAAATTTTGTACCTTTAGGTAAACAAAATAGGGTCTTTTTTCTTTCTCACTCCGTCGGACACTTACTCCGCCGTCTCGAGAGGTGTGTGGCGGAGTCCGCGACCCATCGGTATAACAAGAACGACCCACTATAGAAAGGTTTGTTACGAGATGTCTCACTGTGGTCGACTCGTTGTCGGGTCGTTGGTGTACGTTGGACAAGAACAGTCACCCCTTAGTGGTCTCAGGTATGTTTTTATTTTTCGGTGCAAATGACGGGTTACGTGAGTAGTCCTCGAAAGACCAGGTCGCGTCCGCAGTCATTGGTAAAATAAGGGCGAGTGTCGGAAAGGTCCCCTTAATCCTTATGTCAAGACGACAGTCAAAATAAAAGACCGGCCTCGGGATGATTTCACTTGAGACGACCAATTATGAAATTTGTACATTTATCGTTTGGAAGTTTGTGCGAGAACTCTAGTCCTAGACCGTTGCGGACCGTTCTGAGTCTTCGGCTCCCCCGTCCGACCACAAGCCTGTTACCCGGGGGCCCTTCCGCACACCGTCCCACTGACACCAAATCCTTCCGTCGACAGTCAGAACCCGCACATTCGAAAACACAGGTTAGATCGGAAGATGGGACATTTCCTAGAGAGAAAGACCACCGTGTTTCTTTACTTCGTCCTCTCGGGGAGGTCGGGACTAAAACCGTCGGGGATGACTAGTCTCCACTTTCTTCCCACGACGACGGAACCGGTTCCCTATGGGCCCCACTTCCATCTTTCGGGATCTTTTTACCTCTTTTATGGTGTGACTCCCTGATTTATCCTTGTCCACCCTAAAATTCTTCGTTACGTTTGCAAGGAAAATTCCTTCCCTCTCTCTAGGAACTCTTTCCCGGATGTGTGTGTACGTGTATATGGTCACGTGTGAACGTGCATGAGTGCGTACGTCCTTTTGTCGTCACAAGTACGGTATCGTCGGATCCCGGTGTCTCTTTATAAGAACTGTTCGCCTTCATTTAGCATGACCTTTCTCATCTCCCCTCCCCACTGTTCCCCCGGGGCTCGGAGGACCCATCGGGGTCTCGGTGGATTGGCCTGGGTGGCGAGAGTGTGAGCCCCAGTCGAACAGGACTGTGGGTGGTCCCAGCAGATCTTACGGCAACCCCTACGTCCTCCGAAAATCTTTGTCCTTTACCTTCTACACGACGAAGTCTGACGCACACACTGTCTCTTTCCGCCCCCCAGACACGCAGTCATTCTCTTCCCGGACACACCTCCGTGGGTCCTCCCGATCACCCGTCGGTCCGACGGTAGTCTGACCGGACCGGATCGACCGAAGAAAGACGTTGTTTCCGAAGAATAAAACGCACTGGCAAAGCGCCCTTACCGTCCTGGTTCCAGAACAGAGAAGAAGGGAGCGACGAGCGAGAACGTAGTCCCTTTCGCCAACACTCGCCTACGAGTCCTTTCATTTGTATACGTAAAATTATAGTCGTCGAAGGAGTGTCAGTCACTCGATCAAGGAGGTGGGTCCACCTTTTTCCTGCCGCCCGGAGAGACTGTACGACCAATCAGACTTTTGTCTGGCGATTTACGTATTACTTCTCGGAGTCTCCTCAGTTAGACGTACAATTTTACCACAAGTCGTCGGGCCCGACAGTGTGTTGTATTAAACTTCTGCTTACACGTAGGTTACTCTGCCGGCTAGCGACTGCCGGTCCCAGGGTCCGAGCCTCCAAATGGACAGACGAACACCGTCGAGCCGAAGGTTCCCCGGTGCGAAAGTGTGGCGGTGGGGGGTCGGACACTGCTCGGGAGAGGACGGGGACGGGTTTAAACGTACCAGTTTTCCTACGGTCCTCTGATACTCGTTCGTTCCTCGACAATTCCTCCACCGATAACTAGGGTCGTCTTTCTGTGCCCCGAAACTCGTGCGGTCCCGGGTCCCCGACGTCCGCGATTGTTTCTCGTCACAAGGTGAACTGTGAATCTTCGTCTTTTCGACCGAGACTCGTCGGCCCGGGACCGTCCATGACGGGTGGTGCGTGCGTCGGACCCAGAGTCGGCGACGTCGGTGGGGGTGTCGAAGGTTGGTCATCGTCCGAAGTGTCCTTACTACGTACCTACGGTGAAAGGAGAGACTTGTAAACTGTCGGTAATCCTAGACTGAGGTCCCCGTCCTGTAGTGTGTTTGTGTCCTTGCGACCTCTTTACTCCAATCTCGCCTCTCTAATCGGTAGACGGACCATTTCTGACGTAGGAGTTCCGTCGTAACCATGTCCCTGTTGTCCGATGTGCACAGGTATAGGTAGCAGGACACGGTGTCGATCTACCTCGTGTTTTCCCGAACGTTCCTGGTGTAACAGAAATTCCGGGGACCTGACACCCTCCGACGTACACGGAAAATAAAAAGTCAAGATTTACGCACTACTTTGACGTCGATTTACGGTTCGGGACCCTTTTCTAAGCATAATCGACTTCAAAAAATACGCAACGAGGGAAGACCCCCAAGGGTCTGTGACTTTTATCCGTCGGATGTCGATTTAAACCTCGGATCCTTTCTTGTCGTTTATTTTTGACCTTCCGGGAGGAACTCTACTACGTTTAGGAATAGACTTTCTACCTCCCCTTCCGACGAAAATCCCCTCCTCACTAAGTTTTAACTCGGTGTATGTACAAGGTCTGTGGGTCTCGACCCCCAACTGTCGTCTCTGAGACAAATTCCACTTTGGAGTGGGGGTCTACGACACCCAAGGTTCGTATGTGTGGGGTCTCAGGGTCGGCAAAGTCGGGCGTCTACGAGGTCCCGACCCGAAAAGGTAAGACATATCTGGCTGTCTTTCTCTACGTTTCCTCCGAGAGGACGTGACTCACGCACAGGAAGGACTTTGTAATTGTGCCCCTCCCGACAGGTTCAGGAAAGATGTCTCCACACGTTCGGTTGTAAACAGAGACACAGGTGTACTTGTGCACTCCGTGTCAGGAGAATTCAAAGTGACAGGAACCACCCGGGTGTTCAGTAAATTTAAGAAATTTTTTGTAAAACCGACTAGAAAATTTCGAATAAACTGATTTATACTAAATCCTCAATCCGTATATCTAAATCGGAATTAAACCTTGTAGTAGGAAAGGAGGGGGAAGATGTAGGGTGTACAATAGAGTTACGAGTACGTCAAGAGGGACCATGGGTCATAGAGAGAGGTAGGGTAGTCTAAGTAGAAGACAACCTGGTTCACTTCACTTCACTTCACTTTCAACAAGTCAGAACAGGCTGAGAAACGTTGGGGTACCTGATATGTCAGGTACCTTAAGAGGTCCGGTCTTATGACCTCACCCATAGGAAAGGGAAGAGGTCTCCTAGAAGGGTTGGGTCCCTGGTTTGTTAGTTTACATACTAGATTAGTTTACTGTATTTGTCCCACGAACGTGAACCCCCCTTTACAACATTTCCCTAAAACCGTAGGAATGGTAAAATGCGACAAGTAAAATGAGTCAACCGAACTGAAATCCCATGGTCTATAAAAGGGTCGTAGTGGTGCGTACCTCATAACTCACTGCTTCGGTCACGGGGACACCAGATCTGCACTTCATTCGAACCGACACAAGTCACAGGACCTCCATTTTGGTGTGAAGTGTCGGATACCCTCCACAATCAGAAAAAAAATTAACTTTATATTAGCGAAATGTTCCAACACAATCAAACACGACATGTTGTTGTACTTCGTCGGTATACACATGAATATAGGGGAGGGAGAACTCGGACGGAGGATGGGAGAGGTAGGGTGGGCAGATCCAGTAATGTCTCACGGTTCGATTCGAGCGACACGATATGTCGTCGAAGGGTGATCGATAAATAAAATGTGTACCGTCAAAATATATACAGTCCCGACGAGAGAGTCAAGTAGGGTGGAATAGGGAGGTGAAAGGCACGGCTGTTCAGACAACAGATGTAGAGGCGGATAGAAGGCCGGGACTTTTATCCAAATAGTCATGGTAAAAAGATCTAAGACATATATACGTGATTATATGTTACAAACAAGGGAGAAAGACTGAGTGAAGTGCGACACACTGTCCGAGATCCGAGTGGTGTAGTAATGTTGACTGAGTCAAATCGAGGAAAAATACTGACTCATTACAGGGTAACATATATACGTGGTACAGAAATAGGTGAGTAGACAGCTACCCGTAGATCCAACGAAGGTACAGGATCGATAACATTTACTAGTGACCCCATGTACACAGAAAAACTCAATACCGAAAGAGTTTCATATACGGGTCCTCACCCTGACGACCCAGTACACCTTCAAGACAAATCGAAAAATTCCTTGGAGGTATGACAAGAGTTATCATCTAGACAGTTAAATGTAAGGGTGGTTGGCACATTCTCTCGAGGGAAAAGAGGTGTGAGAGAGGTCGTAAATAATGAACGTCGAAAAAACTACTACTGGTAAGACGGTCATACTTCACTATAGAGTAACATCGAAACTAAACGTAAAGAGATTATTAATCACTACAACTCGTAGAAAAGTACACGGAGAACCGGTAGACATACAGAAGTAACCTCTCTATAGATAAACCAGAAGACGGGTAAAAAACTAACCTAACGAATGACAACAAAAAAAAAAAATTATATATAACTCGAGGCACTCGATAAACAAACAAAATCTCTAATTAGTAAACAGACAACGAAGTAAACATTTATAAAAGGGGGTAAGACTTTCAACAGAAAAGTAGAACAAATATCAATCAGAAATGGAGACAAAACGGGTGGATACTGTAATCTTATTATTATCGATTAGGAGGAATTACGTCCTTTTGTTTACTCCAATCACGTCTCTTTTGTCGGTATTACCTACACGTCATGTCGAATATACCTACTCACGAAGTTTTAGTAATCTTAGTTCGAGAATGGTATTTAGGTTAGATTATCATCTAAACCCTGAAACTTCAAATAGTTTGCAGTTCTGGGACTTCAAATGGTCTAAATTAGTGGTGTGGGGTTGGAAAGTTTGGCATCGTGAGAGGTCAAAATAAAGGTGAACACTCATATTTCCCGAAAGGGCAAATAACAAGTGTGGCGTCTTCAAGTCGTTGACTCAGCATGTCGCATTCAAGACTAGGCGTGACCTTTCCCAGCCAATATGACGAAGTGCAAAACTACACAAAGATCCAAAGGAGGACTTTAAAATAAGAAGTAATTACCACATGTTGAATACCACTCCCGTCATTCACTTAATTCTTGAATCCTAAGTACTCTGAAGGGACCGTCAAGTCACCTATTTCACGGTGTGAAGTTGACGTCCCTCATGTTCAAGTTAGGGCCCAGCCCTTTGACTCTAGGGTGTACGGTTCGTTGTACCGCTTTTTTATCCCCACTTTTCTTCTTCTTCTTGCACCTTAACTATTATACAAACATTACGTCCGTCGTAGGTCTCTGATGCTGTAACACCCATTCTTCAATCAACTTAGTCAGCATCGTTAACAACCCGCAACTTTAATACTAAAGTCACTGACGGGATCTTCGTTTCTACTTAAAAGTCTCAGAGACATTAAGAAACAGTAGTCTTTACTCTCTGTGCACGTCTCAGGGTATCTCCTTCTCGACGTCGAGACAGTCCCTTGCGTCTATTCCACGTTACATTTGCATCGTTCATGTTCCCCTTCGCAAGGTGCACGGAAAGCGACAAATCACCCTATTTTCGGGTCCCACCCGAAGGTGACTCTTTAGACTCCAAGAGAGTCTAAACTCTAGGGAACTCGACACAGTGTCTAAACACCATGGGTGTAAAATGTATCTACGAGCCGTGGGTCTTTTAAGAGTTTATGGTTCTCTGGCTCAAGGGAAGTAGGGGTGTTTCCACACTGCTAGAGTCTTCGACACTTGTCTCTTCTTTCCCGGAGAACCGTGGTTCACTCAAAAGTCCTACTCCCGGTAGGGTAGGTAGAAAGACCCTAACAGTTTCTACGGTAAATAGACGGGACGGGTACGTCAGTGGTGATCGGTGTACACCGATACTTGTGAACTTTTCACCGGTCACGGTGACTCTTTGACTTAAAAAATTTTAAAGTAAATTTACACTTATCACCATGACGCGAGCCGTCGGTCCGAGGACTAGAATTCCTCGGACCTTCAGTCTTCGTCGTCGTGGACGAAGACCTCCGTGTTCTTGTCGTCTCAGGTCCACTGTCTCTTGCGTGAGATGTGCCCGCTGTATACCAAGCACGGGAGGTTTTATTTGATTCTGACTAGACAGTCTCCTCCCCCTTACAGAAAGGAACAACCGGAGGGGAGGAGGTGAGTAAGATTAACGTCTCTCACCTCTTCCCCGGACACATCAGTCCGGACCAATAACAGTTCGAGTTAAACGGTACTGAAAATAAAAGGTTATTCGTTAGACCGGTCGACACCGACTTTTACTTTAGTGGTTTCGCCTGTCAGGGAGCAGGGAGGAGATCAATAACTAAATATTTCTTAGGTCGAGTACAAGGTCAGACAGTAGTATAGGACCCGAATACACATAGTACCGTTTAGGACCCTATGTTTGTCTCGGGTTCTTTATGAAGAACTTTATCTATAGTCTATAATTGAACATAAAGATTCAAATTCCTCTAAAGGTCCGGAATTTGTAAAATCTTTGTTACAAATTATATTCGTCAGCCCCGATATTTGGAATTTTTTTGTTTTAAGTTTAACACTGGTGAACCCAAAAAAGACCGCCCCCCACCCCCTCTTAGTATTTCATAAAAAATTTAATTCAAAGATATAAATAAAGTGTTAAAGGGACCACCGAGTCTCCAATTTCACAGACGGACGTTATACCCTCTAGACCCAAGTCAGAGACCCAGCCCTTCTAGGGGACCTCTTCCTTTAACCGTTGGGTGAGGTCATAAGAACGAACCTCTTAGGGTACCTGCCTCCTCGGACCACCCGATGTCAGGTGCCCCAGCGTTTCTCAGCCTGTGCTGACTCGCTGAAGTGAGTGAGTCTAAATAAAGTCAGTAATAGTCGGTGGACTACTACTGTGAAACTCTAAAACTCGACTTCCCGTCGTTTCGGATGTTCTTTGGGCGATCAGACGTAAGACACCCCAGATACTCAGTTAGTTAGTCATTGTAAATATATCGGAGGTGAGAAAGCGGGGGGCGGGGGGCAGTTTCCGACGGGAACCGAGAAACCCCTTTAATTCCCGTTTTTATTTTATCTTCGATCACTGGGACTAGAGTCTCGGAACCGATTGACCAACCCCACTACCTTTCAGTAACGTACGTTCCGGATATCCTTAGAACGTCGGAACAGAAGGTTACCACGAAGAGTAGGGAGGAATCAGGTTAAGACTTAGTTTCATCGACTACATCTCCCTATTTAACTCTTTAACCTTAACTGTATATGTGTGGAGATATATATTTTATCTATTCACTATTCTTGGACGGTGTATCGTGTCTTTTGGGATGAGTTATGAAACATTATGGGATATACCCGTTTCTTAGATTTTTTTTTTCACCTATATTCATACACATATTGACTACTCGAAACGACATGTGGACTTTGACTGTGTTGGAACATTTAGCTGAGATGAGGTTATCTTCAAAAATTTTTCATCTGATACACTTCTCTATTTGACCCTCTAACCCCAACTGTATATGTGCGCTGATATATATCTCGTCTATTCTTCCTAGGTGGTATATCGTGTCCCCTGAGATGAGTTATGAGACATTATTGAATATACCCTTTTCTCAGATTTCTTCTCACCTATGTACATATATACGTTGACTTCCTATGTATGTGTACATAGTCAATGTACACCTAGAGATATATTCACCTATATACACACATATATATATATACGTATACATGAGTGAAACGACATGAGGACTTTGATTGTGTTGTGACACTTAGTTGATATGAGGTTATTTTTAAAAAAAAATTTCATCCGTGACACTGGGTCCAAATCCTACTGAGTTGTAAAGGATCCTCTGACATTTTGGTGCTCCCGGAATATTTACAAGACCTTCGTCTCGATACCTCGTTGAAAGTCCTTCTCATTCTCTCGTCGGGTCGGAGAGTACAGAGAAATATTTTATCTGTTATCTGTGGAGTCAAGTAGGATTGTACTAGGTCGGGTTACCAAAAACTCATCGTATCACCTAGAATCTAGAGGAAGGAAGAGGAAGGTGACACTGACAGGAGATTTGGGTTCCTGTCGGGAGCCACGAAAAAGGAAACGAGTCCCTTTGTGAGGGGTTTAAGACTGAGATCGTTCCTACTACGCGGTCACCCAAAATGACAGGAGATCTTGAAGTTACGTCATTCGAACTGGGGGAGGGGTGTAGTTTTCATGTGTCGGGACACTTAAAGACTGGTTTCCTAGTGGATCAGGTAAGTGTCGTCAAAGAAAGAGTAGAGGTCGAGAGAACCCTATTATGTCGGAAGAAAATCTCAGTTGGATAAGACATAAGTTGGTCATAAATAACATAATGGACATCACGTAGTCCATGGACAAACTCCGAACTCCTGTGGTGACCCTTTTTCTATTTCAGTGGTGAGTCTAACAAGTACATGGTAGGGGAGGACACCGACCTCCTCCGGAACGTCTCTACTGGGAACTCGACTCTGGGGGTGACTCCTCTTCCGCGGTCGGTTTACTTCTCCAGTCTGTTCTCGCATGGTCCGGTTCCTCCGTCTGCCAGGTTTCTACCTTGTTCCGACTGAACAAGGCCGTGTATGTCCTTCAGTCACGCCGATTTCACTCGTCTCCCTCACTCCCTCCTCTACTCCTCCTGGGTCGTCATCCGCCCTCGGTCTGCTACGCCCCGGGCTTCTGACACCAATTCTCGCACTTAACATAAGATTCACACTACCTTTCGGAAACCTTCAACTCGTCCCCTCGTTGTGTCAGACTAAATACGAGATTTTTCGTCGGGACCCCTCTTACCTAACGTAGGAGGACCGAGCCTAGGTTCGTTCACTTCGATGCCCGAACCTACCCCTTCCACCATCACGTCTAAGTTTTCACTAGGTCAAGTCTGAAACGAGACTTCCAGCTCGACTGTTCTAGACGACTTCCTGTCCTAACCCCACCCATCCCTTTCCTTCCTGTGCACTTACTAAGGACCCTGAAAAAGGAACCGGTCGTCTCACCTACAATCGTAACAAACGACTTTATCTCTTCTGAAGTACTTACAATCCCAGCTCCCCTTTTTCCTTGGTCTTTAAGACAAGATTTGTATAATTCAGGTTCTAAGCATAACTGGACTTATATCAAAAATAATGGGAAGGAAAGGGACTCAAGAAGGAAGGTCGGTGGACTTGAACGAGGTCAAAAGATAAATTCCGAGAACAAAGAAGAGCAGTCAGAGAGACGTGCACTCCCTTGACCAGTCACGGGGAGGTTTTGGGAGGGATATAAACTTATGTCAGCGACAGTGGGGAATTGGAAAACACGACGTCAGGGAAAGGACAGTGAAACTCTCGGAAAAGATAGGAGAATTAGTGCCGGTAACGACCAGAGACCCAGTCGTGGCGAAAAGAGACACCAGTAAAACATTATGGTGTCGGTTTCCTATCCTGTGTCTTATAGTCAGATTGTGACCAGTTCGTGGTCCTAACAAAGGACGGGAAACATTCAGTGAAAAACCCGGACAAAAGGGGATTGGAAACTGAACCAAGGAACCAGACGGACACTCGAGACCGGGAAACGAGGTCAGAAACGGACACGAGACAATAGGTGACAAACACGGAAAACAAACCCCCAAATTCCCGGGTGAAACGTCTATCGACGAAGCCCGTATAAAGATACGACGAAAACTTCCTCAGCAGGTTTGCGTCAAGCCCCTTTCTGAGCTGAACTCTGAGAGACGGCTTGCAGAACACCGGCAGGTGGAACACACAAAAAGGTCATCGCCGGTCATGGAAGTAATAAAAAGAAAGTAAATAGTCGCACGTAGAAGTTTGACGAAAGACTACACAATAGACGGAACAGTGAAGGAGCCGGGAGAGTTCTTTCCAAGTTTTCTTTTGGTTTTTTGTCTTCTCGCACACCCCAAAATCCCAGGACATAGTTCTGTCACCGGAACTATACACTAGTCTATACCGGAACCTACACTAGTCTGGAGTTCATCTAGAGAAATCTGGACAGTCTTACAAAATCCAGAACGTTCTGTTTAGCGTTGGAAAGACGGTGTTTTATGTCGTGTTTAATTATAAGGTTTTATTTTACTCTCGTTTTATGGTATTTAATTGACGTTAACTATAGTTTCTTGACAACTAAATATTTTATTAGTAAAAAAGTTGGATCTACTTAACCTTTTAACAAATACGTCTATGTAAATAGTAAAACGGGCCCCAATTACGAAAGTATAGACCGTACGATAAACCACCCTTTATAAATATATTCTAAAAGTAGAGGGTATTTATTCAATTTACCGTCTCCGTCTTTGTCTCGAAGAGTATAAGAGAAACCGAGACGGGAAGAAAGGGACTCTACTCTCTTCCAGAAGGTTGTCGACGTCTAACATGGAAGTCGTACTTTCTTTTGGTTTTGTAAAGGATTCGTCAACCTTGGTATTTTGTTACAAAAGATGATTCGACTTCCATTGCCTGAAAACTCCCTTGGGGCTCATGTCACCTTTTGTCTTACGAGCGACATGGAAAGTGTTTCAGTTGTCTACTAGTGTTGACAAACTAAACTATAGTCCCCTCCTGCATTTGACAGTGTCACTTTGGTCCTACACAATCCTTTATCGTGCGTTTGACCTTTAGATTGTCTTTAACTTGTCCTTAGTAACATAGGGACCTTCGTGAAACCAACCGATACCTGACAGGGAAGAAACCAAAAGGTCTGAGTGTCGGGTGCCAAAGTGGACCCTCTAACGATTGAGGACAAGTAAGGAGTAGGAATTAAATCGATCTGTCTCGAAGCTTTACCGTTCATTTAATGGAAAACCACTTTAGTTTAGAAGGGATGATCGTAGTTCGTCTCTCTTTTGGTCTGGTGCTCCCGGTCAATTACGTGCGACCGTCTCGAGTCTCTCCCACGTCCGGTAATTTTCCCAATGAGTGTAGGAAACAGGGGACGTCAAATAGGACACCCCCGAATGAGAGACGTGTCCGAAAAGAGAAGGGCGACGGACGGATCGTCTCCCGACGAATCCCGTCATTTTACAAATAATGGACAAATAACACACTCATTGACGTCAGATCCTCCTCTTTTATAAAGGGTCAAATGGATCCCGTTACTTTTATCCTAATTCTCAAGAGTCCCGACTCCTTCCTGATCATATTTCGGGTCTCTTAGTAGATGGCACGACGGTCCTCTTCGGGTTCAGGGGGGCGTAATAGGAAAGTAAGATCAGTACCACTGAAAAGTAAAATAAAAGTCTGGGCACATTAAGTGGTGATACCTAAACCTCTAACGGTCATAAGATTTTAATTCAGAAGGGGGCTTTCTCTAACACCGAGTACAGGGTCCACCTCGATAGTTTAACGTGGTTTTGTGTCCAGTAGCTGGACTAATTGTGGATGTACGTGTAAATAAAGAGAAAGGAGGTTTCAGTAAATGTTTGTCGAATTAAAGGTGGTTAAAACGTCACACTTCTAAGTTATTTTATAGTACATTGTCAAGTTTGGTAGGATATCGGTGGTAAATGTGATTTAAGTCAATAGTACCAAATCTATTAAACACAGACTCAAAATTTTTAATGCTCATCTTGAGAAGTTAATCGAGAATTCGTACTAAAAGGAGGACGGCAGGAGGGGAGGGAGTGGAAAAAAGTGAAGGATCCTCAGAGAGACAGAACTGGTAAGTACCTCGTTTCGTCTTAACTTTAGGATAAGTATGAAGTGTTTAAATATCACTAGACACTTAGATTTCACGGTCCCAGAAGCTTGTAAGACAGTAAGCGTTTTCACCTGATATCCTGACTCGGGACTAGTGAAAACCTTAGATAAGAATAGAGAGGCAAGTAAGTAAGTGAATAAATAAATGAGTGAACAAGAAAGTAGGAAAACTGTCGATACTTAACTTGAGAATAATACATGGTTGGTGTCACGACCCTACCGGTCCACATCAAAATCTAAGGTTTTGACAAAGTCTTCTTCGTGTGGTAACCTTTCTTAGGTGCAAACACTGAATTGTCACCAGGACAGTAACAGTAAAGAGTAGTTTAACTTGTAAAGAGAAGAGTTGGTAGTAGAGTTTCACGAGAAAAGTTCAGACTTCAGGTCTGGACAGGTCCACAAACGTTAGGTATGTTGTGCTTGACTTCCCACCCACTAAACCGTTAGTAAAATAGTTATCCTATGAACATTTACCAAAATGGTCTATTAAGTCCGAGGGGTGTACGTGAGACGTGAATTAGACTTAACTACCATAAATTATTATCTCCTTGATGTCCTAGGGGTAAAATACAACAAACCGTGTTTGGGTAGAAGACAAGGACAATCGCGACTCGGAAAACTATTATACAATTGACGTTAAAATGGGAGTGAGGGCAGAGAAGACCTTAAGAAAAAGAAGTCATCGTCTCTAGGTACGTGTGTGTGTGTGTGTGTGTGTGTGTGTGTGTGTGTGTGAGAACTGGTCACTTCTGATTTGAGATCCCACCATCTTTTGTCGGTGTGGTTGATCGTGGTCGTCCGTAAATAGGAAAACTCCTAACACTAAGGGACCAGGAAATCACTATCGGAGGAAACCCCAACTTTTTGGATTTCGGGACCTTCCCTAAAATTCCAGATACTAGACTACTTGTGGTTTGACTTCCCGTTTTTCAGAGTTGTCAGTAAAGGCACGGTAGGCTATCGTCCTGTGAACTCCACACCTCGGTAACACTTCTGCTGTGTGAGAAACGGGAAAATAGACGAACAGCGGTACTCGCTTGACGGTCGGTTATTCAAAGTCTCGACCTTAATTTCGATTCTTAGGGGTTCAAGTAACGACCAAGATAGGAGTCGAAGACCTGAACTCTAAATATCTGACCAAAAGAGCGACGAAAATGTACGAAAATTATTGTTATTTTAAAGACTCACATACGAGTCTAAAAACTTTTACATCATGAACTATATCATTTCGACTAAAACAACATTATAATAGTATCCTAGTATCTTAACCTCTTTACAGGATGGAATCATCTCCCAACCCTGGGAGATGATTGTGAACTTAGGAAAGATATCATAGGAACGATTCACCAAAAGGTCAGCGGTAAACTTATGGAGGTCACTACCTTTTAAGTGATTAGTAAGGTAAAAACCTGTCGAGCAAGAAATTCAGAACGGTATTATGTACATTTTCAATTACCTCCCGGTTATTACAATAGTCTCTTCCGTTACCGTTGGGTGAGGTCATGAGAACGGACCTCTTAGGGTACCTGCCTCCTCGGACCATCCGACGTCAGGTACCCCAACGCTTCTCAGCCTGTGCTGACTCGTTGAAGTGAAAGTACGTAACCTCTTCCTTTACCGTTGGGTGAGGTCACAAGAACGGACCTCTTAGGGTCCCTGCCCCCTCGGACCACCCGACGACAGATACCCCAGCGTGTCTCAACCTGTGCTGACTTCGCTGAATCATCGTCGTCGTCGTCGTTATTACAATACTATTGAAGAAATTTTAAATCAGATACTTAACTCACTCGGTCTTGGTATGGACTTCTTGCCAATACAGGAAAAAACAAACGAACAAAATTTCTCATCCTCCTCCAATTTCTGTATCGTTACTGAGGATTTGAAGTCATACGGTTTCTTAGTGGTCCACTCGAACAAGTTTTGCTTCTAAGAGTCCGGGGTAAAGACTCTAGGTTCAGACCCTACCCGGGGACCTTGGAGACTTCGTGGATCCAAGTCTCCTGACCTCGTGAGACCTGGTGGATTACTTCTTTGAGATTGGATCCAATCCTTTAAACCTGAGACTATTTGATTCCTCAGGGACTCTTTAGAAAATGTAGAAGACAAAGGAGTTGGTCTTTTAATAAAGGTTGTCGACGTAAGACCTCCGTATCATCATACATTTAATTGATCACTCAAACGAGTAATAAAATGTGGGATATCGGGGTCGGTGAATATATCCTTCTTTACCAAATCCAAACTCACTGGGAAGAAGGGTCACGAAGGACCTCCCATTTTACAAGACCTCGTATTCACGGGTACGAGTGTCTTAGAAAAAGGAGAAGGTCCCTGCCCTTCCAGAAGAAGTGATAGACTGTAAGATAAATACGCAAATCAGAACTTCGCCGACTGTTACCCTACCAATCCCGTCTGTGGTATTTTTCCCAGGGAAACCCAAAACCAAACAGAAAACAAACAAAAGCCGGTATAGAGCGGCATACACCCTGTGTTGATCCCTAGTTTGGACACGGGGGACGACACTTTCACGTCCCAGAATTGGGGACCTGGTGGTCCCTTCAGGTAGGGAAACCCGACCCTTTCGAGAAACATGTGTTCTGATAGTCGGGTAGTGTACTCTGAGTCGGAACCTTCTCGAGTCTCTTTGCCGAAGTTAAGAACCTGGGGAATGGCACACATCAGCCAGATCTGTCACCTACGGGGTTTGGAAGGGGTTTATCTCGGAGAAGTCTCCTCTCCCCAACACCAGGAAGATAAACGATCTATGCGTCGTAGTATGTAGTGACAGGAAAGAAGTGGTTTCGAGATTGAAACCCACTTCTGAAGTACTTACCTCTTGAGAGATCTTCCTTCCACACCATACCTAAGAAGTGACCCCCGGAAAGATACTCCGTAGGAACGGTGGTCGTGAGGAACTCTTAAAAGATAAACCACATCAGATAAAGGGGCTGTAGAGAGAGAAAAAGACTGGCACGGTACACCGTAGGCCCTAGAACCACGATAACCCCCTATTAGATAGAAAGGGTACAGAGTACGTCCTAGAGTCAAGGGGTTGGTCCCTTAACTTCCGGGGGACGTCACTGTCACGTCTCAGAATTGGTGACGTGGTGGTCCTTTCAGGGGTATCTCTTTAAGGATTTCGTGTGACGAGTAGGTCAGCAATCAGGGAAAGTGGGCGAGACCCGTCGGAAAGACTGGGTCAAAAGAGAAGGATCAGGACGAGTGAGGGGGAAAGACGACTCGGAAAAAAAAAAAAAAACCGACTCGGATAAAACGAAATGTTTATACGTGACGTCGGTATAGGAAAGTTCTCTTTGACTGTAGTAAATGAAATAACACCTCGTAAAATCCTCCTCGGTCTTATAGAATTCCCAGAAACCTCAAGTGGAAACCCGACTCCCGATAACTCGATTCGGATTTTTCCGAATCGACAGAAGTAGAGTCCCTTCTTAGGTTTTTCCCTCCGAGTCTGTAAAATAAAAATCCTTGTTTCTCACTAAAAGGTTGACCCACGGACGGACCGGGAGACTGTAGTCCTGGGATAGGACAGGACGAAGTTGGGTTGGTACTGGTTGGAGAAGAGGAGGTGAGAGAGACGGTCGAGGGAATCCTCGGACCCTCTCCGAACAATGGTCCCTGTGTTTGTCTAACAGGAATCCTTCAAGACATGATGTGATTTTACTCCCGAGAGCAATGGAAGGAGTGGGAACCCTTATTGACGATCTGATATTCTCGAAGGTGAGATTCGGGTAAATTCGGTCTTCCCAGGTTTCCAAAAAAAAAGGGTCACGATAATAAATGAAATAAGTATAAGTCTCTCTTACT
This sequence comes from Capra ibex, assembly GCA_006410555.1. NCBI lineage: Eukaryota > Metazoa > Chordata > Mammalia > Artiodactyla > Bovidae > Capra > Capra ibex. The sequence continues at coordinate 48,938,265 of SJYO01018169.1, read as the reverse complement.
TTTATAAAGAGTCCGACAGAGACTAAGACCTTTTTCCTTGGAATTGTACCTACCTTCCGGAAGAGTAGTAAGTCTAGAAGAGTGACCAACTATTCGCAGCATAGATGTACACTCAAAAGTACCCCGAATATGATAATTCAGAACGTCGGAGAACATGGATAATGTCTTGATATATCGGTTAACACAATCAACCTATGGATCCGATTGAAACAACCTGAATGCTTGTTTGACCTGAATACTTGTGTCAGAGTCTTGTCTTGAACAAGTATACTTCCCCTGAATATATGTTCTTTGTGACCTCTATTACTCTGTGCAGGGAGGGATGAAGTGGTATCCGATATATCATGACATGATTTATCCAAATATTATAAAACGTGTGTTTATTATGTACTGTTTACGTTTGCTATTTGTAGAAATTTGAATGTCATGTCACAGAACTTGTCATGTTATCATTTCATGTTGTCGACCGCATGTCCCCGACCGTAGTTCACTAGTCCGTTCTGACCTCCTCCCTCTCCTCCACCCTTTACTACCTCGACTTCCTGACAGGCGTTATCCTCTACCTCCCGTTCGACATTAAAGTGAGTACGGACTTACGTGTAAGTGTAGAAACTTTCAAGTGTTGAACTTCAAAAGATACATCCCCCGAATGACATGACTTTATGCCTCTCATTCATTGATCGAGTTGCAGTGTGTATTTTAGAACACTTCGAGTGGTCGAGGTGACCAATGTCTCGGTCCCAAGTCCCTCTGTTGGAACCAACAGAGATTGTCGATTGGAACCAAGAAACGAGGCAAGACGAGGAGCAGACGTCCCCCGGGACTTCGGTCTTAGAAGTGGAACAGAATAGAGGTACGTGGGGGAACAGTTTGTCTCACTTACTAAAGGTTTGAGTTCCAACTCCTTTGCCACTCGAACTTCAGTAGGCCTCTTTTTAGTCTCTCCGACTCGTCAACGGGAAAGATAACAGGGGACTTTTTTGACGATTCCAGACGGGATCCACGGTCTAGAATAAAATAGTACCAAATACCAACAACGAATTTACTTGGGGTTCAATAATTCTGTGAGGGAGTGACGGTAATAGAATCGTGGATGTTCAAATTTTTTTTTTTTAGTGTGTACTTCGTTCTACTGGTGACTCTCGGAACGTTTTGTTGGTCATTACTAGCGAAGTACCATCTTATCCTCTTTTCTACTTGCTTCTCCTTTATGTGTTGTGAACCGGGTCACAAGTCGGGTATCCACGAGCTATTTATGAAGTAGGAAGTCATTAACTTTTCTGACATCTACAACTTCGTAAAAGGATTAATTTTTCGATACTATACTAAAGGCTAAAAATTTGGAGAGTGAGGGAAGCGGTAAATACGTATGAGGTTTTTTTATGGTACTTTACTTCCTCCGGTGACAAGTTGATAAAACCTCTGACCTTTATATTGATAATGTAACTTTATGAAAGCAGAGACACCGTAAAGAAGTTGAAACGTGAAAGTCCAGGGTATTTCGTTTTAGTCCCGTTGGTCGACGGTAAAATATTTAACAATGTTGAGGTTAATGTCAAGGAAAGGAAGAAATAGAATTTCTGAAAAATTGTTGTAACTTTGACATCCTTTCCTTGAAGGGACCACCAAGTCACCAATTCTGAGGGCCGAAGGTGACGTCTCCCGCACCCAAACCATGGATAAACTCCTAGATTCCAGGGTACATGACGTACCACGTTAGTTTTTTTTTTTTTTGGTCACACCTTTTCTCCGGTCCCTTCGTAAGTATTCGGGGGGTAGGATTGTGTTGTTTATTAAGGTAAAAAATTATAAGGGAAGACCTAAATCTGTTGTGTTCACGTACAACTATTAGTGGAACCAATTCACTACCGGTTTGTCGTTGACAATCTCCCCGACGGATTCTGTTCTGCCCACAGAGATGTGGAGGGTCGACCTCGAGTGGTCGGACCCCCGGTCAGGGTTACCTCCGGAACCCCTATGGGACTGAGGAAAGTGTAGTTCCGGTCCGGGTGGAGACGGAGCCAGGGACGAAGGGTCGCTGAACTCCGGGTCGGGGCAAAACGGTCGACGGGGCTTCTCCTCGTCGCTGACGTCGTCTTCATCTCTGTCGGCAATACTGTTCCTCGGTCCGACTCTCACTCTCGTCCGGACACGGGAGACGACGAGACTCGACCCTACACCTGTACCGAAAATCGACGGACTCTATGACGGCTAGGGTGCTCTCTTGTGTCTGATTACCACATACACGGGTCGCGGAAGATTAGGGGACTCTACGGCAAGGAAGGGGCGGGAAGGTCATCTTCTGGGTCAGTGTCGTCGCTGGTGTCGTCGGAGGTGTCCGAGGTCGACACGTCTCAGTGTTTTGTGAGAACGGGTGCAATCGGACAAGAAAGAGGTGCTGTGGGAATCTTCCAGAAGTCCTACACGAAATAATCGAGGTGTAAGGTCCTTTCCCTTTAACTCCGAGGTCTTGGATGGCATATCGTGTCCCTTGGGATGAGTCACGAAATCCCTTCCTTTAGGTTTTTCTCTCCCTTCTATGCATATGTATCTCGACTAAGTGAAACGACATGTCGTCTTCGATTGCGTAACATTTTGTTGGTATGAGTATTTTTGGTCAAAATTTTTTCGTTTTGGTCAACGAAAAATTTTTTCGTTTTGGTTATGTTATAACATTAATTGGAGGTTAATTTTATTTATTTAAATAATTTTGTTTTGTTTTGTTTACTTTTTCGTTTTCTTTTCTTTAACTCCAGACCCTCCTACCTCCGGCACAGGATCCTTACTTCCAGAAGTTTCTTACTTTCACTTGAACTCGAACCCAGGTGACTGGCAAGACCTTCCTCACCAGTGGACGAGACAGACGGGTGCAGCGTAGTGTGTGTGAGTGGGAACAGACAAGAGGTCGTTCACCGAAACGGTCCGTACACTATGTTCATTCATCCCTGGAAAGGCCAGCCCGTAATCACTCGTTTCCGTGCCCCAACGACTACTCCCTCAGGTCGTTTACTACAAATTTTCATTCGTCAAAGACTGGTTCTACCTTTTCCAAACGAACAGTCGGTCTACCGAACAGTCGTCCTGATGTCTCGGTCCATACTCACAGAAAAACCACGATGGTAAAGACAGAAGACAATGATTTTTTATTGTACACCTAATGAACCCCTTCGGTAAATAAGAACTTTTCACCGTTTCTATCCTTTAATGGAGGAAGTGAAACCGTACCAAAGAGTAGGAGAAACCCCCTTTAGAGTCTCGGATGGGAGAGGGGAAGTGGGTAAAGAAAAAATATTCTTATAACGAAATGTTATAACACAACCAAAGACAGCTAGTAGTTGTATTTAGTCGGTAACCATATGTACACAGGGGAGGGAGAACTTTGAGGGAGGGAAGAGAGAGGGGTAGGGTGGGGAGGTGCATCAGTGTCTCGGGGTCAGACTCAAGGACTCAGTAGGTCGTTTAAGGGTAACCGATAGATACAATGTATACTATTACATACAAAGGCACAGTGAGAGAGGCATGTAAGGTGGGAGAGGAAGGAGAGGGGTGGGGGTGTCACAGGTATTCTGACAAGAAATACAGACACAGAAGTGGGTAAAGAAACATCCGAATCCTTTCCTCACATAGGCAAGTCATAATAAAATCGTTGTCCTCGTGACGGTGAAACCGCTAAAAAACGGACAGTCCACGTGAGACGGATGGTACTTGAACCATATAGTCTCACAAATTAAGGTTCCGGAGAGAGTAAATTTTCCTCCGATAAGGTCAGGGGACTGGTGGTATCGGGGAGACAATACTGACGAGCAGTTAAAGGCTTGTACGGCTCCATAGAAATCGCCACTGCCCTGAAAGGGCAACTCGATACTCTACGCTAGGACACTTGTGTGACTCGGATTTATATGGAGAGGCGGGTCGTGAGTCGGTTTATTTGTCCCCGAACCCGTTGTCAAGAAAAGAATTAGGTCACGAGTTGTCCAAGAAAGTCAGTCTAGTTAATTCATTAAAGCAACTAAACCCGTTCACTTCAGCAAAGTGGATGGGGACTTGAAACTTGTAGATTCTAAGTAAAAGAGAGAGAAAAAAAAATCTCCCGTTCCTGAAAAAAAAAAAAATCCCGTCTCTGAAAAATTTTATGAATAAATAAACCGACACGGCCCCGAATCAACGTCGTGACACCAAGAAGTCAGAAGTGATACCGCACGTTTGAGAATCAACACCGTACACCTTAGATCAAGAGACTCGGTCCTAACTTGACCACGGGGGACGTAACCCTCGTGTCTCAGAATCGGTGACCTGGTGGTTCCTTCAGGGGTAAGAGGGAGGACTAAGTTCTAGGCTGGTCTTCAGGTGTTTGTCCCCGGATGTGGTCCACACAAAGTGAAGACACGTGGAGACTCGGGTCATGAACCAATTTGTCTACCGGGACGTCGTCGGTTGAGTCGTCGTAGTATATCCAAGAGTGTCTTAGGTCTGAGAAGATGTTGGAACGGACCCCGGATTCAGTAGTCCCCCTTCTTTCTCTACGGTCCTAAACGAAATTCCTTACATAGGAAACTCTCAACTCTTTCCTACAATTTAAGGAGGACCCAGAGTATCCTCCGGACACCATCCTTTTTAGGGGAGAGACCTCAATTGAAGAACAGGTGTTCCCTACGTGACTGGAAAACACACACACGGGTCAGTACAGACTGAGAAACGCTGAGACGCCTGACATCGGACGGTCCGAGGAGACAGGCACCCTAAAGGGTCCGTCCTTATGACCTCTCTTAACGACAAAGGAAGAGGTCGTGACTGCAAAAATAGTCTGGGATTTTTCAATTTCACAACAAGGACCGATTCTGACCTAAGAGTTTCTTTCACTACAAAGAAGACTGAGGAGTCTTCGTCAGAGCATGCAGTTTGTCGGGACCAGTCGAAGGGACATTGGTTCTAGTCGATCAGGGTCCGGTCCTTCTGTGATGTGGGACTCTTCGGTCTCCTTACACTCCTTCCGACCTGAACCGGAACCTGGCGGTTCGTGTGTGTGGTGGTTGAGGACGGGAGGAATACCTCCGATACCCTACTACAGATGGGAGGGGGGTGGTCTAGTCTGAGGGAAGTTTTCCAACGATCTCAATGTACCCCAGAGGTCCACGGGCAGACAAGGGCGTCACAGGGTAGACGGGGAATAGGTTACCAGTGACCCCCGTGTGTAAAACCGGTAATCAGATTGTTCCCTCGGCAGAGACTGGGTACGTGGAAGAGAAGTTCTCAACGTCTCTGTCTGAACTCCAAGGGTGTCTCCTTTGTAAGAGAGTCGGTAGAGGAAGCTTACAGTAGAAGACCAATACTACGACTTATGAAGGTATTGAGAGACACGAAACTTCTAAAGAAAAGTCCGACAATAACAAACTGTTTGTGGTAATGAGTAGTTTTACATAATTCGTTCCCACCGGTGTTTTCGTTTCCATAATTCGTCACCCGAACGTTTTGGTTGGTCTATCCTCTTGTTCTTTGTGATTAATTATTATTATTATTGAGAGGAAATAATCACGAATGATCCCCGTCTACGACGAGTTTCGTTCTATATATATCATTGTATCTCTTTGAGTTCAGAAGACTCCAACGTAGGAAAGAAAGGGGTTATAAAGTCACTTTTGCATGTCATAAATAACCCGTGGATGACACACACCCCATGATCCGATTTGTGACCCTTATATTGTCACTTCCTCTATTTGTTCCAAAGACGGTAGTCCCTCGTCTCGTCTGTATACCATCATTTTGTTTGTTAACATGATATTAAAGATCTCCCGTCCCTGGTTAACCCTGGGACGTCGAACTCCTTCTCAGGACGTACCACGTTCACACACGCACACCGGACACTTGAGAACCTTTGGGTGCTCCCCCGACAGACCCGAGTCGAGTGGTCGGGTCAAAGGAGGACTTGGTACGAGACGTGAAGGGTCAGGTCGCTATGTACTTTACAACGGAGAATGGAGGTAGAGAGAGAGAGAGAAAAATTTATAAATAAATAAACCGGCACGGTCCAGAATCAACACCGTACGTCCTAGAAATCGACACCGTACATTTGAGAATCAACACCGTACACCCTAGATCAAGGGACCGGTCTTTAGCTAGGACCCGAGGGACGTAACCCTCATGCCTGAGAATCGGAGACCTGGTGGACCTTTCAGGGAATAGAGGTACGGAAACGAGGAGTACACGGGCGACGGAGACAAAGAGAGGAACCGGTCAGAGATGTGTCCAAGGTCTTAGATGAGGGGACTTTCTAGGAGGAACTGGGAGGAAGGGGTCAGGTCGACCCAACCACCTTGAGGGAAACACGGACGACCCGGGCAACACGACTAGTAATAGGGACGGAAACCGGAGTGGTGAAGGGGTTGTAGACAACTCCCCAGACAAAAGAGTGGTCGGACCCACGAGGGACCCGTGTGTGACCGAGGCAGAAACAACGGAGATAGTTCATCGTGTCCAGGACTGGACATCTGCCGATGGCTACTTGGGACCACCCTACGTATGCGTGAACAGGCACTCTTACAGGGAAGAGACGGGATCACCCTTTCCTACCCCCAGTCCTCCGAGAAGTAAAACAACAACGACAACAAATCAGTGATTCAGCACGGACTTAGAAACCCTGGGGTACCTGACATCGGGTGGTCCGAGGAGACAGGGACTCTAAAGGGCCTGTTTTATGACCTCACCCAACGGTAAGTGAAGAGGTCCCCGAGAAGGACTGGGTCCCTAGTTTGAGCGTAAGAAATGGTGAGTCGATGGACCCTTCGGGATCTGAGAAGTAAATGGACCATCACTGACTACCCTGTCTTCCCTCCGACCACTCCCCTCGTCAATCCAACCAAGGACGTCCTCAGCCGTCCCTTCCTTCCCCTCGTCACTACTTTGGGCGGGGTAGAGGGAATTCCCTACGGGTGGGTCTGGGAGAGACTCGTCAGCGTCACTGGCTCTTGAACGACGAAGTAGTTCGTTAGGCAAGGGGACAGTGTAGACAGTTTTTCGAGAGGGAAAGCAACTCGTTCAAGACGACTTCTGAAACTCTTGGAACAGGAGACCTGGTGGTCTCACTGAGCTAAGAGAGCAGACGCCTTCTCGTGAAGGCCATAGTCTTCTCGCAATCGCACTGTGCAATCTAAGCTAAAAAGGATTACTTTATTAGGATCCCGGAAGGCGATAAAAAGTAATAACACAGTGTGGTGTCCTGTGGGAGGTCGAGAACGACAGCGAGAAGTCTGTACCACAGGACTCGACTAGTTACATAAGGTCGACCGAAGACCAGACACACCCGATGTCCCTATGCTAAAGTTGGCGGAAACAAAATGTCTGAGGAGTGAAACAGCCAAGAATGACGAGAACATCCGTCACTTCGTGGAGTACGAGACGCACCCTGTTTGAGGAGTCTGGTACAGATTATTAATACAATTATCGTCGACGTCAATGGCTCGTACAGGACACGGGTACTCGGTCCGTGGAAAGCCTGACAACATGCTAATGACGGAGGGTCGTAAGAGGGTAGACGGGACTCCGACTCACTCCAAGTCATTAAATGGGTTTCATAACCCTAAACTTGAGTCGTCTCACAGACTGAGGTTTCGGGTGACGGGACGGAGGGCAGCATTTGAACACGTCGACTAACAAGAGGGAGATTTACGGTCGAAATCGAGATTCAACCTAGACTCAAAGATGAGTTCAGAGGTCGTAGAGTCTTTGTTGTGCGTGTCTCAAAACTCTAGTAGAAAAGTCTACAGACAGCAGTAGAGACGATGTCATAAGGTCTAGTTGCTGTCACGGGTGCCGAGGGGCAGTCTCTTGGGAAAGACCCAACTGTAGTGGACCCCGGTCATCCCGGGTCCTAAAGGTAGTCGAAAGTTCGTTGGATGGAAACTTAAGAGACGGGGAAAGGGGTACACAGGTTTTCAGTAGTACTCTGTCTGACAATCTCTAATGCAACCAAACTCTGCACAATACATGCTTCGTACAGAAGTGACATCGTTTAGTTGTTGATTGTGCCATTCCTTATTACGTCTTCCACAGAGGAAACACCATATATAAAAGTGATATTTTCAAAACGGCCTTTAGTTATAGTACAAGTGGAAATGGAGGGCACTCTTTCACTCGACAACGGAACTGAGGTCCGAAGCAATAGGTGAGAGTAGAATGTAATAAGTAGGTAAGTAAAGTTGTAATCGTCACAAAGATGGTACTGTCTCGAAAGTAGTACAAGGAGAAGGGGTTTATATTTTATTACGTATGAAGAACACTTTTATACCCGTCATATTTTATCCATTTCTTTTGAGTCGTATTATACCGGGTCGTCCGAATCTCTATTTGAGACGGTAGACGAGGAAGAAAGATTTTAGATCTTCCGGCAAGCGGATACACGATTGTATTAGACACCGTTCTGGATCCGGACTAAAGGACACAGACCTCGTCCTTGACATCGGAGTCTCGACGTTCTTTTACTCACCCCCTCTGTTCGACGACCAAGTTCCACTCCTCCCTCCGACCTGGGGGTTGACCTTACTCTACCTACTACCTCACCACCCTCCGCCCCCAGAGGGGTAGCAAACTCGGGGTCCCGTAGGGGGACACGTCGGTTCGCACAGGACAACGACGACTACGAGTTCCGTCGTGTACCTTCAGGGGTTTGGAGAACGACAACAAAGGGTCTCCTTAATGAACTGACGAGAGGCCGACACCTAAAAGAGTAGGACAGTATTGATATCACGAGGGATGCTGTGTCGAACTCTCAAAGTAGACCTGTGCAAAGAGAGAAGGGGAGTTTGCAGTCACACTTGTAGTCTCTAATCTTCTCCTTAGTATGCCCGCTCTTCCAAGGGAGACCCACTGACAATGTACAACCTGTAGACAGAGGTTTATGTAATCCAAGTCAAATCTTGGTTAGAGCGTCAGTTAGTGACACTAAAAAGTGTCTACCTACCTACCTGTTTGTAGATTGTTTTACAGAACATCTAAGAGTAGTACTCTTCAAGTCCACGTGGCAACGGGTCTCCAGGGAAGGTCGAGTCACTAAGAAACTTACACACTAACTATAAAACCTTCGTTCCTATAGTGAACCATATAAACAGTCACCGACTACCAGAAGTACTTTTAAGTCATGTCAGATCCCTTTCGGAGGTCCTTTATACTCAGCATACCTCCTCAAACCCCTTCTCTGTTCGATCAGTAGTCTACCGGATCCATTCTTACACCTTTTCGGACAAGACCCTTTCTACGACTACCGTTATTTCCTCCTCTTGTTCTCTCCTGGTCTTGTTCACAAACTTTTGTGGGGTTGGGTTGGGACGTACCGTCCTCTCCTATCTCCTTTTAATGTTATTGGTAATACAGTTCCTGAAGCAGGAGTTTCCGTTGTCATCCAGTATGTTTATCTCCAAAGTCTGTGTCCAGTTTAATACACAGACCATAGTTTACTTGTCAACCCGTTTGTAGTCAGAAAGACCGGTGAAAACTTGTGTGTCTACCTATTGGTAGTCAACATCATCGGTGTAGAATTTTATAACAGGTTTTTTATATATATATATTCTATGCATAAGTCCGGGATGTCACGGCGGAGTCAAGAAAAGAAAATATATCACTACACATGTGTCTGATGTAGACGGTTCATCCTTTTGTGTGGTAGAGAAGGTATGTGCGATTCTTGACAGCAAATCTATCCTCGAGTCCTTCTCGTCTACCGAAAGAGGGTTCTACTTTTTGAGTTCTACTCAACGGGATTCCTCCTCCGTACTCCCTTAAATCTTCCAATATACTTCGTCGATTAGTGTCTGGATAAAAGACAACAGGTAAGTGAGTAACTCAGGGATGGTACACTACCCATGACGTTCTTCGTCTACTCATGTGTCTTCCGACCGACCACTCCCTGAGTGTCCGATTGTCCCCTCTACCTGTCCAATCGTGTGCCGACACTAGGTCTGCTACTCGTCCGGACACCTCTTTTTCGTTTCCCACGAAAAAGTCGTTGGTCGGTTCGACTACTGTTTCCTTACGAAGGACACACACTATCTCCTCAAGTCACAAGTTCCTATTAATCTACCTCAAACGGTCCACTTCTTACTTTCATCCACCTCACCCCCCCAACCTCCCTCTCTTTTATCTATCTCTCGTGTTCTGTGTAAGTTGCTTTACCTTCATTAAACCATCCCGGTCTCAATCGTGCCCCCACCTTGAGGTTACCCCGACCTCTCGAACCTGTACTTCGTACGACCGATTCCGTTTACTAAAGACGGGACACACACCAACTCTCGGACCGACCCCACTTCTCACGTTTGTAGTAGTCTCTGGAGTCGGAGTGCCGATCCACCGACCTCCTACAACCTCCCGTTGTTCTCTCCTTTCGCCTTTGGTCACTCCTGATCGTCTCACTGGGTTCCCTTCACGACTGTTGGACCTGGTTACTTTATTACCCTCTATCTTCGACGATCTAAGATCTTACCTCATCTGGGTCTCTTGCTCTGCCCATTCCTTCTCAGAACTTGCTGAGGGACCGGGTCTGTAGTCCGATCGTTCTACCGTCGTGGCATAAGTCTCAGATTCCAACCTCACCTCCCCCGTCCCCTTGTAGTCCAGTTAAAGTCAGACCAGGGTGACATAGACAAACGACACTCTTAAACGAAGGTTCGACAGCTACCCTCTCGACATATCCGTCCTCTCAATCAGTGTGTAAGTGTAATACAGGACGTTTGGACCTCTCGGATGGGGACTTTTTTTGTTAAGAATCCCTTTTCCCGTCCCCTAAACCCGAAACGCTTTTTTTTTTTTTTTTTTTTTTTTTTTTTTGGTCTACAGAGGAATCCCTTGTTAAATCAAGATCTAATGGACCAAGAGTTTTAATGAAACTAAGAGTTCTTATGACACACGACTATAAGGATCAGTGTTGACAAAGTACCCACGGTTCGACAGTCTATGACTGACTCAGGTCTCCTTTTAACATCCACCCCACCCCCGTCCATCACCTCCGTACACGTCACTCGTTTCTCGACCTGGTACGACCACCTTCGATTTGGTCGAATCGGGTCGGATTGACGATTCTACGTAGGTTCGGTAAAGATTCTTATAAAATAATGGTCATCGGACTTAAACGTGTGGAGGAAGAGTCTCCGTCGAAGGAAATACTCCAGTCTCAATGGACTACGGAGACCCAAGTAAATTCCAGAACATCGAAGGTCACTAAAAAAAGGGTCCATATCAAAACCCGAGAAGATGCTCTTACAACTCCCTACTACAAAATTCCGGTAAAAAGAGAGAAGTCGGTTTACACCGAGACAATGTATTTGAGTGTATGAAGACCGAAATCAAACATAACACGATTCTACGAAGTCAGCACAGGTTGAGAAACGCTGGGGTACCTGGTATCGGGTAGTCCGAGGAGACAGGTACCCTAAGAGGTCCGTTCTTATGATCTCACCCAACGGTAAAGGGAGAGGTTCCCTAGAAGGATTGGGTCCCTAGTTTGGGCGTAGAGAATACAGAGGACGTAACCGTCCACCCAGAAATTCAAACATAATTTTCACTTTCACTTTAGTACAGGCTGAGAAACGCTGGGGAACCTGAACATCGGGTGGTCCGAAGAAGCAGGTACCCTAAAAGGTCCGTTCTTTTGACCTCACCCAACGGTAAAGGAAAAGGTCCTCTAGAAGGGTTGGTCCCTAACTTGGGCCCAGAGGGTGTAACATCCGTCTGCGAAATGGCAGACTCGGTGGTCCATAACATAACTCCCTATAATTTTTTTGAAAAGCTTTAATCTCTTGGTAAAGTAAGTTGTGGTATCATCTGAAATTCCACTTATTGGGAAATAGTCGTGTGTATCAAAAGTTTTAGTAGTTGAAAAAGTACTACCTCCTCATAATGAAAATTTTGTATGATTTTCTCGATTATGTAACCCTAATCTTTAAGTTTCTTGTAAGAAGACGTCTCTTGGGTGAACGAAGTTGACAGACGTTTTACGACGAAAAGAAGGGAAGATAATGTACGTCGAAAAGATTACTTAATACATCTACTGGCTTATTGAAAAAAAACCACCCCTATAAAAAAAAAAACCGGTGTGGAACTCTCTGTACGTCCCAGAATCAAGGGGTTGGTCCCTAGTTTGGGTACGAGGGACGTCACCTTCGTGTCTAGGAATTGGTGACCTACAGGTCCCTTCAGGGAGTTTATCGAAAATCAGTCGAAAGGTAAAGGGAGAGAGTGTGAATCAAAATAAGAGTCTGGTGACTTCAATAGGGTCTCACTCAAGATTTCTCATCTTTAAATTAAAGTTTTAAACGTTTTCGACAAGAATTGGTCGAAACCTGGGGTGTCACGGGTAATCTGTATAACTGACTATTTAATGTCTCAATCTCAAAAATCCCAAAAAAAAGGATCAAATTAATAACAGTATAGGACTACGTGACGGATTTGAAGTCTGTTTGTCTTTAAAGCCATCTTGAAGGATAGGAGATCATAATTATCAAAGTAGTCGTCTTCATGGGTCTCAGAGAAACAATACACGTAACTACAAATAGATTATTATTGTACGTTTTCGAATGAGAGAAAGAAAAAAAAGTACTAACAACATTTGGAGCATACCCCTTGGTTTTTTCAGTAAACTTTGGGACTTAGTTCAGTTGACGTCAACATTGGCTCGACGACGACGACGACGACGATTCAGTGAAGTCAGCACAGGCTGAGACACGTTGGCGTATCTGTCGTCGGGTGGTCCGAGGGGGCAGGGACCCTAAGAGGTCCGTTCTTGTGACCTCACCCCACGGTAAAGGAAGAGGTCACGTACTTTCACTTCTCACTTTCACTTTAGCGAATCAGCGCGGGTCGAGAATCGCTGGGGTATCTGACGTCGGGTGGTCCGAGGAGGTAGGTACCCTAAGAGGTCCGTTCTCATGACCTCACCCCACGGTGACGGAAGAGGACACTGGCTCGTCATCAGAGATTGAACTAACCAACAGGAGCAATAACCGAATCAATAGAACCTAGGTTCTACGATTTCACCGCACTCCAGGTTCGGTCTATTGTTTTCGTAGGAGAGAGGTCACAGTAAGGTCCGCTCGGATGTCCACAGTAGGACCGAGTCCCGACAACTTTATACCTTGTCGCTTGGTCGACAGTAAGTATTCTAGACCATGACCGGTCGACCGGTGCGGTTGCAGTCCTCATTTCTGCACGGAAAAGTGAGACTATGGGCCCCTGGAACGGAGACCAGTCTCTCGACTCCTTAGAGTCCACTGTCCGGCTTCCCTTATCACAATCACCGTGGGTCTATAAATGGTGGGACTTCTCCGGCCCGTCGTCGACGGTCGTACGACTACTTCCTTTCGTGTCGGAGGGGTCCGGACGAGGGGTCCGAACCCATCTCCTTCTCCTTGACTCCCCTTTCGACTCTACTGAGACACGACAGTCAAGAGAATAAACCTCACAGAAGGCAACATAAGGAATCCTTCCTTTGTACGTCTTAGTATAAACGTGACCCCGTCAACCAGCAAAAATTTTTGACTCGTATTGTACCTTATATCTCTGGGAACACACAAAGACTACACTCACGTTCATACAATTTAGAAAGACCTCCTGATAAACCGTTATACACGGTTTTGTCCTCGGAATTTTTACAAGTACGAGAAACAGTGTCTTGAACATGAAGATCCTTCAGTAGCATTCTTTTATTAGTCCTTATTTGCAAATACCTGTTTTCACAATTAAAGTTGTACTTAATTTTACCACTTTTGGACTTTTACGAAGTGTACTGGTTGTTATCTGTCAACCAATTTATTTATTGTGTTACTTTATTTATTTATGTGTTATTTATTTATTTATGTGTTGTATATGTGTTGTTTATTTATTTATTATTTATGTGTTGTTTATTATTTATGTGTTATTTATTTATTTATGTGTTTATTGTGTTACCTTATTATACTAGGAAGAAAATAAACTGACTTAAACCTTCCTTTCAATGGTTCACTAGTGGTAAAAAATATTACTAAAGGTCACGAAACCGAAAGAACAAAATATAAAAAGACACAAAAGATTAAAAAACTACCATTCATTTAAATATTATTTTTTCTTTTTGTTAATTTCTTTAATTATAATATTATAGTATATAATTATATTGTATCGTATAATATCTTATATAATATTTATTAAATAATATAATTATATTATTTATAATATAATTATATAATATAATGATATTATCTTATAATAATTATTATAACTATACAATCAATATTAAACAACAACAACAAATCAACGATTTAGTGAAGGTTGAGAAAACACTAGACTACCTGGTATCGGGTGGTCCGAGGAGACAGACACCCTAAGAAGTTCGTTCTTATGACCTCACCCAACGGTAAGGGAAGAGGTCTCCTAGAAGGGTTGGGTCCCTAACTTGGGTCTAGAGGACGTAACGTCCGTCTAAGGAATGGGGACTCGGTGGTCTCTTCTGGTAATAATTATGATATATCATAATATATGAGTATATATATGATATATATGATATTATATATATAATAATACATATGATATTATAATATTATATTCGTGCAAACATAAAGATTTAAATTTTTTGTGGTTCAAGTAGTTGGATTGTGTTGTATAAAAATAAAAAGTGTATATGTGTTTCAAAATTGTGTCATCGTCAGTAACCCGTATACGATAAAATATCAGACGAAAAGCTGATTGTAATATCAAGATATAATATGTGTCATATATTTAGGTATTGAAATACTGTAATATTTTATAATTACATATTAGTGCGTCCTTCATCTAACGCAGAGGGCACTCACCTTTCCCAAAAGTAAGGGTGGAGGACGGGGATGGGGTCAGGATCCTGACTTAATAAGTAAGGGAATAGACATAAAATGAGTACTGTATTAAAACACAAAGGTATAAACAGAGGGAGGACTATATCCTCAATGAACCCCCGTCCGGTAATGGACACGTAGAAGTCTCGGTTCCCAGGATCGTGCCCGGATGGAAACACGTAGTGTCGACGAGTGATTTCCACCTGTCCACTTTACTCCCTCTCTACCTGGTCGTCTCTCTGTCTTCACTTGTCCAGATCCTAAACTACTCAAGTATAGACAAACTGAGTTCCTCGGTACGTTTGGATGAGTGAGACTGGACTCGAGTCCCTTAACACATCCAGTCATCGGATTTCCCGGACGTTGACGGGATTATGTCTAAAAAGGGAAATCAGTATAATAGTTTAACATCAAATAAAAGTGTTATTCAAAATCTGGGACCCAGTATTTCAGGACAAATATTTTCAAGAGAATGGTCGAAGTTTTTGAGTAAAAGTTGAACAACAAGTCCTGAAAAGGGCACAGCGGAAACAGTGTAAGGAAAGGTTTAAACATAGTTATGAGTATTGTCGTCAATTTTTACGAACATCGTTTTTTCTGTCTTATTCGTCTTTTCTTGTTTCTTCCGACAAATCACCCATCTCGCTAAGAGGGACCCTACTACTTGTTCAAGACCTTTGTCACACTACTCGTGTGTCACGACACTGACATTAATTCGGGTGACGTAACAGGAAAAAAAAAAAAAAGGACCGACACTCCGTAGTCCCTAGAATCAAGGGACTGGTCCCTAGTTTGAGTGGGGGTGGGGGTGGGGGTAACCTTCCCGTCCTAGAAGTGGTGACCTGGTGGTCCCTTCGGGTTCAACATGTAAAAATTTTCACTTTACTAATCAGTGAGACAACTCAGGTTGAGAAACGTTGGGGTACCTGACATCTAATGACTTTACCCAACGGTAAGGGAAGAGGTCCCCTAGAAAGGTTGGGTTCCTAGTTTGGACCCAGTGGACGTAACGTCCACTTAAGAAATGACAGACTCGGTGGTCCGTTCGGGTGTAAGAATTACTATTTACAACAAATGTAAAATGGTGTTAATTATTTTCTTCCTTTCCTTCTACTAATTATTTCTTCCTTTGTTTTCTACTTCTCTTCTTCCTTCCTTTTATCTTTAACTCAGCACACCGTGGGTGAGGAAGATATTTAGGCAAAAAATAATCAACTCGGGAAAGGGCTCATTCTAAGTTCTGACGTCATTCAGAAAAGTTTCTGTCCTTCTTATTTAAGGAGTCCAAGCATAACATAGGATAATAGAACTGGACCGTCTATCCAGGTTTTTTTTTAGTGGGGTCGGACGTTTTGGAAAAGACGGGGTAAAAGAAAGGAGGAGAATCGAGAAGGGTCACAGTGGTGTTCCTTCGGAGACTACTGGTATTCGTAATCGTCGGCCTTCTTGATACCAATATTTACATCCCCGAGTAAAAAAAGGAAATTTTAATAACGGACGAGGATCAGAAAAAAGAAGATCTTAGTTTGATTTCAATAAAGTCACGACCGGGACCCAAATAAACTCACCAGGACGATACAGAATAGACATGTGTACGATAGAATCTTCTTTATAAACGTCACGACACACCATTTCTAAAAAAGAATTGATAGTAAATCTTTTTGTGTCTTCCACAAACACGGTCCAGAACGAGACTTACTTCGGTACTCTCCCTTTGTGACCGAAGGTTTCGAGGTCACGGGGTACCAGTGAAAGGGGTCGGTAGTAGAGTAACAAGGGGTCTTCTTCTACTCCCACCCCCCAGTATTGAGTGGGGCAAAAGTCTCTACCCCGGTACTCGTGTCTCTCTCGTATCGATCCAGGTCCCATCTACGGTGAACACCCGTCTCCTCATCGGTGGTGAGACCCGGATGAACCAGGACGCACCCGCGACTATAAAGTCAGCACAGGTTGAGAAACGGTGGGGTACCTGACATCGGGTGGTCCGAGGAGACAGGTACCCTAAGAGGTCCGGTTCCTATGACCTCACCAAACGGTAAGAGAAGAGGTCCCTTAGAAGGGTTGGGTCCCTAGTTTAGACGTAACGCCCGTCAAAGAAATGGTAGACTCGGTGATCCCTTCGGAGTTAGAGACCCAACGGAGGAGACTCCAGTGGGGTGGGTTGAATTCTGAACAGGAAACGGATGTGACGAACGGTCTAGGTCTCACTTTCGGACTTCTGAGTCCGGCTAAAAGTCCAGATTTTCAGAAATTATACCGTTTTCCTCACTGACCTAGTGTCCTCTGTTGACGACCGACAGGGTTGGTCTTCTGTGAAGGTGGGGATGACGAGTATTTTCCTATTAGTGAAAGTTCACTTTCAACTTCCGACTTTAGTCTTTACACTTTTGTTTTGTTTTTACGAAGAAGAGGAGAGTAAAGGTAATTTTTTTTTTACTGACCCCATTACTGCTCGAAAAAGATACTCTTTACGACCCTACTTTTTACACAGAGACTGAAAACTTTAAGGTTTATGTTATCAGAGTCTGGTAAAAATCCACTTCGTCTTTTTCTTCACTTACCTCGGATTTCTCTTGGATTGAGGAAAAAATTTACAGACAAAAAGAGCCGGAGTGGTCACATCCAGACGTGACTCCAGTCTGTCTCACTTGTTACCTCCTCCCTTGGGTCCCACAGTCTAAAGTGGTGCACTACACTATACCAAATCTGTGTCGGGGTAACCATTGAGTGTCAGTTTCTCCTAAATTCCGAATCATAGAGGTTCCTTGTTTCCCCCTCTTTTGGGTGTCGGCGTGGTTTCCGATAAAGATCTCCGAACATAAATCACGTCTACGTCGTTTACGACCTACCAGACGTCTTCGTCTTGGGTCACCGGGAGGTGGGCCTGCCGGAGAGGAAGGGAGGCTTAGATAGATAGCTAAAGTAACCTCTACCTCTCATCGGGTGTCCTCTCGTGGGCCGAGTCCAATTCAAAGAGTTCGAAGATTACGGTGGATCCTTCCCCGATCTCTTAACAGTGAAAGGGAAGAGAAAGACTATACCCCCCCCCCCCCGTGGGTCCCTTAGAATTGAGAGAGAAGCAAGGGTGAATCGTTATTGTGTGTGGTGCACCCGGGACTCCACGGATTTCATCCTCTTGACCCTAAGAACGTCTACTTAAGGTTTCGTACGATGGTAGGTCTCAAAGAACACAAAAAAAGTGCCGACGTAAACCGTAGGATAACCGTGAAGTCCCGTTTTAGTCTAAGTGACAGTGAGATCACTGTACTTATTAGGTAGGTATAATTACTTTACTACCGACAAGGAACGGTACAGAAAAGGATAAGAATTTGCATAAAGTCTATTGTACTTAGAGTGAAACCCACCCCCACCCCCACCCCCTACCCACACCTAAGAGACTAAGTTAAGGTGGTGACACCACCCCCACTACCCTGTTTCTCTATTACCTTACGACCACTACGTTTTATTGACATTTTATTAATGGTGCAACGAGTCTTGAGACATAATAAGTAGGTACATCGTTCTCGGGGACAAGTCTTGGTGTGAACTCACCGTTGGAGTGGTTAATCGTGACGGCGACGCCCGGACACTTAACGTACACTTTTGTCTTAAACAGGTCTTCACAAGTACGTTTAACACGTTGTACTTGCACCGGAGACACAGTTCAGGAAAGTGCACAAGACTGTCTGAACACAGAAAGGTCTAAAGAGACTAACCAGGGGGGCGGGGAACTGTCAATGGTCTCGAGTCTTCGGTTTCTTTTGTCGAGGACAACGGTACTCCTGATACAGACACCACTCCAAATGCTCAACGAGGACGTCGACCCGAAGACGGAGTTTTTTTTTTTTTTTTTTTTCTTTTTTTGATTTGTTTTTAGTTTTAAAGTGAGTCTAGATACTCTTTTTGTCTAATCCTTGCCTTATGTACGTTCATAGATACATTTTCGACGGTTTCAATATACGGGGTACCACGGACTCATCGGTAAAAAGAATCACCTTTGTAAAAATCATAAAATCGTACTTATATACAAAGTATAGAATTTTTAGCCGTACTTCCGTTTCTATGGTCTTTTCGTTTTCCCAGTCCAGTGGGTCTTTGAAACGAAAATAAACTACATTAGTCCTGTATCGTATAGAAATATTTATGTTATTGATATGTAAATACTCCGTAACAAAAAAGGGTTATACTTCTTTAAGGATTACAAAGGACTTCTTCTCTAATAAATAAGGGAAACTCGAGCCAAATCTTGACCACCCAACACAAACTAGTGTCAGACCTCCCGGATCTACCCTTCCTCCCCCACGGGAGACCCCGAAGTTCCCGAAGTCGTCAATGTTTAGCACCGGTGCGACAACTGGTCACTGTGTGCTAGAAGACTTACAACGAGCGTGTTTCCCTCCGGGGGTTCTGTTCGACAGCAGACTCCGGCCGTGTGTTTCGTTCCCACCCGTGTGTCCGGACCGTCTACCGACGGGTGTCTCACAGACCAGTCCGACCCTGGAAGGACGAAAAGGAGACGGGAAGGTGGTAGGTCTCGGAGTCTTCGTGAGTGAACTTTAACGAGACGAGAAGGTTTCTATGAAGGTGACCCTCATTTTCTTTTTATTCGTTTCAGTGGGGTTATCGCGAAATGGGGATTTTCCATATCCGTTGTCTTTCGTTAGAAACCTATTCTTCAGGAGGTTCTGGTTGGAGTAGGACGAAAACCCTTGTTCCTACCTCCACAGGCGGTCGGTCCCAGAGTGGGACTAAGAAGAGGTCGACGTAGGACAAGGGAGTCAAAGTTTTCAAGGGGTGAGACGTGGGGAGGGGAGCTATATGTTGTAGGGGTCCAAAATGCAAAACAAAGAATCGTCACGTCTATCATACCTAAACCATCCTTCAAAATTCCCAAAGTCACTTAAAAAAATTCCCAAAGCTACCTAAAAAGAGGGGTGGATGGTTGAAGGAAATAATAAAAAACAAATAAATAAACAGGTATGACCCAGAATCAACACCCTAGATCAACGGGTTGGTCACCACTTTGGGACCGGGGACGTAACCCTCGTACCTCGGAATCGGTGACCTGGTGGCATCTTCAGGGGATTGAAGGTAGTTTTCGTCGGGTAAGATGTCTGTACTATAAATTCATGACTGAAGGGACGGGTAGACCTCCCGTCCCGGAGGGAGAGAAAAGTGCGGGAAGGGAAGGGGGGTCTTGTGTCCGGTTTTCGCGACGCACGACGTCTCTGAGTCGACAGTCCTACGTCTATGGCTCTCTCTGACGACACCGGCTGGAGACCGGGGAAATCATTTTAGCCCTCGCTCAGTGGGTCTTAAGGAAGTCTACTTGGGGGTTGTTCTCGACCCGATCGGGTCCTGTCGTCTGGGGGTCGGCGGGAGAGAGGGTGAGACGAAAGGGACCCGAAACCTAATGGAAATGAAACGGTTTACTTCCTTTCGTTAGACAGAGAGCAGATAAACAAATTTATTTTCTTTTGGATTAGTATCAGACTGCGTAATGAGAACGACCCACGTGTCCTTCTTAGAGAACGTAAGCTTTCCCTCTCGTTTCCCCGTCCCCGGGAGCTTTCCTTTTGTTTAACCGACGAACACCTCCAGGTCACAGTCTGCAGTCTCCTTAGAACAAGGAAGTCTGGGACACCCTTCCTGGTACCGTTGCTCCCCGGGTCACCCACTCCCTCGCTTCCTCTGTCTACCCCTCTACCCGGGGGGGTGGGGTAGTCTACTCTTCTGTCTTGTTTATCCATCTTCGGTAGCAAAGGGTTTCGGGGCACCTCTAAAGACTCACGACACCTGGTCTGTCTCCCGGAGTCGCAACAGAGATATTTCCTATCCTTCTAAAAAAAGGTTTCTCTAAAAAAAGTAAACAAGTCTCCTCAGTGGATTAAAGGTTCACCGACCATTTATTTCGTGCAAAAAAATGGACCCTGGTGGTGGCATAAGAAGTCAGTACTTAAACGTTTCAGAACTGACCAAAAAATCTCTGATAAAAGAATCTTTAAGATGACATATCGTGTCTTTTGTGATGAGTTGCGAGACACGACACGACACCAGTCAGCGAGTCAGCACAGGCTGAGAAACGTTGGGGCACCTGATATCGGGTGGTCCGAGGAGACAGGGACCCTAAGAGGTCCGTTCTTATGACCCTACCAACGGTACGGGAGTAGGTCCCCTAGAAGGGTTGGGTCCCTAGTTTGGGTCCAGAGGGTGCGACATCCGCCTAAACAATGGAAGACTCGGTCGTTCCCTTCGGGTTCTTATGATCTTATCCATCGGATAGGGAAGAAGTCCCCTAGAAGGGTTGGGTCCTTAGTTTGGCCCCAGGGGACGGAACGTCCGTCTAAGAAGTGGTCGACTCGATGGTCCCTTCGGGCGAGTCACGAGAGTCATATTTCAACCCTTCCTATAGGTTTTTTTCTCCTCTATATGCACATCGACTAAGAGAAACGACATGTCCTCTTTGATTGTGTTGTAACGTTTCGTTGATATGAGGTTATTTTTAATTAAAAAATATGTTTTCCAATTTTTTTAAAATTGAGGGTAGAGATCTACTCTAAATTTTCTAACCACCTTATTCACATTGTAGTTGATAGAACACTTTGCTACACCATGGTGACGACAACATCTGTTCCAAACCGTGCTTTTGATTCTTACTGAAAAAACTGAAAAATTTTTCAGGTAATCTCCCGTATTCGGGTGCTTGTCGGAACCACCTTTACGAATTAGTACAATACTTAAGATGAACAGTAATTTTAGGAAATTAACACAATGGTAGATTAAAAGGGACCCGAAGGGTCCATTCCTTGGACGGACGGTTACGTCCTCTGTATTCTCTGTGTCCAAGGTAGGGACACAACCCTTCTAGGGGACCTCCTCCCGTACCGTTGGGTGAGGTCATAAGAACGGACCTCTTAGGGTACCTGTCTCCTCGGAGTGCCCGAATGGTCAGGTATCCCAACGGTTCTCAGTCTGTGCTGACTTCACTGAATCGTGTGGTTGAAAGGAATAAGAAACAGTCTAGACGAACTTTTTTCAATTTACTATGTGGATCGTCTTTCATATTTCAACCCCCTTGGTCCCTTCCTTTATGTTTTTACTTTTCCAAGGAAGAGTTTCATCAAAACCCGCATAAAGGACAATAACAAACCGTAGAAGTAGGGGTCCTATATAACAGTCTCGAAGTTTTTATAAGTTCCATATGTGGATGGTAGGAGGAGGGCGAATTTGTCCACCATACAAATTTTATGGCAGATGATTTAAGTCTACATTTATTTAAGTCAAAAATTTTTCATCCCTCCTGTTCCCTTTGACCTTACTAAATGTGAGTTTAAAATTCGTCTCTAGTTACAGGGACGGTCTGAAGATCTCGGTGTACTCCCGTCTCCCTTTTTCTCCAGACCCTCACTTGCCCTCCCCGACCCTTGGCCACCCGGTCCCTTATTGGGCGTGAAGACGTGTGCCGTTTCTTGCGCACGTAAGAATAAGAACGGTTGTACTTGGAACGACAATTTAAACTGAGAAATGAGAAAAATTTTCATAAATACACAAGTAGACCGACACACTCCAGAAACAACGTCGAGTGTCCTAGAGGAAGCGACGTACGTCCGAATCATCGATACCGTAGGCCCGAATCAACGGAGTGCTGTAAACCCTAGAGTCAAGCGACGAGTCCCTAGTTTGGACGTAGGGGACGTAACGTTCTGTCTAGGAATTGGTGACCTGGTGGTCCCTACAGGAAACTGAGAAATGAGAGTAAGGGTGATAGACATTACCTCAGAACCGGTGGTGGAGGGGAAGTCCAGAACCTACCTAAGGGCGGTTGGGACGGAGGGGTGAAGAGAGGAAAACTAGGTAGGGGTAAGACTAGCGGGGAAATGGACTGTGGTCGAATTAGTATAATCTCATTAGAAAGTTATCAAAATCAGGGAGATTCTCGGAGGACACAGAGGGACCGACAACTGACTCAGTCGACAGACACGACGAGAGTCTGGGCGGCCACCAGTCTGGGCGGGACGGGGTACACCGAGAAGAGGGAATGTGGGGTTGTGTGTGGGGGGAGGAGCACGGACCGACGAGGAAAGAAGAAGAGACGGGGGAGTTTAGGTTCAGATGTGGTTGTAGCTTCGAGGGTCAGTTCAGGGGCGAAATAGGTACTTCAAGAGACTCTTAAAATCCCGTCCACCCAGGACCCTCTAGTGGACCCGTCCACGGGAGTAAAATATTTCCTCTTGTACTTCGAGTCTCTACGAGTCACTGAACAGGACTCAGTCTGCTAGGGATCTTTGGGTACGTAGGGGACGGGGGACAGGGACGGTGAAAGACGGAACATTGACTGGTAGGGTCCACACCGGTCTACCCGAAAAACCTTTAGGACGTCTTGGTCCCGTGGACGGTGTCAAAGTCGGAACTGTCCGACCCTAGCAGGACCTCCAAAAGTCACTTCCCCTCGAAACAGGTAGGTGACCCTGAACTCATAGGGAGGTCCTCGCTCCGGTCCCGACGGAGAGAGAATCTAAGGTGGGTGTTGTGGACGGTAAACGACCCCGGGTACCCCTGAGGACCCCGTAAGTTTCGATAAAATTTTCACCCTACCGTATAGACTTAACTTTCTTTTGAAATTACGTTTGATACGTAAGGCGTGTACTACAAGATCGTGAACCCGACGCCCATCTCCCAAACACCGTATACGAACGAAAGACTCACCCAAACGTAAAACCAGTACCTTGTCATCACAGAATGACACGTACGGTAGTTTCGCGTCAACATTTGTGTTGGACATGGGCACAAAACCCCCATAAACTAATTCTGCAGTCAACAAACGAGAAAACGAAACAACCAACCAAACAACCAAAATGGACCTATGAGAGCCTTATTACTTTGGACTCCGACCCTTAACTTGACTTTTACGGGAAGTCCCAACATGTCACAACAGACCACTGTCCACATTCCGAGGTGCAAGAACTTGGTCTAGGAACTTGAAGGTCATCCAACCGTCGGAACCGGTATGTAGAATGACTGGAGTAGTGGGAAGGAATAGGTTCAGGCAATCGTCTTTCACTTAGTCTCACCAGGTCTCGAGAGAACGAAGGATGGGTCCCGCACACACACAGATTGACATCCTATATAAGCCTGAGACAGGGGTCTCTCGGAGACCCTACACGACTCTCCCTCCCCGTGGCCGTTGACGGGGTCTACGAAGGTGTTACTACACCGACCCGGGTCTCCGTCCCCCTACCGTAAGGGGTGGGGGTACAACACCCAATAGAGAGTCGTAGGGAATATCAGTCCGGAGACTTAGGTGCCCAAGGCTTAGGTCTCTGAGTTGGTTGGTGTCTAGTCTTTAGAAGTCTCTTTTTTTAGGTCCTTCAAGGTTTTTCGTTTTGGACTTAAATGACACGGACCTTTAATAACTGTATCACGAATACAACACAAACGTTGATAAATGTATGGTAAATGTAATACAAGCCACAACATTCAATAGATCTATACTAAATTTCATATCGCCTCCTAAATTTTATGTCCAATATACGTCGATGATGTGGTAAAATACATTCCTGAACTCGTAGGTGCCTAAACCTATAGGTGTCCCCTAGGACCATGGGAGGCTTATGGGTCCCTACTGACCCACGGACCTGAAGATAAGAACTCCCGAATACAACTGACTGATTACCCTTGAGTCCCCGAAGAAACGAACCTTTAAAAGACGTTGACGTAGGTTTTTCCTAACTTTCTAACCGGAAGAGTCGGAAAAAATGTTCGAAGATTTATACTTAATTCTCCATCACAAGGGACCCGGAATGTATTTTTCATTAGAAGTCAATTTTTTTATTAATTCGGGATTCTTGGATTCTGTTTATTTCTTCCCTTAGAGGCAGAATGACCGAAAAGGACACACAGTGCATTACCCCTGTAGTCTGTCTGCCTTTCAACTTAAGTCTCCAAACGGTGGGTATAGAGGGGTGATATATATTTCCAAAGGTTGGTAAGTATGAAGTAAGTAGAGTCGAAGGTCTTTTGTAAACCAACTGAACCCTTCCTAAAGTAGTAAAGACTAACTCTTTATGACGATAAAAAAAAAAATTACAACTTGGTTCTACACCCCAAAATAAAATAAATCACATAAATAAAAACCGAGACGACCCAGAGGTAATGACGGGCACCCGAAAGAGATCAACACCGCTCGTCCCCGATGAGAGATCTCCGCTATGTGTCCGAAGAGGGGTAATGTCGTCGAAGAGAACAACGCCTCATGACCGAAATCCCGTGCGTCCGGAGCCGTCTACCTTGTGAGTCCAAATCAACGGGTTGGTCCCTAACTTGCGTACAAGGGACATAACCTTCCGTCTAAGAGTTGGTGACCTGGTGGTCCCTTCAGACTCTTTAAGAAATACTTCTATCTCCCCCTTATTTCTCCTTCTTCATTTTATTAATCAACCTGGTTACATTTTCTTTGATTCGAACATATAATCTCTTTACTAGTTTTCCATTCCATTCAGGTCTTTATCCGAAGAATCAAAGGTCCGACTATTTATGGGACTCGTCGTCCAATCTAGTGGGACAGTATGAACTCGTAGGTAGTCGGGCTAGGAGGACGAGACTGAAATTGGAGGATGTTCGTCTGTTGACCCTCTCTTTTGCGTCAATACTTTCGAGAATTTTCTCGGTAGGCCGAAATCCACTGCACCCACGTTCCTAGTGTACGTACAAAATTTCCTTGACTGGGCCTAGACCCTTCCCATCAACTCCCCCTATAATTCAGTCGATTCGATCTCCTTCTTAATCATGTTCTGTGAAACCCCCTTTCACCCTTCCCCTACCCGTAAACCCTACTATAATTCCATTCCCCGAGTCTGGTCTGAAATCGAAGACCACCACTTCTCATTCCCGAAGGGTTCCCCCGGGATCACCATCTCTTGGACGAACGGTTGTGTCCTCTGTATTCTTTGAACCCAAACTAGGGACTCAGTCTTTCCAGGGGACCTCCTCCCGTACTGTTGGGTGAGGTCATAAGAACGGACTTGTTACGGTACTCTACTCGGACCACCCGATGTCAGGTATCCTAGCGTTTCTCGACCTATGTTGACTTCGCTGAATTGTCTGTGTGTGTGCTCTTTCTCATCCTTTGACCACTATGTATGGTCTACAACTTCGTTTTGATGAATCCGAAAATGTCCCCGATACGTCGGGTACTGGGGGTAGAATCTTCCGAAGACATCGACAACGGTTAAGTTTACCTAAATGAGGATGGATTTTACTTTCAAAGTGTATTTGAAGTTGGAGTACGATCAAAGACCGAGGTATAAATCAACAGTTGAATTAAAAATAGGATTCGTTTTCCATCGGCAAACACTTGTACCTAAAAAAGGGAGACATTCCGACCCCTTGACTAGACTGGTAATTCTTTCTTGTCTTATGCTCGACTTGTACGTCCGCGGAGCGACAATGAGTATAACTACCATTACTAGCGTCTTTAAATAGTCGTGAAGGAAACGGTTCGTGACAACTTAGTACGATGGACCTCTTCAAAACCACTTTACGCATTTTCAAATTCTTGACACCTTTCCTACTTAAGATTAACGAAGGTCTAAGGAAATAGGTCCAATGACACGCACACACACACACACACACACACACACACACAGCTCAGTCTCCGACGTAAATGACACTACCTGCTTTGAGGGAAACTCCGGGGATAAAGAAGATTCTGATAAAAATAGGGTCAGACAGGGGTTGAGAAGAGTTTCAATTGTTTTCTGGACCTGGTGAAAATTGAAAACCTCAGTGGTCCATATAAATGTTTGACTTCTTTGTGGTGATTCCAAAAAAGAAAATTTTTTCTTTGACAAACAAACAAACAAACAAAATTTAAGACCTGTCACATTAATATGGTAAGTGTTCTACTTGTGTCCTGACTACTTCTGATAATTAAGTATTACCTGAACCACGTCACACTAGATCAATGTCCTATGTTGAATTCGGTATTTTATACTCCGTAGAAAGTCAGTATAGTCCCAAAGAGTCACGAGGGGACATTTCGGAACACACTTCGGATATAGAGTCCGAGAACCCGTGAAGGGACCACCAAGTCACCAAATCTGAGGTGTGAAGGTGATGTCCCCGTGTCCAAGTTAGGGACCACTCTCTTGCTTGTAAGGTATACGGAGTGCCTCATCGGTCCTTTTTTTTTTTTTTTTTGTTTGATATAGATTCCGAGATTTGAGCTCCTGGTGCCACCTACATTCTGGGTCCCGGGCTACCGGGGGTACGGGGGGACGGGTAACGGGAGGGACTGGGACGTACTCGGGGGAGGATCTGAACGAAGGAGATTCTTGGACCAAGAGTCGGGCTTAGAGATTCACACATTTCATGGTTGGGCTCTAAAGATTACACGGAGGAGAAAGAAGAGGAAAGGGTACCGGAGGGTATTGGGGTGGCGCCGCCGACCGGACCGAGACGAGAGTCCTCACACCGTTCCCGGTAGGAGGGGTCTCGGAGCGACACTAGTGTGGACCAAACGGGTCTCTGTCCAACCTGGTACTCTTTGGGTCGTTTCACCCGACTGTGTCTGGAAGGGAGGGGAGGACCCCTCTCCCCTCTGGTCCCCTACCGAAGTATCTTCACCGAGAAGGGTCCGTAAGAGTAGACCGTCGGGGCTCGTAGGGGAGGGTACCGACGCCCCTCCTGTCTCCTGCACTGGTTCGGAGGAGACGTACCGTTCGGGAGGTCGAGGTTCGGAAGGAAGGGAAGAAGGACAGAACATCACCGTCGGCGTCTCTCGCGGTAAACCGTCGCACCACCATGACAACAAATATTTACCTTTGTGACCGGACTGAGGGTCATATTGTGTTCTATCCAGAGACGTCGCCAATACGTTAGACTCGAGACTACTGAAGTAGCCTTCTCCCACCCCCGTTACTTTCTCTTTCCATGTCCCACCCCCTTGTCATCGAACCCTCCTTTTAAAAGGGTCCTCGAGTGGACTTCTGTTACCTCTGAGGAAAAAGGAGGGGAGAGCTAAAAATTTAGTTCCGTTGTTTCCGTCGTCTGTTTGCCCATTTTTTGGAGGAAGGACCTCGGTGACTATTTGGTGAACGTCAGGTACGTCGGGGAACCTGTGTCCGTCACAGGGGACGACACCTCGTCCAGAGTTCGGGGACGTGACCCAAAAGACTGTCGGCGCTCCTCCTCTATCGGACATCTCGAGCTGTCATTGCAAGTGAGTAGAGAGGTTCAAGAATTTAAGATTTCCGACCCGACTAAGACCGGTACGAGACACCAGAGTTCGGATCTTACCTTTTTTTGAGGGCTTTCGTCCCACCACGGGGTTTCCTTTCAAATAGGTCCACGTAGTCTCTTAAGAACGTTCTACAGTCAGGGGACCCTCGGAAGAGACCCTGAACTGCCGAGAAACAACTTCGTTGTTTTTGGACGAATGAACGACTTGGACATCGGTTTCGGTCAGATAAGTGCAAGTCCGGTGCAGGTCCAGACCTGTCCTCTGGACGGGGAATTGTTCCAGACAACTTGCGGGGTCTCACACTCCACCCGAGACCACCTTTATTCTGTGATCTCGGGGAGAGTTTGAGTGATATGAGGACCAGACAAATCGGATTTATTAGAAAAAAAAAAATTAACCTCCTATTGAGGAAATGTCACAACGTAACCAAAGACGGTTTACAGTTGTACTTAGTCGATATGCACAGGGGAGGGAGAATTCGGAGGGAGGGTGGAGGGTACAGGGTGGTGAGACCCAGTAGCGTCTCGTGGTCCGACTCGAGGGACGTGATAAGTCGTTGAAGGGTAATCGATAGATAAAATGTGTACCATTACATATATAAAGTTACCATGCGAGAGTTGAGTAGGGTGGGAGAGAAAGGAGGCAACACAGGTATTTAGACAGAGATAAGGACGGGACGTTTATCCAAGTAGTGAATACAAAGATTTAAGGTATATATACACAATTATATGTTATAAACAAAGAAAGACTGAATGAAGTGAGACATACACGCACGCACGTACGCACGAGTCGGCGAAGTCAGCACAGGTTGAGAAACATTGTGACACCTGATATCGGGAGGTCCAAGGAGACAGGTACCCTAAGAGGTCCGTTCTTGTGACCTCACCCAACGACACGGGAGGAGGTCCCCTAGGAGGACTGGGTCCCTAGCTTGGGCACAGAGGACGGAGAGGACGTAACGTCTGTCTAAAAAATGGTAACTTGGTGACTTCTTCGGGGAAGTGGGATATACCGTATCGGATTTATCAGAATTACTCCAAATCAATGAAAACCCCTCCGTTCCTCCCATATAATATCAAATTACTTAGGAGATTTATAACCGGTAAATACAACAAGGAAAAAGAAAAAACGATGAGTACACACGGTAAATTCTATTTAGAAACGTGTTTCGATACTTATAAAGGTCCTTTACTCAGGAAACTTTACCTTAAATACTTAGACTATATGAGTTCAGAAACTAGTGAGACAGGGAGGTGAGACCTTGGGACAACCGATCGACTCCGGACGGTTCTGTAGTGGAGGAGGTCCTTCAGAAGTCAGGGGAGGGTCCGTTAGCCGACAAGGGACCACTTTCCGGGTCTTAACGCCGAATACGGTGGAGGAGAAGTTTCTACAGTACTCACCGAGTCCTTGATTCCCGAAGAGGGAGGGGTGGTCTTAACACCGAACTTTTGTTCGTTTCTCTGGGAAAAAAAGAAACGAGAAAATCCAGTTAAATTTATGAAATAAAGAAATGTCGTACTCTGAAATAGTATAAATAAACTTCGTTATACAAGTATTATCTTTTAAACTTTCTCAAATTTTTGTTTTTAGTGAATATTAGGGGTATATTATACTAACAAGACACCGGTCAATCATTGACGAAAAAGAAGGGGAGAAGTCATATATAACATTCTCAAACATAATACACTAATCTATCGGACTCTTCCGTACTAAAAATAACCGACGGATCATAAGTACCATACCTACATGGTATTAAATAAATTAGTTCGAGGATAACAACGTGTGATTACTTGTAAATTGGTTAAATCTCAACGAAACCACCACCTTAATTAATGTTGTGTCCCTAGTTTTCCTGAGATATTAAATGTAGTTTCCGTCTCCTTTTCGTATTGAGAGTTTCAACACAAAGGTGACCTCCTTAGATACCATTGATACAAGTTTCATGGCTATTCCTGTTTGCCATAAAAACAACAAAAATGGAGGTTCATTCAGGAACTTTCAGACTGGAAGAATACCGACTACCGTGAGAGGGTAGAACGAGACGTAGCGGTTGAAATTGGGAAAGAAAGTAGAAGTCACCTTCCGGGTCATCGGACCTCTTCGTCAGACACTGTCCCAATAGAAAAAGGGAGGAGAGATCAGTACGTACTAGAACTAGGGTATGTTGAGCGGTGTCTGTTAGTCAAGTCAAGTCGTTTATGAATGAGACAACGTCGACACCTGGATCGAGACACGACTACGACCCTTGCACGCACGCACGAGTCTGTGAAGTCAGTACAGGTTGAGAAACACTGGGATACCTGAAATCGGGTGGTCCACGGAGTTAGGTACCCTAAGAGGTCCGCTCATATGACCTCACCCAACGGCACGGGAGGAAGCCCCCTAGAAGGACTGGGTCTCTAACTCAGGACCAGAGGACGTAACGTTCGTCTAAGAAAAGGCGACGCGGTGGTCCCTTCAGAGTCACGACCCTCTGGGTATTACTTTAGACATCTGGAACGCCCTCACAACGGTATTCCATTGTAGGATGGTCTTTTAAGGGCGAATGTGCGTAAATTTTCCCGAAGGGATCACCAAGTCGTCATGTCTTAGACGGATGGCCACGTCCTCTGGGTCCTATACACCGAAGGTAGAGACCCAGTTCTTCTACGGGACGTCTTCCTTTACCGTTGGGTGAGGTTATAAGAACGGGCCCCTTTAGGACACCTGTCTTCTCGGACCGTCCGATATCAAGTACCCTCAGTGTTTTTCAGTCTGTGTTGATTTCGTTGTTGTTGTTTCGTATACCTTTCAACCTTGAAGGATGGAGAGGTGGGCAATGAATCATTTTTTATCACCATGTTAGTACATATGTATGGTACTAGTACTCGTACCTTTTATATAATAACATGACCCGACCTTCGACCCTTCTTTGTATCTTTGTGTAGTTTTGTACCAACGGACACTCATAATTTTTACCTTCAACGGAAAATTTTTATGAAAATCTGTTATGTAAAAAATTATAAATAAATAGACCGACGTGGTCGAGAAACAACGTTGTCCGTCCTAGAATCGACGTCGTACACTTGGCAATCAACACCGTGCACCCTAGATCAAGGGACCTACCTTGGGTCCGGGGGACGTAACTCTTGTACCTCAAAATCGGTGACCTGGTGGTCCCTTCAGGGGAAAGTCTGCAATAAAAATTTAAAAGGGTCACTAACACCCCTCCCACTTTTAGCCGTTTTGTACATAAACAATTTCTCAGCTTGCACACTCATCCTTACGGTAGGACGAGTGACTCTTGGATCTTTCTTTTAGTCCAAATTTCAGAATCTGGAGTAATAGGATCCTTAATTCGATCTTGGTCTCTGTGTCGTGAAGGAAGTGGGACTGAAAGATTTCGACGTACTAGTTCTTCAGTATCGTTATTCTCACTATTGTTCGATGCACAATACACCAGTGCTAGTACGGTCAGTGACCTGGGACCTCAAAGATGGGTTCGGATAACCCAAGGAGGTGACGAGGAAGAATTTTCGGTTTGTTTCTTGAAAGGACGTGGGTAAATTTGTCTGAATCGTAACGTGGGGGTTCAATGACAGGACACGTACTATTCGAACGATTTAACCATTTGATGGAGTTTTGAGTCAGTAGAACCACTGTGTCGGTGTAGTATTTTGTTTGAAAAAATAGGTTTGAAGGAGACGACTTTGTCTCCGCAAATATACCCCACCCAGATAACCCCGTGACGATACTTACATAATGTTCGTTGAGAGGTTTGGGTGTCACTTTTTAATAAGACCTGTTCCTGTTTCTTTCAGAAATTTTCTTCGGTGGTAGGACTTTGGTTCAAAGACGGGACTGTGAACTAGTTGAAGTTTCTCTTAAGATTCCAAAATAAAATAAAACAAAGAAGGAAGGTAAAGACCAACTTACCCGATTAGAATACGGGAAAGAAATTTACAGTTTCAACTATGGTGTTTCCGTAGGATTAAAACCCATAGTCCGTTGTATATTTTGTACTACATATAAAAACACGAGAAAGTCGAAGTAGGAAACTAGGGTTATCTCACAGATGGAAAACGAAGATAAGGGTAGGGAGAGGGGGTGGGGGGAGGAAGGGTAAAGAGAAATGAGGTCTCGGGAGAACCCACCAGACGAGTTAAATCTGGTCTACGTGTAAGACCAGTCACCTTTTCAGTCTTAGGGTTTCTGATACCCTGTAGTCCGTTCAATGAATTGGAGAGTCTCTGAGTCTAAAAAAACAAAATTAGTTGTTTTACTCAAACTAATGTGTCTACTTTTGTGAGTATGTCATTCCATGGTGTATGTACGATCAACAGAAGATAACAACGAAACCCAGAAAAAGTACAGACTTCTCCCTTGAAAGGAGTTTAGAATCGAAAGGATGACATATATCTGGTCCTCTGTCCTTCGGATCACCGCAAACTACGAAAGAGGGACTCGTTTCCTCAACTTGACCGGAGTGGGTAAGGACCTAGAACCGACGAGGAGTCGGAAGTGTCGTCTCGACGTCCTTGTGACTGGAAAGACCTTCTTAGTGTCGTATCCGAAAAAAGGTCTTAAGAATTCGAATATGACGGACGTGTCGGGAGACTTTTAATCTCTCGAGACAAGGTTGACGTCTTCTTAAACGTTATCTTTGGATTCATCGAGTCGTGAGACTGAACGAAACCTTTCATGTCCCAAACAATAGATTAGTCCCGTGTCTGTCACGACTATGGGGTCCAACGTCAGTCACGAGTATGTGGTCCTAATAAACGGGGTCACTCAGAGTTTTATACCCCGTAGCACCACTACCCTCACACAAAAGTCAGCGAGTCAACACAGACTGAGAAACGTTGGGGCACCTGACATCGACCGGTCCGAGGAGACAGGTACCTTAAGAGGTCCGTTCTTACATCCTCACCCATAAGTAAGGGAAGAGACCCCCTAGAAGGACTGGGTCCCTAGTTTGAGTCCATAGGACGTAACGTCCACCTAATAAATTGTTGTAGACCCGGTGGTCCCTTCGAGACACCAATAGGACCCCGTACAATTTAACGTGGGTCTCTGAGAACAAGACCTCTGGACCTCATCTCAGACTTTTAAACGTAAAGATTGCTCGAGGGTCCAATACGATTAC
Organism: Capra ibex; assembly: GCA_006410555.1. Classification (NCBI taxonomy): domain Eukaryota; kingdom Metazoa; phylum Chordata; class Mammalia; order Artiodactyla; family Bovidae; genus Capra; species Capra ibex. The sequence goes on along the minus strand of SJYO01018169.1, from coordinate 48,905,075 downwards.
TACGACCAGGATCTTGGTGTGAAACTCTTGGGGACCAAATCGGGTAGTACCAAGGGGTTGTCGGGTGGGATGTGACTTTCACCTTCTCCAAAATCGTGGAAGAATCGGTAAAAGAGAGATATCGAGTAAGTAGGGGTCTCAAAGGAAACAGCTCCCTCCTAAGGATGACCTATACTAAAGGTAAACTCCTCCACCCCCATCTCTGGTTCGTCAGTCCACCGGAGGACTCGGACTCTTACGGTCGAGTGGTGGGACTCGGGGCCCCTCAGGTGGGTCGAGGCGTCACCCACAGCCTAAGACTGTGCTTTGACGACTTGAGGAAGGGTCGTTCACACCACAAGACGCACTTTTCAGTCGAAGGTGGAAACTTTTCTGAGAGAGAAGGACTTTGAATTTTGAACTGGTCATGGAAACGTCCTCTTTCGTGGGGGCTCTCACCACTATCCAACCTGTGTCTTCGCGTCACTGCATATTTTAGATTTGTTTTAAGGTGAACCCGACAAAAAAAAAAAAATTAATGAACTGGGCGAATTCACACACACACTTTTCGTGTCTAAACAAAAGACTCTGTACGAAAAACAAAGATATAATTAAAATGAAAAGGGATGGCACTTGTTAGGAGGACAGAGGGGAGTAAAGGAGGTCAGAGGGGAGTAAAGGAGGTCGTGGGCGAAGGAAGGGTTACTGCGAGCCGCTCCTCTCCCACCGCTTTACACGGGCCCTCGCGCGTCGCTAGAGTGGGCGACGCATCGCCGAGAGTCCGGCTCCTGGACCCCCGGGGACCCGCCGAGAGGGCCAGGGGAGCCGGGGGCGTGACGGGGACGGGCGCGGGCCTGGAGGGCCAGCCAAAGAAACAATTCTTGCGGACGCGCCTCTCCGTAGAAGCCGGGAAGTCCCCGCGTGCCCAAGGTGAGGACTGAAGAGTCAGGGGATTCCCGAACATTCGTGTCTCCGAGCTCAGCTCTCCGATTTAATGCGGGGTCCTCCGAAGAATTCATTTTAGGATTTAAAGTAAATCCGAGAAGCATTCGGGAAGCTACCGCTTCGGTGATTCGGGTCCGAGCGTGCGGGGGTCGCGGCGGGAGGGGCGTGGCCGAAGAACGTCCGACCCAATACCCCCTTGGGACAGGGAGAGTCTACCAGGCGGGGATCCAGACCCCATGCGGTGACAGGGAGGGGAGAGCCCAGCGGTGGCGGGGGTAGTGGAGGGGGTTGAGGGCCGGGAAGGCAAAGGAACGTATCGGAGGGGGTTGGGGGTGAACTTTAGAGGGAGGGGAGCCCGACCTTCGTTTCAGCCATTATTCTTTGGTCAAGTCACAGTCAGCCTATCTCCCCCATCTATTGGGGTCTCTATGTGCCGTTACCTCTCTCTTGAGCAAAACACATTTCTCCCGGAGCTCAGTGGTCCCTTAAGGACCTAACAGAACCCGACAGCACACACTACAGGTAGTGCGGCACGCTTGTGGTAGACGAGCCATAATACGAGAGTCAACGGTCCGATGGACGACATGCGTCATTGTGAACTGACGGACCGAGGCGCGAGCGTCGCAATCGGGTCTGCGCGGCCCGCCCCCCTGGCCACCCCCTCTTTCCGCTCAGTACTAATTCGGTAGACGTCCGACCCCCGCCCCCCTGTGTTGCGCGCCCGCCTCGCCCGCCCGACCGTCGCTCCTGGCCCGACTGTGGTGGTAGACGACCCCGTCTCCGTCTTGTCGTCGACAAGGAACAAGGGGGGGCGGGGTGGACTTGTGGACTTTTTTCCGACTTCGGGACTCGTGGGAGGTCGGTCAAGAGGTGACTCGCGGGGGTGGGGTCAGAGGTAGTGGTGGGCGTCGGAGGGAAGGTTCCTCGGCCGTCAGAGACCAAGTGGCGGTCGTTGGGGTCGGGAAGAGTGGGCTTGTGATACGTAAAGAACTTTTTTGCATTCTCTGTATTTCGAAGGGACACGTGTCTAAATATTTATTTGTCGACCGACGAGAATTCTCTATAAAAATGGTGTCGACAAAAAACTTCATCTTTTGCCGGAGAATGCCTCCCTCCATCCCACAAAAAATATGGAGGATGGAGAGAGAGGTCGGGTATCTTTTAACGATTCTAAAAAAAGGACCTCCTCTTCTATGCATTTTATCTAAGTAACCAAAACTACGGGGGGGGGAGGACATAAAATGACTTCTCACTCTCGAAACCCTTTATTACTTCTAGATACATCAGTTAACCTAAAGAACTCTCCTTCTCTACCTTAATTCTAAGACCCACCTTCCGTTCCCTCCAGCAACTCGTCCTCTACCTCACCTCTTGTTCGATCATTAATTTTGATTTTTATGACGTAGTGAACCGAAGTTCCGTAATGTAAAGACCACTGCTTTCGAGTCGGACCAAAAGAGATTAACGTGTGTGTCACACACAGGAGGAATCTTTGTTCTCGACACCGAACTTTAGGACTTTAAGCTGTCTGATAACGAGTAATTCTTGAGAATCCGACCTCCAATTTTCGGTGGTACAGTACACTTTGTCGATTACCGGAGTCGGTCGAGTTAAACATTCCACTCAGTGAACCGCGTCGAAGTGTGAACCGTACGTGTGGATTCCGACCCCGGGATCACAGTGAGTGGGTGACAACTTACGTCGTCTTGACCAACCCTCTCCACATAGTTGGATCCGAGTGTCTACAAAGAATACCTTCCCTCAGGAAATTTTTACGTGTATCGGGAGGACGGAGAGCCCCAAGGTAAGTTCAGCGACGTCCCTTTGGCCAGAAGTCCAGAAGTCACTCTTTGGACTTTCCTTTTAGAAACTCTCCCTTAGTAAACCCCTTTATCTCTTAGGACCCTCCATTATTGGTTTGAAAGGGAAACCCTTCCCAAAAAGAGTGACACGAAAACTTCATGTCGTGGTGGGGGTCGGGGTAGACTTTCATCTCGTAAGGATACTTTAGAAAAGATTCGGCTTTACCGGACGTCACTCATTCGTTTGTGGAACCCTGTGTAGAACGGTGCTCACACGTCTTATTTATCTCTATTTTGTGTCTACGAGTGTCTCAAGTTTCGACACCGCTGAACTACGACTCTACGACTCACATCAAGAACCCCCTCCTCGAACCACCGCGGTGAGAGTGTCGACCCCCACGGACGACAGAGATATTAGTGAGAGACGTTTTGACTTGTGAGTACTATAAAATCTAAAAGTGGAAAAAGATATTTGAGATTTTAGGAGAAGTCTACAGAGGACCAATCGTTTTGGTCCATGATCACATCCAGAAGACATTTTCGATTCACCGTATTTCACTTGAAAACTTTTCACCCACTATGGATATAAATAAAAACCAGGTCCTTCTGTCCCTGATCTTCTCGACTCTACTTAGATGTAGGAGTGGAGTAAACGGAGAGGGAAAGAAAGACCCACCTCTCTTCCGACCCTTTCGTTGAGTAGTGATGAATGACGAAGACCCGTTCGAGTGGTCCATGAACGTCCGACTAGAGTATCCCGTTCTTATAGAGTTTCACGTGTTTCTATTTGCCCCGGTCGGGTGTGGTCTGGAGAGTATTTTAGTTCGACTTCTTTTGAACTAGAGGGGAACCCAGAGTAAAAGAAAAGGGTGACAGAGGAGGAATAGTTTTGACCTCTAAAGTTTATACGAATTTATGAGTCTTTTTTTTTTTTCGACATATAGACATAAAAACGACTAACCAATTGACAGACAACACACTTAAGGAAACAATTTCACAATTCAGTCAACCGGTAAACAGAGGTTTCCACCGTTCTTTGTCGAAATAGGGTGACCTTCTTTCCCAAACCTTTTGTCCTCCGTTCAAATCCCCCTTTTCTTCTCTCATTTTATAGAACTGGAGACGTCCCTAATCACAATTTCATTTGAAAAACCATCGTATTTTAAGGTCGGTAACAACTGATATGGCATAAAAGTAATTGTATTTATAAAGTATTGAGATGGAAAAGTAACAGATACATGTCTCTTTTATGTGTTCCTGTTATTCAAAATTGAAGTCGTTGTAGTGTGAACGTAAACTTTTGATCTCGTGTCACATAAACACCCTGTCTTTGATATATAAATCAAATGTTCGTTAAGAATCCGCGTGAGAACCGTGGTACCTGGGTAGCATGTCCTTTTTGGACACGAATACCTTTCTTATGACTTAAATCAGAGTCTTAGTTACAAAGTCAAGATACTCACGACTAAGAAGGTAAATGATTGACACACCGGACCCAGTGGTGTGATTGGTCTCGAAAAAATTTTTATAAAAAATTTTAAAATATCTTCATATTAACTAAATGTAACAACACAAAGTAAAGACGACATATCGTTTCACTGAGTATTTATATATGTGTGTGTAAGAAAAGTATAAGAAAAAGGTAATACCAGACAGTGTCCCATAATATAGGTCAAGGGACACGATATGTCATCCTGAAATAGGTATATATACGAATAGGTAGGATATATATTATCAAACGCAGACGATTAGGGTTTGAGGGTCAGGGAGGGAGGAGTTGGTGAGAGGGGAACCGTTGGTGTTCAGACGAGAGACATACACATTTAGACAAAAACAAAGTATTTATATAAATAAATACAGTGTAAAATCTAGGATGTATATTCACTATAGTATACCATAAACAGAAAGAGACGGACTGACCGAATCAGACTATTAGAGATCCAGGCAGATCCAACGACGTCCCCGATTATAAAGTCAGGAAAAACGGTGACTCATCATAAGACAACATATATACACAGAGCAGAAATAGGTGAGTAGACAGCTAAATCCAACAATCTAAATCCAACGAAGGTACAGGATCGATAATACTTATCACGACGATACTAGTATCCCAACGTACATAGAAAAGTTTAATGTCAAAATAGACCCATATACAGGTCCTCACCCTAACGAACTAGTATACCGTTGAGATAACAATCAAATCGTGATGATTGAGTTGGAAGAACTCGACAACAATGGACCTACTCTCCTCCTCACCCAAAAACAAACCAAAAAAACAACGAACAAAACAAAACAAACCCATGACCTCCCTCCCTTCCTCTAGGTTGTGTTAAGATATAAAACTTTCCTTTGAGGGGAGTCCCAACTGACATAACTGTGACTTCTTCTTTTCACTTTTCTCCTGTTTATAATTTTAGGTCAAACGTCAAAAAGTAAATCCTACCGAGTCTCCTCCGTCTATTTTAAGTACAACAAGTGTTTCGTCCGAACAATTTACGTAATTACTTCCTTACGTAATTATTACTACCTTTATGGTACCGTTTATCTTTATTATATATTTTAAACTATTGATGATTTGTAGGTAAATTCCACCAGTGAAAACACATATGTAGAAATATTGGAATTAAAGGAAGTGATGTATATAGACCCTGATTATTGGTCGCACTTTTTGACTCATAGATCTAAAATGTCACTCCTTCAGAAGGAATTTTTAGGTCAGATTGACGGATTTTTTACAAACTACATCTAAATAAGTGTAAACGGAGAGGACTAGATTCAGAGTATTGACAGAGAGTGTTTTACTGACACATACAGGAATATACACATAGGTAAATTAAACATATGAAGAGTCTGTCGTCGAAGAGAAACAAGTCTAATTAAAGAACTTTGAACTCACTTAATTTCCCTTAGCAAGACGTCTTACTCGAAGGAACCACCGAGTCTCCCATTTCACAGACGGATGTTACGTCCTCTGACCTCAAGTCAGGGACCCAGCCCTTCTAAGGGACCTCTTCCTTTACCGTTGGGTGAGGTCATAACAACGGACCTCTTAGGGAACCTACCTCCTCGGACTACCCGATGTCAGGTACCCCAGCGTTTATCAACCTGTGCTAACTTGTTGAAGTGAAGTGTGAAAAGACGTCTTACTAGTCTATTATGAAACGGTAATGTTCCACACGAACCATCTTACTTGTCCTTTCCTTCGTAGTTCTTTGATGTAGAATACCGGTGTGTGGATGAAAAGGGTAGTCGACAAAAAAGGGCTACCAGATGTGGCAACCCGAGAATGAAGGGGATACTCGTGTCAGAGCCTCCTCAGTGGACCCGACACATACTTCCCGACGGATAGAGGACAAGGCATTCCTGACCAGGAATTTTCAACTGTAGGAAACTGACTGTATTAATAACTTAGATCTCTGGGTCAAGTTCGGGGTTGTAAATTTAATAGAGTCTGTGGACTTTGAGTTAAGATAAAAATTTCTCCAATCCTCTAAGGTATAGAAACCAGTCACATTGTGTAAGGATTAAGAGGGGTAGTTGTTGAGAGTGATCGTCCTAAGAAAAACGTATACAGTCTCGAAAGTTTACAGTGTTAATTAATCTTAAAGTAGTTTATCGTCAAGACGACTAATTAGTTAAGGTCGTCGTAAGATATTTACAGAGAGGATGATTCATCGGGTAAAACCGGTCCGTCCGTCATTTCTACTTCTCCACCAGTCCGACGGAGTATAGTTTGACTTTTACTCGGGGTGGACTCCCGAATAAGGAAAGAAACCTCCTTGTGAATACCAATCGACTTTTACGTTAAGAATAAGAAATCGGTTAAGATAGTCTTTGCCCGAAGGGTCCACCGAGTCACCATTTCTTAGGAGGACGTTATGTCCTCTAAATTCTTTGTACCCAAGGTAAGACCTCATCCTTTACCGTTGGGTGAGGTCACAAGAACGGACCTTTTTCGGGTACCTGTCTTCTCGGACCCACCGATGTCAGGGACCCCAGTGTTTGTCAACTGAGCTGAATCACTGATTCGTCGTTGTTGTAGTCTTTGTCTGACCTGGACCGGAGTCTGAGGCGTCTCGGTAATGACCGGGGCAGATCGGAGAGGTCGGGTGACACAACTCTCTAACCTCCTGGCGACACAGGAGAAATACCTTTACATTGTACACGGTGATCCCTAGGGCAGCCCTCCCTTGTGGGGTACGGGGTAGGGGGACACGAAACCAAGTCTACACTTCAGTGGTGTAAGTGAAGAAAAGAGAGAAGAGAAGGGAAGAGGGGGACAGGAGGGTCCTCGTCGTGGGTCACCCCGAAGGGGCCTGGTGCCCGGGGTACGGCAGGAGACACGGGGGTCCGAGTCCCCCGTACCAGAGGCCTCGCCCCGGACGCCCCGGTCCGAAGGACCCGTCGGTCGGGGTCTGTCAGGAGTACTTCGTCTACGAGTAACTGGTCGCCCGGGTCGACTACCTCGTCGTCTTTGTTGTCAAGGACGCCCTCGTCTCCGTCGTCGTCGTCGTTGTCGTCGTCGTCGTCGTCTAAGAGTGTCTCGTCCATTGAGTACGGATACCGCCCGAGTTAAGCGTTTGTAAAGAAGTCCCGGACCACAAGCGTTTGTAAAGAAGTCCCGGACCACAGACTTGCTCAGAGTCCAGAGCAGGAGGTCGTTCTTTCAGTGACCGGTCGTGAAGGGTTCTGATGTCTTCTCGGACGTCTTACATCTGGAAAGGTAATCAATCCAAACAAAGAATCTTACGTAACCAAACAAGACTTTTCTGTCCGAAGTCGGTACGTAAACTTCTGGGGGAACGGTCTCTGGACAGAAGTTCAGACCGAAAAACGAAGACCATGGCCCCAGACACCTTAGTCGTACACCCACCGCCCCCATCTTCCCTCGACCGAATGTAAGAAGTATTTAAGACTATAAGGGTCGTCCTTCTTTTTTCTTTTATTAAGTCTCTTGAAACAAAGAACCTCCTTTCTCAGTCTTCCCCCCTAACTCTTCTTAAGAGTGTCGCAACCAGTACTTGTTACCTTGCCCTTGTTAACGTCTTATTATCCCGGGTGTCTTGATGAACCTTTGGACTTGAGGCCCAGTGTCTTTCCCACGTTTGAACTCTTTTTAAGGGTCGTCGAAACTTTTGTCGAGTCCTTTAGAAACTCAATTTCCGGATTGTGTCTCTTTCGAAATGGACTCCGCACAAACTGGTGGCAACTGTGTATTAAGGAGGTCGAAACTTTCCTTCGGAACGACACCCGACGAGGAGACTCAAAGTCACACAAAACAAAAAGTTCTCCGGGAACGGAAGAAAGCACAATAGGACTCTCTCCGGACTCTAGGAGGTAGATCCGGCAGGGATCTACCGAGGTCACCCCCCCCCAGACTGGGTAAGTAGAACGGGAAGATAATATCCTTAGCACTCCAATAGTAGATTCCGAGTTCTAGGTGTCAATGGGAAGATCTTACAAGGATTATCCTAGTCTTAAAACCTGTAAATAGTTCGTAGGAGGTGGTGTGGTATAGATATGTACTACGGTACATCCTGGTCTCCGTGTAACTCCAGGAATCACTGGTTCTCGTCGTAAGTTTCATTGTGGTCAGTAGGGGGGTTTGTCTTTTTAACATGACAACTCGTGTCAAGTGAATCCAAGGGAAAAAGCGAAAACAAGAACTTGTCGACACATTAATAGAGGGAAAAATGGTTCCAATCAGTCGGTGGACCGTCGAGAACATGTTTGTTTGGAGACAGGGAGAGTGGGACTCCTTCCACACACTGTTCCTCGGTGTGACTACAGAGAGTCTGTCACTATTTACCCCGATGGCTCCCCTTGCTCCCCTTCGACCCGAAACGTTTGGGAGGGGAGTCGGGTCGGATCCTTTAAAGTGTACACGGACTAGGAAATTCACTGACAGAAACTACCCATACGATACTGGTACCGTGTTTCCCCTCAGCCCCATTGGTCCGGTTTGAACCGACACGGTCCGGTCTCCTCAGGGGTGAGTCACTCTGGTCGGTTCGGGTCCTTACTCCTTCCTCCACCTTCCTTCTTCTCGGTGGCTCCTACCACGGGTGGCTGGTGCCCCGCTCTCACGCCCTGGGACGTCTTGGGTCCTGTGTCTTCTGTCTGTATCCCGAGGAGTCTTTTCGACCCTTTACTCTTTGACGTTCTCTTTTTCTCTCTCTCCCACACATTAAGGAATTACTGACACACATGGTTCTCGACTTCTCCCTGGTTCCTTTCTTGTTAAATGAGACCCGGTGTAGAAAACGAAGACCATACTAAGACCCCTTTTTTTTTTTATTTTGTTGGTGAAGTGGAGAGAGTAGACGGTTTATCTAAAGGGATAAAGGGTCGGAAGAAGGGCTACAAGAGTACTCAGTGCACATATTTTGGGAATCCTTTGTCGTGTTCCGCCCCCGAGACAGTGCACTGGGACCACAGCGCCTTACGCTGATTCTCGACGTCGACAGGACACCCTGACCGGTCTTGACGCCGTCCCCCTACCTCGTGCGGCGGACGTGGACCCCTGTCACGAATAGCTACGTGGATGGACCCCCAGATGTGAGAGCTCCTACTCACACCGGTATAGTTGCGGTGTGACTAAAAGAACCTTGGATGTCGTCGTCTCTTTCATAGGACGACGACGACGGCGACGATTCAGCGAAGTCAGCACAGGCTGAGATACGCTGGGGTATCTACCGTCGGGTGGTCCGATGGGGCAGGGTCCCTAAGAGGTCCGTTCTTGCGACCTCACCCAACGGTAAAGGAAGAGGTTACGTACTTTCACTTTTCACTTTCACTTCAGCGAGTCAGCAGTTGAGAATCACTGGGGTACCTGACGTCGGATGGTCCGAGGAGGCAGGTACCCTAAAAGGTCCGTCCTCATCACCTCACCCTACGGCAACGGAAGAGGTTCTTTCATAGGATTGTAAAAGTTAAAACGGTCGTCGTATGACCCTTGTGTACCCAAAGGGGCTTTCTTGTACCCTCCCTTTTGTCTTTCTAACCCCTAGAACGTATAGAAACCCTTGTAAGTCTACCAAGAGTCACCTGAATCTTTAGTCTTGTCTCGTTCATCTTAGGTCCACACTTAATTGTAAATTACGTACAAAGAGTCTCGCGTCTCGTACAGTCGACGGTAGGCAAGTGATTCCAAGTAACCTTGGACCTTAAAATCTAGACTTTCTTTACAATTAGTACTTCAGAGAAATAAAATGTGTACTCCCTTTGACTCCGTCTCCTTCGAATGTACTAAAAAAAAAAAAAACCTCGAACGTCTCGGTCACTCTCGGTCTCTGACCAGACCATGGAACCCGGGGGACTAAGGACTGGGTGTTGGGATGAAGTCCCGAACATGGGTAAACATCTACCCTGGGATTTTAAGAATATATTATACCCGTCAAACCGAAGCCTCTTCGAAAATTTACGAGTCGAATGAAAGTTATTACAAGCATCTGACGACGGATTTTCTAATCGCACCAAAGAACAGATACGACACAGATACGTTAATTAAGTAAAGTTGTCGTTTTGTGGGACCATCCGTGATGTCCTGTCCCACTTGTCTCCGGCAAGAAAAGAAAAGAAGTCAACGGTCTCATGACCGACCGGAACAGTTGTTTTTCCTTTTTCTCTTCTTTCTTTCTTTCTTTCTTAATATCTCGACGGGTCCTTGTTTTTGTTCTCTTTTTTTTTATCTTTATTTGTGTACACAATTCTTCACCAGTTGCACACAATAAAAATATTACTTGTGAGATTTCTCGTCTCGGGACCGACAAACAAAAAGATTGGGAACGTCTACTTTCCACGAGTTACTTATAAGGTGTCGACGTCTCCTCCGATGGGACTTCCAGTGGGTCGATGAACTGTAATCTGGGTCTCGAGTTTGGGGAGAGAAACGAGAAAGGTGGGGTAAGAATAAAAGAGAGGGAAACGTGTAAGTCGTACTATTACTATGTCTCGTCGGAGGGGTCATACAACCATCGTCGTGACCGTCACTGCTTCGGGCCACTGACGTTCTTCCTTTTGATTCTGTGTCCGGAGCGCCAAGGACCACCTACACCCTAGGGTGCGTCGAGGAGTTCCGTTATCTACGACACAAAAACTGAACGCCTCTACATAAAACGTCCGTCACACTGTGGGACCCTGATTTTACTCCGGAAAAAAATTTTATCAGGGACTCTTAGGGTAGAAGGATATGGGTTTCGTAGATAAAATCCAGTAATTTTTAATCAACGAACAGACACACTCGAGCCACGGGTGTTACGACTCTTTCCGTACGTCGACTATGGCTTTTTCGTTTCAGCCTTGACGGAGGGACCCGAGGGAACCGCCAAGTCACTATTCCTTAGACGGACGGTTACATCCTCTGCACCCAAACTAGGGACCAGACCCTTCTGGGTGCACGGCACCTCGCTGATTCGGGTACGCAATGTTGATAACTCGGACACGGGATCTCGGGTCCTTGGCGTTGAACACGGGTACACGACTTCGATTTCGGGAGAACGGGTTCTCCGACACGAGACGTTGTTCTCTTTGGCGACGGGACTCCTCGGTCGAGCGGTTTTGAATCTCTCTGCGGTTGCGTCGTTGTTGTTGGTTCGTGGTAGTTTTTTATTCACCTTAATAAAAAAAAAAAATTTGACGGAGCCACTGATACGTAGGGAAAATTCGGTCGTTCTGGTGTGCCGTCTGTACGGTGTGTCCAAGTGGTTCCTACGCCCACCATCTCCACCCAGACTGCCGGTTTTTGGCCTTTGTGGGATTTATCGGTGGGGAACGTCGTGTCTATTTCTGTGCCTGCATACAAAAAACCCCCCTTGTGATGAGTTGTCACTCCTACTTGTCAGGTGCGACGTCCGTGGTTGGACCGACTTCGCGCCTTTACGTTGTTCACGTTCGTCTGTCTGCGTTTTCGGTCTGAGTCTATGCCACAGACTTTGGGTGCAGACACTTCATGTCTTCGACTGTATTGATTATACATCAACCGGACCCCCACGAGGGGTCCCCAGTCCCCTTCCCACCAGTACCCCTTCCCTGTCCTCCCCGAGGACCGTTGTAAGACACAGAACTAGGTCTCCGACCAAGGGTCTTCACACAGGTAAACCCTCATAGGGAGTGTGACATATGCTCACAGGGTGCGGACATACGACAAGAAGTTATGTTCCAAATCAAACATTTTGGACGGAGGGAGTCTTGCCGACCCTATAAGTTAACGTGCAAGAGAGGGTAGAGTGGAGGACCGGGAGGAACAGGAGACAGCAAAGTCGTCGACGTCGTCGGTGTGAATGGGGCCGTCGTGGACGTCGTCGTCGTCGCCTTAGGCATGGGTCACGTCGTCCAGTGGGTCAAAGTTCCACTCCGGCCATGTGTGGAGACGGTAACATAAGGAAGGTCCCCCTTCCATTTCACTCACAGTGGGCCACTGTCACGACACCCACGACACAAACCACAGGTTCATTATCCTTTTTATAAATTCTGAACTACCATGGTTGGTCAGTCTTATGGTCCGTAATTGGAAAGTCGGTGACCCGGGGTCTCTCCAGGACCACCCGGGTCCCACCCTAGTACTACTGAAACCCCCACCCTGGTCTCATTGATAAGAAATGGTTTTCATGTCTTCATAAAGTTATAAAATTGTTGGTCCCGAAGGGACGACCGAGTCTACCATTTCTTAGACGGACGTTACGTTCTCTGGGTCCAAGTCAAGGACCTAACCCTTCTAGGGAACCTCATACTTTACCGTCGGGTGAGGTCCCTCTTAGGGTACCTGTCTCCTCGGACCACCCGATGTCTGGTACCCCAGTGTTTCACAACCTATGTTGACTCTCTGTTTGTAAAGGTGAAAGGTTTCTGTATGTTCACGGACAACTGGGTTATAGTCGGAACAACCATAGATCTAGTGTAGAGTCTCTACTGCCACCCCTTTTAGGACACAGCGTAAAAAGAATGATTAGGATCGTCCAGACGACTGGTTTCGGAATTGAAAGTCGATGACGTCACTTTCTTAGATCGAAAATCGTTGGTGATTAGAGACGACTCCTCTTCCGTTACCGTGGGGTGAGGTCATGAGGACGGACCTTTTAGGGTACCTGCCTCCTCGGACCATTCGACGTCAGGTACTCCAGCGACTCAGCTTGTACTGACTCACTGAAGTGAAACTGAAAAGTGAAAGTACGTGACCTCTTCCTTTACCGTTAGGTGAGGTCACAAGAACGGACCTCTTAGGGTCCCTGTCCCCTCGGACCACCCGACGGTAGTTACCCCGACGTGTCTCAATCTGTGCTGACTTCACTGAATCATCGTCGTCGTCGTTAAAGACGACTTGCATCTTCTGTTTATCCCTGAACTCGAACCAACCTGACAGAACTAGGACAACGGGAAACGTGTTTAGGAATTAGTACCGGGGTCCTCCTTACCGACGTGACAGGTCCCAACGGTAAGGATACAACTAATAATAACAAACCAGTGAATCAGAGCAGTCTGAGAAACGTTGGGGTACCTGACGTCGCACGGTCCGAAGGGACAGGAAGTGATAGATGACCTCAAACTAGTTTGAGTATAGGTATCTCAGTCACTACGATACATTAGAAGAGTAGGAGACAATGGAGGAAGAGGAGGACGGAAGTTAGAAAGGCTCGTAGTCCTAGAAAAGATTACTCAACAGTCGAGAAGCGGTATCCATCGGTTTCATAACCTCGAAGTCGTAGTCAGGAAGGTTACTTATAGGTCCCAACTAAAGGAAAGTCAAGTCAAGTCAGCGAGTCAGCACAGGCTGAGAAACGCTGGGGTACTTAATGTCGTGCGGTCCGGAGGGACAGGTAGTGGTTGAGGGTCTCAAGTGGGTTCGAGTACAGGTAGTTCAACCACTACGGTAGGTCGGTAGAGTAGGAGACTGTAGGGGAAGAGGAGGACGGAGGTTAGGGAGAGTCGTAGTCTCAGAAAAGGTTACTCAGTCGACAAGAGTACTCCACCGGTTTTATAACCTCAAAGTCGAAATCGTAGTCAGGAAGGTTTCTTGTGGGTCCTGACTAGAGGAAATCCTGCCTAACCAACCTAGAGGAACGTCAGGCTCCCTGAGAGTTCTCAGAAGAGGTTGTGGTGTCAAGTTTTCGTAGTTAAGAAGCCGTGAGTCGAAAGAAGTGTCAGGTTGAGAGTGTAGGTATGTATCGGAACTGATCTGCCTGGAAACAACCGTTTCATTACAGAGACGAAAACTTATACGAGAGATCCAACCAGTATTGAAAGGAAGGTTCCTCTACCTGATTAAACTAGAGGAACGTCAGGTTCCCTAAGAATTCGTAGAAGAGGTCGTGGTGTCTAACTAGGGGAGTTTATAGTTAGGGAAGTTAGAGGTTATCTCCCTTGGGGATACCCGGAATATACTACCGCCTCCTACTCAGACTCTTGGGAGGGATTAGAGTAGGTGTCCTCAAAAGTCCCCCAGTGTCCTCAGTACTTCGTCGTCTTTAGGATCAAGGACAGGAGAGAGGAGAACCTCCTGGTTCTAGTCACGTAGGAGTGAAGAGTTTACAATGGAGAGTGAAACTGTTAGACGATCTTCGGTCCTTCAGGGAACGTGTCTTCATACGTATATATCATTTATTTATGTTTGAAATACCTAGCAAAGTGTTCTCAATGGGAAAAGGTATCTGACGCCCCCTTTTTAAATACTAGATCCCATCGCAAAAAGTAAGAAGTCCAACGTCGTGGGTTCATCAAACACAGGTTGAGAAACACTGGGGTACCTGACATCGGGTGGGTCCGAGGAGACAGGTCCCCCTAAGAGGTCCGTTCTTATGACCTCAACCAACAGTACACGAGGAGGTCCCCTAGAAAGGTTGGGTCCCTAGTTTGGGTCTAGAGGGTGCGACGTCCACCTAAGAAATGACAGACTCGGTTGTCCTTTCGGGTAACTTCTATTAAATCACCCGGTCTTGGTCGTAAAAATTTTACTTTATTATCCTTTTTTTACTAGTCTCACATAGTATTACTCCCGCCGAAAACAAAGACAGGACTCGGGTGCACACACACATGACACTCAACACCAAGTCTCAGATTTTCGACGACCACAAGTGCCGGTCTAGAAGGATTCCTACCGGAGACCTGGGGTCCCCGAACTCGTCGATGGTGGGAATTTAGACACCCTGTCAAGATAGTGAAGTCTAGGAAACCCCGGGGTGTGTCCCTTCCTGTTTCCCTTGACCCGACAGGCACCTTCACGATACGTCATTTAAACACGGTCATAAGAAACTTCTTAAGAGAAAGAGTGAACGGGTACCCACGCCTTTTCACCCTTTATCAATGACGATGTCTGCACCAAAGACAACGTCTGTACCTCGGGAGGAAAAGCTGGACATCAAGAGTCTGAACTCGGACACAGACCAGTGGTCGTCTTGACCAAGTTTTTTATCTACCGGGCGAGAGTAAGGGTCGCAGAGACTAAGTCCTCTACACCTCGACCTAGACAGAAACGCAGACATAAATGTAGACATTGTTCAAGGGGTCTCTACGACGACGACGACGACGACGGGGTCCCCGGTGTGAAACCCTTGGCCACGAAATATAATACTTGATTAAATTTGGCAATTTAGACTATTTGGGCCGTGGTACAGGAAACTCAAAGGATCTAAGTATTGAGTAGTAAAAAATCTTATTTTTCTGGGTGCTTTTAAATTAATGAGGAGATACTCAATAAGATCTACCAAACCGAGGTTAAATTTTCAAGATGAGACCTGAAAAGATTTTGGGGTTTAATGTCCGTCAGTTGGATTTTTAAAGTATGTGAATTCGACTTGTAAACTCCCAAGGACTCGTCGTCTCGACTAACTATGCTAGAAAAAAAATAAGAGAAGTCATAAAAGTGTATAAACTGGATGGAGGATTGTATAATATTACAATACCTGGACTCTTTTATCGTTTAACTATCTATTCTTTAAAACAGCAACCTGTCTCCAAGACAAGCCTAATTGAACAGACTCTGGATGCCCAGGAGGGTGGTGAAATGAAAAGTTTCCAAAATTCCTACTAGAAAGCGAATAACTCAAGACACGAAGACCCGTCACAATGTACGGATACCCCTTTACGAATAAAAAGTATTGATATCTGAAGGATACTCACTTTTATCTTGTATCTAGGAAAATCCCTTTTTTAACGTACAATGACAGAGAAAAACTTATACCTTTAAAAAGAAACTGTAACACTACAATTGGTTATCTATTCTTTTAATCAAACTATATTACAAAGTGTCATTGTGGATAAAATCTGTTTTTAAACTTCTTTCAGACAACAAAGTGTGTACGTCATTAGAAAAAAAAAAAAAAAGGTTTCGCCAAGGGAGACAAATAAAATAAAATAAAATAAAAAAATTTAAAAAAAAAAAAATTAAAATTTTAGTAATTAAGAATGTACGCAAGGGTTTGTACTTGGGGGGAGGGTGGAGGGAGGGGTGTTGTAGAGAGACCCAGTAGGGGTACGTGGTCGGGGTTCGTTCGACGTGGGATGCAGTCTGTACCTGATAAGTGTTTTAATAAGGTCTGTTTTGGATTAGAAAGTTGTATAATTAAGATTTCTATGTTGTTTTTGTAGGTCTTATTCTTTCAGGAAAGTAGGTAAAGGCCGTCGGACAAATACATTAAACTCAGACAAGTTAGTTAGACTCAGTCGTTATAAAAAGGGAATTTAAAAAAAAATTCGTTGGGTTAGTGGGTAAAATGGGTAAATAGTCCGACCGACACGTCAGTTATGTTTAAATCAGTAATTTCAGTGTTTTGAAGTATTGTTCTAGTGTTCGACGTTCTGTATGATGGTTGGTCACAAATTAATCCTTGAAAAATTATAGAAATAATATAGATTTAGGTGAATCGATAGTAATCCGAGTTTTGTTTTCTAACTTTACGAAGATCCCTAGAGGGGGTCTAGAAAGACCAAAGGAGTGTCATTGGTAAAGTAAAAAATTACGTCGGACTATGACTGGAGTTCGGTGTTTTTGAATTCAGTATTGGTTTTAAGGGTATTAAAAGAAAGAACTTTCTTTTATATCTCTGTACTAACGACGGGTCTTTAGTTATTGGGGTAGTCTTTCTGTTTTTGTGTGAAGAGAATAGACGGTTCCACGGTCCTAATTGTTCCAATACGTGATAAGAGTAGACTAAAGAGTAGGGTGAGGGTCCTTACTAGTTTAAACGAATATTATAACTAACCGAGGGTACGACGTGGAAAAAATTTACACGTCCTTTTTTAATAAAAAGAAAAAAACTTTTGAAGCAGTAATCATCTCTCTGTCTTTTTAGGTAAAGACACATGGAGGATCGGGAACTTGTAACTGACCCTAAGATCCCCACTGTAAAAATAAGAGAACCGACCAAATCTTTAAAGGACCTTTGTATATTTCTTCCTGAGTGAGTTTGTAGTTTATGTCAACTTACTGATCCGCAACCATGAGACCAGTCGAAAATTCGTCGTAGTAACTTTGACGGAATCACCGGTAACGACCAAACTTCCACACCGGAAACGTAGTCACGTAGTTCAAGTAACGGTCCATCGTTCATCCTCCTACAGAAGAAAGAGATTAAGTCCTTCGACCGGTCAAGCGTGACTGTACAATACTAAGTCTCTTACACCTCGTACACCTTTAGATGTCTCCCCTAGGTTTGTTACAGGGTAGACGGTTTTATCGAAGAATCGTCTTCGTCCCCGGAAATTGGAGAGTTTAGGACGAGTTTAGAATTCCCTTTAATCAGATTGCCAGAAATAACTATCATAAGAGATGACTCGGTATAAGGTACAGTGTTTGTCCTACACGTTTCACTCGGTGGTAAAGAAGAATTAAATCGAGTCATCCACTTAAAGGAGAGTGGAGGTTTTTATACGATAGAATAACCAACTCCTAGGATATTTCTTCAGCGATTCAGTACAGGTTGAGAAAGTTGAAGTACCTGACATCGGGTGGTCCGAGAAGACAGGTACCCTAAGAGGTCCGTTCTTATGACCTCACCCAACGGTAAAGGAAGAGGTCCTCTAGAAGGGCTGGGTCCTTACCTTGGGTCCAGAGGATGTAACGTCCGTCCAAGAGATGGCTACCTCGGTACTCCCTTTCTTTGTTAACGAAGACATTATCCTCGTTTTTACTATAGTCCCATATAGTTTATCTTTTCAGTTCACGACACACTAGGGTTAAAAGTACACATAAAAATATATAATTCCATTCAATCGTCACCAGTAGAGACCTACCACCCTTAAACCCACTGAAAGTAAAAGTAAAAACACGAAAGGGATAAAAGGTCTAAAAAGTGTTAGTCACATACAATATCAGTCTTTTTATTAGTGCAGAGAAAGAAATTTCCTAAATAATAGTCTCATCTAGGAAATTAGATAATTAGTTTCGTAAAAACAGTAAGGGTTTCGTTTCAGGTCGATGCACAATGACGCGTGGTGAACACCTCTACTCACTTCTCCACACAGCAAAAAAGAGACGTCCCAGAGGGGTCCTATATCGTCGACACTCCTCGGTCCGGCGGGAGGTCTCGTACGCTTGAAGTGCCGACTACCGTGTCTTGCGTCCGTACTACCCTTACCCTGGGAGGGTCTTGGGTCCCTGTTACCGGCGTCGCCGACGGGTCAGTCTCTACCCTGACCGGGGAATGTCGTTGTGTGGATGGTCGGTTGGCCCTTACATGTTGTACTCGTGCCCCTACTGGGTTCACAACGTCGTGGGTTTGGTTTCGCCATACTCATAGTGTGTGTTGGTTCGGGTCCCCGGCTCCGTCGGGAGGAGCCCCGTTCCCCAACCCTACCACTCACCCAAACCAGTCTCGTACGACCACTTGAGCGGGTACTGGGTCGTCGCGGTCGTCTACTTCCATCCGGTCCGGAACGGGTCCGGGGTCCCGGGCGGCTCCGACGTTTCGTAGTACCCTTGTCAGGTCGTCCCTTCGGTCTCGACCGTTGTCTCCCCGAATGTCCCCTACGGACCCTCCTGATCACCTCTCAATCGTAGTAAGTTGTTACCGCGGTCGATGGGTGACGTTCGACCGGTTGGTTCCGACTGGTTCGTCGTGAAGGGGGTCCCTGACTCGGTCCACCACCTACGCTTGTGACCGCCCCACTCTTGAGAGTTGGGCCGGCGGTACTCAGCCGTCTACTACGGCGGCGAGGGGCCCGTCGTTCCGTGGTCGGTCCGGTCCGGGTACCAGTACTGCCCGGACTCGGTCCCGCAAGGACCGTACGGTCGGAAGTCGGTCGGGGGCCGTGTCGTCGGCTACGGGTCACGGTCGAAACGGAGGTCGTCGGTCTCGGTTCGGATACTCTCCTTGGGGGGAGTCCTGTACAGTATGTTAATGTCACCGCTGTGCCGACCCCGTAGGAAGGGGCCGGAGAGCCTGCCACGACTGGAACACCTGAGGTAGTAGTTTCCACCTGGCCCCCTGCTCACCTACGTCCTCGACCTACTTAACAAACCTTTGGGGATCAGTCCTCGCCGGGACCGGTGGTGTTGAGGTCACCAAATTTCGAGGTTGGCACTTTTTCTTTGTCCTACAGTGGCGTAGGAACAAAAAAACACAACAAAAAAACTGGGTGCACTAGACTCGTTTCGACGTCGGTCGACTGACACCTTCTAGGTCCGCGGTTAGGTGTCGGGACGGTCCGGGGCAAAGTGGACTAAAAGTGTGTCGTTACCTCTGTCTGCGGGACACCTAGGACGACGTTCTCTCCCCCTGTACGGTCTCCACCCGTCTCTTCTTCTAAGACCTCGGGAGTCGAACCGGGAGGGACACCAGTGGGCCGGGTTGTTGTCGGTGAGACCGGTTCTGTCTGACGACGGGTTACACTCCATCGGCAGCCACGGAGGAACGGAACCGGGTCCAGATGCCGAAACCTCTGGGTCTCCCCTCTCTCGGACCCCGGCTCTCAGGGTGCCTCCGACGACCCACCACGGTCTCCGGTTCTCGTGTCCAGTCTATACGCGACTTGAGACCGACGTCTCTCTACAGTCGGAAGTTCTGTGTGATGACCCAAACCTCCCTTCCACGTTTCTTGTCACTCTACAGTGTTCTTCTGCTCTGGGACGTCCGGACATAGGACGAGTACTACTGGACGTCCTTAAAATCTCGAACCTCTTCCCAGGACCGTCAGGACCCACCCGTCGGAAGACGACTACTGGTACCGCCGAAAATGAGGTCCCTCAACCGGACCGCAAAGGACCCCCGGACCATGCTGGGCTATGTAGAATCGGCCAGGGTAGATGAGGCCCTCTGGCTCCTACCCCTCCGGGCCCCACCTACGACACTCAGACAGGCACGTCGGCGGAAGGCGTGGACCAGGGACGGGAGCAAGGAGGAGTGGAGGTGGGGTCGGACGGACTCGACCAGGAACGTCTGATAGGTTCTTCTTTACTTCGAAAACAGAAATCCCTCGGACCCACCTCCCTTTTATTCTCGTTCTTCTTGAATCTGTTACGGACTTTATGTATCCGGTGTGACCTCAAAAAGAAAGAGACGGACCTTGTCTCGCCCAACGAGACGACGACCACCACCCAAAGGTACTCGACGTAGACTATAAAGACCCTGTGATCCCTCCTGGTCGGACCTGTAGTGACCGAGACCAAGGGAAATCCTTTTAGGGTCCCCACTACGAGAATTTCGTCGGACTGGGAAGTAGGGACGAGTGGTCTTTCTGTTGAGAGTTCGGGACTTTCGACTACTTGACTTTTTGGGTAACGAGGTGAAGTGGGTAAAACCATTACTTTTCTCCCTTCCATACCAAGGAAAGGAACCCGCTTCGCTAGGGGAGAACTTCAAGACATGTCAACAAGAAACACATTAAGTGGGTCTAGACAGGATTCACTTCAGACAACCTTCCCTAGGTGTTGGAGACGACGACCTCCCGACCAGAGTAGACGGGAGGGGAGGGGAGGGTGACCAGACAAAGTCTCCGGTACCCTGTATCGAGAACAGGATTCACTCACTCGCACCGTATTCGAAAAGAGGACGGTAGGGAAGGGAGGTACGGGTTTTCCGTCCGAACGAAGACACGTGAGTGTACAGTGAACGGTGTGGTCTCGGGGTCGGGTCGGACCCCTCAGTGTGACCCGGTCCAGGACCCTGACTTCGCCCATTTTCACTTCTTGACCCTGTCTCCTACATCTCTCCGTCGTCCGTCCGTTTGTGACCGGCCCTGGACGAGCGGTTCACGGTTCGAGTATCGAGAGGAGCCGTTCCCCGTCCGACCTCTGGTCTCCCCCGGTACACCCGCTCCTGGGCCCAGCCCCGACACCAGGGACCCCTTCTCCACCACCGTCCGACTGGTACTTGAGGGACGCACCCCTCCCGGTGGCGGTCCCCTTCGAGAGCTTACCTTCGTCTACTTTTGGTTTTTGTTTGTTCCCTTTCACTTCTTTGCTCTTCTGTGTCTTTATATATTAATGGAAAAAGACTTTCCATGTCTTTATTTATATATTCATTACTACTCCTTGACCTCCACCGACTACCTCCCCCTCTCCCCCGGAGACAAGAGAGAATTTACGAAGGAGGTTTACGAGTTATGACCCTGGTTGATGTATCTCTCCATCTAAAATTATTCCACCGAAGTAAAACAAAAAACAAAAATGATGCCACGACTACATATACATTACAGATTTTTTTTTTCAATAAACATTTATTCAAAAATGTTATGATGTCTATAGTGACCCAGATGATAGACATTTTTTATATGTATATTTATATATATATGACAAACAAATTTTATCTCATAAAAATAAAGTAAGGAATTGAGTAGTAGGGTCGTCACCATAACGTGAAGTCTACTATAGTTTAATGATTAAACATGACATATTAGATACCGTTGAAGGAGGTAAACTAAGTCTAAAAAGATCAAAAGACCAAAATGAAACATGTAACTCGTAACGAAGAAAGGAAAACTCTTTACATGTCTTGAGCCTTTACATCTTTACTTCACTGCAACCGTATGGTGAAAATTTCTTTTTTATTTATTTTCTAGCAATAGACTTGGTTAGGTTTCGAATCAAATAAAATCCCTTAAGGGACCGTCAGGTCACCAACCCTGAGGTGTGAAACTGACGGTTCTCCGTGTCCGTCCCAAGCCAGGGACCAACCCCTTGATTCTAGGGTGTTCGGAGTGTCGTACCGGTTTCCTTTTGTTTGTCTTTGTAGTGAAATTTATTTTTCAGAGAAAATCCTGATAGTGTCCGTGAGGTCGGAATTAATTCGTCTACTTGCAAAATACGGACCCAAAATTAACTAATTGACGTCAAGAACAGAGCTTTAAAACTATAGTAATAAATTTGTAAATTGATTGTCACCTCTAGTTAGTCAGTAAGGGTCGGAAAAATTAAGGTGGTATGACAATTTTGCAAGGTTTAAACGAGAGACCCCCTTACACCGTTTTCACTTTCTTCTCTCAGTAGACACTTTCCTCATAGGACCTAGGTAGGCCCTAAGTCTTGGTACTGTCAAGTCGAAGACGGACCAAGTGAGTCCCTTGAACCTTGTGACTATCACGTGCAAAGTAAACTCTTCCTTCTTTTGAGTTCCTAATAATCCACCCTCTCATTGTCATCCGGCACGGGGTGAAATTACGTGTGACAACAACGCCCGTACGTGTGTGTGTGTGGTGCCCACGGAATGGAGGGTCGACGCAGAGAAACCTTCCCGCCAGAGGGCGGTCTCGGGCCGAGTCGGTTGTCGTGGGCCGAGTCGGTTGTCGTGGGCCGAGTCGGTTGTCGTGGGTGTCTCTACTTGCACGAATTCTGTAAATATAGGGAGGTCTGAGTGACTCGGTTACCGGACGACCACGCCCTCACACTTTTGGGTCAATTGAACGGACCTGATTGGGACTCTGTCGTAAAGATAGGACTCGAGGGGACGTCCTCGACCGTCTCCAACCCTGAAGCGGTTTTCCATGAGGGTGCGACCCGAAGGACGGAAAAAGACGGGACAGGGGGGTGGGGTTGTTGAGGGAGGGGGAGGGGAAGGACCCTCGGGAAGTAATTGTTTAGTGAGCGTACACTTAGGTGAGGTCAAGATCTTCTTGACTGGATTCCGAAAGGTAGTCTGAAATTTTCCGTACCATTTCCTAGCACACAGTTTTGACAGACCTACTTCGTCTTCTCCGGTGTCCTTGTCTTATTCCAGTAGTAGTTTTTATCTAGGTTTGGTTTCCACGCAAAATTATGTATGTTTGGTTCTCTTTCTTACTAAAACTGATACCTTCTTCTCAGGGAAGGTACCCATCCCTGACTTGGGTTGGGCACCACCCGACACCAAGGTCTGGTCGACTGTTTATTCTCGTACCTCTTTTTTTTGTCACACTGGGACCCGGAGCAGGGTCACTATGTCCGAATCACTGTGCGCCAGTTTTTAGTTGACTAAACCCCCACCCCTACCCTTCCGACTGTTGGCTTATTTAATACTTCGGACTCTTCCCAACTCATGAAGAGGAACGGACCTAATCAATTTTGGTGTACAAAAATGAATGACGGGACCTACCTACCTTATGGAAAGAGGAAATTTTACTAAGGAATAAACATGAATACAACTGGAAATATTTTAGAGTCATGTCGTTCACACATTGTCCCCTTCTTCCTCCCTCTCTTATTTGTAAAAAGGTTCTTCAGTGACCCGTAGACGGGGGCACTCCTCCATAAAATAACGATTTTCAATTCCTTGTAAGCCTTCGTAATTTCCTCGATAAAGACGGAAATTAGGTAGAAAAGTTCCTTCCAAGATAATTATAGATCTCTTTACCCCAATTTCTTTTGTTTCTGAGCTACAAAAAGGAATATTACTGTAAAATCGGTGTGGAGTAGAAGGTGGTTAGGACGTTTCTTTTCTTCCCCTCCTTTTTATGGAACCCTCTCGTCCCGATGAACAAGTACCTTGATCAGGAAATAGTTTGAAGAAAAATTCAACACTCCTGTAATCTAAAGTGCGACGACAGCAGACCTGTTCAATGGTATCTGTACACAGAGTAAAGTATTGTTCGTCTCCATTAACCCCGTAGTGAGTGTGTGAACCCCGAAGGGTCCACTACGAGCACCAGTTCTTGGGTGGACGGTTACGTCCTCTGTCTTCTCTGGGTCAAACTAGGGACCCAACCCTTCTAGGGGACCTCCTCTCGTACCGTTGGGTGAGACCATAATAAGGGACCTCTTAGGGTACCTGTCTCCTAGGACCGTCCGATGTCAGGTGTTCCAGGGTGTCTTAGCCTGTGCTTACTTCACTGAATCGGGTGTCGTGAGTGTGTGAACCCGGTACAGGTCCTGTCGGCGGCTCGATGTTGAATGCGATACCGAGACAAGGACTGCGACTAGGGTTCAGTTCGTATGTCGTGAGTTGTATTTTTTTTTTTTTTTTGTCTCAATGGTTCTTGGACTGAAATCGAAAATTGACACGAAGTCTGAAAAATTGAAAAGAGAATACTTGGAAAAGGCTGTCAGTCTTTTATCTTATTACGTTACTTCTCGATATGTAAATGGTTGAGTTAAACTATGAATAATTATGGAGTGGTATATACGAAGTGTATATATAAAACACCTTGATAAAGTTTCATTCGACATGTGTTGACCAGTGAAGTGGGATCGTATATCACGGTTTCTTAATCCCGTAGAAGAAGGGACCGGTGTCGTAATAACGTGACTTGTGTGTCAAGGGATTATGACTTAAGAATAAGGAATAAGTTTAACACGGTTTACAGAGGGCATCGATAAGAAAAAAGATTGATCCGAAACTAGTTCCTGGGGTGTAGTGGTAAACCCAAAATACGGAAACTTCCGAGATAATTATCTCTTTTAAAGAAGAGGGAAACAAATATTGTAACTGAAAAACTCCCTTCCTTAGACTAAAGATTTTTATTTTAGTTTTTCGTTTTGTCCCTGAAGGGACGGTCAGGTCACCAATTCTAAGACGTGAAGGTTTCGTCTCCCGTGTCCAAGTTAGGGACCAATCCCTTGATTCTAGGGTGTACGGGGTGTGCCGGTTTTGTTTCCCTTTATTTTAGTCAGTTGAATGATTATGTGTTTTTTATACATACCATTTGTATAGTCTTTGAGTGTAGAGAGACCGGTCGTGTAAATGAGGGACATCGGTTTAAATATACTTAATTTTAGTAGTTCTCCAACGGAACCACTGTTGTCTTGATCTTGTTTCCCTTATTCAATATATCAAGTCTATGACATCTCTAAAGTTCCAAAATTATACGACCACCCGGGTAAAAGTAAAAGATGTACACACGAAATTGGTTTGACACACACACACACACACACACACACACACACACAAAAGTCAAATGTATAAATTTGTCAAGGTTAAATTTACGTTTTAAGTTTCACAAATTTTTAGGGTCTCTCATTCTACACCTTTTCAACACCCAAAAAAGAGTGAAGGTTTCCTATACTCAGACATCTTTAACACGAAAGTCCAGTTTTTAAACGTGAGAGAGAAGGAAATAACAGAAGTTGGGTGTTTTGTTAATTTTACAGTGTTATGTTTAGTGATATTTACTAGTCTTATCCTTTTTCGTTTTTCCGGTGTCTTAGTACCGTAACACTCTATAGTTAGGGTAAAATAGGTTCCTTTTTGGTCTCCGTCTCTCGATGGTCCCGACGCCATCCTCTCGGTCACTCACCACCTTGTCCTAATCGCGACTGACCGAGACCACAGAAGTGAAAAACGATGTGCTGAAGGTGATGTTCGACGGGATCGGTCTCAGTCTCTCGATCACTAGGGTCCGACTACCAAGAGTTGCACGAGACCTACGTTCTCCACGAGTACAGAAGAGGGGAAGATAAGACCTTTGTGATCACAAAATTACGCAAATAAAAAGAGATAATGAGTATCAGAGACGTTGACGGAAACATGGGTATGTGGTTTTTTCAGGGTTATTTTTCGAAGTCCGACAGTGAAAGAAATCTTTTTAAATCAAGAGGACTATGATTTTTTCACAATATATACGAGTATTAAGGTAAAGGGATTCCAAGGACTTCTGAGTACGGGTAAAATGTCTACTTCTTTCATTTCCAGTAGTCAGACACGGTCTGGCACTGACGTGCAGTCCCAGGTTGTCGTCGTCCGGGGGTCGGGGCGTCCTGTCCCCTGCACGTCACCTTGGGTCGGATCCAAGAGGTCAGTACTGGTACTGGAGAGAAAGGGGATAGGTCCCCGTTCCATAAGGGGTCCGTGAGTAGAGACCTACCAAAGAACTTTTACTGTCTAAAAAAAAAAGAAAACATTTCAGGTAAAAGTGTCGGTCGACACAGAACACGTTAATCAACTCCTGAGAGAAGAGACCGATGAAATACACAGACGACTGAAGGAGGTGGTAGACACCGTAAGGACGTTGGTTACTTCACCCGAGTCTCGGAAAAGTCGTGGACAGACCTTGAGGGGTAGTACTCTCTTCGTCAGAATCTCCGTTCAGTACCACCACCAGGTACCTTTCGGGGTCTGTGTCTGTCCAGTCCAACGAAAGATGGGTGTACTCGTCGGTACTGAAGTCGTACACGAAGATTTTGGTCCCGAGTCGTGTGTAGGTGACTACAATCCTCTGAAGGGGGAGTCTCGTTTAAAGTCCTTTAGATTTTCCATACAAAGATATTTCGGTAACGTGTTTTCTCTCTCTTGACATAAAGAAAATTACCTTGTTTACCGTGGTAGATTGGAACTCTCACCTTTGTAGAGGATATTCGTAAACGTGTTTCCTTCCACTTTACAATCTTCACGGAGTCAAAGAACCGTTATAGCTACAGGTCCATAAGTAGGTCTTTCGACAAGTTTTAGGGGTGCCGTGGATCCTGTCAGTTGTTCCGGTTTTGGGGGTCTGAGTCGGCCTTTGGTCACTAGGACACCCGTCTATATTCTCTCTGTTTCCACTACTTATTTGTCCCAACGTCCCTCCTTCGACCCCTCGGACCTCGTCTGGAGAGGATACTTGTGACGGGTCTTGAAGATACGACAACGGTAAGTTTGTAAAACTAAGTAGTTTATTTAATCTCTTCTACGGATGGAGGAAACTTGTAAGTTTCCTAATAGTTCCGACACGTCCTAATAAAGGAGTCGTTGAAAACCCTCTATCCCGTTTTACAAACGTTCCTAAATTTCACGTCACCAGTTTCTCACGTGTGAATCTCGTGTCAAAATAGGGAAGTCAAAAGACGGAGTGTGGATTCACACCTCCGGACGACTCTGAACCGGCACCCATCCGCGTTACCGTGGGGTGAGGTCATACGAACGGACCTTTTAGGGTACCCACCTCCTCGGACCATCCGACGTCAGGTGTCCCAGCGATCTCAGCCTGTGCTGACTCACTGAAGTGAAAGTGAAAAGTGAAAGTACGTAACCTCTTCCTTTACCGTTGGGTGAGGTCACAAGAACGGACCTCTTAGGGTCCCTGTCCCTCGGACCACCCGACGGCAGAGACCCCAACGTGTCTCAGTCTGTGCTGACTTCTCTGAATCGTCGTCGTCGTCGTCGTCCGTTGTACGTAGTAAAAACAGTAGTGTCGGTATCTACGATGTGATGCGCTTGTCCTCCGATTATATCTGGTAGGACGATGAAAGACAGGTTTATGTATTAAGAACCCACGAGGAATGGAAAAAAATCGTCGAAGACGTATAGGGGTCTTTATGACCACTGCCCTTATCTACATGTGGTCTGGGTCTGTTCATCGTTTTTGATCTCTCTCTCTTTTTTTTTTGTTTGTTTCTTTGTCTTGTACTGTCCTCTGAGAGTTTTACACCACACTTTTGACTCCGTTGTAAGTGTTTCGCACATAGACTGGTTTCCGAACACACATCTTATATATCTCTTGAGTCTGTTAAGCTATTACCTCCTTTTTTGTTTTGTTTTGTAAAAAGTTACCCATTTTATGAACTTATCTTCTAAGTGTATCGTTATATTCGTTCACATGGTTATTCGTGTACTTTTTAACAAGTCGTAATAAGTTGTAGTAAACTATAGTCGTTTTGGCGTTAAATTTTGGTGTTACTCCCCTGAAGAGACCACCAGGTCATTGGCCAATTCTGAGGCACAAGGGTTATGTTCCCCGGTCACAAACTTCCCTGAATCGTCGTTGTCGTCGTTCTTGATCTAGGACGTACGACGTTGACTCTGGGTTACGTCGGTTTTTTTTTGTTTTTTTGTTGAACTTTTTTACAAGGGAGAGTAAATTTTTATTTTTATTTCGGTATTCCTCTACTACGATGACGTGTGGATGGTCCTACCGTTTTCAAAATCTTCTTACTGACGTGTTCTACAACCCCTACAACCTTAGGAGTATGCAATAACCACCCTTACGTTTTGTCATGCCGGCGAAACCCTTTTCTAGACCATCAAAGAATTTTTTGGTTTGTATTGAAAAACTGGGTCGTTAGGAAGGAAAGGACACATAAATGGGTTCTCTTTACTTTCGTGTATAGGTATTTTTCTGGACAAGTCTTATAAGTGACGTCGAAATAAGTATTGTCGGTTTGTGACCTTTGTCGACCCTTAGGTAGGTGTCCTCTTACCTATTGTCTTGACACTATTGGTATGTTATACCTTGAGGTGACAGCTACTTTTCTGTATCTACTGAACGTTGTCGTACCACTTAGAGTTTTTGTAAAACGACTCACTTACTTCGTAATATACTAAGGTTAATACCTTTCAAGATTTCATCCGTTTTGATTTGATACTACTTTTCGTAGTCTCATGACAAACGGAGACTTTCCCTGACCCTTCTTGGACTCCTTTGAGAGGCGCACCATCAGTACAAGGTGTAGAACTATCCCTAGACTCACTGGGTCCAAATGTGTAAACAGTTTTCAGTAATTTACCATGTGAACTCTAAACGCGTAAATTGGTTTATGTGTAAAATGGACTTTCTTTATGCCTTACGTCCCACTACAAGACAGTAGAACAGGTTATTTTTTGTTAGAGTCATAGAAAGAACATGATCCCTGGGAGAGAAAAGGAGTCGTTCAGTGTCTACGTTTAACGGTCTCTGGAGAACTTTTGTGGTCTTCAGACAAACACCCTGAGACCATACTACCTATTTTAATTTAAGTATTAAAATGATCCAGTGTTCGAAAAAAAACAAACAAAGATGATGTATGACATGGTTCATAGGAATAAGATTCCAAACTCCAATCGTCATTTTTTTCTGTGTTCGAGGGACGGGAATACCTACATAGTCGTTTCTGTTTCCCCTTTTACTCTTCTCTTCGCGTCTGAACTTATACGATACGTCCTTTGTTTCACCCCACCCGGTCCCCCTTGACCCCCGGGTAGAAATCCTTCCCCAGTCCCTTCCGGGGAGACTCCCCACGACAAACACGACCCGAGACTTCCTACTCTTCCTGTCCCAGGCCGTTTCTCGACCTCCTCCTCCCGACCGTCCCGGTGGACCGGACTCCTTCCCCTCTAGGACTCGCGTGGCCCCAAGAACTTTGAGGGAAAGATTCGTTGATGAGGGTGTTTCAGTTACTCTTGACCAGTTCCGTCGTTATCCGGTGGATTGAGACCTACTCTTTCTTACTTTTAATGTTGCTCTATGGGTTCTTTGGGAAGGGACTGTCCGTCCGTCGGAGTAAGTCGGGTAGTGTCACTTTAGGTTTCCCAGTTTACCGTGTCCGGTTTACGGTAGTGGTTTTCCGAGAAAAGAATAATTAACACTTACACCAGAGTGGACTGTTCTTTAATGGGAGAGACGGGAATTCCCTAATTTTTCTTTTTTTTTCCACTTAACCTTATCTCAATTCAGAAAGAGACGTCCTATAAAATAGACTTTAAAGAGTCAACTGTCATTTTTTTTAACACTGTCCCAACCACCGAGTCTCCAATTTCGTAGACGGACGTTACGTCCTCTGGACCCAAGCTAGGGACCCAGCCCTTCTAGGGGACCTCTTCCTTTACCGTTGGGTGAGGTCATAAGAACGGACCTCTTAGGGCACCTGCTTCTCGGACCACCCGATGTCAGGTGTCCCAGCGTTTTTCAGCCTGTGTCGACTCGCTGAAATGGAACGGAAACTTTTCGTCAATTTAAAACTAAATTTAGAATCGTTAGTTTACAGTTTACGTTTATTCCGGTACTCTCAATAGTCTCTTTTTTTCTCTAACTTAAAGAGGTTTTTGCATCAACCACGATTAGACTGGACACTTTCCCGATCCGTCTCAAAGTAATTTCGGGAGTCGAGGGATTCCTAGGGGGTAAGTTTATCTTTTACCTATAAATGTTTTAAAGATGTAGGTCATCTGGTGTTAGAACCTTTGAGGATTCTTTTTCGTGTACCCAACAACCAGTTTATGGAGATTTGGGACGAGACTTGAACTTTCCATTAAAAGAGGATTTGACCACTTACGATTCCACCTGTTTTCTCAATTGGTGAGACATGAAGTCAAAGGAGTGGATATTTCGTCTTTAATACCTTGGATGGAGTATTCTGCGAATGAAGAACCTTCTTTTCAATACTGGTTGGATCTATCGTATAAGTTTTCGTCTCTGTAATGAAACGATTCCAGGCGGATCAGTTCCGATACCAAAAAGGACACCAGTACATACCTACACTCTCAACCTGACACTTCTTCCGACTCGCGGTTTCTTAACTACGAAAAATTGACACCACAACCTCTTCTGAGAGCTCTCAGGGAACCTGACGTTCCTCCAGGTTGGTCAGGTAAGACTTCCTCTAGTCAGGACCCACAAGAAACCTTCCTTACTACGATTTCGACTTTGAGGTCATGAAACCGGTGGAGTACGCTTCTCGACTGAGTAACCTTTCCGGAGACTACCCCCGTCCTCCTCTTCCCGTACTGCCTCCTACTCTACCGACCTACCGTAGTGACTGAGCTACCTACACTCAGACCCACTTGAGACCTCAACCACTACCTGTCCCTCCGGACCACACGACGCTAAGTACCCCAGCGTTTCTCAGCCTGTGCTGACTCGTTGACTTGACTGACTTGACCGACTGACTGGAGTATTCTCCAAAAATTAGGACATTCACCATGTATTCTGTATTATATACATACTGTGAATTTTTGTTTCGAACCGTCCCTGAAGGAACCACTAAGTCATCAATTCTTACACGGAAGGTTACGTCCCCTGTACCCAAACTAGGGACCCCTTGATTCTAAGGTGTAATGTAGTTCCGAAGACTCGGACGTACGGCGTTGATGGTTTCGGGCGTCGATGTGTCCTTGGACACGAGGCGTTGTTCTCTTAGGGTGTACGATGTTGATCTCTCTTCGCGGGTGTATGGTGTTGACTCTGGGTCTCGTCGGTTCCTTAATTAAAAAAAAATTTCATAACCGTACTTCATGAGTTATGTATAATCGATATTATTGATCCCACTTGACAATTAAGACACAAGACAAGGACGTCTATTTAATCTTAAATATCTCATAATCTGAACTTCTGTTTTTAGTGTACAGTAGACGAAAGACCTCAAGGGGTGTAGACCAAACAAGGTTCAAAAATAATTTTTTTTTTTAGTGCCTTAATTTAACTTTACTTCGGTCTCAATCGGATAGACTTCGTGTGCCGAGAAACTACGTTTGTCTGTCACGAAGAAAACGCATTTTGTTAAAGGTCCTAGGTATCTACACATCCACTTATAGACGATGAATTACCGACATTCCTGGTGTCAGTAGTACTCTTGTCTCAACAGAAAATTTGAATGGAACCAACTTTATGGTAGGTCGGTAGGTGTTACACTAATACTTATAACCCATTTTGAGGTGTGTCAAAACGGACGTCCTTTTTTTATTTCTACATCCAATAAGATACTCTTTTGATATGTAGTTTCGTCACTCAAAAGTGGAGCTCCATTTACAGGTCGGAGAAGAATGTTTTTATTGTGTTCTTAAGGGGATTTCTCGTATTCACAGGAATATCCATTTTCATCAGAAAGTTCACTTACTCACTCAGCGAATTAGCATATGTCAAGAAACCTTAGGTACCTGACATCGAGCGGCCCGAGGAGACAGGTACCTTAAGAGGTCTCTTCTTATGATGTCACCCATCGGTAAGGGAAGAGGTCCTCTAGAAACACTGGGTCCCTAGCTTTGGTCGAGAGGGAGTAATGGTCGTCTAAGAAATAGTAGACGTGGAGATCACAAAGTTGCACTCTGAGTTTGTAAAAAGTTTGGAATCTCGTCCCGGTTCTTAGTGAGAAAATGTACATTCAACGATCGTCATCTTTGCTTAAAATCGAGAAAAGGTTTTCTGTCCGGATCTCTACCAAGGTTAAGACTCGGATTTCTAGTAAAACATAGAACAGATTTATTGGGTCATCTATCAAGTAAGTATAATTTACCTAAAGAACGGGTCTTAAGAGAACGTAGGTCACGGAAGGTAAACTCAACGAGTAGTATAATTTAACAAAAGTTTCTTTAGGGGATTTTGGAGGACTTTACTTACTTCGTATAAAGTAAGGCTAAAATACCTTCTTTTTTGATTTCCGACTCTTGGGTTCGACTGTTACGGAGGGTCTCTTAGTCTCCTTTAGACACAGCAGAGGCCTGGGGTGTCGAGACAGGATTACAGTTCAGTTTAACGAAGATAAGTATCTTCTGAACCCACCTTTAAAACTATGATAAAATTCGTTTTCCCTTAGTAATAGACCCTTGATATTAATTAAGCAGACGTGGATCGTTTTTCCTTTTTCTACTTAATATAAGTAGAAGGAAGGACACGATACGGGGGTTCACTAGAACCAATCCAACCGACTCGAGAGACGACTGTTATAGTGTTGCTCCATTTTCTTTTGAAATTACATTACACATTATTCCAGAATTCAGCTAGGACCACCTTCTCAGTATCAGACGTTCTAATCTTTACTAGGATGTAGGAAGGAAATTCCTACGTACATCCTAGGAATTCGGAATTTTGAACTCATACACTCCAATGCTCCGTTTACTGGTTCTTTGTCAACTAGGAACAAGAATTTCCGACGCAGAAGATTGGGTCCAGTGGAACTTACTAAGAAAAGAGAGAGAGAGAAAAAAGGGAGAAGAAAGGAGTTACACCACCCCCCGCACCCCCCACCTCATAAAACAAAACCAAACAAAAGAAAGCACTGGTTCTACGATTGCACCCTCCGAGAATTTGAAGGGAGGAGGGCGTCCACGTTACTTGCACGTCTGTGTGTGTCTCGTTGAGGAAGACGCTCTTTAGACTTTGGTCGACTTACTGAGTATGTGTAGTCCGTTTATTCTCTTGTCGGTATTACCCTCAAGGGACCACCGGATCACCAATCCCAAGGTCCGAAAGTGACGACACCGGGTCCAAGTCACGGAACAGTCCCTTGACTCTAGGACGTTCGACTCACCACACCGGTTTTTTCCGGTGTGTATGAGGGGAGTGGGCATAGTGTCGTAGTATGTAAGTCCTCCTTTAGGAGTTGGGGTTCGAAGAGGGACTCCTCGTTTTCCCAATCTGACGTGTAGAACGTGAGGTCCAAATTTCTGAAGGCGGACTCCCGACCAAAAGGGTTTTACGTTGGGGTGTCCCGAACGTAGGTACTCTGGGTGTCCTGACATCGTTCGTTTCTTCGTAAAGAATTGTCTCATGTACTTGTGAGTCATGTCGATTGGTAGACCCCGAGTCACGTCTCCTTCGTCCGTTTTTAGTACAGAGGTCAGAAGGAGATCTCTCCCAGACGGAGGTATGAATGTTCGACTACGGACCCCTGGGACGAAGATCAAATCGTGTATAGGTCCCCGATCTACTCTAGGAGGGACCTCGGGTACCCTCGACTACCCGTGAAGGGAATGGATGACGGAAGTTAAGTGAGGTGACTATTTTACTCCAACGGTCGTAGACAGGTCTTCCTCAAACGTGTGTGTAGACCGTGGGATCGAAAACGTCAACGAGGGTTTCCCTGTCCGGGGGTTTGATGGGTCGAGACTATCGGTTACTCCGAACGTATGTGTCCAGGATGTCCTGGTAGCGTTCTTCGTTACTTTGTCAAAATTTGAATCACCCGGTCTTCGTCCACCCTTCTATATAAGGTTGACAACTTTCTTTTTTGACGGTTGATTCTTTTGAGATGGGACGTTTCAACAAGAAGTTTTAACTCCCTCTCTATTTCTTAAAATCTTTGTTTT
This sequence comes from Capra ibex, assembly GCA_006410555.1. Taxonomy (NCBI): domain Eukaryota; kingdom Metazoa; phylum Chordata; class Mammalia; order Artiodactyla; family Bovidae; genus Capra; species Capra ibex. The sequence goes on along the minus strand of SJYO01018169.1, from coordinate 48,871,258 downwards.
AGACTTCCTCAAGTAGTGGTAATCTGTACAATCTCTACAATTTCCCTTCAGAAGTTTTTTTTTGTTTATGATATACTATAGTGAATACCCACCTTAGATTATTTTATGTTGTTTGGTCACTTATATTTGTTGTTGTTTTTGGTTTTGGTATCTTGAGTATATTCGTCTGAATCCCCTTTTATAGGAACTGTAATCGGAACCATTAATAAAAAAACCTAAACCGTGATCTTCGTTTCCGTTGTTTTTGTTTTTACTTGTTCACCCTGATTTAGCTTGATTTTTCGAAGAAGTGTCGTTTCCTACAGTGGTTGTTTTACTTTTCCGTTAGACATCTTACCCTTTTTTTTATGTACGTTTGGCGTTTAAGCTATTCCCCAATGTTGGGTTTTATATCTTTCTTGTGTATGTTGAGTTATCGTCTCTTTTAGTTTGTTAATTTTTTACCCGTCTCTTGGACTTGTCTGTAAACAGGTTTCTGTATTTACTGGTTGTCCGTGTACTTTTTCACGAGTTGTAACGATTGGTAGTCGTTTTACGTTTAGTTTTGGTATTTCTCTATAGTGGAGTGTGAAGAAATTTACCGATAATAGTCTTTCTGTTCGTTGTCACGACCGTTCTTGAACCTCTTTTCTCTTCGCAATATGTGACAACCATTCTTACGTTTAACTACGCTGGCGATACCTTTTGTCATACCTCTAAGGAGTTTTTTTAATTTTGATCTTGCCGGTATACTAGGTCGTTAGAGTGACGTCCCGTTTATAGGTTTCCTTTACTTTAGTGATAGAACTTTTCTGTAGACATAAGAGTAGAACTAATGTCACAATGAGTGTCATCGGTTATACCTTTGTTAGACTTACAGGTTGTCACCTACTTACCTATTTCTTTATACTATATGTGCTACCTTATAATAAGTTGGAAATTTTTCTTCCTTTAGGACGGTAAACGGTGTTGGATCCGTTTGGTCGTCCCGTAATGTGATTCAAGTTATTCGGTCTGTCTCTTTCTGTTTATCACGGACCATGGTGAATGTACACCTTAGAATTTTTTTTTTTTTTTCTATTAGAGTATCTTTGTCTTTTATCTTACCACTCATGGTTCCTGACTCCCACCCGTTTCATCTCTCTCGGATTATTTTCCCAAGTTTGAAAGTCAGTAATTTAATTATTCCAGACTCCTAGATTATACATTGTACCACTGAGATCGACTATTGTGGAATAACATAGTAACTTCAGACGATTCTTCCATTTTGAAACCGGTGGACTACGTTTGTCGGTTGAGTAATCTTTTCTGGGACTACGACCCTTTCTAACTCCCGTCCTCCTCTTCCCCTGTTATCTCCTACTCTACCACCCTACCGTAGTGGCTGAGTTACCTGTACCCAAACTTGTTCGAGGTCCACTACCACTTCCTGTCCCTTCGGACCACACGACGTCAGGTACCCCAGCGTTTCTCAGCCTGTGCTGACTCATTGACTTGTTTTCTTTCATTTTGTCTTCACAAAAGTGTTTTTCTCATTTATGCATTTTCCATTCTCTGCAATTAATTGAGTTACCCCCTTTAAGACGTTTAATACACACACAGTTTAGTAGTGCAACATATGAAATTTATAACATGTTAAAATTAAACAGTCAATATTGAGTTATTTAGACTTTTCTTTTGGAGATTGTTTTTTTTCTTGTTTCGTATTAATATTTCACATTAAGAAAGGAGTAAGAGGTATTTTAGATGTCCTTTAACGTCTACCCAGTTGAGTTGGAATAATCAAAAACTGAGTTGATGTACTCTTTTTTGAGGGACTAGTAGTAAGTTGGTAGAGAAGTTCGACCCATTCTTTCGACGTATTACTTGACGTATTGAGTCACGAGTGTATTTCGGGTGCCGGCCACGTCTCAGACTTCGCGCTCACCTGGAAAGATTGGGGAGTGGCCGTTACTGCTGTCACTTCAGTGGGTGAGTTGGGAGAGTTTCGGCCCCCTCGTTAGTAGTCTGGGGACCGTGTAGTCTTTACGCCTTACGTTTACAGTTTTCGAAAGGAGAAGTAACAGATGAGGACAGAAATTTTCAGAGCTTTCTGGTTGTCTTACTGGATTCCTACAGAGTAGGTCTGAGCGTGACTGTGGGAGTGTTTAGTAACGGTGTTGAAAGAGTGTGAACCCCTTTTTGCCTCTAAACGGAAAGACGGGAAAGGGGCGGGACCGTGATAAAGCGAACACTACCAACGAAAGAGTGATTGCATCCAGCGACGTCAACAAATTTGTTTTTCTGTGAAGTATTTACACTCACCAGTCTTATTAATGTCGATACAATTTTTAGTGAAGGAAAAGGAGGCGATTTAGGTACCTGGACAGAAGGCACTTCGTCTTCTCTTATTATCGTCTTCTTACGAGATAAAAGGTGTGACCTACAAAGACACTAGGAAAAACCTTTGTTTTGTGTTACCAGGAAAATAGATCTTGGAAGGGACCATCGAATCAGCCATTTCTTAGATGGACGTTACGTCTTCTGGATTCAAGTTAGGGACACAAGTCTTCTAGGGGACCTCTTCCTTTACCGTTGGGTGAGGTCATAAGGACGGACCTTTTACGATACCTGTCTCCTCGGACCACCCAATGTCGGGAAATTATCAGGAAGGTAGGTCAAAACATTTTGTGGAACGACCCGACACGAATCAGTGAGTCAGTACAGGTTGAGAGACACTGGGGTACCTGGCATCGGACGGTCCGAAGAGACAGGTATCCTAAGAGGTCCGTTCTTATGACCTTACCCAATGGTACGGGAGGGGGTTCCCTCATTTTGTGGAAGGTTATAAGGTTTAAATTACCAATTCAAAAAGGTGTTGTGTTGAGTTTTAATCGGTGTTAACTCTAATTTTTTTTTCTTTAGTGGGAACTTTCGTCAGGTAAAATAAGAAGTATTTTTAGAATTGATAAACCTTCCCAAAAAAGGGGGTGACGTGATCACCAGGACCGACCCGTGCACTCCATCTCACTACCACAATATATTTTCGTAGGGTCGGTTCGGGTCCGATGAGACGTCTCTGTCTTGGAGAGCCCAGACAGAGGGGACACCCGTAGGAAGGTGTGCACGACTCTACATGGTCGTGAAAGCACAGAGTAGGTGTTCTCCTTCTCCCGGAGACTCGTTCTTCCCCACTCCTTTCTCCTCTTGTTTGTATACAAGTTCCCAGAGGGCGTGTGGATGGGTTCGGTCCCTTGGTCAAAGTGGGGACTCACCTCTGGTCCGACTTTCGACTTCCTACCAGAAGTACTTTCCTGACGACTCTGAGGTCTGCGGTCGTCACGACACGGCGTCTTCTGTCTTCGCCGTTTCTCGACCCCTCTCGGTGGCGGGGGTGGAGGGCGACCGGGTCTGGTATCTCGTGGGTTCTCGTCAGTGCCTTCCGAGATCTTGGACCCTCCCCAGGGTGGGAGTGTTCTGCCCCCCGGACCCTATCCCGTCACCGTGCCGGGGAGGGCAGTTTGTCGTCGGTCGTCCGGACAGGGACGGGTGTAGGGACCTCGAGGTCCCTCATTGGCTCTTCTACCCTTTTCCCCACGGCTCCGGGTCTCCTCGTCCCCGCTGACCTCGAGTACCTCTGAGCCCGTCCCTACACTCTCAGTGACGCAGTCACGAGGGCCTCCCGTCTCGGACCTCCCTCGCAACCCCGCTGAATAGAGACGTGGGAGGAGAGGATTCCTTACTCGGAGGTCGTCACTTAGTGACGACCCGAGCGGGACTGGGGTACAGGGTCCACGTGAGTAACATGAAAAGAGGGCGAGGGAGGAAAGACTGAAAGGGATTCGGGGCTCCGAAACAGGTGTAGGTGATAGTGGAAAGTCTAGTTTTTCTTGAAAGACGGTCGGTCGGACTCGACAGACGTGCGTCAGTATAGGTTGAGACACTCTTGGTACCTGACATCGGGAGGTCCGAGGAGACAGGTCCCCTAAAGCGTCCGTTCTTATGACCTCATCCAACGGTAAAGGAAGAGGTCCCCTAGAAGGACTGGGTGACTAGGTCGAGTTGAGGGGACACAGTGGGTGCAGTCGTCCGTCTAAGAACTGGTGATCGCGGTGGGTCCTATCGGTCGGACCCTCGGGCGATAAAGATTGACAACGACGGACGACTTCTGTGGTCCATAACGAACCGGGATTTTATTGACCTTAGGGTAAGATCGACGAGTCAGACTGAAGAGTGTAGGGGAAGTGGTACACTGGTGTAGGAACTGGTGGTCGTGCACGCCCGGAGGCGTCTGGGGTGTCGATCCAATTCACCAGGCACGGACCTACATACGGTCCTGTCGAGTAAGTGTCACTCGGTAGGTGTCTGCGAGAAATTGAGTCCCCCTGGTTTGAGACTTTTACACAAGAAGCGTTAGGATAACCACTGATTAATGTCAGTGTAACTGTCCTTTTGGTTTTACTTTTATTGACTATCAAAGAAAAACCTGTACTTCGGTCTAGATAATAATGTCCTCTAAGAGTCCTTTTTGAGGAATACCTGTCTTTACCCCGTCTTTAACCGACCGTTGTCGACACAGTCAAAGGGAAACGAGCCCTCGTCTCACCAAGACTGGCGACGACCCGACGGGGGGAAGGACGCACAGGTGAGATCCCCTTCTGTGCACACAGGTGATATAAGGGACGACTCTCAGGAAAAACGTGATGTCAGGACACACGAAACTATAAATCAAGTCAAGTCAGGTCAACGAGTCAGAAACACCGGGGTACTTGGCGTCATGTGGTCCGGAGGGACAGGTAGTGGTTGAGGGTCTCAGGTGGGTTTGAGTACAGGTAACACAACCACTACGGTAGGTTGGTAGAGTAGGAGACAGTAGGGGGAGAGGAGACCGGGAGTTGGAAAGGGTCGTAGTCCCAGAAAAGTTTACTCAGTCGAGAGGCGTAGTCGACCGGTTTGATAACCTCAAAGTCGAAGTTGAAGTCAGGGAGGTTACTTGTGGGTCCTGACTAGAGGAAATCCTACCTGACCAACCTAGAGGAACGTCAGGTTCCCTGAGAGTTCTCAAAAGAGGATATGGTGTCAAGTTTTCGTAGTTAAGAAGTCACGAGTCGAAAGAAATATTAGGTTAAGAGTGTAGGTATGTACTGGTGACCTTTTTGGTATCCGAACTGATCTACCTGGAAACAACCGTTTCATTACAGAGACGAAACCTCATACGATAGATCCAACCAGTATTGAAAGGAAGGTTCCTCGTTCACAGAAAATTAAAGTACCGACGTTAGTGGTAGACGTCACTAAAACCTCGGGTCTTTTTATTTCAGACTGTGACAAAGGTGTCGAAGGGGTAGATAAACGGTACTTCACTACCCTGGTCTACGGTACTAAAATCAAAAGACTTACAACTCGAACTATAAATTCGTAGGGTGTCTTTCTACTCCCTACTCCAAGAGAAAACAAGGTCCGTCTACAGTGGGACTCGGAGTCTAAGGTGGACCCCATGAGTCTTTCTCAGAAACGACCTTCCTGTCATCCCACTGGTCGGTAGGACACACGGGGGGTGACTTCTTCAAAAGTCTTGTGTCCAGAAACTAAATTTTTGGTCCTGTTAGGGTCGATTTAACGGGACCAAACGGACCTTGACTCCCTAAAGGACCCTATGACTTTGGCCTTACGATTTTAACCCCTTCAGGGTCCGTTTGACCTTTCTCAACCAGTGGGATCTCCTACCCGGCTACCTCAGACACCTCTAACTTACCAGTTTCGGTGACTTTCAAGATTACCAGGTAGGGGTTGAGGTTCCCCAAAACCTGGACCCTGGAGTCCTTTGTACTGGTGACGTCTAGCGACGGACCTGGGTTCCCGACCCTTGTTACCTGCATCTAGACTTCACTCCTGAGAAACCCGGGACAGAGGTAGTATTACTCATCCATGATGTTTCGAGTGGCGTATAACCCAAGACCGTGGCCCGGATTTTGGGGTCAGAGACTGAAAAAGTTTGGCGTGGTGGGACTAGTTTATTTTTGTAGGTGCACAGGACGTTCTCGTCTCTCCCGACCGACTGTTGTTCCTACCACGCTGCAACCACGACACACCATCGAGGGACCAGTTCCTATGTGAAAGGTCGGAGGACCCTAAAACTACCCCGGTGAAGAACGGTTACTTTTCTTTGATTTTATTTTATATAGTGAGGACTCGGTCTGTCGATTCATCTACCACACGGTTCGGGGGAACGGGGTGTGTGACCAACTTCCCTCTCTTGAGAACTCGTGGACTCGTCTCTGTTTTGGGAATCTACCTTCTTCAGAACCGGGGATTTACTGGTACACCTTCCGGTGGGTTGGTCCTGGTGGGTACCTGCGGAACTGTCATTTGTTCTGCATTTCAAAGTAGAGTAATTTGGCGACCCTTATGCCCTGACTAGGTAGTCGTGTCGATTATGTAAGCTGACCTTTTCTCATAGTGTGTGTAATATTTTGTGTATCTTTAATTTTCTACCATAAAATTCTCGTTTATATTTATCCTCGAGGTTATAAAAGGAGTGAGGGTGTCGTCTAAGGAATCACGCGGGGGAGTCACATATATGTAGTGAACCCTTTAGAGACCGGAGTTTGTGAAGACTTATAAAGACGACAAACTCTCTAAAGAGTACTTGTGAGTTACACTTAGAAACGAATACTGTGTGAACAAGGATCTTTTTAGACTTGGTAAACGTTTCCCCTTTTGAACTTGTCAGTTCTCTTGTGAAGATTAAGGCACGAATGTGACACACAGAGAATCAATGAGTCAGCACAGGCTGAGAAACACTGGGACGCCTGACACCGGGTGGTCCGAGGAGATAGGCACCCTAACAGGTCTGTTCGTATGACCTCACCCAACGGTACGGGAAGAGGTCCCCTAGAAGGGTTGGGTCCCTCGTTTGGGTCCAGAGGGTGTAACACCCGTCTAAGGAATGGTAGACTCAGTGTTCCCCTCGGGAATACGAATATCATAAAAATAAAATTTTTTATTTTCCGTCTGTTCCGTTGAATTTCCGCCGAAGGGAGCAAGTTCTAAAAACGACGAGGAGAAATAGGAAAGTAAAGATACTGAACAAGACTTTGAAGCCATCCAACGTGTGACGGTATTCGGGAAACGTGATAATTATATACTAGGTCGGAGCTAGACGAACGAAAACTGGGACTCTTCACAAACCCAAATAATGTGACCGACCCCTCCCACTCCCACCAGTCTCGTTGTCCAGTTATACGAGTCTTTTCTGAACCCTTATTCTCCAACAGTCTCTATAGAAAAATAGATCTAGACATTGACAGACTTATCAGGGAACAGTTCATTGGTAACTATACCCCTGGGGTCGCCCTCTGACAACGACTACCGTCCTCCCGTGCTTAGGATGGTACGGAAGTCACCACGACGACGATTCCCTGTCGTACACCTCTACGCCTTCACTCCGAACGTGAAGTAGGTTAAAGATCGACGGAGAGTAAGGAACCCCGAAGGGAGCACCGAGTCGACCATTTCTTAGTCGGACGATACGCCCTCTGTACCCAAACTAGGGACCCAACCCTTCTAGGGGACCTCTTCCCTTTCCGATGGGTGTCGTAAGACCGGACCTTTCGAGGTACCTGACATATTAGGTACCCCAGTGTTTCTCAGTCTGTGCTGACTCGTTGAAAGTGAAAGAGAAGGGGACTGACGGACTCTTAGTGGGTCGAACACCCTGTCTTCGACAAACAGACGACCGTCGTACCTGATTAACAAACACAGAAAGGTTTCAAATGTGCGACTTCGGGATTTGGGGATCCCACGACATAAACTTCATTCTTTCATTAGTTTCAATTCACTCCAGGTTTCCACCGTAGGACTAAGTTGCCCTGACGACAGGAATATTCTTCTTTGGGGTCTCTCGAGAGACTGTGGTCGTCTGACAGAGGGAGAGTGCACGAGAGAGAGAGATTATTTCTTTCCGGTACACTCCTGTGTAATTCGGTTGTCTTCTTTCGAGAGTGGTCTTTGTCTTCGTCGGTCTCGGAGTTAGAATCTGAACGTCGGAGGTAGTGACATTTTTTATTTATGGACAGTGACTTCGGTGGGTCCGACACCGTAAAACAAAATGACACCGGGGACCACTGTTTATGTCCATCCGAAATCTCCTCCTACCTCAAACTTTTCGAGGAGTACATCGGTAAGAGAGTAGAGCCTCTAGAGCTCGGGAAATATTGAGTCACCTATTCATGTCGAACACGAAAGTCGATTACAGATTCTAGTCATGTAAAGATTCTTCCTACCTTCACACAACTACCGGATAATACAAAGTAAAAACAGTAAGGATGTTTTCTCGACTGAGTAATGATTTTAGAACAACAATGTCTTATAAACTTTTTAATGATAAAACACCAAAAGGAAAAAGGGTACCAAAAATCTGTTCGTAATACCAGTTATTAAAATTAAAGATTTAAAGTCCTAATCTTAAGTCACTGATATTCTTCAATTATTTTACCGTTTTTTTTTTCTCTCTCTCTTGACCTTGTCTAATCCTTTTCTTATTATAAAGATTTCTTAAGAGTCCAAGTACTACTAACCCAAATGAGAACAGAATACCGGTCAATTAGACCCTTATCCTCGACTTATTAAGTCGTAAATTCGTTTATCACCATATATATATTACCTTTATTCTCCGTTAAGAAGACGGAATACGTCTTGACTACCTTAGTAACGACTTTATGATGTATGCAAGGATCCGAGGTCCAAATCTTTGTTATACTTTTAAAAAAGTCAGATTTCTCTTGGTTTAAAAAATTGCTAACTTTTTTTCGACTTAAACACGGTGGATCGAAGTTTTATATCTTCTACTTTCTGTAAATTATTACTAGGAGTTCACATACCTTTTCTTACTCCAGCAGTCGTCGACAAGAAGAGAAGGTCACTCCTATCTTAGTCTCCTTTATATAAATTTAATGTTCTAGTTAAATAATAAACCTAGATGAAAAATCTAAATCTTTTCGGAAATTAGATTTCCCTAGTTCCACGAGTTTAATCTGATCTTTCTGAAAGGATTCGAATCGTTATTGTACTTCTTTGACGGGAGCCACTTTAATATCAACGATAAAAGTGTTAAAGTTTCTTACATAAGACCGTTTTCCGACGTTTTGAGGTCTCAGTGGGGCTTACGGGAGGGGCCTCCTTCCCTTCTCCTTTACTTCCCCCAGAGAATCTCTTCCCCAATCATTGACCAGATCACTGAGCCCATTTGACCGAAACATTGTCAGTAGAGATGAACTGTTTATAGGTTAGACACACTGGGAGCCTGTCCTTTGTCCGTGAAGTCCCCACCAATGTCCTTGGTACTTCACCAACGATACTCTACAACAGTTCAAGGTGAGTTTCTTTCTGAATCAGTATTAAGAAGAACCGATGTGAATTCCGTTTCGTCGTTCTCCTTCTCACCCTCCTTCCGTCCTAAAGACAATGACTGCTCCGGTACTCTGGAAGTTCCCTCTGACTTCCCTGAGTCACGAAAACAGGTCTTCGTGTCTTTTCTTGTACGCACGGAGTACCCTTAAACGTGTCGAGTTCCCTCTGCGGGGACTCTCTCTCGTCCGTCGGTGCATCCGAAGCCTTACCTGACCAATGGGTTCCCCGAAGACGGGCTTGGTGGGGTCTATTTTCGACTTTGCCGAAGTGACCGTTACCGTGGGGTGAGGTCGTGAGAACGGACCTCTTAGGGTACCTGTCTCCTCGGACCACCCGACGTCAGGTACCCCAGCGCTTCTCAGTCTGTACTGACTCGCTGAAGTGAATGTGAAAAGCGAAAGTACGTAACCTCTTCCTTTACCGTTGGGTGAGGTCACACAAGAACGGACCTCTTAGGGTCCCACCCCCTCGGGCCACCCGACGGCAGAGACCCCAGCGTGTCTCAGCTTGTGTTGACTTCACTGAATCGTCGTCGTCGCTACTCTGATGAGAATAGACCGGTTCAAGTAGGATTTGGAATCTTGGATTCCGTTCTTGACCCGATCACGAGACCGTATAGGTTCTTCTTTAAGTCCCTTCCCTCATTCTGGTAAGAGTAAGTGGGAAGGTTCTCTCGGATCCTGTCGATAGACAACAAGTCAACGGGTCAGTACAGGGTGAGAAACGTTTGGGTACCTGGCGTTGTGTCATGACACGGACATTACCATAAAGTACCGAGGTTTAGAGGGTGGGGGTGAGATTATAATAGATGATAAAAAATAACAACAAGTCAGCGATTCAGTACAGGTCACGAAACGCTGGGGTTCCTGACGTCGTACGGTCCAAGGGACAGGAAGTTATGGAGGGTCTCAAACGGGTTTAAGTATAGGTAACTCAGTCACTATGATAGATGGGTACCGTAGAAGACGGTGGGCGGAGGGGAAAATGGATGTTCGAAAGGGTCGTAGTCCGTCGGTTTCATAACCTCGAATTCGTAGTCAGGAACGTTACTTATAAGTCCAACTAGAGGAAATACTAACTGACTAAACTAAAGGAACGTCAGGTTCTCTGAGAGTTCTCAGAAGAGGTCGTGGTGTTAAGTTTTCGTAGTCAAGAAGTTGTGAATCGGAAGAAATACCAGGTTGAGAGTGTAGGTATTTACTGATGACCTTTTTGGTGTCGAAACTGATCTACCTGGAAACAACCGTTTCACTGCAGAGATGAAAATTTATACGGTAAATCCAGACAGTATCGAAAGGAAGGTTCATCGTTCGTAGAAAATTAAAGTACCGACGTCAGTGCCAGACGTCACTAACCCTCGGGTTGTTTTATTTTAGATAGTGACGAAGGTGAAAAAGGGTAAGATAAACGGTACTAATAAAAAATTGGGGAGAGACAAGACGTTACTAATTAGTTTGTTTTGTGAAGACTGTTCGTTTGACTTAAACCTATGAATAAAATATTTGTCGTTGAATGCTCTTTATAAACCTTTGCCACAGGTCGAGAAAAACGAGAATCCTGTTCTTGTCATGTCTGTGTCTTTTCCTTCTTTTCTCTTCATTGGACTTTCTTATAGTCTAGACACTTTTGACACACTTGTTTGTATCTTGGTCTTCGCCGGGTTCTCAAATTGGACGACTTTTAGGTTATGGTTGTCCTTCAAGAGTCTAGTACTTTCTGTTTCACCCTTCTACATCTTAAAGAAGGGTACTAGTAAAATATTTATCATAGACGGTTTTAAGTTTGTAAGTATATAATGACAGTTTTTAAATCGGATAGGTATGTGAGAATGGTCGAAGGGACCACCGAGTAAACCATTTCTTAGCTGGACATTACGTTCTCTGACCGACGTTACGTCCTCTGGACCCAAGCTAGGGACCCAACCCTTCTAGGGCACCTCTTCCTTTACCGTTGGGTGAGGTCATAAGAACGGACCCTTTAGGGTACCTGTCTCCTCGGACTACCCGATGTCAGGTACCCCAACGTTCTTAACCCGTGCTGAATCGTTGATTTGGTGATGATGATATGAGTAATAAAAAGATACTTAGTTGAAAATTTTAAAATAAATAAAAATTAACTTCCTTTTGACGAAATGTTATACAACCAAAGACGGTATGAAGAGTTGAAGAAAAAATGAGTTTGTTTAATCCTTTTTTACTTTAACAAGGGTAAACACTATCACTACATTCTTATGGTGAAAGATTTATTTTCTATTCATATTTTTGTTTAATTCATACTTTATTATTCATTAACATACTTTTAATTTTCAACAGTCTAAGAGTAATCTACGACAATTGACGAACTCTTGTGGTACTTGTCATACTTTTCCGTTTTTCTATACGGTGACTTTCTACTTGAGGGGTCCAGCCATCAATGAGTTATACGATGACCTCTTCTCACCTTTTTATTGAGGTCTTTCTTACTTCTCTGTCTTGGTTTCGTTTTTGTTGTGGGTCAACACCTACACTGCTCACTACCTTCATTTCAGACTACGATATTTCTCGTTATGACGTATCCTTGGACCTTACAATCTAGGTACTTAGTTCCGTTTAACCTACACCAGTTCGTCCTCTGTCTTTCTCACTTGTAACTGTAAAATCCTTAGTCACTTGATTTTACCTGACCTCATCCACTTAAATTGAGTCTACTGGTAATATAGATGATGAGTCGGGACCCTAAAGAAACCTTCCTTACTACGATTTCGACTTTGAGGTCATGAAACCGGTGGAGTTCACTTCTCGACTCAGTAATCTTTTCTGAGGTTACGACCCTCCCTAACCCCCGTCCTCCTCTTCCCCGGCTTGTCTCCTACTCTACCGACCTACCGTAGTGACTGAGTTACCTGCACTCAGGTTCACTTGAGGCCCTCAACCACTACCTGTCCCTCCGGACCGCACGACACTAAGTACCCCAGCGTTTACCAACCTGTGCTGACTCTCTGACCTGACCTGACTTGACTTGACATCATCATCCGTTCTTAGGGAAGCTTCTTTACCTCATCGGTAGTATCAGTTGTTTTCTCAGGTTTTACGTCATGAACCTACGTCAGAGTTTTTACTGTTCTACTAAAGATAATCACAGGTCCCGTTTGGTAAGTTATAGTGTCAATAGGTTCAGATCCGGCGTTGGTCATTGCAGCTTCTTCGACTTCGACTTGTGGATACAAGTCGATACTTCCAGATACTTCCATCCAGATACTTCTGGATGTTCTGGAAGATCCTGATTGTGGGTTTTTTCTATAGGTGAAGTAATATCCCCTGACCTTACGTTTTCATCCTTCAGTTCTCGAAGGACCTCATTGTCCTTTTAAACCGGAACCTTATGTTTTACTTCGTCCAGTCTCCGATTGTCTCAAAACGGTTCTATTACGTGACTAGTATCGTTTGTAGGAGAAGTGTGTTCTCCTCTGCGTTGTGTTCTCTTCTGAGACGTGTACCTGTAGTGGTCTACCAGTTAGGGTTTTAGTCTAATTAATATAAGAAACGTTGGTTTCTACCTCTTCGATATAGGTCAGTCGTTTTTGTTCTGGTCCTCGAGTGACACCGAGTCTAGTACTTGAGGAATAACGTTTTAAGTCTGTTTGACTTCTTTCATCCCTTTTGGTGATCTGGTAAGTCCATACTGGATTTAGTTTGGGGAATGCTAATATGTCACCTTCACTATTTATCTAAGTTCCTTAATCTAGACTATCTTTCTCACGGATTTCTTGATACCTGCCTCCAAACATTGTAACATGTCCTCCGTCGCTAGTTCTGGTAGGGGTTCTTCTTCTTTACGTTTTTCCGTTTTATTAACAGACTGCTCTGGAATGTTTATCGACTCTTTTCTTCTCTTCGATTTCCGTTTCCTCTTTTCCTTTCTATTTTCGTAGACTTACGTCTCAAGGTTTCTTATCGTTCCTCTCTATTCTTTCGGAAGGAGTCACTAGTTACGTTTCTTTGTCTCCTTTTGTTATCTTACCCCTTTTGACCTCTAGAGAAGTTCTTTTACTCTCTATGGTTCCCTTGTAAAGTACGTTTCTATTCGTGTTATTTCCTGTCTTTACCAGACCTGGATTGTCTTCGTCTTCTATAATTCTTCTCCACCGTTCTTATGTGTCTTCTTGATATTCTTTTTCTAGAAGTCTGGGTCTATTGGTGTTACCACACTAGTGAGTGGATCTCGGTCTGTAGGACCTTACGTTTCAATTCACCCGGAATCCTTCGTAGTGATGTTTGTTTCGATCACCTCCACTATTTTAAGGTCAACTCGATAAAGTTTAGGACTTTCTACTACGACACTTTCACAACGTGAGTTATACGGTCGTTTAGACCTTTTGAGTCGCACTGGTGTCCTGACCTTTTCCAGTCAAAAGTAAGGCTAGGGTTCTTTCCGTTACGGTTTCTAACAAGTCTGATGACGTATTGACGTGAGTAGAGTGTACGATCGTTTCGTACGAGTTTTAAGAGGTTCGGTCCGAAGTCGTTATGCACTTGGTACTTGAAAGTCTACAAGTTCTACCTAAATCTTTTCCGTCTCCTTGGTCTCTAGTTTGACGGTTGTAGGAGACCTAGTAGTTTTTCCGTTCTCAAGGTCTTTTTGTAGATAAAGACGAAATAACTGATACGGTTTCGGAAACTGGCACACCTAGTGTTGTTTGACCCTTTAAGACTTTCTCTACCCTTATGGTCTGGTGGACTGGACGGAGGACTCTTTAGACATACGTCCAGACCTTCGTTGTCAATCTTGACCTGTACCTTGTTGTCTGACCAAGGTTTATCCTTTTCCTCGTGCAGTTCCGACATATAACAGTGGGACGAATAAATTGAAGATACGTCTCATGTAGTACTCTTTGCGACCCGATCTTCTTCGTGTTCGACCTTAGTTCTAACGGTCCTCTTTATAGTTATTGGAGTCTATGTGTCTACTGTGGTGGGAATACCGTCTTTCACTTCTTGATTTCTCGGAGGACTACTTTCATCTTCTCCTCTCACTTTTTCAACCGAATTTCGAGTTGTAAGTCTTTTGTTTCTAGTACCGTGGGTCCGGGTAGTGAATTACCGTTTATCTACCCCTTCGTCACCGTCTGAAACAAAAACCCCGAGGTTTTAGTGACGTCTACCACTGACGTCGGTACTTTAATTTTCTACGAACGAGGATCCTTCTTTTCGATACTGGTTGGATCCGTCATCTAATTTTTCGTCTCTGTAATGAAACGGTTGTTGCCAGGTAGATCAGTTTCGATACCAGAAAGGTCATCAGTACATACCTATACTCTCAACCTGATATTTCTTTCGACTCGCGACTTCTTAACTACGAAAACTTGGCACCACAACCTCTTCTGAGAACTCTCAGGGAACCTGTCGTTCCTCTAGGTTGGTCAGTTAGGATTTCCTTTAGTCAGGACTTATAAGTAACCTTCCTGACTACGACTTCGACTTTGAGGTTATTAAACCGGTGGACTACGCTTTTTGACTGAGTGACCTTTTCTGGGACTACGGCCCTTTCTAACTTCCGTCCTCCTCTTCCCCTACTGTCTCCTACTCTACCAACCTACCGTAGTGGTTGTACTGACTGTCCTCAAACTCATTCAAGACCCTCAACTACTACCCGTCCCACCGGACCGCACGACGTCAGGTACCCCAGGGTGTCTCAACCTGTGCTGACTCACTGACTTGACTGACCGACTCGTACTGTACGGAAAAGACGACTCACCCCCTTTACAGGGCTTCCCCAGTCCTCGTGCAGTACTCCTGAAAGACGATTTTACCGTCTGACTTGGGTGCAAATAAAGAAGAGGGAGGACTTTGGAGTGATTGTACGGTCAATTCCTTAGTTTTTTGTCTAGATTTTAGAAGTTCTTATCCCTCATACCCTCGTCTGTGTCGTTACCTTCTCTCTACCATCGTGTAAAGACTTCCTTTTGGTCGTACTCCCCTTCTTGTCGACTCACCCGACCACATCTTTCACTTGATTCTCGGACGTCGTCTTTCTTGGTTCCTCCTGACTCTGTTAGGAACAGGATCTTGGGGTCTCCGAGTCCTTCACCCCGGGAGCAGGGAACCTCCACTTTCCGACTTTGTCTTCTTGACCGACTTTCTGACGTCTTCCGCCCCAAGCCCAGGGGAGGTGGACTCTGGGTGGGGGTGACGAGATCGTGTCCTCAACAACAACAAGTCAGCGATTCAACGTAGACTGAGAAACGCTGGTGTACCAGACGTCGCATTGTCCGAAGGGACAGGAGGTGGCAGAGGGTCTCAACCAGTTTGAGTGCAGGTAACTCAGTGACTACGGTCGGTTGGTAGAGTAGGAGACAACAGGGGAAGAGGAGAACGGGAATTAGAAAGCGTCCTCTACCCTTCTAAAAGATAACGGACATCTTTGACTTGGTCCCTGAGAGGCCCGTAAGGTCCTTGTTGCCTTCCACCCCTACTTCGAGACACAACTAATGCCACGTTTAAGTATATGACATGGCACCTTCTTCACAGGAAGGAAGTGGTCGGTGTGACAGTCTGACGATCTTCCGTCCGGTTAATATGGGTGGGAGGGCCCAGTGGGGAATCTAGAGGATGGGGTGTCCTTCCAATTGCCCAAAAAAGGATTCTCTTTTGTTTACCAGGGTATTTCTACTGGATGTCTATGATTGTAGACCCCAAGGGGGGGTCTTCTTTCGACGGAGTGCTGGGTAGTGGGAAATCACTCCGACGTGTGAGTCATTCGGGACGGGTACGTGTGTCTCGGAGGTCCAGTGAGGGTTCACTTGACTTAACGTATCTGTCGGTTAGTTCTTACTGGACTGTAAACTCATTCCGGAGATCCTAGAGAAAACGAATCTAGTGAACCGACCTGGGAACAAAAGAACCGGTGTAGTCCGGTCTCCTGTGGTCCAAGTCAGGAACCAGGAGAGGAGAACCAATGGATGTGGGTGAGGGAATTTCTACAGTAGGTCACAGGACTGAACTTTAGTAGAAGTACACGGTTACGGAGGACTTAATTACAAAGGTCGAGAGACGATGTTACGTCTAACCATACGGGTTGATAGATGAGAGATACAGACGAACCTACACATTCGTTGTTACATAATCGGTCGAATACTACGTTATTGTTTACTGGGTATGTCGAACCATCTCGCAATACAGATTGCGGAGAGGCACCGACGACACAATTCAGAGTAGACCACAAGGGGGGTTTTGTCGAGGAGGACGGCGGGAGAGAGAGAATCAAGTAGTGTTCAGGTAGGAAATCCTACGAGTCCGGTTTTGAGACTTTTGACAAGAACTGAGAAGAGTGTGAGGAATAAACAATCTTGTCAGAAAACCTGAGACACTCTCTCCCTCTTCCACCCTACTAAACCCTGTCACCGTAACTTTGTACATATTATAGTATATTCTTTGCTTAGTGGTCAGATCCATGCTACGTCCCACGTCCTACGGACGCCGACCACGTGACCCTACTGCACCTCCCTACCACACCCCCCGCCCCTCCACCCTCGCCCCAAACCCTAACTCTTGTGCACATGTAGGCACCGTCTAAGTACAACTACACACCGTTTTGGTTTTGTTATAACATTTCATTTTTTTATTATTATTATTAAAAAATTTTTTCTTTAGGCTAACCGAGATGGGAGTGTTATATGGGTCGTAGACAGTACAAAGTAGTAGAGATGAGATAGAAGGACCAAGTTCAGTGACAGTGGAAAACGGACTTAGAAACGTCATCGAAGGATTAACTTAAAGGACGAAGATAGTTACGGTCTCTATCAGAACCGTTTTGTTTCTCTAGGAAAACTTTATATTGATCAGAAGACGAATTTTGGGACGTCACTGAAAGGTAAAGTGAATTTTTCGGCTTCAGGATCGTGACCGGAAGTCACCCACGGACCGGACCGGTAGACCGTGGAGAGACCGAAAGGGAGTCTCGTGAGAGTCGGTGTGATTGAAGGAACGATTGGGTGGTCTGTGTAAGGGTGAATCTCCGAAACGTGACCGATAAAGAGGACAGAGTTTTCGTAGAAGGGAGGTACAATTGTACCGATTGAGGAAGTACGCGAATTCAGAAACGAGTTCACGGTGGAATGGTCAGCCCAGGTGTGACAGGTGGGATAAGTTTGACGTTGGGTGGGGTCGCCGGGTGTAGGTACACGGGTACGCTACGAAAAAGAACATAAAGACTTGTGAATGGTGAGAGAACGTGTTGTATAAGAAAAGAATTCAATGATAGAGAAATAACAAATAAAAGACAGAAGGAAACAGACACATAGTATAGGGTTTGATGATTTTGTGATGGATTACGTATCTCCACGAGCTTTCTATGAATTACTCACTTGTTTTTTATTTTAATTTCTGTTGTGGGCTTTATCTGTTTATTCTTCCCTGAACCTTCTTTGTCATTACTATTTCCTTTTTAAAAAAATTTGTTATAGTAATTTTAGGAGTCTATATTCTCTTATTTGGCGTAGATACTTTGTTCTTTCCTTACTATATTGACGTTATTGTTATTCTTGATTTCTAGTTTCCTATTTTTAATTAAGAATTCTTAATTTAAGTGTAGACTAAAAAAAATTAGTTAATTCTCAACCTTCAAGTTCTTTA
The DNA here is from genome assembly GCA_006410555.1 of Capra ibex. Lineage (NCBI taxonomy): Eukaryota > Metazoa > Chordata > Mammalia > Artiodactyla > Bovidae > Capra > Capra ibex. Next base: position 48,853,280 of record SJYO01018169.1, on the reverse strand, counting down.
AAGGTCTTTCTTATTTTCGTGTTCTTCTACTTTTTGAGTTCTATTTTCCTTTGATTTCCTTGTCAGGTTCCCCAGTTAAATGTTGAATATATATAAAATTCTTACTTTCTTACCTCTTTTCTTCTGTTGTTTTAAATCCCCATTTATTATAATTTCTTATAAGTTCTTGTCTTCCCGTACTCAAAAGTCCGATGTCCTTCAGAGGAGATCCCAGGTTGTATTCCCGGAGGGATCACCGCGTCCACCATTCATTAGACGGACGTTACGTCCTCTGACCCCAAGTTGGGGACCAAACCCTTCTAGGAGACCTCTTCCCTTACCGATGGGTGAGGTGACAAGGACGGTACCTGTCTCCTCGGACTACCCGATGTCAGGTACCCTAGTGTTTCTCAGTCTGTACTGACACTTCTTTTTATGGAGACCGACTCAGTCGTGTCGTGGTATTGTAGAGTCCTGTCCCTAGTCCGGTTCTGGAAGTTCGAAGATGTCAAAGGTTTGTTTCTTAGTCTTGTCGTGTCTTGTGGAGTTGTTGTCGTCGCCTTTAGTCTATTGTTACTTTGTTCCAAAAACTTTAAGACTCCCATTCCTAAAAAAAATTCCATTCCTAAAAATTGTATACGGATTGTTTCAGTAGTTAGTGGATACTCCGTCTTATTTCCGTATAAGTCTTTACAGTTCTGGATGGTAAGGGGAAGAGAGTCTTTCACGGATTTCCCATATCAGGTGGTTTTACTCTTTATTTTTTATTTATCGGATTATCCTTTAGGTCCTTTGTCCCCTAGGTTTAGTCGTCACACGCACGATTCAGTGAAATGAGCACAGACTGAGAAACGCTGAGATGCCTGATATCGGGCGGTCCGAGGACCCAGGCACCCTAAGAGGTCCGTTCTTAGGATCTCACCCAACGGTACGGGAGGAGGTCTCCTAGAAGGGTTGGGTCCCTGTCTTAGTCACACAGAGTGTAGAGAAGGTAACCGTCCGCCCAAGAAATGGTGATCGCGGTGGACCCTTCGGGGGCTTAGTCATCTCATGTTCCCTTTAAGGATCCTGTTACTGTCCTTTAGGACCTTACTGTTGATACATTGTCTGGCTTTCACGTTGGAGGTCTAACCTCGGCTTTTAACCTGCTAAGTTCGTCTTTACTGAGGTTCGTGTTTAAGTTCGTGTTTTCTAAGTTTTTTTTTTTTTTTTTTGGGTGAGGTTCCATAATGATCGAATGAATTTGCATAATCTCCTAAAAGTCGATACGATTTCTATACTTCTACTTTGATTCGTTCGTTTATTTCTCCGTTTATAATTGGGGTGTATTTGTTTTTTTGATGTGTTCTTCCTTTCCATTAGTATCATTTGATGAACCAAGTCGAAACTTGTAATAAATGAATTAGTGTTATTGTATTTATGACCGATAACGAAATCGAGCTACTTCACTATATTGAAATGTCCCTCCTACTCCACTCCTTTTCTTCTTAGTCTCCTCGTACTTTAAAAAAGAAGGTATTTTTCTTCAGTTAACTATTACAGATCTTAAAGACTCAGTTATTTATCGTCACTTGTGTATCATAAGTCTTTATGCCTTTGTTTATGGTTTTCATCATTTTTTCTTTTTTTTTTTCTCACGATTACCGACAGAGACTCGTACCTAACCCCTATTCCTCTTAATAAACAACAATATTCCAAACATTGGAGTGCAATAGAAGTCTGATGTTTGTATATAATGGAACGATTTTTTTTTATTTATAATGAAAGCCCTACACCCTGTATAGTCGTGGTTTAGGCATGAGAAGTGAACTATATTTCTAAGTTTCCATTACCTTTACTGAACGAATAGTACACCAAGTTACAATAAATTTTAGTATGACACCTTTTATTTATTTATTTATGTTAGTATGAAACCCATATTTTAAAGTCGGTACAATTTAATTATTGAGATCTTTAGATCTCAACATGTGGTAACATGGAGATCAGTTGTCATTACATGATATATGAGTCGTAAAACGATTGTCCCATCTCGAGTACAATGTGTAATTTTTTTTTAAATTCGCACAGATACGGAGAATATGATGGTCACCATAAGTAGTGTGAAAATTCGGATCCTTTATCACACGTGGTAGGAACAACCTCGTCAAAATACCTGTTCTCTGGTTACTACAGTCGAGTTCCCGGTTCAGACTGGGTTTCACTGAGTTCTGTGCTATTTTTCGAACTTATTAAGGTATTAGTAATATGTTTTGTTTAGAGTATCAAATTAAAAAAAAGTGTTTTTTTTAGTCCAGATCCAGTAAAATATCCGTTTAAGATTGTTGAAACTTCCTTATGTGAGAAGGTTAGAATAAGTTTAAGGAACTCTTTTATTAAGAGAGTAAGTAAGACACTCTAATCACATTAGGAATATAGTTTTACTCTTTCCTGGTATGTTTTTTTTCTTTTTAATATCAGGTTTGAGTGAATACTTGTTTCTACTTTTAAGGGTTTCATAATTGTTTTCTCGGTACATTACGTATTCACCACTCTACACGTTGTCAAAATTTTCGAGAACCAACCCCCTTGATTTATACTTCCCTCTGGACCGTAGAACGTAGTCCATCAGTACCCACCAGACTTTTGTGTTCCTCGCGTTCTACTAATTTTTTTTGGTGTGTGACACTTATGTTACTTTATCGAAGGAATAATAATGTCCAAAGACCCAAATCCTTTACCAGATAACCGTCCCCTATTATGACTGAACGGAGACGAAGTTTCACCTATTCTTCTTTATTTCTAAAATCTATCTTTTACCTGTTGTGTTGACTGGGTTGTACTCCGATAACTTGAGAGTTCCCCTGGGGAAGTCCGAGAACCTGGTTTGACGGTACAAATCTCTGTTTATCGTCATGGAGGAGGTTCTAAGGTCGGAAAAGATACTTACCTAGGAGACTTAAACATGATACCCACCCATCTTTGAGGTACATGACTGATGAAGTTCGGAGTTCCTAGGACTCTTCTCAGAACCGGTATTTCTCATCGAACAATATTACCGTATCGAAGAGACACGTAGAAAGGGGATTAATCCTTAACACACATACGCCGTCCAGGTATAAGGCCTTCCCTTTTCGTAATGAGTGACACGTGCTTTATAAGAGAGTTTTAGACCGCTGGGTCTCTGCCTACCCCCGCATTGAAACATAAAGCTAGAGCGGAAAGGATGGACGTATCGTTTTATTGGACGTTCATTTTTCCCTTACTTGTAAGTTTTACTCCGTGTAGTAATAAGTAATCATTTTACGTGATGTATGGATAATTTTACAGATTTTAAATTTTTCAGCCTAGTATGGTTGACTTTTTCTGTCTGTCTACTCCTACGTGTGTGTGTGTGTGTGTGTGTGTGTGTGTGTGTGGTCCTGGGCATGTTTGACGTTTGGGAGGGGGGAGGGACATTGTGTGTGTGTGTGTGTGGTCCTGTGAATGTTTGGGTTTGGGAGGGGGGAGGGAAATTGTGTGTGTGTGTACGTGTGGTCCTGTGAATGTTTGGGTTTGGGAGGGGGGCGGGACATTGTGTGTGTGTGTCTGTGTGTGGTCCTGTGGATGTTTGGTTTTGGGAGGGGGGAGGGACATTGTGTGTGTGTGTGTGTGTGTGTCTGTGTGTGGTCNCTACTCCTACGTTTTCGTTGACTTTAAGAGTATGTAGTGACCGCCCTTACATTTTACCATGTTGGCGGAACCTTTTGGTAAACCTTAACAAATCGATCTGTATATAACTGGTATACTAAGTCAGTCAGGTGTTGAGCTGTAAAAAGGTTCTCTTTACTTAGTATGCAGGGATCTTTGTGGACATGTGTTTACAAGTGTTGTCGAAATAAACATTATCGATTTTAGTCCTTGTTGAACGACTGCCAATTGAAAGATACAGTTGTTCCGATTGGTACCACGGGTCAACAAACCAGTTGTGGTCAGGTCTATGACGACACTTCTATTAAAAAGTCTCCACTACTTGTAAATGTAATCATCTGAAACTTATTTCGTTTAATAGGACGGATAACACGCACCCGGAATGGGTAAGTCGACTTCCGGGATTCCTTTTTCAAACTCCAGGGGGTTTCACCTTCTCTTAAAACGAAAGGAAACCTGGTTCTGACGTTATAGTCAAGAAAAAAAGAAAGACGGTGTGGTACACCATACACCCTAGAATCAAGGAGCTGGTCCCTAGTTTGGGTACAGGGGACGTAACCTCGTACCTAAGAATTGATGCCCTGGTGGACATTTCAGGGTCGTTGTACTTAAGAACGACGTTATAGGTCAGAACGTTGTCTGGGACGTTTAAAGTCTGAAAGGTCGGGGTTGACAATATTCTCGGTCAGAAAATGTTGTCTACACATTCTCACACATACACATAGGACCTCTTGGGACTGATTGTATTTATAGATAGTTGTTCACACACCTATTTGTTAAGCACCACATAGGTATGTTGTTCTATGATGAGTTGTTTTTTTTTATTACTTGATCATTATTTGTTTTGTTGTACCCACTTAGAGACTTGTCAATACGTCTTACTCCACGCACGTCTACCGTAGCGGACCTTGAACTCGTCGACGTGCTCTTATACTCGTGGGTTCCTGTTTGATTCTCTCGTCCTCAGGTCCGTACATAAGGTGTATCGGTTGGTTTTTCCGAAAGTCCAATTTCTATTTCGTTTTGATCAACGGTGACTAGAATTCCTCTATTTGTGACACTTACTACTTTTTCAATTGTCTCCCTTATTTCGAAAAAACCTATATGTTTTCCTTCAACGTGTGTGCAGAGTTTCCCGGAAAGAGAACTTGGAGTCGTCTTTGTCGACTAAGGAGTCGTTCCAGTACTTGTGTTTGGTCAATTACAACTACTTCGATGTTCAAACTACCGTGTTCACATCGTGTTGACCACTGCGTAGTTTAAGGGGGTCTACCGGTTATCAAATTTTCAAAATATGGTTTTTTTTTTTAATACGACTTACTTTCTCCGTTCTGGGGAGGGGGAGTTTTTTTTTCCATGACATATTCCGATAAACGTATTTTAAGAGTCTTTACGTTCACTGTATTTCGTCTAGTCATTGACAGACCTCTACTCCTGCCATCATCCACTTCCCCCAGTGTTCTTTTGAACCCCTACTACCAAGGGATATACTGACTCAAAGGGATAATACTTTATTAATACTGAAAGAGTAGGAAGTAAACGACGTACCTTTTACGTAATCTAATAATTCGGGACGACGAACCTTAGTAGACGGAGACTACTAGACACTGGGAGAAAGGAAATATGGATGTAAAGGAGGAACAGTTGTCAAGAGTGGAGAACAGGAGAGAGAGAGAGAAAAATGGGGACTTGATTGAAGACCCTAGAGAAAAAAGAGAAGTCTAATAAAGGAGGTCTAATAAAGTCAAAGAGTAATCAAGGGAGGTTGTGATGTGACCGGAGGGAATGAAGTCATGGAGTTATAGGTAAAGGATGAACGATTACAAAATTTTTATTAAAGGAAAAGGTGTGGTTCACACGTCGAAGTCGCAGAGTGACACACTGTCAGAATCCCTGGTAGACAAAGGAGGACTGTGTACCATGATAGAGGAGAGGTTCTCCTTCAGTCATTTATAACCTGGACCAGTTCATTCCGAGAGTGTGGACCGGGAGGGGAAGGGGAAGTAAGGGGAGTCTTGTTGGCATATCGAAGATTCAGGACTGTTGGGACGTTTATTTCCCAACTAGTCCTAAAATTTCGATGTCGACTTGTAGATTCACCCAGTTGTGAATCCTGACCGTAGAAAGAGTAAGTTTGACATCAGTATGGTGACTTCAGATCCTCTCGTCTCACTTTTATTCTCACCCTAACCCGTAATTACCAAAGGTGGAGACCCGATTCGGAACACTTCCGTGGTATTTAGACCTCTCTGGTCACCGAGTACCGTAGTCGACCTTTAGATAGATACCCCCTCTTTTGTCTTAAGCGGTAGGACCTGGAATAATGACCACGAAAATTGAGTCGGGTGTCGGAGTCTCTTTTGTCCTCAGTTCCGAGAACAAAGGTGCACATTTTACCTTTGTTTTTTTTTCACACACGGATCTAAATAGATAGTCGTTAGCGAAGGGTACCGAGTCTTCCATTTCTTAGACGGACGTTATACCTTCTGGACTTCAACTAGAGGTCCCTAGAGGTCAACTAGAGGAAGTCCAGAGGTCCGTAGTTGAAGTCCAGAGGGTATAACGTCCGTCTAAGAAATGGAAGACTCGGTACCCTTCGACTAGGGAGCCTCTTCCGTTACCGTGGGGTGAGGTCATGAGAACGGACCTTTTAGGGTACCTGCCTCCTCGGACCATCCGACGTCAGGTACCCCAACGTCAACCTGTGCTGACTCGCTGAAGAAAGTGAAAAGTGAAAGGACGTGACCTCTTCCTTTACCGTTGGGTGAGGTCACAAGAACGGACCTCTTAGGGTCCCTACCCCCTCGGACCACCCGACGGTAGAGATCCCAGCCTGTGCTGACTTCGCTGAATCGTCGTCGTCTTCAACTAGGAATCCAACCCTTCTAGGGGACCTCCTCCCGTACCGTTGGGTAAGGTCACAAGAACGGACCTCTTAGGGTACCTGTCTCCTCGGACCGCCCGATGTCAGGGACCCCAGCTTTTTGGGGCGGGTGGGAGTCCTTTCTCCTGGGGCGGGCAACGTGGTCGAGGTCAGGGTCCCCCAGAGTACAGTCTCGGAAGTCTCTCTGGTGCCGATAGTGACTCGTTGTACTGTCCCACATTTCCGACAAAGTGGGGAAGAAGACCTCGCGGAGGCAAAGAAGGGAAGGGTACTCAACTAATTTTCGATGAACTTTTACTCGAGGAAACCGAAACTGACGGAAAAGGGAAGGGAGCGAGAGAGGCCCTCCAGTGTACACACGACTCCTTTCACTTAGTTCTGGAGAGCAGGACGTGACGGCCGGTGTCGGCCTGAGGAAGTGGCGTGCCGACGGAGAGTTAGGTCGTCTTTGAGGAGAGACACCCCTTCGTCGGTTCCCTTTGCTGGTGCGATTCACGGTTGAGACCCGGTTCGTGGGACCACCCGTGAGGGATGGCCACAGGACGGATCGGGAGAAACGACTTCTGTGACTTCCTGTCCTAAAGGACCGGTTCCCGTGGGTCGAACATTCACCGACCTGGTCTCCTACACTCAGACGGACAAAAGTTCGGAACGCGACGAAGATGATGTCGTGTCGCCACAGGGTAGAGGTATTTGTGGTCTGAAGACGATTCGTTGCTCAAGACCAAGAAGTACGGTTGAGGGAGAGAGGGAAGGAGGAAAAAGAGAGAGGGTGGGGAGTGGTGAACAGGTGGCAGTAATCTGTAAGGGCCACGTGGTGGTTGGTGGTGACCGGCAGAGGAGAAGGGTCGGGTCGACGGACTTGAAGTGTGACGTTAAGTGTGACAGGGGCCGTGGGCGGCCGTTTGTCGGGGAGACACCCCTTCCGTCTCCGACTCAGTCGGACCCCTGTGGGCACCTGGGCACCCTGTGGTGCGCGGCCCACCTGTCATGGATACACACCCAGATACACTTGGTCTCCCAGTCGTGTCCCTCGAAGTCTGGATTCACTACGAATCAACCGTTACTCGTAAGATGAAATGACATCTTTTCTCCAATTAGTTTGGTGTTTGACACGCAGAATTCCATATTACAAAAGCATTTAAGTGTCTTTGTCTGAGCGACCGTTCAAAAGGGCAACTCACACGCACGTCCGACCTGACACAGGATTTGGTCACACGGAGGCCACGGGTCCCGCCTCGTCAGGTGTCGAGGCGGGGTAAAGGACCGTCTTCGTGTGACCCCCTTTAATTGTTTACACGTGAACTATTTCTTCAGAATGAACCGGTTCCGAGTCTGTGAAAGGGGGTTAAACGTACGATTCCTTCGTACGCGGATTTTATTATCCTTAACTCGTTTTCACTGGGGTCTCCTCTTTTTCGGAGATAAGTTGGTCCACTAGTCCTATGACTTATTAGGATTACCCTTCCGCGAAATTTTAAATCTTACTTAACGAATTAGACTTCGAGTATAAAAGCGTCCTTGAAAAAAAAAAAACATGGACTATTAGTATGGACGGGATCCGTCGAATAAATCCTTTGTGTCCCAAGTTCTTTAGTGTCGGTACTAAACATTCGTTCCATGTTACAAGGGAAACCTTGTGAGGATTAATTATGAATCTCGGGTAAACCGGGCCCAAGTCAGTTTCTCCCGACACCCAACCTTGGTGTCTACTACGTCTGAGAGACCCGAACCTCCTGGGTGGTGCCGGGGTCTCCCTCTTGGACCCCTCTTGATTCGGGGTCTTACAAGATTTAGAGACGGACAGAGGACTACTGGGACTCACGAGACGTCTCGGGCGTCCGGTGGTCCTTCACTCATCTTTGGGGTTTGGGAGGGGTGAGGGAGATTGTGTGTGTGTGTGTGTGTGTGTGTGTGGTCCTGGGCATGTTTGACGTTTGGGAGGGGGGAGGGACATTGTGTGTGTGTGTGTGTGGTCCTGTGAATGTTTGGGTTTGGGAGGGGGGAGGGAAATTGTGTGTGTGTGTACGTGTGGTCCTGTGAATGTTTGGGTTTGGGAGGGGGGCGGGACATTGTGTGTGTGTGTCTGTGTGTGGTCCTGTGGATGTTTGGTTTTGGGAGGGGGGAGGGACATTGTGTGTGTGTGTGTGTGGTCCTGTGAATGTTTGGGTTTGGGAGGGGGGAGGGAAATTGTGTGTGTGTGTACGTGTGGTCCTGTGAATGTTTGGGTTTGGGAGGGGGGCGGGACATTGTGTGTGTGTGTCTGTGTGTGGTCCTGTGGATGTTTGGTTTTGGGAGGGGGGAGGGACATTGTGTGTGTGTGTGTGNAGTGATCACACCGTGTGCCCGAATCAACGAGGCTCTGTACACCCTAGAAGGACCAGATCCCTAGTTTGGTCATAGGTGACGTAACGTTCCTCCTAAGAATTGGAGACCCGGTGGTTTCTTCGGGATATTATAAAAAGTTCATGAGATAAAGGATTAACCAAAAGACATATCCTAGTAAAGTCAGCGAATTAGTACAGACTGTGACACTTGGTACCTGACGTCGTGGAGAGAGAATATGTGTGGAGCGTGGGGGGCGTGTGAATGTGTGGGTGGGGGGGGGGGGTGGGACATTTTGTGTGTGTGTGTGTGTGTGTGTGGTCCTGAGAATGTTTAGTTTTGGGAGGGGGGAGGGACATTGTGTGTGTGTGGGGTCGGGTGAAGTCTTACGAATGAAACGACTGTCCGACTCTCCTGTCTCTCACGTCGGTCGTTATAGCTTAAGGGACGGTAGAAAGGGCCCCTTACAAGACCAAGTGTCTTGATAAACGTCCTATCAAGGACAATCCCGTTCTTGCTGAAAACTAAATCGTTGCGACTGGACGGAATATCCAAGTAGACTCGACTCTTTCCTTTTCCTTTTTTTTTTTTTTTTCCTCCGAGTTTGAACGACACACTGGAAACGAGACCTTCTCCTTAGTCCTTCCGTCCGCCCAGGTCCGGCAGTTAGTTTCTAGTTTCTAGAAGTGGACCTAGCCCGCGACGAAGGGTTTGAACAAAAGACAGGGGACTCGAGGCTGGAGACGGAAATCGGGAGTTCGTCGTCGTCGTCATGGCACGTCAGTTTGGTGGAAGAGGCGGTTAAGTTTTTGTTAGGGGTCAGGGAGAGAAAATCGGAGACCCGAGGAATCAGGGGAGGGACCGAGGTTTCGGAAGGCTTCTCGAAAGTGTGGAGGACACCTTTTTCTCTCCTCCACCTTCTAAAATAAATTAGGCTAACTCTAAACGTGTCATTAAATTTGACTAACATTGAAATAAGGGATCATTTGCTGGCTAGGTCCTAAACTTGAGTGCGCGTCAAAGGTTTACACCGGATTTTCGGGACTTGGTCCGACGAAGGGTGACAATGAAATTGAGAGAGTACTAGTTCGACTGGAATTTTAAAAAATTAACTCGATATTAACTGTATGTCGTAATAATCAAAGACTACATACTGTATTACTAAACTATGTGCACATATAACGTTTTAACAGAGGTATTATTCAAAATACAAGTCGACGAGCCAGCACAGACTGAGAAACGTTGGGGAACCTGACGTCGTGCGGTCCGAAGAGACAGGTAGTGGGTGAGGGCCTCGAACGAGTTCGAGTACAGGTATCTCAGTCTCTACGGTAGGTTGGGAGAGTAGGAGACAGCAGAGAAGAGAAGGGCGGAAGTGAGAAGGGTCGTAGTCCCAGAAAAGTTTACTCAGGTAAGAAGTGTAGTCCACCGGTTTCATAACTTCAAAGTATCCAATCGTAGGTAGTACAACTTTGGCGTGTTGAGTCTAACCCTGAACTTAGAAGACAGAAAAGTGACCCGAGTGTGTGGACCAGAGTCCTGAATTACTTCGAGTCCAAAAAACACAGAATAACGTCTTTCTTAAGTCACTCTCTATTTTACTATCCATTCTTCACCTAAATCAATCTGTAGAGTACCAAGTCATACGTCAGGTAAAGTCTTCTACTCTTGTCGGAACCCTCTTTGTGTGAGGTATCACTTTCACAACCGGTAGAGTCTTCTGTTCTCCGGGACTTTATACGTCACTAATCAAAAGTACCCGACCCATTATAGTATCCGATTACTCACTCTCCTAATAAGGTTGATAAAACTTCCTTGACCCAGTCTTGGGTAAAAACCGGAAAGTGCCAACCGGAGTCTTACAAGTCCCGTGACCACCCACACAGTAAATCGTATACGATTACAGGATGTCATTCGTATATTAACTCCGAGTTTCAGATTTTACTCAGGGGATGTCTGTTTGGAAGTTCAACACTTGAAAGTTTGTACTTTTGTACCTCGAATGATTATTTCTGGGTTACCTTGACCTCCGACTCTCTTCTCTCTGTTCTCCTTCTTCTTCCTCGTCTTCTTGGGTTCTTTAAGTACCACGTCGTCCCTTCCCGTTCCTCTTAAAAAAATAAACTCCTCCATAACAATCAAAGATTCCTTGTTCTGGCCTTCCATGTCGTCAGGTACTTCCAAAGTCGTCGACAAGTCGTACGTTAGGCGACGGTGACACAGTAGACACTACTCTCTTTTCTCGATGATGGGTCTGCAGTGACCTAGTAAAAGGGTTCTCTCATCTATGTCAACTTGGGTCGTTCCTTGGTCCCGGACACGGTAGTTGTAGTCCACACTTACTTTAAGGGCGAACGGGAGGCAGAGGATAATGACTACTGGGAAGCCGAGATGGTAGAGGGTGGAGGAGAGTGAGGGGCTCAGTCATTGAGAAGAACGGACAAGTAAGCTACGGTCGGGGACATATGGTCGACAGCATGACATGATGACATGAAAAACTCAAACATGACATTCTAAATTTTATAAAAGAAAAACACAAAAATTACATAATAAACATACTTTTCTTAACATTTGGATAATGTTACGTTATAGCATATTGACTAACACAATCCATGGATCTGGTTGAAACAACCCGAATGTTTGTTTAACCTGAATACTTACATGAGAATCTTACCTTGAGCAAGTGTACGTTCCCTGAATACATGACCTTCAGTTTAGAAGACGGTTAGAACCCGGAGCAACCAAGATTAGTCAAAGACGTATAGATTGCCGATACAACAAAAAGATTTCTAATAAGGGACCGGGGAAGGGAGGACAAAGTGGGAATGCATTAATGTCAAAAAAGAACACGACTCTTGAAAATATCAGATGAAAGAATCGTTGAAAGTTTATATGTCAGGTCCTAACAATGGATATCAGTAGTAAGACAGGTAATGTGGGGGACTCTGAATAAATACAATATTGACCTTCAAACATGGTGATCCTATATGTAAGACTCTTTCTTTTCCCGGGAACTCCCCTTTTCATCCAGTTATAAAAATAAATCACTTGTGTCGCGTGTGCCAGAGGTGCGGTTAGGTCCCGGAGAGGTAACGGTCTCGATGTAGGGTGTGGTGGGCGATCTCGACAGGAAGGTGTTGACCACCGAAGAAACCGTCTTGGATAAGTAGTGTCGAGGAGGAGAGACAGGTGTGTTAATAAAATAAGAATATTTATACAAAATCTATAATTAAATAATAAATAAACCGACGTGACCTAGAATCAACACCGTACGTCCTGGAATTCAACGGTGGACACCTGAGAATCAGCGTCATACACGTTAGATCAAACAACTGGTTCCTAATTTGGGTCCGGGGAACGTAACCCTCATACCGTAGAATCGGTGACCTGGCGGTCCCTTCAGGGAACGAAACGGGAAATTTCTAAGTCGAAGGGATAATCAGCCGGTATTTTTCCTTGTGTAAACTCAATCAACATCACTCCACCTACTTGGATCTCGGATAATGTGTCTCACTTCATTCAGTCTTTCTTTTTTAATTTATAGCCTATAATTACGTATATATATACCTTAGAACTTTCTACATGACTATTTGGATGAACGTTCCATCCTTCTCTCTGTGTCTGTGTCTCTTTGTCTGACGACCTGCGTCACCCCCTTCTTCTCCAACCCTGTTGAACCCTCTTATCGTGGCTCTGTATATGAAATTATCACAATTGCGGTCAGTGGGTCACCGCAGGACGAGAAACGTTGGGGTGCCTGACATCGGGTGGTCCGAGGAGACAGGTACCGTAAGAGGTCCGTTCCATCGACCTCACCCCACGGTAAAGGAGGAGGTCCCCTAGAAGGAGTGGGTCCCTAACTTCGACCCAGAGGACTCACCGTCCGTCTAAGAAATGGTACATCTCGATGGACTCTTCGGTTTCGTACATGTAATGGTGCGTACTTTATCTGTCGCCCTTCAACGACACATAGTGTCCCTCGAGTTGGGTCGCGCGACATTGGTGGATCTCCCTATCCTCCCCCGGATTCGTACATGGTTGGATCTCCCTATCCTCCCCCGGTTTCGTACATGTAATGGTGCATACTTCATCTGTCGATCGTCCTTCAACGACACATTGTGTCCCTCGAGTTGGGTCACGCGACATTGGTGGATCTCCCTATCCTCCCCCACCCTCCCTCCTTATTCTCTCTCCCCTATATACATATGAATACTGACTAAGTAGAACAACACACGGTCTTTGGTTGTGTTGTAATACTCCGTTAATTTTCGTTTTTTTCATTTTTTTTTTCTAAGTCGAAGGGTACTTTGTTTCTACTCCAGGGAAGGAACAGGGTGTGAAGTCGAGTGAATCTCCCTCGGGTCACGGGCACCCTTTCGACCACACAGAGTCGGGGTGTCTTCGGTTGTGGACCCGAGGGTCGGGTCTGTGAATCCCTACTGTGTGGGAGCCAGTCCTCAACTTTAAGTGAAGCTATTCTATCCGATTACTCCAGACTTCCCTTTAAATTTACTCTATCCCGACGAAATTCCTAACTAAATAATTATCCATTGTAAGTATTTCATGAATTTTTGTCGTGTACCACCCAAGGACAGTCGTAATCTCGGACGGAAGAGACGATGGTTGTTCGGGCACCGTCTCTCTCTTTTGCCTGGTCGTCGGGTGCCTACGGGTCTTTGTCTTACTAGTGTTAATAGTTCCTGGCATCATGAGGACTGTCTTTTGGTCGGGTCCATTCCAAAAGGTGCACGAACCACGAATAATGTAAGAGAACGACTTTCAGGACTGGCTAACTTTTGTAGGCATTGTTGAGCCGTTAAGAAGTTTCGAGTCTATTTGGTGTGAACTCTTCAATACGGGGTTGGATATGAAACGTTTGTAGATCCCTCGACATCCGACAGGACGTTTTGTAAAAGAGGGGGAAGTCTTCGACCTCTGAGACGAGACACCGGGACCCACACCTTTGGTATGATGTCTCTCGTCACCGTAAGGGGACAGCTCCTCTGGAAACGGGACCCTACCCGTCCCGGGCCCGTCTCCCAATGTTAGTGAATGTAGTTCGGACCCCGTCTTTGACGGTCAATAGGTCGTGGACCTATAGGGTAGGCCCGAGTTTCTCTCTCTGTTTTCCCCTCGTCTTTCCTCCCCTTTGACTTCTGGTCAGAGGTCCCACTTGCACTTCAGAGAGCCATCACAGGTTGAGAAACACTGGGGCACCTGACATCGGATGGTCCAAGGAGGTAGGTACCCTAAAAGGTCCGTTATCATGCCCTCACCCAACGGTAAAGGAAGAGGTCCCGTAGAAGGGCTGGGTCCCTAGTTTGGGCCCAGAGGACGTAACGTCTGTCTACGAAATGGGAGACTCGGTGGTCCCTTCAGAGGTCCCATCATGTCACTTTTCGTGTGTTTGAAACTCGACCACTAGATCCGAGTGCAGGGGCATACCACAACCACTCAACGATTGCCAAGGGGTTGGACAAAAGAGTTTCCCTTTGTTATCCGGGTTGGTGTCTCCAGGGAGTCTGGCGAATTACTTTATTACACGTCCTTCGTTTATCGAATCTTGGACCGTGCACCATCCCACGGGTGCTCCAGAGAGACCGTGGGGGAGGTGTGGGAGTCCGGACCATCTGAGTGCTCTCTGTTCTAGATAAACAGCCCTTCCGAACCCATGTTTCGTCGCTACTAGTCTCTTATGACAATATTAAAGGGTCTTCTTACCTTTGTCGTGAACTTAACGAAGTTTTTGTCGAAAAGGGGGTTTTTCGAACCCTTTCCTATTTCATTACGTCTTAGATCTCTGACTCCTCCCCTTGACCTTTAAGGGTGTCTGTTCGTGTAAGATGGGAGTGCGGGGGTCTCCCCTAAACATTTGACTTGCAAACCTGGGATCCTGTGTGTACGAGTGTTTTTATCGTTCGCCGCAACAAGAGTTCACGGACGTTCAATGTCTTTTAAAATCGGGTATTCACTTTTAAAATTGGATATTGAGGTTTAAAATTGCGTACGACGTACGACCGTTAACTTGTTGGCGTCTTCCTTGATTGTAAAAAGTAAACGAAGAAAACAAATCATTAATAATTAAGAAGTTTTTGATTTATCATAAACTTTACTTCATGCAATTTTTTCCAGACAACCGTATTTGAGGGACGGGGTGGGGTACCTCTCTTCAGTCCGAGGGACACCCGAGTCTCGACCCAAGTAGTTGAACGACCCTCGTCTCGTCGTTCTCCATCCCCCCGGGACCCGGGTCTGTCGACCACACCCGGAGCCACACTACCCCCGAGACTGCAGGAGGCAGGGTCTAGGGTCAAGGTGAGTTGTCTTTCCTTCAAAACTCGTCCACGGTCCGGGGCGCATCTTGACACAGAATTAATGAGAATTGAATGAGACGAATTAGTCGTTACTTCGTGTACAGAACAACGGTAAAAAGTCTACCTCTTTGACTCCGAGTCCCCACTCACTGAACGAGTCCGAGTCATGTTGGGTCAGGCCAACGAGGGTTTCGGAAACGTGAAGTGAAACCGACGTGGGACCTCAGTGGACCCCCAGTAATTTTTATGACCGGGAATCGAGAGGGGAGTGTGTCGCTAAGACTAAAGTAACCAGAGACCACACGGGACTTGAAATATAGATATATATAAAATGATATATTAAATAAATGAACCGACGTGGCCCAGAACCGACACCGTGAGCCCTAGAAGTTAGAAGTAACGTCGTGCGTCCTAGAAAGTCGACCAGTACGCTTGAGACGTCTTACACCCTAGATCGAGGGTCTGGTCCCTGGCTTGGGTCTCGGGGGACGTAACCTTCGGACCTCAGAATCGGTGACCTGGTGGTCCCTTCAGGACACGGACTTGAAAAGTTTTCGAGGGGTCTACTAAGGTCACGTGTCGGTTCTACCTCTTAGTACCAGAATTTGTGACACCAGGAATGGTGGGTGATGGTAGTGGACTCCACTATCCTTGTACGTGTAAAGATCCGGAGAAGGTCCTAGGTGATAACTCGTTCCTAAAGTACAACCAATTCGCACGTGCCGGAGTGTACGAAATGTGTTATGACGATGCTTCAATATTTAATAAGAGTCAAGTGTCTATTCCAATGACTGCGGGTCTCTCGAAACTCTTGACCAGATTAGCGGGGTAGACTGACGGAAGATCCCTCCTTACTGGTGTGGCGGGGAACCTCACCCAGACCCCGTCACGTGTTCGACCCCCTTCGGTTTCACACACAGGGACCTCGGACCCTTCTTTCTCCTTGACCTTCCTAGACCTAACCGTTCTCCCTTCTCCACTCTCATCCTTTTGTCTTAGGCCCCCAGGAGTCCCACGTCGGGTCCTCTGTACCTCCCTCTAAAGGTGGTCTCCTTGAAGACCCCACGGACCCACCTCCTTCCTCCTTTCTGTCTGTGTCCTCTTTTTAGTGCCGACTCTACCCCCTCTTCCCCATAAGGGTCGTCTCTCGCCAGACCGGTCTCGGACACAGAGTCGATTAAGGAGTGGTCCGGGCAGCCAAGACAACGGATCAGTGATTGAGCACAGGCTGAGAAGAGTGGAGGGGGCACCTGACACTGGGTGACCCGAGAAGACAGACACCCTAAGACGTCCGTCCTTATGACCTCACCAAACGGTAAAGGAGGAGGTCCCCTAGAAGGTCTGGGTCCCTAACTTGGGCTCAGAGGGCGTGACCGTCCGCTCGAGAAATAGTGACTCGGTAGTGTCCAGGTGGTCATAAACGGTCGATTGACCAAAACGACAAGTCTCTGAACCGTCAAGAGTGGAGTCTTGGTGGTTCCCGCGAAAACTTTATCTGTGTTTAGATTGTCTCTTTAGAGAGCCTATGATACTGTGGTCGCACCGGTCGATGACGGAGGTTCTTTAATGACTCTAAAGATGTGGGTTTCTCTCCTTCCAAGTGGAGAAGACTTGACTTTTGTACGCCGTAAAGAGAAGTCGAACAGGGACTCCACATTTACCGTCAGACAGAGAACGCACAAGGGACCAACGAAGTGATCCGTTCGTCCTGTCTTTGGGTCGTGTCTCCTACGTCCCACGACCCAATGCCTTCCGTCTCCGCCTCCGCACCGAAGGGAAGAGAGAGAGACCCCGAACAATTCCGGTTTCCTTGCCCGTTGAGAAGTGGGAGAACTCCTCTTTCCAACGTCTACTTTTTGTTTGTCAATTTACGTCTAGTCCGAAACTTTACACCGCGACTTGAGTGTTATCCCGACCGTGTGGTTTGGTGTCGGTAAGGGGGTGTCGAGTCGGACCCGGTTGGACTGAGTGTTTTGTGGGTGGATAGTCTAGTGACTGAGTCAGTCCAGGACGTCTTCTCTGTGTCGTTTTATTTAATTCTCGAGGCCTAATTGTCTGTCTGACGACGACGACGATTCAGCACGGTCAGTACAGGTTGAGACACACTGGGGTATCTGCCGTCGGGTGGTCCGAGGGGGCAGGGACCCTAAGAGGTCCGTTGTTGTGACCTCACCCAACGGTAAAGGAAGAGGTCACGTACTTTCACTTTTCACTTTTACTTCGACGAGTCAGCACAGGTTGAGAAGTACTGGGGTCACTGTCATCGGATGGTCCGAGGAGACAGGTACCCTAAAAGGTCCGTTCTCACGACCTCACCCAACGGTAACGGAAGAGGTTGTCTGTGTGATGATATATATTTTACTTGTTATTCCTAGACGACACATCGTTCCCTTGATATAAGTTGTGGATCCTTTTTAGATGTCACCTTTTCGTGGACTCTTTATATCTCCATACTCAGTGAAACGATATGTGATCTTTGATTGTGTTATGACATTTAGTTGGTATTTAAATTATGTGTATATATACACACACATATATATATAATTCACGAAAACGACTCGGGAACACCCCCAGGAGTCAAATAAGACCGAGAAGACGACATTTCCGTCGGTGACCGTTCATCGGGGAACAAAGAGGTGACAAGGGAAAAACGGACTTGGCCCAGGGAGGATCAACCGGGAGGTTTTGACAATGCCTTGGTCCAAGTAAAACGGCCTACGTACTGTTCGGTTTTCCGGTTGTGTGACTCCGACCGTCGTTTCTCCTAAGTAAACGATTCGTCGGTACATCTCTACCCTCTCGTTCGGAGTTGAGGTGGAGGTAGACATGTGCCGGAACCTGTGCCGGTCCTCGACAAAGAGGTAGGGTGATCTAGTAATGAGACGGGGGAAGGAGTCGACCCTCGACTTTGAGGAGACTAATAAAACGGCAACGGTGTCCAGGTTTGGTTTGAGAAGACCCATTGACCGGTGCGGATTAAACATTCGGTCAGGGACTCAATTATAGAGATTTCGGACACAGATAGTAACGAATCCCCACCACCTAACCTGGGTCCCATACAAAGGTTAAACATCTACTAGGTCCGGAACACAAAACGGACATAAGTGGTCGACAAGGGTACGTCAGTCGTTCGTTCCTCGACGACGAAAATTTGACCTTTCTTTGTGCCTCCAATTGTCGTATTGTGGTCATATTAGCCCCTCTCTCTCTGTAGAGAGTACTATCAGTCGACGGTGTTCCAAGGTGTACAAGGGTTTGTCCTTTTGAGATGCACTGTGCTTGGATCCGTCCCTTAAGATACTGACAAAACAAGGCGATGGAATCGTTCTCCTATTCCTTAAAGTTTCTGGTTACGGACCAAAAGAGAAAGGAAAAGAGAAGGAAAGAAAGAAGAGTAAAGAGAGAGGACGAAGGGGAATCTGTCACAAACCAAGAGTGCAAACAAAGACCTTGAGGTAGTCGTTTTGTAGGAGCCCTAAAGTTAGAGTTAAAAAGACCCTGGTCTTAAGGTCTGTTTTCTCGAAGTAGACGGGAGCACAAGTACCACGGGAGGTCGAGGTACTCGGGCAAAGTGTAGGAGAAGAGTCTCCTGCGTGGTCGAATAACGGAGAAAAGTGGGGATTAAACGCTAGACTTCTAAGACTTCTCCGTATGAAAGTCTGGTCCCTCGACATCGAATTTGAAACAGGTAGTCCTCTACAATATAAAGTAGTTCGGTGATCTCCCTCATTTAGGGTCCCAATGGTCTTTGGTCCCGACGTTGTCGAGTGTTTGTCTGCGACCTCGAAGTCCCTGGCCGGTCAGAGGTCCGGGTCAATGTCGAAAGGGGAGGTCGGAAGGTCTGCGATACTCGTGCGTGTAGTCGCCTTGTCCTTGCTCAGTCAATTGCCTTTGACAAACGGTCTTAGTAAGAATTTGCTACAGGATTTTTTACAGTCCAAAAGTCTTTAGTTGTATAACTGGTAAAGGTCATTCTTGGAGCATTATCGTTTTGTGGAGTTACGAATCTGTATTTTACTGGTGCTAAATTGGGAAGTAAGACTGGGTGAGTGTAGATCTGTGTCCGGTTTGTGTCTGAGACAGGATTTCCGAATGTAAAGTAACTCTTCCCTAAACCTTTCCTGTACTGTAAGTTTAACCCGTCGGGACGTCCTCCGTCAGTCGTCACTCTCCACTCTTTTCTATATTCTTCGGGGTAAATCCCCTGTGTCGTCGGTTCTCTCCTCTGAGGTAGATAACCGTTTATAAAACTCCCGAGTTTAAGGTATAGAACTTGAAGTCAACCTAGGAAGTAGCATGGAGACCGAAGATCTCATCAAATCATTTTAATTTTTCATGAAGTGTTTTATGAAATGTACTTAAGAAAAATTTCCTCTTCCAGTTCCTCGACCCGTCTCAGACCTTTCTAAGAGTCCTAGTCCGTACGTCAAACCAACTATTTTGTAGGCCCTTACCCCGTTGAAGGGACCACCAGGTCGCCGATCTTGGGGTTCCAGGGTTACGTCCCCCGGACCCAAGCTAAGGACCCGTCCCTTGATCTAGGGTGTACGACATTGATTCTGGACGACGTCGGTTTATTTAGTTATAAAAAATAAAATTTTAATCTCTTACTGCGAAAACGGGTGTGTACGTCACTCCCAGGGTGAAGTCTCACTGTCTCTTTTTACACTTCGTTCTTTTCCTTCCTTAGACTTCTAAGAGTTCTTATGTCCGACAACAACAACAACAGGCAGTGAATCAGCACAGACTGATAAACGTTGGGGTACCTGACGTCGTGTGGTCCGAAGGGACAGGAAGGGATAGAGGGTCTCAAACGAGTTTAAGTACAGGTTACTGAGTCACTACGGTAGGTTGGCAGAGTAGGAGACAGCAGGGGAAGAGGAGAACGGGAGTTAGAAGGGGTCGTTGTCCCAGAAAGGGTTATTCAGCCGAGAAACGTAGTCCACCAGTTTCATAACCTCGAAGACGAAACCGGAGTCAGGAAGGTTTCTTATGTCCATTTATCATAAACAGGCAAGTAAGTAAGGGTTTACGTGACTCATGGAGCGTGAGCGGTTCGAGACACGACTCATGACCCTACGTCCCGACTCGTTCTATTGTCGTAGGGTGAGATCACCAAGTGTCTCCGAAGTCCTGTTTATAATTGTCCCGAAGGGTTCCGATTAATTAAGTGGCAGTGACACTACTTGTGACACTCTTCAGTGACTACGGAACACTCGGCCATAGTCCCCTGAGTGGATCAGACCCTCCGGTTTCCTCGGAAGTGTTTTCACTCCAAAATCGACTCCTGACTATTATTTTACAATCGATCCACTCACCACACGTCCACACACACTGCCCTTACCTGTCCGTCTTCCTTTCCCTTACAAGATCCGACTCCTTGTCGTCATGTTTCCGGACTTCTCCCTCTCCGGTACCGTACCAGTTTCCTACGACTCTTTTCAGGTCGTACCGATAACGTGGTTCTGGACCCTCTCCCCACGTAGACCACTCGGTCCCGGCCCGGTCCGTCCCAGTACAGTTCCTACCAATGAACTCGGGTCTTCAAGGGCCGGTCCTTCTGAAACGGAGGGACGGGAGGTCCCTGTATACCGTTACAGGTCTGTGTAAAAACGAACAGTATTGATCCCTCATCCGACGATGACCGTAAACCACTCATCTCTGGTCGCGTACGTACGATTCAGCGAAGTCAGCACAGAGTGAGACACGTTGTCGTCGGACGGTCCGAGGAGACAGGTACCCTAAGAGGTGTGTTCTTATAACCTCACCCAACGGTACTGGAAGAGGACCTAGAAGGACTGGGTCCCTAGCTTGGGAGCAGAGAAGGTAGAGGACGTAACCGTCCGTCCAAGAAATGGTGATCACGGTGGACCCTTCGGGGCTCATCTCTGGTCCCTACGACGATTTATATGACACGACGTGTCCCACCGGAGTGTTACTTCTAAGGGGGAGAGTTCTACAGTTGTTACGACTCCACCTCTTCGGGACAAAATATTACTCCTAGTCCTCGGTGGGTTCCCAAAATCCAACCCTCCAAAACACTACTCTAAAGAAAGTTTTTCTAGTGAGACTGAAGTCACACCTGACCACTCCCTCTCGGTGATCACCTCTAGATTTCCCTAGACAACCCTTCTAGATAATACTAGACCCGTTCTGAACACCGGGTCGGAACCCCTTACAGGCACACCTACCTCTTTTCACTTACCTACTCTTTCTACGAATTTTCTTAGTTAGTCACCCTGACCCACTGTCTAACCGACACTGCTCATAGAATCGGGTACGAGACATTTAGTTGTCTCGGGCTCCGTTCAGAATTTACTACTACGAAGTACACCCGGCGTGTCATGATCCCGTCCTTGTCACTTCCTTTCCCTTCGTTCCGTCTTACTCCCTGGGTCACAAAGGTGGACTTGGGGACGAAGTCTATTCGTCACTCCTCTGTGTCGATCAGTGACTTAGCCGTGGGTCGGTCGGTGGGTCCTAGTGTGACCTACGCGACGACCTCATTGATGTAGAGTTTTGATCAGGTGACCTCCCTCTCTTCTCTTACGTAGTAGATAGAGGGGAGAGAGTCACCAGTCGAAGAGGATACCGGCAAAACTTTGTATGGACGTTTGAGAGGGTAACTTTGTGTAGACGTTTAAAGAGGGGAGTTCCCACCTCTGACGTAAGAGATAGTACTTAGACCCGGAATTATTGAGTGAGTGTCGGTTCTCTTGTGTCGTCTTCACTACGATGTCCTGAAGGATTCGATCCAGTATTTTTCTGTGCTGAAGACGGAACGAGTGACCTCGTCGACACACACGAACCTCGGGAACCGCAATCCTGGCTGACATTCCGGTGACGCGACCTTACTTCAGGTTCGGTGTGTCTCTCGGACCCCCATCGCCCTTCCCGAGGTGAGTGGTCGATGTTAGTGTCTGTCGGTCACCCTTGACGGGTGGGAGTCTCACCTCCATGAAGGTCTACTAAGATCGCGTGTTCGTATCTCAGTAAACGTCAGTACTCAGAGGGTCGAGACCGGAGTCTTCCTTCTCGTCTCTCTTCGGTCAGGAAGACGCGGGATGACTGGGTGTATTAGGTGGTCGGATTCATTTGCTAACAAAATTCGAGGGTTTGAAGTCCCATTAAAAAGTATGGGTTTTGGTGACCTGTGTGAACAATGTTCAAGTACTGAGTCGGAAGGTCCAACGTAGTAAACCGTAAGACTATCGTGGGGTATGGGACGTTAAACCGTGAAGTCTGTCCTTGGTCCCTGTGGTCCTCACACTGACTCCCCGGGGTCTCCCGTCTAATGTCCATGGGATGACAGTCGGTGTCGTCGTAGATCATCTAGTGTCCAGACTCTTAAGTCCTCTCTGTGCTCCAGTTTCCCGAAACCCGCACCACGTGATTATACAGACTATGTCTCCCCTCCACCCCTGTCCGTCCTCCATTTCTAAGAGTGTAAAGACAAATCTGGATTCATTGGTCCATTTGATTACGAAAATTAAATTTAGTAATCACGTTAAATGACTCTCTCCTCGACCTATTTTCCTCTCCCGAGTCAAGTTTCCCGGACACACAAGCAGTCTATACCGTTTGTCAGAAGGGAGCACCGAGTCTGCCATTTCTTAGACGAACGTTACGTCCTTTGGGCCCAAGTTAGGGACCTAGTCCTTCTAGGGGACCTCTTCCCTTATGAGGACATAAGAACGGACCTCTTAGGTTACCTGTCTCCTCGAACGTCCGATCACAGGCACCCCAGAGTTTCTTACCCTATACTGACTCACTAAGTGTGTGTGTATGTGTGTGTGCTCGGGACCTGTGTTTTCTGTCAGTTCCAGTAACTAGGTCCCGGGGGTCTCCTGAACTTTCGGACAAGGACTTAGAAAAAAGGATACGTTACTTATAAAAGGTCCAGAAACGAACCCTGGAAACAGGCTCCCAGGGTTCTGATTACATAATCTCTTTCGTCTTCCTCGGGGGTCCTCTCTTGTGCCGTAGACGTCCTCGGGGGTATACATTTGTGTACGGACGATCGGGTCACGGTCGTCGTCTCTATGGTAGTCTAAATGAATGAAAAAATTTACACACCCCCTTTGTAAAATCAATGGAAGTCTATACAACCTTAGGAGAAAGTCGTACGTTGCGAGGAGAAAGAGGAGGGATAGTGAGTTCGATTTACCGTTTACGAGGTATATACGTATTACGACCAGAGAGAACGTAGTACACAAATCTAGCACCCACGTAAACTGACTAAAGAACAGTTACCACGAGAGCAAGAACCTGAATATTATAAAAATCCGGACTCCACCACCCTCGGACGGTGGAGGACAGGGACTAGTAACCCTCCGTCCCAGGAGAAGACTTTACTTTTCAGTTCTAATCCAGATTCCTGTGGTCCAGACTAAGGACGTTTCCGTCTTGGACTCCCAGAGGGTCAGCGTGGACCCTGAAGGACCTGGGTGAGGGAGGACGAGCGGGTTGAGTATCAAAGTCCAGGAAGGCTGGGGGGAGGGGGTGGAGGTGGTAATTTTAACTTTTCCGTCACGGATGTCGTCGTTTTTGTAAACTAATAAGTGTTTTAGTACATCTCTTCCCTTCTATGTTCCTCCTGACTTCTTTTCTTCCCTACTTCGTAAACGACTCCGAAAGGACAAGACCCCCCAGAAATAACGTTACTTAGGAAATGTTCTAGAACAGTCATAGTCAGTAAGCATAAACAATGTACTTCTTTGACTCCGTGTTTCTCCAAGTAATTAAACGGGTTCTACTACGTCGCTTATTCTACATTTCGATCTCAGGTGAAAATTGAGGTCAGGTCACGAGAAACGTGATAACGAAAGAAGGGGTCTCAAAGACATAGGTGGGAAGATAAATAATGAGAACTTGTTGTCTTCCGCAAAGAGGTTCAAAACCCCTCTTCAGAAACACTCGTTCTTGGAGACATGGCGAGGGACTCGCGGTGGTCCACCGCGGCACTCTCCGAGTTCAGGACGACGAAGACAGCCAAGTGAACCGCTCTGTCTGTTCGCACCCCCTCTCGTCGACGTCCCTCTCACAGTTTTGTCTCGAGATAAATCCTTGCGCCTCGGAAGACGGACCGGGGCAAAGGGTGACCCTAGGAACGAACCGAGAAATGTCTGATATTTACTTAAGCGAAAAAAAGAAGGAAGGGGTAGGATGACGATTGGGTGTAGAGACTAAGATAAAAGAGAGGTGGAGACTGTGGTCCCGTCCTCAGGGTGGGTGTAGTCCCTTATCACACAGGACTTCTCACTCCCGTCGTCCGTCCGCCCCACCACGCGTCTCAGGTCACACGTCAGCCAGGGGTATCGCTGGCCGCCCAGCAAAGGGTGTCTGGGAAGGGTGGGTGACCGGGTTGTGGACCGTGTAGTGTCGTAACGGCCCTGGGTGTGCACGGGGGCTAGATTCCCTGGTCAGAATCAGACGACCGCCGGGATTGTTTCCTAGTCTCAAGACTCCCGACCGCCAGGTTCTAGTTCCACTTCTGGAAAACAAATGAAGACTCCGAAGAGAGGTCCGAGTGACACTGGTAAAGGGACACACGTGTAGGGACCAGAGAGACGCACAGGATGGCCGAGAAGAATATTCCTGTGGTCAGTCTGACCTAATCCCGGTGTGTTTGTCGGAGGAAAATGAAAATAAAATAAACACCCACACAATGATAAGAAAAAAATTAACTTCATATCAACTGATGTTATAACATAATCACCGCTCGCAAAGTCGTTTCACTAACCCAATGTATAAAAAAAGGTTAAGGAAAGGTAATGCCTAATAATGTTCTATGACTTATATTAAGGGACACGATATGTCATTTAGGACAATAAATAGATAAACTACATATTATCAAACATAGTCAGTTGAAGTATGAGGACTAAGTACGGGGGGAAGAGGAAAACATTGGTGTTCAAACAAAAGACAGACACTTAGATATAGACAAAACATATAACTAAGTAAATATAATAAAAAACCCAAAAAGTACACTCGCTACAGTACATTGTAAACAGAAAAAGACAGACTGAACGCAGTGAATCATACTATTAGAGGTCCAGGAAGGTACAACAACGTTTACTATAATGAAGTAAGAAAAAATACCGACTTATCGT
Organism: Capra ibex; assembly: GCA_006410555.1. Lineage (NCBI taxonomy): Eukaryota > Metazoa > Chordata > Mammalia > Artiodactyla > Bovidae > Capra > Capra ibex. Next base: position 48,828,000 of record SJYO01018169.1, on the reverse strand, counting down.
AAGATAACCCCTCACACACACCGGCCCCGCCCCCTCCCGACGGAGGTGCAGAACCGATAACATTTATCACGACGAGACTTGTGACTCCACGTACGTAGAAAAGTTTAATCTCAAAAGTTGGGGTAGATCTCACCCCAACGACCTAGCATACCTATAAAAAAACCAAACAAAGGACTCCGTGAAGGTATGACAAAAGGTGTCAGTTGGAGTAAAATTAACGGAGAAATTTCCAGGAGAGAGGTCTATGTTAGTGGAAGACTCCAAGACCCCTAATTCCGAAGTCATATACTTAAGCCCCACACCCCTGTGTTCAGTCAGGTATTGTCCTAGGTTAGTGATTACCTATCCCCATCTCCCGTCGTAAAACACGGATTAAAATCGGGGTTCTCCAGTGTCCTTTTCAGCACCAGTGTTACACGAATACTTCAAGTCAACACACTACAATTCCTATTTGTATCGACTTTCTTAGGTTCATTAACACTTTTTTTTTTTTTTGTCAGGTAAGACCCCGAGTACACCATCGGGACTACCTAGACCAAACCCTAGAGATTGACTACTTGACTAATCTCGTAGTCATTGGCAAATAAGGGACACTTTTAGTCGAAGGGGAGCAGAGAAAGGAAGCGTCCGGGGCTGACGTCGTGCGAGGACCTCCAGTGTCTCGAGGGAGTAAGAGACCCCGGACAGAGGGACCCTCGGTCGAGAACCCACCGTCGGACCTACACGGACTGAGTGGGACTCACCGACCTCCCAACCGTCCCGACAGGGTCCAACGTTCTAATCCGGTCTCCCAGACAAGTCAGACCCTTACGTGGGTCCGGTCCGAGGTACCTCTGTGTAAATCTTCTTTAAGTATCTCTTCATTCTTTAGGGTTTCTTCAGCAGGCAAAGACCTCCCTTTGCCTGTCTCCTCTCTGTTCTCTTTACGGATCGACCTCTCATCTCTTCCGTTACCTGTCACACCGACCGCCGACCCATGACCCGACGGGAGACGACCCTTTTACTAACTCACCAGTAAGCTACGGAGACCTAGAGGTCGCGGACGAAAAAAAGGCCCGACGAGGCAACAAGGGAATCCCTCTTTTGATCGTGACCAAACTACTGGATTCAGGAAGAGTTGGGTCGGCGCTACGTCAGAAGAGTTCCCGTGGAACAGAAGAAGTGCTATAGTCTAAAGACATGACCGCACAACGGAGCACCAGGCCGCCCTCAGCATCCTACGACTCGGCACTCACTCACACACACCGTCAACACTCGGGTCGGAGTATCAGGTCCGACACCAAACACGTCTACGCAGAGCCCGTCTCTTCCGTTTAGGCATAGGTCTTTTCACAGATAAGATCACTCTTGGTCGAGAAGGGGGAAGGTAATCCCTTCGATAGAATATTAGTTGGACGATGGTCCTCTGACCCGAAGGGTCCACCGAGTCGCCATTTCTTGGACGGGTCGTTACGACCTCTGAGTTCAAGCTAGGGACTCGAACCCTTCTAAAGGGGACCTCCTCCTTCACGGTTGGGTGAGATCATAAGACCGGATCTCTTAGGGTACCTGTCAGGTATCCTAGCGTGTCTCAGCATGTGCTGAATCGATGATTGGTTGTCGGTCCTTTGACCGACTACTGAACCTCTCCCTACCGTAAGAGGCCCCTGCAAAGCGAAGGATAGGGACGTTGTACTCCGAGACAATTCGATCTGCAAAATCGAGGGAGTCACCTATGTCGTTACCAAGGTACTTTGACCTTCAAATCTGACGGCAGACCAGTGGACCCCTAGGAGTCGGGTCCCTTCCGTTGTCCGTTTCGTCCGTCACTACATGATCGACTTCACTACCCGGTAGTACCCTTTGAACCCTAGACCTCCTCACATAGAACTTACCTCCCCCTGTGGGTCCCGGAGAGAATCAGGGGAGTGGGGACCTAACCTCAGGCACCTTTCGATATCATAGTCCTGACTACTAGTGGGTCTCGAAAGTCCCAACTTCCAAGTCCAGTAGGTGATGGTGCGGGTCAGTCTAAACAATTCCTGTTTCCTTTATACTTCATTCAGCACCTTCTTTCACACTTTCACAATCAGTGAGTCAGCACAGGCTGAGAAGTGCTGGGGTTCCCGACACCTGGCACTTTGAGGTGACAGGTTCCTCAAGAGGTCCGTTCTTATGACCTCACCGAACAGTTAGGGAAGAGGTCCCCTGGAAGGACTGGTTCCTCAACTTGGACCCAGAGGACGTAACGTCCGCTTAAGAAATACCAGACTCGATGGTCGTTACCTTCCTTTATCAGTGTTTATGGTCGATTCTGGTACACTAGTGGACCTTTTTGTTTTTGGTATTAGTAATACTCAGAAAGAAAGAATAAAGCTATACTTAAACAAAGATATAATTGAAAAAAGAGAAATGGGGAGAAGATAAGTGGATGGTAGATTGTATACCCATGAGTATCATAAATTGAAAGATAGAGTGTCTCTGTCACCCCGGGATTCTTCTATTTATTAGTAGTGGGTTTCTCCCCTTTTCCTGAACCTAGGAGAAACCTCCGTCTCATACAAAAGTCAACATACTCCCTGTCAAGGTAACGCTATTCGCCTTCGTAACAAAATGATAGAAGAATTAACCCTCCACTTAGAACAACAACAAGTCGGTGATTCAGTGCACACCGAGAAACGTGGGGGTACCTGACGTCGTGCGGTCCGAAGGGACAGGAAGTAACAGAGGACCTCAAAGGAGTTTGTTTTAGATTCATAGTAATTTTCCTTTGTCTAAGGTAGAGTCACACCCGAGACCACCTAAACATACCACAGTTGAATCAATTTAATCTTTATGTAGGGGAAGGATTCTTCAAGACACAAGTACCTCCGGTGTTCTCAGTAAAACACATCCTGAGTCTTCTGTCTTCACTTCGTCACCAGAAGAAAAATATGATCTTCCAGTCGTGGCTTGTGTTCCACGACACTAGTGGGTCCGGGTACCCGGGAGTACACGACCGAAGCCCGTGACCGCACTCCGTCGGTGTCTGGACGAGGGAACTTGGACGAGGGAACTTGGACGAGGAAGTCCCGGAACCTGAGGCCGGGTCCACAGATAAAGTGAGGTACTGGTTCCCGTGGTCTAAGATGACATCTAGTGCGGGTAGTGGTCACACCCTCCACCCTTCTCTGTCCTCTGACTGCACTCAAAATCAGGAAAGAGAGGCGAGGTCGGGTAGGAACCTCCAAGATTGTACGGGGACGATGGAGGGAAGTGTAGGTGGACAGGGGGGAGTGACGGACGGGATGACTGGAGTCCGGGACCTCTGGCTTCGTTCTCGGTGGATGTCTACCGTATTGGTCGAGGGTGTCGACGTGTCTCAGTTTGAGGATATTTTTAGGGAATTTTACAAACACACGACGGTTGCTGACCTACAAACTCAGGGTAGGGGGTGGGGTCAAACACAGGACTCTAGGATTCGGGGTCACTCTACCATAACTCTCCCTCCCGAAACACCCCTCACCCCCCACTAATTCAGTGTTCCTACCTCGGGAGAACTTATCGTAGTCACGGGAAAATTTTCTCCGGGGTCTCCCGATGGAGGGAGAAAGGAGATACACTCCTGTAAACTTTTTGCCGGTAGATACTTGGTTCTTCACTCGGGAGTGACTTGTGGTTTAGACGGTCGGGTAATTAGAACCTAAAGGGTCTACTTCTTGACACTCTTTGTTTAAAGAAAACAAATACTACATGAGTATTCTATAAGACAATATAATTATCATCAGACTTGATTCTTACTATATACACACATATATATACATATACACACACACTCTCTCATAGACACACACAAAGACGAAGAGACTAAGACTCATTGCCTCCCTTCTTGAAATGGTCGGACAAAAAGGAATTAGAGAAGGAACGGGAGAGGGACGAGACGAGACGCGACGTCTCCTGACTGGGTGAGCCCACCACAGTAGAGTAGAATCGAGAGAGACCGGTACGAGTACCACCAAAGTGGAGAGTGGGTCACTGAAACCAGGACCCGGGACCGGTGTCAGAGGTAGAAACAGAGGTTGGAGTCCGACCATCTCGAGGTGCGATGACGATTCGAGAGACCACTGGAACTAAAGAGTCTAGTTGGTAGTGAATGTCTTGGTTAAGGGACATAGTCTAAGGGTGACAAAATTTATGAATCAAAAAAAACGGACCAACCTGGGTCTGACTATCGTCGGGTGAACTTCAAACTCAAGTATTTAAATTTCACTCTGGTCCCTTAAGGGACCGTCAGGTCACCAAGTCTGAGGTGTGAAAGTGACGGTTCCCGTACCCAAGTCACGGACCAGCCCTTTGCACCGTGTCGCACCGGTTTTATTAAATTTTTTTTTTGTTTTTTGAAAAAAATTTTGCTTTGGTTAGGTTTGTCGTACACTGACAAGGTTCATCGGAAGGCGAAAAGTCCTCAGTCATCTCTTAACCTAAATTCATCCCGACCTCGGAACGTCCTTTTTCACTACCTTCCTCCTCGACTACCACTAAAAGTCCTACTGGGTTTCTGAGAGTCGACCCAATTCTTTATTCATTCCACTACTTTCCCACCTGTCTTTACGTTTCTACCCTTTCAGTCACCCAATTTTTAGGTTCACACCGACTAGTAAAAATCTCGTCTCCACGGTATCCCTCCTCGTCTTTCCAATAAATTCCTACTAGTCCCTAATCCTACGACCTTTAGTTTTAAAACCTTCTCTCCGTCGTTGACTATTCTGGTACTCTCATTCACTGACTCCGTCCGACCTCCTGTTCTAGTTACCTTTACTCTACTTCCTTGATCTCCAGTGTCACGACTCACCTAATAGATACACCTATAATTCTTAGTAGGATCCTAAAGATTTACCAGACCCAGAGAGGAGAGAACGAATTTGGAACCTCTCGCCCTTAGTCGAATAAGAGAGAAGAAGAGAGAGGAGACGACAGAGGGAATGGTGCTGGGAGGTGCACACCGGTGCCAATGAGAAAGTAAGAAGTTCGGGGTGGTCGTGCTTCGACAATGTAAACTATCTGTAAATGGTTGATAAGTACCTATTTTCTCCTCTGGTGTCGTGTCGTATTCCGACCTTTCTTTTGACTTGTAGTGGATACTTCAGAAACACTTTATTTTAAGAATAACTACAGTTCTGTTCTTTTTAAATTTGTATTTTGGAGAAGGGATTGAAACCGGAGGGGAGTAGTGGGTGAAACGTAACGCATGGACGTAATACGTAGTTGGTTTGGAGGGGGTAGTCGTTCTCATGGACGAGTCGGTATTTGTCGTTGTAAGAGGATCGTAGTTCGACAACAGATCAACGACTCACCACAGGCTGAGAAAACGCTGGGGTACCCGACGTCAAGTGGTCCGAGGAGACAGGTACCCTAAAGGGTCCGTTCTTATGACCTCACCAAACGGTGAAGGAAGAGGTCCCCCAGAAGGACTGGGTCCCTAACATGGACACAGAGGACGTAACCGTCCACCTAAGAAATGGTGACTCGGTGGTCCCTTTGGGGTCGTAGTTGTTTTGTTGAGGAATTTTCTATTGTAAGGACCTTAAGAGATCACCAGGTCACCCTCCTGAGACGTGAAAGTGTCGACTCCGGACTCAAACTCGGGACTAGACCCTTGAGTCTAGGAGATTCTACTTGTCACAGTGTTCGTCTGTTTGTATGAAGAACTAGAACATTTCCAGTGGGTTACACGGTACCACCGTGGGTTTAGACGTAATATAGTTATAATGTCGGGAGACAGAATTTTTATTTTATTTTATTTGACACAGAACTAAAGCTACACTTTGTCAAGAGTCCCGAAAGACCCTACGACAAGGGTCCAATGTTAGGAACTTAAACCGAGTTCATTTGAAAAGGTTAAAATCGAACTGATTAAGAACCAAAAAGGTCACCAGTACATACCTATACTCTCAACCTGACACTTCTTCCGACTCGCGGCTTCTTAGCTACGAAAACTTGACACCACAACCTCTTTTGAGAACTCTCAGGGAACCTGACGTTCCTCTAGGTTGGTCAGGTAAGACTTCCTCTAGTCGGGACCCTAAAGAAACCTTCCTTACTACGATTTCGACTTCGAGGTCATGAAACCGGTGGCGTACGCTTGTCAACTGAGTAACCTTTTCTGAGACTACGACCCTCCCTAACCCCCGTCCTCCTCTTCCCCTTCTGGCTCCTACTCTACCTACCTACCGTAGTGACTGAGCTACCTGGACTCAGACTCACTTGAGGCCCTCAACCACTACCTATCCCTCCGGACCGCACGACGTTAAGTGCTCCAGCATTTCTCAGCCTGTACTGACTCGCTGACTTGACTTGACTTGACTTAAGAACCAGTTATGGAAGTTCAGGAGTCAGCCTTAAAGAGTTCCTGGTCAAAAGGGCGACCCACGATTGAGACCGTCAAAACAAGTACAGCGGAGAGAGATATCTGTGGGAAGAGCTGAAACGTAGGAGAAATCCAGACCAGGGGGTTGGAGGGATATAACGTTCGGAGGTACTATTACGAGAATTTAAGTATATGTCCGCACATGTACGTTACTACGCCAAGAAAGTGTTGGGAACAGCGGTACCCACAGGGTGGAAAGTAAAGGTGCTCCGGACAGTCCCACAAAAGGATTTCTTTTTTCGGTAGTTGGAGATTCTCCTTAAGACGAGGAAGGGGTTTTATGTCTTAACGTTGTCCGTACCTTAATAAGATTATTTCGTGAAAAAGCGAAAAGGTAATGAGTTCAATTTTACTGTAGTGCGTGTGGTGTCACGAGTTTTAGACTTTTCGCGAAAAGATTACGTTTATATCTTCTTCAATTTATTCGTCCCACTGTTATATGTCGCAACTGCATGAGGAAAAGGATAAACCTTGGTCAGACAACAAGGTACAGGTTAAGATTGACAACGAAGGACTGGGCGTGTATCCAAAGAGTTCTCAAAGAAGTCTAACGGCCCTCTTTATAGTTATTGGAGTCTATACGTCTACTGTGGTGGGAATACCGTCTTTCACTTCTCCTTGGTTTTTCGGAGAACTACTTTCACTTTCTTCTCTCACTTTTTCAACCGAATTTAGAGTTGTAAGTCTTTTGCTTCTAGTACCGTAGACCAGGGTAGTGAAGTACCCTTTATCTACCCCTTTGTCACCTTTGTCACAGTCTGTAAAATAAAACCCCCCGAGGTTTTAGTGACGTCTACCACTGACGTCGGTACTTTAATTTTCTACGAATGAGGAACCTTCTTTTCAATACTGGTTGGATCTATCGTACAACTTTTCGTCTCTGTAATGAAACGGTTGTTTCCAGGTAGATCAGTTCCGATACCAAAAAGGTCATCAGTACATACCTACACTCTCAACCTGACACTTCTTCCGACTCGTGGTTTCTTAACTACGAAAACTTGACACCACGACCTCTTCTAAGAACTCTCAGGGAACCTGACGTTCCTCTAGGTTGGTCAGGTAAGACTTCCTCTAATCGGGACTCTAAAGAAACCTTCCTTACTACGATGTCAACTTTGAGGTCTTGAAACCGGTGGAGTACGTTTCTTAACTGAGTAACCTTTTCTGAGACTACGACCCTCCCTAACTCCTGTCTTCCTCTTCCCCTACTGTCTCTTACTCTACCGACCTACCGTAGTGACTGAGTTACCTGGACTCAGACTCACTTGAGGCCCTCAACCACTATCTGTCCCTCCGGACCGTACGACGCTAAGTACCCCAGCGTTTCTCAGCCTGTGCTGACTCGCTGACTTGACTTGACTTGCGTTTATATTTTCCTCTCCTTATAATACATGTTGGAGTGTTGGATCAGATTATTCCTCTCCTAGTTCTTGGTTTTGAGGTAAACAGGTGTTCCGGGGTGAACACGTTTGAGTCCTGTTTGAACCCAACCCTGGTTTACGTCACAAGTCAACTTACGTACGAATTTAATTACTTACTTCACATGTATCCACATATATTGTAGTACTGAATATTATTGTTATATGTAAACCAACCCGAAGGGTCCACCACCGTCACCATTTCTTGGACGGACGGTCACGTCCTATGTGTTCTCTGTGTCCAAGTTAGGGACCCGGACCTTCTAGGGGACCTCCTCCCGTACCGGTGGGTGAGGTCATAAAAAAGGATCTCTTAGGGTGCCTGTCTCCTAGGACCGTCCGATGTCAGGTATCCCAGTGTTTCTCAGTCTGTGCTGACTTCACTGACGAGCATATGTAAACCAGAAGGTCATCTCTCGACGATTTTTGGACCCTCAAAGGTTTCACTATTCTCTTAGCCTCGTAGAAAACAATATTTTAAACGGAAAACCGGAACCTAGGACTTTATCGAGGTCTCGGTATTTTCCCTTTCTCCCAGAGTAATAAGTATAGTTTAGGAAAAGTTGATGTGACCTCAAATACAATTATTCCACCGAAAACCTTTCGGAGATTTCTACTCTTTCCTTATACAGTTCCGACACATAACAGTGGGACAAATAAATTGAATACTTTAATTTTCTTCGAATGAGGAACCTTCTTTTCAATACTGGTTGGATCTATCGTATAAGTTTTCGTCTCTGTAATGAAACGGTCGATTCCAGGTAGATCAGTTCCGATACCAAAAAGGACACCAGAACATACCTACACTCTCAACCTAACACTTCTTCCGACTCGTGACTTCTTAAGTACACAAACTTGACACCACAACCTCTTCTGAGAACTCTCAAGGAACCTGACGTTCCTCTAGGTTGGTCAGGTAAGACTTCCTCTAGTCGGGACCGTAAAGAAACCTTCCTTACTACGATTTCGACTTCGAGGTCATGAAACCGGTGGAGTACGCTTCACAACTGAGTAACCTTTTCTGAGACTACGACCCTCCCTAACTCCCGTCCTCCTCTTCCCCTGTTGTCTCCTACTCTACCGACCTACCGTAGTGACTGAGCTACCTACACTCAGACTCACTTGAGGCCCTCGACCACTACCTGTCCCTCCGGACCGCACGACGCTAAGTACCCCAGTGTTTCTCAACCTGTGCTAACTCGTTTACTTGACTTGACTTGACTCTTATGTAGTACGGTTTACGGTCCGACCTACTTCGTGTTCGACCTTAGTTCTAAGGACCCTCTTTATAGTATTAGAGTCTATTCGTCTACTGTGGTGGGAATACCGTCTTTCGCTTCTCCTTGATTTTTCGGAGAACTACTTTCACTTTCTCCTCTCACTTTTTCAACCGAATTTTGAGTTGTAAGTCTTTTACTTCTAATACCGTAGGTCAGGGTAGTGACGTACCGTTTATCTACCCCTTTGTCACCTTTGTCACAGTCTGAAACAAAAAACCCCGAGGTTTTAGTGACGTCTACCACTTACGTTGGTACTTTAATTTTCTGCGCACGAGGAACCTTCATTTCGATACTGGTTTGATCTGTCGTCTAATTTTTCGTCTCTGTAATGAGACGGTTGTTTCCAGGTAGATCGGTTCCGATACCAAAAAGGTCACCAGTACATACCTACACTCTCGACCTGATATTTCTTTTGACTCGTGGTTTCTTAACTACGAAAACTTGACACCACAATCTCTTCTGAGAACTCTCAGGGAACCTGACGTTCGACTAGGTTGGTCAGGTAAGATTTCCTCTAGTCAGGGCTGATAAGTAACCTTTCTGACTACGACTTCGACTTTGAGGTCATGAAACCGGTGGACTCCGCTTCTTAACTGAGTGACCTTTTCTGGGACTACGACCCTTTCTAACTTCCGCCCTCCTCTTCCCTTACTGTCTCCTACTCTACCAACCTACCGTAGTAGCTGAGTTACCTATACTCAAACTCGTTCGAGACCCTCAACTACTACCTGTCCCTTCGGACCGTTCGACGTCAGGTACCCCAGTGTTTCTCAGTCTGTATTGACGAGATGACTTGACTTGACTTGACTTCCTACCCTCGACCAACGGTCCTCTTGGGTGGTGCACTAATCTCTCAACCTTGAAAGTCGGGAGGGGTCAAGACGCTGGAGACCCCTCTACTCTCAGTCCACGGTCATCGGTTACTAATTAGTCGGTACGGATATAGTATTTCGTATGGATTGTTGAGTTTCCTAGTCCCGAAGGGACCACCAGGTCCCCAATTCCTAGATGGAACGTTACGTTTCCTGTGGTTAAGTTACTTCTATGGTGTACGGAACCCCGCTGATTCGGGTACATGGTGTTGATGGTTTCGGGCTCGTGAGAGAACTCGGGTACGAGACGATGTTCTCTTCGGTGTTGTTCCTCTCCGGGTTCGTGACGTTCCTTCTCATCGGGGGCTAGAACCGGTGATCTCTTTCGGACACACGTCGTTACTTCTGCGTCTCGTCGGTTTTCATTTATTGCGAAAATTTTAAGTTTCCTACCCCCAGTCCCTCGAAGACCCAACCACTTGCATACCGGTACGTTCCTCTTACCGAGGTGCGGGGAAGTGTATATGGAACAGGATACGTGGAAAAGGTAGACCGACGAAGACTGTATGGAAGACTATTATTTAGCCATTGGATCATTCCGTTGACAAAAGGACTCAACACAATCGACGCGATCGTTCAATTAATTTGACCTCGTCCTCCAGTACCCTTAGAGACTGAGTGTTGACCATCCAGTTTTCGTATTGACTTGAACGTTAACCGTAGATCCGCACCCCTCTCGGAACTCCCTGGCTCCTGAGACTACGATCCAGATTCATCCCTCACAGTCTTGGTTTGACTTGACGTTCTGTGGGTCGATCACAACGACTTAACCGGTCACACCGTTATTTGCGTGTAGAACACAGTCTTTACACTTTAATCTCTTGGTGTCCCCGTTCAAAAAAGGAAATGTCGCATTACGTTCCTCTACCAATCGTCCGTGAAAAACTTTCACTTTCACAATCAGTGAGTCGACACAGACTGAGAAACCCTGGGGTACCTGATATAGGGCGGTCCGAGGAGACAGGTACCTTAAGAGGTCTGTTCTTATGGCCTCACCCCACGGTAGGAAGAGGTCCCCTAGAAAGGCTGGGTCCCTAGCTTGGACCGACAGGACGTAACGTTCGTCTGAGAAATGGTAGACTCGGTGGTCCGGTCATGAAAAAACGGTAGAGTTATTTTTTGTAAAGTCTTAACACCACCTTCTGTTCGATCCAACCTTTATTTCACCTTTTCACTTATTTTATTCACACCGAGAAAAAGATCTTCGATTTATGCTTTTCCTCTTTCTGTCACATCATCGGCGAACCGAGGCCGTGAGGTACAGGGTCAGGTATGAGACGTCAGATCAACGAACTGTGAGAACCGTAGAACTCCGTGGAGGGTTGGTAGGTTGAGAGGTAGGGTGGGGGTTGGGGATATAAGGATCCCGCCACGGTCGATACGGGAAAGGTCTCACTTATAAAACTATTCTCAAAACCTCTGTCTTTATTTTTCCTGTCCGGACTATTTTGACTTTTCTTCTCCCTCCTCTGCACGACACTTGACTTAAGATACGGGGAATTTGGGTATACAACTTCGTGACTGGGGACTGACGTTGATTTGGACCCGGAAATTCATCCGTTAATTCAATTTCCTCCAGTAGTCCCACCCGGGGAGTAGGTTATCCTGAGTGGAGGAGTATTCTCTTTCTCTTGCCTCCTCCACTGTCCGTCTCCTTTCCGTACACTCCGGTTCTCTTCCACTGGGGGCCGTTCGGTCCTTCTTTCCGAAGTGGTCTTTGCTCGGGACGGTCGCGCAGAACTAGAACTTGAGTTCGGAGGTCTGGGTACTCTTTTGAGTAGAGTCAACAAATTCAGTGGTTCGGACACCAATGTACCAATCCCGTCGGGTTCGTCTGATTGGGTTCTTTTTTAATTATAGTTATTTATTTATCATTATTTCGTCCCTCCAAACAGATCCTACAAAGAAGTGCAGATCTACAGATCTAAAGAGAAGTGGTACAACGTTTCCAGACCGAGGTCGCCGTATTTACGTCTCCCTCCCCCCTCCGGCCACTGTTTACACCCAATCAGTGTGTTCCTCTGTAACTGAGAGTGGACCGGTCGGGTGGGTGGAGGGGGTGTAGGGTGGTGGGGGTCAGGGTAAGTGGCAAGAGGTAAGAGGCCTAAAGACCTCGGCCGACAGTCTACTCCTTTTAGGAGACGGAGGTTGTTTTCGTTAACAAACTCAACCCTCGGGAGACGGAAGTAGAACCCAGTGAAGTGTCAGGAGAGTTTCCAAACGACTCAAAAATTTATAGGGTCAAATCTATTGATTTCAAGACACCACCCTCCGCACCTTAAAAAAAAAAAAAGGAAGACTAAATACGGTCCTAGTTTTCGTCGAAATCGCAGAAAGGACACCAATAGTTGGGTAACTCTCGCGGCAACGTCGGTTTCCGGAGCGACACTACTTCCCTGACGACCCCTATTCCCTCCCAAGGCGGTCTTCGAACTTTTCGGCGTGCGCCACTCCTGTGGAGCGGAGAGAGCGACGTTCGTGTCTTACCTGGGTTTCACCGCCTAGCGAGTGTTTACGTAAGGGGTGAACGAAGTAAAGACTGGAATCGCCCTTTTGGCGTAAATAATTTGTCGACTCGCCGAGTTTCCGAAGAAAAGTCGAAGTCGAGAGTGCACCGGCGGAGAAAGTAGGGACTGTCTAAGGACGACGGTTCCCACCCACTGTCACCCGCGGGAACGATCCTGGAGAACAAATTTGTTCCGGCCAAAGGTCGGATGAAACGTACGTTTACGAATGTTCTCGTACGGCCGAACGAGGAATTTTAATCTACTTTATTTCTGTGAACCTTCCCTATACCGAACCACGTAAAGGTTGGAAAAGGAGAAGACCGATTTTGGTCAAAGAGGCCTAGCAGGAAATCAAAACGTGACGACTCTTAAAAAGTATTCCTTTTAATGAAACAAGAAGTTATGGTGTCCAAATTTTACCTTTGGTAAATTACAAAAAACAACAAAACCAACCAAACAGACAACACCCCCCAAAAGACCGGTATGGAAGGGAAGACCCTAGGATCAAGGGAAGTCAAGTCAAGTCAAGTCAGCAAGTCAGCACAGACTAAGAAACGCTAGGGTACTTAGCGTCGAGCGGTCCGGAGGGATAGGTAGTGGTTGAGGACCTCAGGTGGGTTTGGGTACAGGTAACACAGCCACTACGGTAGGTTGGTAGAGTAAGAGACAGCAGGGGAAGAGGAGGGCGGGGGTTAGGGAGGGTCGTAGTCCTAGAAAAGGTTACTCAGTCGAGAAGTGTAGTCCACCGGTTTCATGACCTCAAAGTCGAAATCGTAGTCAGGAAGGTTTCTTGTGGATCCTGACTAGAGGAAATCCTACCTGACCAACCTAGAGGAACGTCAGGTTCCCTGAGAGTTCTCAGAAGAGGTTGTGGTGTCAAGTTTTCGTAGTTAAGAAGTCCCAGTCGAAAGAAGTGTCAGGTTGAGAGTGTAGGTAAGTACTGGTGTCCTCTTTGGTATCGGAACTCATCTGCCTGGAAACAACCGTTTCATTACAGAGATGAAAACTTATACGACAGATCCAAGCAGTATTGAAAAGGAAGGTTCCTCATTCTCAGAAAATTAAAGGACCGACGTTAGCGGTAGACGTCACTAAAACCTCGGGGGTTTTTATTTCAGACTGTGACAAAGGTGACAAAGGGGTAGATAAAGGGTACTTCACTACCCTGGTCTACGGTACTAGAAGTAAAAGACTTACAACTCGAAATTCGGTTGAAAAAGTAAGAGCAGAAAGTAGTTCTCCGAAAAATCAAGGAAAAGTGAAAGACGGTATTCCCGCTACAGTAGACGTATAGACTCTACTAACTATAAAGAGGACCGTTAGAACTAAGGTCGAACACAAAGAAGGTCAGGTCGCAAAGAGTACTACATGAGACGTATCTTCAATTTATTCGTCCCACTGTTTATGTCGGAACTGCATGAGGAAAAGGATAAACCTTGGTCAGACAACAAGGTACAGGTCAAGATTGACAACGAAGGTCTGGACGTATATCCAAAGAGTTCTCCGTCCAGTCCACCAGACCNCAGTCGAAAGAAGTGTCAGGTTGAGAGTGTAGGTAAGTACTGGTGTCCTCTTTGGTATCGGAACTCATCTGCCTGGAAACAACCGTTTCATTACAGAGATGAAAACTTATACGACAGATCCAAGCAGTATTGAAAAGGAAGGTTCCTCATTCTCAGAAAATTAAAGGACCGACATTAGCGGTAGACGTCACTAAAACCTCGGGGGTTTTTATTTCAGACTGTGACAAAGGTGACAAAGGGGTAGATAAAGGGTACTTCACTACCCTGGTCTACGGTACTAGAAGTAAAAGACTTACAACTCGAAATTCGGTTGAAAAAGTAAGAGCAGAAAGTAGTTCTCCGAAAAATCAAGGAAAAGTGAAAGACGGTATTCCCGCTACAGTAGACGTATAGACTCTACTAACTATAAAGAGGACCGTTAGAACTAAGGTCGAACACAAAGAAGGTCAGGTCGCAAAGAGTACTACATGAGACGTATCTTCAATTTATTCGTCCCACTGTTTATGTCGGAACTGCATGAGGAAAAGGATAAACCTTGGTCAGACAACAAGGTACAGGTCAAGATTGACAACGAAGGTCTGGACGTATATCCAAAGAGTTCTCCGTCCAGTCCACCAGACCATAAGAGTAGAGAAAGTCTTAAAAGGTCAAAAAACACTGGGTGTGTCAGTTTCCGAAACCGTATCAGTTCTTTCGTCTTTATCTACACAAAGACCTTGAGAACGAAAAAGCTACTAGGTCGCCTACAACCGTTAAACTAGAGACCAAGGAGACGGAAAAGGTTTTGGTCGAACTTGTAGACCTTCAAGTACCAAGTGCATGACGACTTCGGACCGAACCTCTTAAAACTCGTAATGAAATGATCGTACACTCTACTCACGGTAACACGCCATCAGACTCGTAAGAAACCGTAACGGAAAGAAACCCTAACCTTACTTTTGACTGGAAAAGGTCAGGACACCGGTAACGACTCAAAAGGTTTAAATGACCGTATAACTCACGTCGTGAAAGTGTCGTAGTAGAAAGTCCTAAACTTTATCGAGTTGACCTTACGGTAGTGGAGGTGATCGATCAAGGGAATGGTCCCTAGTTTAGACTCGGGTGGTGTTACTTTAGAGGTTCAGAATTGGTAACCCGTCCGTCCCTTAAGGGTCCTTGATAAGTTACAACAAAATTTAAATAAATCTTATCACAGACAACGATTCTCTGACCGTTGTCATAAATGTTATCGGTTCTGTACCTTCGTTGGATTCACGGGTTGTTGTCTACTCGTCGATTTCGTCTACACCGTATCTATATCTTCCCTTACGATGGGTCGGTATTTTTCCTACTTAATTACGGCAAGTGTCGTTATACCTACTCGGGTCTCTCATGGTACGATTCACTTCATTCAGTCTGCCTCTTTCTGTTTATGGTATATAGTGAATATATGTCTTAGACTTTTTGTTTTGATCACTTATATCGTTCGTTGTTTGTCTGGGCGTCTGTGTCTCATGTTTGATTACCAATAGTCACTCCTGTCCCTCCCCTTCCTGTTGTATCCCTATTCTCTAATTCTCCATATTCGATGGTACATATTTTATTTGTTCGATGTTCCTATGTAACATGTTGTGTCCTTTATGTCGGTTATAAAATGTGATTGCTATTTATTTTGAAATTTTTAACACTTAGTGACACAAAATACGAACATTAGTTCATATGGAGTTATTTTTTTATTAAAAATTTTTTTGGTCTTTTCATCTTCCTTTTTTTTTCTTCCTTTACCCGTTGGTGTCTCACCTGTTTCCCTCAGGATCCCGGAGGGTAAATAGGAAAATGAGTGTATAGTTGTGTCCGTAAGTGACTCCCGACCAATCGGGACCGAACTCTTCGGGTGGTAGATTCACTATGTTTATTCGGTCACTAATGTCCCATTTCACTGTTACTACTGGTGAAAGTATCAAATAAGTAAATAAATAAAGTAAATATCTATATTTTAAAAAACCGGTACGGTACACCGAACCTCCTAGAGCCAAGGGACTGATCCCTAATTTGGGGTCGGAAGTTGTTACTTTCGGGTTTCAGGATTGGTGACCTGATGGTCCCTTAAGGGCCGTAAAAACAAAGAATTTATAGTGGTAAACCAACAGGGTCCTCGTAGAATAAATACCTACCTGGTACCGTCTGTAACCATGCGTCGACTTGGATAAAAAAAAGAAAAGGTAATATAAAAAATGTCTTATAACTTATATCAAGGGACGTGACACGTCGTCCTGGAACAACAAGTGGGTGACACGTATATTATCGTAGACGACTAGAATCTGAGGGTCAGACAGGAGGGGAGTGGGTGGGAGGGGGAACCGGTGGTGTCGGAGAAGAGAGATAGACATTCAGACAAAGACCAAACAGTTTTTCGGGTAAACACAGTCTTAAATCTAACGTGTCTCTTCACTACAGTATACCATAAGTAGAAAGAGAAAGGTTAAATGAATCACGCTATTAGAGATCCAGTTAGGCACAACCATGTTTCCCGTGATAAAGTAAGAAAAAATACTGATTATCAGACGGTAACATATATACATCTGATATAGACATATATAGGTAAGGAGACACCTACCTGTGAATCCAACTAAAGTACAGAACCGATGACATTTATTACGACAATACTTGTACCCCCACGTATACAGAAACTCGACTCAGTTGTAATTCGGGATCTCCGGAACCGGGACACCGGAGTGGGAGACAAGACACGTCCTCCGTCCAGGTGACTCGGACCATGACACCCCCCGACGTGTCGCGGGGTGTTGTGTGATCAGTTTGAAAGTACGGACCGGAACCAAACCGAAGGTCCTTGTAGACGGAGGACTGGAAAGACTCGTTTTCCTTTTTTCTGTTTTTCCTCCCTCCGCACCCGGTCAAATAGACTTTCCAGTGATCACTGTCGGAAAAACGGGAAACCTCGTCAAGGTGGGACTAGTCACGACGCACGAGTCGGTGGTCACTATGCCTTCTTCGTATCGGTGTCGTCTGTTACCCCCACCCTTCGTTCGGTCGGGAAGACCGTCCTGAAGATTACGAGTTTCTGTTCTCACCAGTATGGGACGTCCTTAGGGTGTCAATCTCCGCGCCTCAGAAGGTCATCTAGAGAGTACCTTCCGTTAAGTAGAGCGGACTCAGGGAGTCTCCATCCAGATACCCCTCAATGTTAGTGACCACGTCGTCATTTCTGGATCGAATTCAACCCTTCCTGTCGGTACCCGAACAATAGAATTGGCGTCTGTTAACCGAGGTTCGCTTATAATAGTTAAGAAGTCTTTTGGAAACCTCTCTTAAACCGTTTAGTTCAGGTTCGACGGGAGGGACGGACACACGGGAACAGAGCAAAGGGTAATTTGGTCGTCGCCGTTGTCCTCTTCTGTGAGACGTGGCCGACGAAAACAGGGAGGGGGCGAGAGAGGCAGTGAGGTAGGAAGAGGGAGGGAGGTAGTGGGACTCCTCCAGATGAAGACCTCTGGGCGGAAAGTAGGGACAGTAGAAGTTATACCGAGATTCTTACAGGAAGAGATCCTGGACCCCTGGAAACCTTTCCATTAGTAGTCTTCTCTGTCGAAGAGATAGAGTCGGAGACCGGATTGTCATCTCTTGTGGAACGAAGACTAACATTTCGATGGAAGACGGTATTTCGGTCCTCTTCACATACTTGTTTGTGTCTACCGTAAACTGTCGTGGGATTGTGACAGGTCATCAAAAAACGATCGAGTGGGGTTTTAAATTTTTGGGAAGACCCCTGGAGGGACCACCAGGTTACTGACCCTGAGTCAAGGGTCACGTCCTCCGGACCCCAAGGTAGGGATCATCCCTTGATCTAGAGTGTTCGGTGTTGATCCTGGACCTCGTCGGTTTATTCTTAAATTTTACTTTTTCTTTATTTTTTTATTTTAGAAAGACGGGAGACTAGGTCCCCTCAACTCAATTCAGCCTCACGACCGGAGGGAGGCAATAACGTTATCGGAACTTACTTCAAAAGGAAACGGACAAACTGAAACGTGTCACCTTTGAAACTGTCCGGGGACGAGTTGAGAGGTTTTAGAACAAGGTAACGTCGTCACTGAGAGTTTGGCACACGAAGACTTAGTGGACTTCCCAAATAATCTTGTGTCAATGGCTTCGTCACCCGGACTTAGACCCGAACTGCACAAGGTTGACCAAAGACCTAAACCGACCAGGTTTCTGGTATGAAAAATTGGACGGGAAAAAAATAAAAAACGTATCACAGAATTGGAAGACTTCCGGGACCTCAAGGACCACCGGGGTCATGTAACAGAACACCATCCCAGTAAAGGCCTCGACTACCTCTACGAAAGAAAGGATGTTAGAAGAGGGAGTGAGAAAACGAGGGGGTACTCTGAAGGGACCACCAGGACACCCATTCTGAGGTGTAAAGGTTACGTCTCCCGTACCCTTGATTTAGGGTGCACGACACGCCGCGTCGACTTTCTTTGGGTTTTGGTTTTGTTTTGTGTGCCGAACAGGAGGGAAATGAGAGACCGGGAGAGGGAGGGAAAAGAAGGGAGAAGAACCGGCGGGTCCAGTGTCGTCAAGAGAAGACTAATCGGAAGGGGAAGACTTTTTTTTTTCATAGGACGATGAAGCATCCCATCGTCAATTAGAAAGGTACAAACTCCGATATCAACAAAGCAAACAACAAATTGACTGTACAGGAAGAACCTCGGGGGAACAGAGAGACGAACGGACCCCTACCTCCTTCCCGAAGGGAGTATGAGGGACCAATGGATCGTTGAACAGAGGAAAGACTGTTCAGTGACGGGGGTTCCTCTTCGGTCGACTACACGTGCGTTTTTTCCCTTTCACTGTGGTGACGAGGGCAAGGGGAGAATCTTCCGGAGGGACAAGTAATCGTGACGGTACTCACCGAACGATACCCGTCCGGGGGGACTACGGGAGAGGAGATGATTCGGTCGGTGTAACGAGGAGGGTCCCTAGAACCTCTCTACCGTCGAACAGTTCAAGGTCTCTGTGACCTATGCATGACCCTTAAAGTCAAAATTAGGAATTAATGTAGGTCGGGTAGTGGAAACATTATCCTCGGTATTATCGGAAAAGTAACAACAGAAGTTCAGTCGCCCAGACCCACCTTTTGACGTAGGTATAAGTGCGGACACAAAAGACAAAACGATGATATCGGAGAGGACTGTGAAGTCTTACTTCCCCCAAAACGAAAAGAGGACGTTCTCGGAAATACTTTCTTTGACAAACAAAATATGGGAAGTTCGGAGATTGGGTTGGTAGAAACAAAGAAGAAATGTGTAAGTACTTCATTGATCCGGGCTATTTCAACCATTGGTTGAAATAGTGACTTCTGTATCTACGGGGATACATCACGAACATCTCACCTTTTCACCAACTAGGACCTGGTCGACTCCTTCCTGCCAGAGAGTTAGAGTGAAAGAAATTAGGACTTTCTCTGTCATCTTACCCCTCTTTCCCTCTCTCTTTCTTTCCCTTTTTTTTAAGGTGAGATTTTTTTTCAGTCAGTATTGTCATTATGAATATTGTCTCTTTTTACCGTTTAATGAGTCTACAGGTTATCTACTTACGGGTCTTCAGTTATAGTATTGTGTTATCTTCTTATAATCTAACTAAAACTTTCACCATCCGGTAAATATACCTAGTATGGTCCGGTAATATATCGGTAGATATAGTATACCTATTTATATACAATATATAAATCTATACGTACCACGCATACACTGTACGTAAACATGTGTCATTAAGTCCCCTTTTCTTACGTTCTCAAACTCATTGACCAATCTATGTACTTTTTTTCAGTATATTGACAAGTCTTTTTAATCTTCTTATATACTTTTCTACACTGATCGTATCTCGACGTGTCAGGTCATGCCATCGGCTATCGGTGTATAATGATCACTCATGACCTTTTGACTGCACACTATTCGTATTTTGACCTAAGTTTCGGAATTGTATATTTTATAGAGTAGTTTTTTAAATACAACTAATGGACAAGTTCACTGACATAAAAATTATACAACCCAATTTATTTATATAATAACTTTAATTGAGGTGAACAATGAAAGACGAATGAATTACACCAATGGTCTTTAAAATTTTAATGTGTACACCGAGTATAATATAAAAATGATCTGTCACGACAAATTTCAAATAATCCAGGAAAAAGATACTTTATCACTCTAAAGAACAAGACAAATATAAATATTCCACATACTTCAGACCTTATCTCTCATAAACCTTCGTTATGAAAGTGTTTCTGATCAAGGCACCAAAAGATGTAAGACATGGTCTGAAATCCGTGCATTACCTTTAACACCGAAGGGACCCTTCTGTTTACTCTCTTGTATCTTTTTAGTTTTATAAATTATTAAACAGATCTATTATTCTAAACTGGTCTTCTTTCTATACTGGTTTTCTTGAGCAAAACTAAAATTCTAAGACCCCCTCCCCCTTCCTTCTCCCTTCCTTCGCCTTCTCCACCACTGTAGAATCGTACTCCGGTGGATGAACATAAAGGTTGTGAATCAGTGGAGTCACTGGGAGAGCGGAGACTTCATAAACCGGAAGGAAGAAAGGAGAGGTCCGGAATATAGAAGGGAAGGAAACCCTTCCTTCTGAAGGAAAGGTTTACTTGAGAAAGTACGACCGGACAGTCGAACTGGAGAATCTCAACTCTTCGTACGAAGGCAGGTGACAGGAGTTTCCTTCTTGTGTAACTAATTTGATACTCAGTTAATGTGCTACACACACGTAAGGGTCAATATAGGTTGAGAAACGTTGGGGTACCTGACATCGGAGGATCCGAGAAGACAGGTACCCTAAAAGGTCCGTTCTTATAACCTCACCCAACGGTAAAGGATGAGGTCCCTCCCCTAGGAGGTCTTGGTCCTAGTTTGGGTATAGAGGTCGTAGAGGACATAACCGTCCGTTTAAGAAATGGTGACTCGGTGGACGCTTCGGTCAATGTATTGAACCACACGTTAAGTACTAAAAACAGTAATACGTAAACTAAAGTACCAATCTCAAGAAAGGAAGTCCTGGTAAACAACTGGTGTCCAAAATTACCCCTCGTCCGTCCATCTTCTTACCACTCGTCTCGTGGTGACCCCGACTCCTACCCTGTCTCCGTACCCTCACGGGCATCCCTTGTCACTGTGTCGTATCTTTACTCTGTGAGTCAACGGATTGGTCTGAAAGTCAAGTCAAGTCAGTGAGTCAACACAGGTTACGACGCTGGGCTACCTATCTTCGATCGGTCCGCAGGGACTGGTAGTGGTTGAGGGTCTCGAACAAGTTTGAGTACCTCAGCCACTACAATAGGCTGGTAGAATAGGAGACAACAGGGGAAGAGGAGGACGGGAATCCATGGTTATTAGTTGGATCGATTGGTTGGAAACGATAACGATTCAGTGAAGTCAGCACAGGTTGAGACACGTTGGGGTATCTGTCGTCGGGTGGTCCGAGGGGGTAGGGACCCTAAGAGGTTCGTTCTTGTGACCTCACCCAACGGTAAAGGAAGAGTTTACGTACTTTCGCTTTCCACTTTCACTTCAGCGAGTCAGTACAGGCTGAGAAGCACTGGGGTACCTGACGCCGGATGGTCCGAGGAGGTAGGTACCCTAAAAGGTCCGTTCTCATGACCTCACCCCACGGTAACGGAAGAGTAGTACCCACACACTGGTCCTACAAGATCATCGGTCTTGACACGAGATTGTTTGGTAGACCCTCTTCTCTACTATCTGTTTTGATTCCCGTAAGATGTAAAGTCTCTGGCAGGTTACTTTATATCGTGGTGAGGGACCGACCTGGCGTCCCCCCAACGGTTCGGTACGGGGTACCCCCTGTCGAGTGGGATTAATTTACTTAGTAGGAAAATTACCCATAGTCTTCTGAATTCTTCCGTCTAACTAAATTATCCCCCCCAGTGTTTTGGATTCCCCCAACTAATTAAATTAGTCCTAATCCTTTGGATTCCACAACCACATTACCTGTAGTTCTCTAAATTCCTCCCAACTAAATTAGTTATCCTCGGTACACTAATCCCCCGACTAGTCTAGTTACCTCAGTGTTCTATCTCCCCGGACTAACTTAGTAACCGTCGGGTCACTAAATCCCCTGACTATCTTAGTTTCCGTTAGTGGACTAAATCCTCCCGAATAACAAAATTCCCGACAGTCCTCTAATTCTTCCCACTAACTAAATTAACCCCAAGTCCTCTTAATTTTTCCGTCTTATTGAATTAATTACCTATAGATCTCTCAATTCTTCCGTCTAACTAAAACCCCCACCACAGTCCTTTGGATTCCCTAAACTAACTATATTACCCACAGTCCTATAAATTCTGTCTACTGACTAAGTTACCTCTGGTTCTATAAATTGCCCCGACTAAATTATTTAACCTCGTCCACTAAATCTTCCGACCAAATTTCCCACGACTTATTAAGAACATAAGTTCGGACTAGGATAACCATCGACAAAACCCCCGGTGTGAATAATTAACCTTTTTTACAGGGGACTTTATTGGATACCAGTGTCTTGGAGTAATTTGAACCTTCTTGATGAAAAAGAGGTTGTCTTTTTTATAGTTTCATATTGTAAGGAAGAATTCATTTTCATTAACAATAAGTTGACGATGTAGGGTGAACTAGTTATTTGTAAGTAACTTGAACATAGTCCATCGTGACTGGGTAGTTTATTTATGATTCGAGAGTGATACATCTTATAACACATCAACTCTGCGATCTGAAACTTCTGACGTATCTAAGTTTAGGACAGAGATGATGAAGGATAACCCTACTTGAACCTATATGAAAAATTATAGAGATTCGGAGAAAGAAGTAGGTATTTTATTTTTTTATGTTATCCCAGCAACACTGTTAATTAACTCGCTCATGTTAATTTACTCGAAATTTTATGTACTTTTTATAAATCATACACTTTTTGTGTCTGTGTTTCATCTACTATACATTCATAAACGACGATATACGACCGGTAACACACTATCTTTAATGTTTCTACTCGTGTTGTGTTGTGAACGAGAACTCTCATGAGGTAGGCTACCGGAAAGTTTGTGTAACAAAGTAAATTGGAAGTATTAATCGGGTAAAATAACCCGAGGTTTTAGTGACACCGGTCACTGACGTCCGTACTTTAATTTTCTGCGAACGAGGAACCTTCTTGTCGTTACTGTTTGGATCTGTCGCATAAAATTTTTCGTCTCTTTGACGGATGTTTCCAGTATGTCAGTTTCAATACCATAAAGGTCATCAGTACGTACCTACACTCTCGACCTGTCATTTTTTCCGACTCGTGGCGTCTTGACTACGGAAACTTGACCAGGACCTCTTCTGAGAACTCTTAGAGAACCTGTAGTTCCTCTAGTTTGGTCAGTTAGGATTTCTTTTAGTTGGGACTTATAAGTAACCTTCCTGACTACGACTTCGACTTCGAGATTATGAACCCGATGGACTAAACTTCTCGGCTGAGTAACCTTTTCTGGGACTACGACTCCTTCTAACTTCTGTATCTTTATAAAAGAAACAACGTTATCTCACAGACTCCTCGGTACATTGTAAGTCATTAGTAAATGACTTAAACCGAATGTGTAATTTTTTTATTATTATTAAGTGTAAAAATTTTGAGTCACATCCAACAAAGTCTTAAACTACCAAAGTGCTATAGTACTTCCCAGTTCTAAGTGAGGTAGAGAGCCGGGAGTGACAGTTCCTTTTACCCTACTAGTACTGACCGAGTTGTTCTACCACTAAATAGGGGGATCCATCCTTCGGCCCACTGGAAGTGTCTTGTATACTCCCGACTATGTTGGCGTCTTAGTCTCGAAGA
Source organism: Capra ibex (assembly GCA_006410555.1). NCBI lineage: Eukaryota > Metazoa > Chordata > Mammalia > Artiodactyla > Bovidae > Capra > Capra ibex. The sequence continues at coordinate 48,804,142 of SJYO01018169.1, read as the reverse complement.
CGACAACCAACGTATCCGGTAGTTGTTACAAACGACGTCCACTGTGGTTCACAGTAGTTCATCGTAATTTAAAATGTTGATTATCTTAGGAATAGAGTTAAGTCTTTCTTTTAAGTTTTAGTTTCATCTGATGTCTAGTTAATTTACCCCCGTAGATGGTACGATACCATTACTCTAAAAATCAAAACGGGTTTGTCAAAAATAAAATTCTCGTACCAACCCTAGTACTTTTATAGATTCAACAAGATCGGTCAAACTTAAAAAATTTTGCAATAAACCCCCCCCCCCCTCGAATAGAAAAATAGAAATCCTTCACGGAAAAAATTTGGCGTCTTTCTCTACCATCTTGTTGTTCCTGGATACCATAACGTGTCCCTTGGTATAATTTATGGAACATATTGGATATTCCCTTTCCTTGGAATTTTTCTTGTATATATATATAAATATATACATATTGACTTAGTAAAACGATAAGTAGACTTTGATCGTCACACAACATTTAGTTGTCAAGAAGTTAAAAATTTTTTAATTTTAGATTTTTTTGTTTTCTCATCTTCTATCATTTTATAAGTTTTCCTACACATCGTTGGTTTCCCTTTACATTAGAAAGGATCCTCTGTTCTAAAATATCCTAAGAACCTAGAAAAAAACATAGACTAACAACTCCAGAACTGTCGAAAAGTTAACTTTTTATACCAGTACAGACAATTTGATTAACATCGACAAGTGAGGTGATATATTAAAATGTTGTAAAGTCGAAGTTTATCTTACCGAAGTTATTTGTATTTCGTCTGACTGTGTAGGGTCTAAAGACGTCAAATAAAATGTGGTTCTCTAGTGTAAATCTCTGAAAGTCTGTGTACGATATTTACTTTTAGGTTGTCCTTCAAAGAAAGTGAAGGAGATCTAGACTGGATGTAAAGTTTTTATACACTCACCCGATATTGGTTCTTGAAGAGAACGACGGTAATAAGTACAACACAAAAGGCTTCTGAAAGAAAAAGAAGAGTCACTGAGATTACCGGCTATTCCCTTGATATCTGGAGTCCTCAGAAATGTGTCGGGATACACTTTACCGTTTACAAAAGGTATCCCTGCTGGTCTACCATGTCGGGACTCGATAGATGTAGATAACCTAATTGGTCTTTTAAGTCTGGAGACACGAGAAAAGTGTCTTATTAACTTTGAATGACGAAAAAGTTGATACGTAGGAATCTATAAACAGGAAACTAAAAACCGGCGTGTCGTACATCCTAGAATCAAGGGGTTGGTCTCTAGCTTGGGTGTGGGGGACGAGACCTTCGTACCTCAGAACTGGGGACCTGGGCGTCCCTACAGGGTTGGAATCTATAAAAATTACACTCGTGGGTAGACCATCGATGTAAAAGGGGATTAGATACGGTGGGTGGATAGAAGAGATTTCCTTAGTCACACCACTACTTAATATAGGTCATACACGTAAAAATCTCTTACCACGGTATGTTTAAGTTCTAGAACTATTTTTACTCGATTTCGGGTATTATGTGGTTGAATGCATATAAAATAACATGAGATCCGACGTCATATTCGTGTCTTATAGGGGTATGGAGGAGATGGACGGTAGCATCTTCAAGACCTTAAGTCAGGTCCTTAGAGCACTGCAGGGATCTCCCTACACGCACCGAAACACGGACCTTTTTATACACGAAGTGTCTTCAAAAGAAAGGTAAAGTCTCACTGAGGACGTTCCATCGAACCATTCTCGAACGTCGTCTCGCTGACGACGGGACCCGGAGAGTCCACTTTACGGTCCTCTGCACCTTCGTCCCCTGTCGGGGCAATTCAGTATTGCACAATTAAATCAAATTTCTAGATTTCGACTTTTCGTCGATTCACGTCTTATTCCTTCAAAATCCGTGAAGTCAGAACTTTTCCCTAAATTTTCCGTTTACGTAGTTCCCTAGTCTGTTCAATTATATTTAACAGTCTACTGAAATCGGTCATCCTTCACTATTCCTGGTTCCATTTACAAAAAACAAAAAACAAAAAACAAAAAGACAAGGTAGAGGAAAATAATGTTAGGATAGAAACACAAGGTCCTACTTACCGAGAAAGTATGTGTTGGGTTTCGTAAGGATTTTAATTAGAATTGGAAAGTTAAAGAAAGAGTCATATAATTTAGTTTTCCGTCCAAATTACGTAAAATCCTTCTTATGGAAATGATTTGTCTTCTTTCTTTTGTACAGTCCTTAGACTGGTTTATATATTTCGTCGTCCACTCTAAAAACAAATTTCTTACTGAGAGTTACCTTTTATTTGTCTAGGGGAGTTTCATTTACATAAAGTGTTCACACATACATATATACATTATGTAATTGCGTTTAATCCAAAGACGGTGTTCTTCGATGAACCCCTCAAGTTTAAAATTTTCGACTTTTTTTTTTTTTGTCTTTGTTTGTTTTTTATGACGTACGGGTTTATTTCACACGGGGGTCAATGATACATACTAGAATACATCTTGTAGATCCCTCTACCAACCCAAAATTCGACAACCCACAAGGACGGATTTTCAGTCTATCCGTCTGAGATGAAGTTTATTCCATATTTCATAACGTACACGACTTTGAGAACCAGAATCCAATTTATTCTGGTACAGATACATAAAAGGGGGTGTCCCGAGTAGTATATTGTTGTCGTTGTTGTTATTGTTATTATTAGTGCCTATGAGTATAGTAGAAATGATACACGGACCGTGAGAAGATTCGTGAAATGTATATCATTAAGTAAAAATTATAAGGCTTGTTGAAAGAGTTCACCTATGGTGATAATAAGGCAGAATATGGCTTCCTTTCTTTCCGGGTCTCAGTCCGACAATCCTTCACCATCTCCGATCTAAACTTGGTTCTTTCTGAAAGTGAGTTACGAAGAGACGATTTGAGTCTTACTAGACTCGAAGTCTCCCTAAAGCCACCAAATAAGTACTGTACCCCTAGTACGTGTATGGTTAGATTAGTGAAGTAAGTGAGTTTCAAACTTGAATTTGAAAAGTTCCTGAAGGTACCGTCAGGTTTCCAATGTTGAGGTTGCGTCTCTCGTCCCAAGTTCGGGACCAATACCTTAATTCTAGGGTGTACGAGGTACCACACCGGTTTTGTTTTGCCAAAGTGTTAATCTTTACGTAAAATGGAGAAGTAGGTCATTTGTGCATATACTACGGTGTGAGTGGGAGGATTGTGTGTCCGGTGAGACTACACAAACTAAGAAGGGAGAAGACATGTTGAAAAAAAAAAAAAATTAACGACCAGTGTTTTTTAATCCAACTAAAGACGTTAAACCTTTAGTGCTTATATTCCGAGACGAGAGTCGGGGTTAGGTGTATCCCAGTTTATAACTGTACCTGCAGGTCTTTTCTTTAGAAGTACTTTGAAGAACGGTGACGGCAGCACACGTGGAGGGGTTTTTGCTCCTCACTTAATTACAGCGAGAACTATCGTGTTTACGGAGAAAGTGTTAACAGTATCAGTTTTTTGGTAACCACGTGTGTGCATCTTGTGTTTTCAATTTGCTAAACAGGGACCTCTGGTACACGTATGCACACACGAGGCAACGAGTTTGGAGAAACTGCGAAACGTTGGGGTACCTGACATCGGGTGGTCCGAGGAGACAGGTACCTTAAGAAGTCTGTTCTTATAGTCTCACCCAACGGTAAAGGAGGAGGTACCCTAGAAGGGTCGGGTCCCTACCTTGGATTCAGAGGACACAGAGGACGCAACGTCCGTCCAAGAAATGGAGAGTCGGGAGACCCTTCGGATTAGAATGTAATAATAGGAGATAAGCCGACGACGATTCGTATATAGAATTCCGAGGACTTATTTCTCTCACATGATAGAAAAGAAGAGAGCCAAAGAAAAGAAGGAAAGAAGGAAGGAAAGAAAGAACAGAAAGAAGGAAATGTAGGAAGAAAGAAAAAGAGTAGGAAATTAAGCTGTTTGCTGATAACTCGTAGGGGTTCTGTCCGTGTACGAAGGTGGAGTACCTTGAATCTTAGAGTATTTCTCCCTTTGTTTGAAGTATGAGTTGGATCTGTACGTATATAGTTACGGTTAAATTAAGGAAAAAGAAACACCTCACACTGGATGTTTTTATAAAGAGTCTACGTCAAGTTATTTATAAAATACAGCTCTGTGGTCCGTCCGTAGACTTTACTTTTGTTTTTGTTTAGGAGTCATGAAGAGTACAGAATCCGGTAAAAGGGACCTTTTACGAACGGACTGTTGGTTTCGGTCTCTCCTTTGTCCACAAGCTAGAAAAGCCATCGAAGAGAAGACCAAGAGACAGTCGAGGGACACTACAAATAGAACGGGGACTTAAAATATCTACAGGAACATCATTTGAGTTATATATATGTACTTAGTCTATATGACCGCATCCCCCTTAGAGACAAAAGTAGATTACAGGTTTGTTAGCTCCGACGACAACAACAAATCTGTGATTCAACACAGGTTGAGAAACACTGGGGTACCTGACATCGGTCGGTCCGAGGAGACAGGTACCCTAAGAGGTCCGTTCTTATGGTCTCACCCAACTGCCCGGAAGGAGGTCCCCCAGAAGGATTGGGTCCCTAGTTTGGGTCCACAAGACGAACCGTCCGTCAAAGAAATGGTGACTCGGTGGTTCCTTCGGGTTCGATATATATATATATAACAATCAATGTGAAAAGTCATTGAACTATTAGATTCAAACTCAGGGGACGAACTACTCTTAAGGTTCCTCAGATGTCTTCCATGCCATTTATGTTGTAGTGGTAGATCTATCCTCCACGTCTATAATAAGACCAAATGGAAAGTGACTCTTTCTAAATGTTTACATCCTCTCCTAACCTATCCTTAGGACTCTTGAGGGAGAAGAGGAACTTAGGCACGAGCTGTGGTGGGAGAGTTACTTCAGGTGGGTGCATGTGGGTGCGGGATGGGGGTGAGGGAAACGAGAGAAAGAAAGAAAGTAACATAAATTATGGAAGGTTGTGTGAAATGGTGACTGAACACATGATACAAACCATATAATTAACAACCAACAAATAACAGTACGGGGAGTGCCTTTCCTTTTAGAGATTATATCCTGTCTTTCAAAAGGACAAAAAAATAACTATATATGATTCGGGTTATTTTTCCGAAGGGAGTATCGAGCCAACCATTTCTTAGACGGACTTTACGTCCTCTAGGACCAAAGTTAGGGACCCAACCCTTCTAGGGGACCTCTTCCTTTACCGTCGGGTGAGGTCATAAGAACGGACCTTTTAGGGTACCTGTTTCCTCGGACCGACCAGTGTCGGGTACCTCAGAGTTCTCAGCTTGTGCTGAAGAGTTGATTTGATGTTGTTTCGGGTTATTTACTTGTTTGTGGATGACTGACTGACTGACTGACTGACCTATTTATTTAATTTCCTTCTTACGTAGGTAACAACTGGATAACATTAGGTATTACGTTTCATGTCCGAAACCTTAGCTTAACAGACACAAGCTGAGGGTCGTTGAGAAATAATCGACGATCGTATCCCGTTCGATAAATAAGGGGGAACAAAGGAGTCGTCATTATCAGTACCGATCGAAAGTTTCTACCACAGTTTCGATTAATCCTTTTAAAAGGGGTAGGTCTTGTATGATTTAGGAGTTATTTATAATCAATATAATTACGTATGGACCGTAGAAGTGTGTGTCATAAAGTAAAAAAAAATTAACTAAATAAACAGACACGGTCCAGAATCAATACCGTATACCCTAAAAATTAAAGCTGTACACTTGAGAATCAACACCGTACATCCTAGATCAAAGAACTGGTCCCTAACTTGTGCCCGGGGGACGTAACCCTCGAGCCTCAGAAACGGTGGCCGGGCGACCCATTCAGGTACGTACAGTAAGTCTAAGTCCTGTGACTGTGACGCGGACACTTCAAAGGGATTCTTAGTATTTTTTTTGAGAACCGGTTAGACTTATATTGGGGGCTGACCTTCTAGGAACGACTTCGGTTCTCAGTTTCTTGTCAGAATCTTTGTGCCACTTAAAACGACCTTTTATTCTCCATAACTAAAAAGAAGGGAGGTTTGTCGTTCCTTACTTAGTTGACTAGTAAAAGGGATATACGATGGTGGGGTTTAGTCCGCAAGGTTTAAGGATATCTCTGGTTCTCTTTATGCTAACACTTATGTTCCTTTTTAAAAGAATATGATTTTTATTTAACTAGTTCTCGTGTAAGGTCTTTATGACAGGAACTTTCAGAGACAAATCTGTCAACTACTCTTTCAGTGTACGTAGATCGGTCGGTAAAAGGTAAGAGTCACCCGGTTGTGTGTCTCCGGTTTTAGGTTCATGACAATGGTTGATCGTTGGATGACTCAACGTGTCGGGTTATTTTACATTTCTAATATTAGTAAATAATCGTACGAATTCATAATCTGAAATATGAAAGAAAAGATAACGGGTGTAAACTTTGAAGTGTAATTTGTCAGCTTTGAGTCCTAAGGGGGTTTTTTATTTGACAAGGTCATAAAATTTTAAACACACATTTTGTACTTACACTCGACAATAGGACCACAAATTGGGGTCAGGGACACATAGATGAATACTTCTTAACCGAGAAGACTCGTACACCATCTGACGACACGAGGGGACCCTTACACTTAATAATACCGAAACGTTTTCCAGTCGGATCTCTTTTTATGTGTGTGAAAAAATGGGTTCTTGGGGTAAAGATCCTAAACAAGACCTGCACAGTAGACCCTATACGTGCTACTTGACGGGTGTTCTTACAAGTGACCTTCTAATAAATAACATTAAAATTTTACCTCTGTTTGCATGCAGAGGTTTGACCTCTAATATATCTTATCTCCATACATGTGCTCCGATAAGGTCTCCAGTCTTCCGACAACAGGTACCGGGTTTAGGTCGGACAAAAACATTTATTTCAAAATAACCTTGTGTCTGTGTAGACGAGTATATATATAATAGATACTGACGAAAATGATGTTGTCGTTTCAGGTCTTCAATGTTATCTTTCACTACAAAGTAAAAGACATACAACGACGACATTGTTTACTGGTATTTACTCGCTGAATTTAGTATGTTTAAATAAAAGAATGTCAAGACCTTCAGTCTTTAGGATTTTTAGTTTCATAGTCGTCCTGAGGAAAGGAAGACCTCCGGGAGCCCCTATTAGACAAACGAACAGAAAAGACCGAAGATCTCCCGAAGGGTCCATCAAGTCTACCATTTCTTAGGTGGACGTTACGTCCTCTGAGTCCAAGCTAGGGACCCAGTCTTTCTAAGGGACCTCTTCCTTTACCGTTGGGTAAGGTCGTAAGAACGGACCTCTTGAGGTACTTGTCTCATCGGACCACCCGAGATACCCCGGTCGGGTACCCCAGTGTTTCTCAGCTTGTACTGACTGATTGTAAAAGTGAAAAGTAAAAGTACCTTTTGGGTGTTGATCGTAATATGAATCACCACTTTTGGACTTACGAAAGGGACGCTCTAGTCCTTGTTCTGTTCTTACAGACAAGAGGGGTGAAGATAAGTTGTAAACATGACATCCAAGATCGGTCCCGTTCATCCGTTCTGTTCCCCAGTCAAGTAAAGTCAAGTCAGCACAGACTGAGAAACGCTGGGGTGCCCGACGTCTTGAGGTCCGAATGGACAGGTAGTGGTAGAGGGTCTCGAACGAGTTTGAGTGCCGGTAGCTCAGTTACTACGGTAGGTTGGTAGAGTAGGAGACAACAGGGGAAGAAGAGGGAAGTTAGAAAGACTCGTAGTCGCCGAAGAGGTCACTCAGTCAAGAAGCTTAATCCATTCGGTTTCAAAACCTCAACGTCGAAGTCGTAGTCAAGAAGGTTACTTATAAGTCCTGACTGAAAAAAAATCCTTTTACCCTATTTACAACCTTTTCTTCTTCATTTTGGTAGAGATGAACATGTACTGTTTTAGAAATATATCATTTAAGACTAGTTAGACACTTTTTTTTATTATCTCAATTATTTGTTTAAGTCATTCTATCGTCCTATGTTGTAGTTATATGTTTTTAGTCAACATAAAGATGTATGCTTGTTACTTGTTAGGTCTTCACTTTAATTCTCTCGTTAAAGTAAATGTTATCGTAATTTTTCTTATTTATAACTACTTATTTAAAATATTTTCTTTACATTCTGACAATGACTTTCCAGCCCCCAGACTGAGGAGTGGTGGGTTTTCGGTTAATTGTCCGATCCAACCACCTTTCCTTTCAAACGAAATAAAGTGTACGGCCGTTGACCACCCCCTAGGACCTGTAGATAGGTTTCCGGCTGAGGGGGTTGGGTGACCGTTGGTCACCCCGTTCTCGAAAAAAATCCTTCTTCCTCCCCCGATGTGCTTCTTTGTCGTGTCAGTTGAGACTGTCAGTAGAAGTTTAACCAGTAACCTCCAGACTGGTTGTAGAACCAACAAAATCCATATCGATTAGAAGTCAAGACCTCTTCCGTTACCGTGGGGTGAGGTCATGAGAACGGACCTTTTAGGTTACCTGGCTCCTCGGACCACCCGACGTCAGGTACCCCAGTGCTTCTCAGCCTGTACTGACTCGCTGAAGTGAAAGTGAAAAGTGAAGGTACGTAACCTCTTCCTTTACCGTTGGGTGAGGTCACAAGAACGGACCTCTTAGGGTCCCTACCCCCTCGGACCACCCGACGGCAGAGACCCCAGTGTGTCTCAGCCTGTGTTGACTTCGCTGAATCGTCGTCGTCGTCAGAAGTCAAGGCCTCAGGCAAACAAAGGTGGAGAAGCTCCGATCAAGAGTCTTGATACCGTTGCATACGGTACCGGTGTCGGACTAGTGGTACAGCAATCGAAGTGGACCACCCACCCCGAAAACCACAGACATTTCGTTAAGTGTCCTATACTGAGTCTTATAATAGGTATCGGGAACTCTTTCCTTATTTCGAGGAACTGATACGATTCACTCGTGGAATAATAGACCAGAGGAAACTGACAAAAGGAAACAAAAACGCACAAGAGTGAAGAGACTAATTTGAATGAGAAACTGATTTCTAAAGGTGTCTGTTTTCCGTCCGTCTCCTGTACCCCATGTCCGTTCCTGGTATCCCAGGACGAGACAAAGTTCTGCACCTGTGACTTCTCATGTTTCTTAGTAACATTCTTTATAACTTTCTGGATTCATTCACCTTTTCGAAGGACTTAAGTACCTAACCTTCCATTACAATTCCACCGTTGTTAGGGGTTTGACTAGCTAGATGTCTGAGTTATGTTAAAAAATAGTTTTAACACCGACGGAAGAACATGTTTTTACTTACTTATTCAACCAGGCTTTTAAGTATGCCTTTCCGTTCCCTGGGTCGTGTTGATTTCTTTAGAACCTTTTATTCTCGGTTCATCCTCCTCAGTCTCAAGAGTTAAAATTTCGAATAAGGTTTCGTTGTCGTTAGTTCTGACATCACGATCTTATTCTCTTATTCCTTTGTCTTGGTTCTCACGGTAAAAAAATTATTACAAATAAAAATAATAAATAAATAAATAAATAAACTGACCCGTCCCAGAATCAACGTCGTACACCTTAGATAAAGGGACTGGTCCCTAGTTTGGGACCCGGGGGACGTAACCCTCGTACCTCGGAATCGGTGACCTGGTGGTTCCTTCAGGGATCTCACGTCTAAATTTGAGGTTCTGATTTATCGTTGTGACACCACCTCTTAAGACTACTCCTGGATGGGGTCCCTACTCTGTCGTGTTGACTCAGTTTAGGGTTTCACTCTGCTCGTAGACTGACCTCAGTCTTGTAGATTCGACCTCGGTGATCAGACGAGGGTCCGACTTTCTTCCGCCTCGATGACTAATGTCAGGAGGGTGGGTTCTTCTCTGCTACGGTCTATTCTTTTGATCTTCTCACAATTCTTTACATAAGATCCCTTAAGGGACCACCAGGTCACCAACGTACGTACACGTACGATTCAGCGAAGTTAGAACAGGTTGAGATGCACTGGGACACCAGACATCGGACGGTCGGACCCTAAGAGGTCCATTCTTTTGGTCTCACCCAACGGTACAGGAGGAGGTCCCCTAGAAGGGGTGGGTCCCTGACTTGGGTCCAGAGGACGTCCGTCTAAGAAATGGTAGACTCGGTGGTCCCTTCGAGTTCTTATGACCTTACCCATCGGATAGGGAAGAGGTCCCCTAGAAGGACTGGGTCCTTAGCTTGGTCCCAGAGGACGTAACGTTCGTCTAAGAAATGGTCGACTCGATGGTCCCTTCGGGACACCAATCCCGAGGCGTAAAAGTGACGGCACCCGGACCCAAGCTAGTTACTGACCCCTTAACGTTACTGACGTTCGGTCGTCACACCGTTTTTTTTTTTGTCTACTTCTTTTAAGTGAGATCAGACAAGGATAATCTCTAAAGGTACCTCATTCTCACTTTTTCGTATAAGAATTTCCTTGTTTCTAAAGGGTGTGGACTAAAACCTCAAAACTGTAATTTTTTGTGTAATGTAAAAAAAGAATCAAGACTACAAAGAGAAATAAATATATATATAAAAAATAAATAACGGTGTGAGATACGACCCTCCCTAACCCCCGTCCTCCTCTTCCCCTACTGGCTCCTACCCTACCGACCTACCGTAGTGCCTGAGCTACCTGCACTCAGACTCACTTGAGGCCCTCTACCACTACCTGTCCCTCCGGACCGTACGACGCTAAGTACCCCAGCGTCTCTCAGTCTGTGCCGACTCGCTGACTTGACTTGACTTGACTAAGAGAGGTATATACGGTCAGGGACGGGGAGGGGGTTGTAGAAACGGTGGTGGTTGGAGAGAGAGAGAGGGAGAGGGAGAGAGAGAAAGAGTGTGTGTGTGTGCGGGTGTCCTAAGTAGGACGTAGGAGTAGTCTCGTCGTTTTCAAGTAATTAGTGTACCTAAAATCTAAATTTGACTAGAAACTTAAGTCCAAAACGAAAAATAACTAAACACGGGGGAGTCCGTATATGGACTTGAGATCCGAACAAAGGAATAGGTATTTTCCCTTTATTATGTTTATAATTGGAGAGTCCCCGAAACACTGCAAATTTACACCACATAACCTTCAAGGGGTACCAATCCTAAGACCCAAAAGTGACGACACCGGTCCCAAGTTAGGGAGAAGCCCCTTGACTTTAGAGTGTTTAGCTCTCCGGTTTTTCTTTTTTTCTTTCTTTCTGATTCAGTGAAGTCAGTACAGACTAAGTCAGCCTGAGAACCTGTCTTATCAGACGGTCTATGAGACAGGTACCCTAAGAGGTCCGTTATGACCTCCCCAAGAAGGATTGGTCTTCTAGTTTGAATGCAGACGGACACAGAGGGAGTAACGTCCGTCTAAGAAATGGGTGACTCGGTGGCCCCTTCCGGATTGTCATCTCTACAAACATTTTTCTTTGAGGAGGTCCTAGCCAAAACAAGACGACTTCTAATCTCTTCCTCTCTGGGACCGACTGGGTATCCTATGTCTTTAATATATCCGTTTTTTATTATTATTAAGGAACAATCGTCTTTAAAAAAATCTGTACTACAGAGATCATAGGTACATGACTGGACAGAAACCTATGTGAATCATTTTCATGTGCCAAGATAGTTTAGACAACGTAAAAATTTCCTCCTAAAAATCTGAATTTATATTTCAATAATTCCCCATTTCTTTATACGTGACACTTTCTCTGTGGTCCGTGTCCTAAATCGAACCTCTTTTCCTTCCGTTCTCACACACTTTAATTATCGACAGAAGTTATTCCTATAATTTTCGATAATACTACTCATATCACCAGTCGAGGCAGGGTAACGGTGATTCTGTCTTTACTTAATACTCCGAATTGACACCGTAAATTTCATGTCTAAATCGGTTGAGACCTAATTTGTGTGAATTGTTTTCCTTAGGCCCTTGTCTATTACGTTTGGTCAAATATTGCCTTTTTTTGACCGAAACTTCAGTAACTGTGCATAATTCCCTTACAGAAATAATTCTGGTGATAATTGACGAAACGTCTGAAAAAAAGAGGACACGTTAAGTAAGTAACGTGTTAACTGACCTGGTCAACCAACTAGACCGTTAAAAAACACGATCCTGTAAGATTGACCGAAAGTGGTGTCAAACTTTGAAACGCTAGGGAACGACGTCAGGTACCCCAGTTGTTTCTCAGTCCGTCCTGAATCGCTGACTTCTTGTTGTTAAACTTTAAATTTTTTTTTTTTTTTTTTTGGTTCGGTGGGAATCTGACCAGACATCTGGAAGTAGTCGGTCTCCTGGTGATAAAAATTTCAGGACCGAAGTCCTGAGGAGCGGAAGTTTCGGGACAAGGTGTGCCCGAGCAGAGAAGGTCGCTTCTAAGACCGAGACCAAAATGCGAGAAGAGAGGTAAGACTCTGGACAGTTATAGAATCCACTGGAGTTCTAGGTGGTGCTACTTGTCTCGAGAAGTGAAGTGCCGGGGTGGGAACTGGTCTAGGTAAGGAGGAGTCTTTAGTATGGATTGTGTCATTAAAGCATGATCGAAGGAGTTAATGAATGGAAGGTTGATCGAGTAAGTCAATGACAGGTCCGTTGTAGAGAAACTGGAGAGTCGGGGTGAACAAAGGACTCAGTCGAGAGGACTGGAGGTCCCACTGAGACGACGTTTGGACGCTAGAGTAGAGAAGGTGCCGTGGAGGTCGTCTAGTAGAGTGGGACGAAGGAGGTCTTCTTTCATCTACGAAGGTCTTTTCTCGTGGACATTGTACACGGTGGTTTTGTGGTGGGGGCGGAAGAAGGTGACAGGGGAGGGAGACCAATGTCACCTGTCCAGTGGGAGCCCGGAGGACAAGAGGACCTGGGATTTGGGGAGGAGTTGGTGGAAGAGTCCCTACTTAATCGAAGAAAAGTAGAAGTCAGAGAAAGGGTCCGAGAAGACGCCTGGGAAGGGGAAATGTAAATTTACAGGAGTAAAAGAGAACAGAATTTTTTATTCTAGTCCCTGAAGGGAACACCAGGTCACCGATTCTCAGGTACGAGGGTGGCGTCTCCGGGACCCAAGCTAGGACTCAGTCCCTTGATCTAGGGCGTACGGTGTTGATTACTAGGACGTACGGTGTTACTTCTAGTTTCCAGGGTACACGGTGAGGATTCTGGTCGTGCCAGTTTATTTATTTACTTATACTTTCATTCATTCCTTTTAGTTTCGAGTGGGAGTCGGTCGTAAAGACACGACAGAGAAAGGGGAGGTACTTACTGGAGAGACGAAAGACGTAGGTGTGGGAAGTGAGTAGGGTGAGGTCGACTGGAGGCCGAGGGTAACGTGGTTTTATCGAAAGTGGGGAAGACTGGGTCTCTTTCGAAAAACGGGAATTCGAAACCAAGACGAAAAGAACTGGAGGTCCGTGGTAAACGGGGAGTCTGGCGTCGAACCAGAGGAAAGAGGGGAGAGAGAGAGGGAAGGAAAGGTCAGAGGAAAGTTCTGGTAGGTGTTTCCTGCACAGAACAAGACATAAACGGGAAATCAGAGACAAGTTCCGGGAAAAGAGAAAGATGAGAATTTTAAGGGGGACCTACTCGAACGAATGAGAGTTCTACAGTAAATGATAGATTTCAGATTACTACGAGTTCGGAAAAAGTAGAACAGATCTAGAAAGTAGACTCGAGGCCCACCGACTCGTTGGGGACCTGTGGAGGGCGACTTAGATAGAGAATGTTTGGGGAGTTCAAGTAAGGCAGGGTTTGAACTGAGTACTGAGAGGAAAGAAGGAGGGTAGAGTACTGAGACCGTCCAGGGGGACGAGTGTCCTTACGAGGGTGAGAAATGGGACCACGACGACGGCCCTTGAGTCTGAAATAAGAACTTCGAAGGGAGAGAGTTGAGGAGTGTAGTTCAATTATCAGTTCAGAAGGTTAACAGGTTGGATTTTTAGATAGGTAGGTCGAGACAGAAAGGTAGGAGTACCGGTAAAGAACAGGTCCGTGGTCGGGGACGAATCCCACACGTCGTTCTGGGAGAACCGACCAGGGGGACGAAGGACAGAAGTGGGAACGTTTGTCGAAACTGACTAGATTCTACAAGTAGTCTAACACAGGACATGGAGGAGGGGAAGGAGTAATAAGGATATTCTAAAGAGTACCCGGGACTCTATTTTGCGTCTGAGAGACTGTGTGGAGGGTGTAGAGACGGAGAGGGGGAGCGAGGGACGTCGAGTGGGTCTGTCAGGACGTTGTGTGGAGAGGAAGGGCGTTGATCAGAAGGCCAGAGTCGAATTTATAGTGAAAGAGTCCTCCCTTCCTCCGGAAGGTACTACTCAACTCATCACGGGGATAGGTTTTTTCCGATAGGGGTAGGATTAAGGACTTTGGACATTGATAATGGGATGTACCGTTTTCTACACTAATTCGATCCGTAGAGGTCTAAAGGACCTGACAAGTCCCGTCCCCCAACCCCTCGTGACCCGACGGTATGTTTTAAGGGGTCTGACCCATCGTATTTGTTGTTCTTAAATAAAAGAATATCAGGACCTCCGATCTTCAGGTTCTAGTTCTACGACCGTCCCGACCAAAGACCATTCTGGAGAGATGGACCGGACGTCTACCGACTTAAGAGTAAGAGTAGTTTACCAGAAAGGAACCTCTCTCCCAAAGTTACAGGGGAAGAGAAGAAAAACAAACAACAACAACAATTAAAAAACCGGTACGACGTGTCGCATTCCTTAGAAACAAGGGTTGGTTCCCAGTTTGGGCTCGGGGGACGTCATCTTCAAGTCCCAGAATTGGTGACCAGGTGATCTTTTCAGAGTGGAAGAAAATTCCGTCGGTCAGGATAACTTCGCCCAAGTGGATATACTGGAGTAAATTGGAATAAGGGTTTATACAAGACAGAGGTTTATATCAGTACAACCCTTATCCCGAAGTCTTTTACCTAAACTCCCCGTGTGTATAAAGCTAGATGTTGTCCGGATTTACGTTAGTGTACACACCGACGATTCAGTGAAGTCAGTACAGGTTGAGACGCTGGGATACCTGACATCGGGCGGTCCGAGGAGACAGGTACCCCTAAGAGATCCGTTCTTGTGGTCTTACCCAACGGTACAGGAGGAGGTCCCCTAGCAGAGTTGGGTCCCTACCTTGGACGCAGAGAATACAGAGCACGTAACCGTCAGCCCAAGAAATGGTGCTCGTGGTGGACCCTTCGGGTTTACGTTAGTGTACAAAGGAATATCACATCTGTGTGTCTCCTCTGTCCTTACATTGGGATCTCTGTCTCTAACCCCTTTAAGTCGGAGTTTGGGCCCTACGGACCTCGGGGATCCTGTCCCTACCTGTCTGTGACCCTCGAGACCCTCCCTCATACCGGGAGGGTCGTGACTCAAAGACGAAGACCGAAGGGCTTGACGTCCTCTTACTGAAACACAACAAGAGTCGGTGAGGTGCACACTAGTAAACAATGTCTTCGGGGTCCTTTACTGGTGTGAAGGCACTGGAGCTTCTATTCACTCCTCCGGTAGAGCGACGGGGGTGCCGGGGAGACGGGAGAAGTAGTGGGTGTGGTGTGACATTCTCACCCCATTCTCCGTCAGAAGGGAAGATCGGGAACGTTGGAATACCTGACATCGGGCGGTCCAAATTCTTCCGTCTTTGCCGGAAAGAATAGGTGTTGACGAGGGGTCCCGCACCATGTATCATGCCTGAGTTATTTATATATACTCTACCTACATTTATATATACTCGACTATAACTCTTGAAGAACCGATCCTGTCAAATACTTATGATCTGACGCGATACTGTTGTTCGATCCCT
The DNA here is from genome assembly GCA_006410555.1 of Capra ibex. NCBI lineage: Eukaryota > Metazoa > Chordata > Mammalia > Artiodactyla > Bovidae > Capra > Capra ibex. Next base: position 48,788,346 of record SJYO01018169.1, on the reverse strand, counting down.
TCACCAAGGAATAGCCTCTGTAACCGTCAGGAAACTTTATTGATCCTTTCCAGAACAGGTCATACTGTAAAGTCCCCCAAAGATCAGGCTGGCAGCACAGAAACACCCAACGTCAAAAGGACCGTCGAACTCGAAACCACGGGAGACCACTGTCTTCATTTAACAGAGAACAATCAGACAGTTCTGACTGTGTGTAGATCAAGGACGGCAACCCACCCTAAAAGAGTACTTCTTTAACTTAAAAGAGGAATGACGATTTTCTTTAGTTGACTTTTCCACATAAATTGGTTCTTTAGCTGTTTTCAATGTATTTGGTGTATTGAAAGTTTCGGAAACGTCTCCAGCGAAACTCACAAGTCAAAACTTATAATTCTAAAGGAGTACTTTGTACTTTAAAAGTCTAACGCAAATGATGTTGTGAAAGAGAACTTTATCGGTACCAAAAATTACCACCTTAAGTTAATAGTAAACCTTTGATTGCGAGATAACATACACCGACGAATACTACTGACACTGGATGTCACGAAAGGTTCCGGGAATTTGGAAATAACTCAAACTTTTAGTTCAACGGAAAAAAAAAAAAAAAATTTGTTTGGTGTGTGTATTTTGTTAGCACACACACGACGAACATTTACTCTTCAATACCCAGACCGACGGAGAGACATTTGTCTGAATGAAAAATAGGGGGCCAGAACATTTTGACGACTGTCGATGTGTCAGAAGGTTAAACTTAAGACACACTCAACGTTACGGTCTGTCAAGGTGTACCGTTTACGTTCATACTGACACGAATCGAAGTACAGTTCTTACACAAAAGGTTTCACAGTAAACTTCTACTAAACCCACCTACCTCATTTATGTAAAAAAAAGAGTGGTTAATGTGGTAATAAAATCCCTATTGCATGGTAATAAAGACTACTAAAAGTTTCCTAGAACGACTGGACGATCGTATACTCAAACTTCACAAGGACTGGAGTTCGTAAATCAGTTTATTTGTTCGTGAATGAACGTCTCCCTCGACGATAAATATCCGTGAGTCGTGACCAAAGGAAAGATTTAATTCTCAGGAAGCCATTACATTTGTTGGTGGGAGACTGAAACAAAACTTATAAGGATCAAAATGGAAGGGTAAAAAAGTTTCGTGACATATAGACATATTTGGGTACTCTGCGACGACAGGGGTTCCATGAAGAATGCTTCTCGGTCTTTCTTCGTTATACTACGTTTACGAAAGACCTTTTACGTTGACAAACCTTCTACTAAGAAGTCAACCACTCTAAAATATCGAACGAAAAAGATCTCTTTTTACCCAATTTATATAAAAAATTTATACATTTTTTTATGTATTTTTATAGGTATCCCTAGAGTGGAAGCTCGTCTACCTCTTTTTGTTGTTAATTTTATTTGTTCATTCTATGTGTCATAAATATGGTATTATACTCATACCTCCCAGAAGGGACCACCGAGCCACCATTTCTTAAACGGACGTTACGTCCTCTGTACCCAAATTAGGGACCCAGTCCTTCTAGGGGACCTCCTCCCGTACCGTTGTGTGAGGTCGTAATAACGGACCTCTTAGGGTACCTGTCTCCTCGGACCACCCCAGAGTTTCTCAGTCTGTACTGACTTCGGTGACTCGTGTGTGTGTCCGAGCTCATACCTCTCCCGACTACCTCGTAAATAATCCCGACAATAAAATTTACCTTAACAGTCTCTTCTGAAGTGACTCCTTTATGTATTCTGAACTTATTCTGTTCCCTAAATCGGTACCACTATAGACCCTCTTCTCACAACGTCCGTCTTCCCTTCCAGCCACGTTTCCGGGACTCCGTCTGTGTACTAACCATGTATGGTCCCTTTCGTTTCCCCGATATCACCGACCTCGTCTCCTTCGTTCCCCCTGCGGCAGATTCTACTCAATCTCTGTAGTTTCTTCGGTCGGTCTAATGCTTTCGGCACCGTCGGGGAACAAGCATTCTGAAACCGAGAATGAGACTCCACCTCGATCTCTTCATTGTACTAGACTGAAGTACAATCTTCCGAAACCGCGCCCCAACCCCCGCCCCACCACGTCCCGTCTTGGTCCTTCTGCCCTAACGTTACAAGGTACATTCTCTACATTCTCGGGTTTGGTCCCCCTATCGTTGCCTCCCATCGTTGCCTCGACCATTCTTCACCGGTCTAGGACCCGGACAAAACCCCCTTCCCGGTTGTCCTAAACGACCCTCCAACCGAGTTCTTTTTCTTTCTTCTCTTACCAACTTGTAAGGTAATCAAAAGACACCGATGACTTCGTGTCTCGGTGTTCGAACCGACGAATTTCACTGTCTTTTAATAGGACAGTGTTAAGACCTCCGGTCTTCCGACTGTATTTCCTCAACAGTCCCCACGGACAGGGGTCTTCGAGATCCCCTATAAGAAAGAACGGAAAAGGCCAAAGACCCCATAGACCCGTAAGGAGTCCAACTCCGGTGTACTGAGGTCAGAGACGGAGGGAGGAGTGTGCCGGAAGAGGAGACACACAGTAGAGAATAGAGAGCATTCCTGTGAACAGGAACCTAAATCCTGGACGGGTCTAGTAAGTCGTACTGGAGTGGATCTCTCCGAATTAATATTGACGGTTGTTGAAAGGGGGTCAATTCCAGTGTAAGTGTATTGCCCCCAATCCTGTGCCGGTACAGAAACCCCCTCTGTAGTAAAGTTAAGTGACGTCACTGAGGTTCAAGAAAATTGTGTTCGTGGACACTCCCACATTAGCAGTAAGTAACTCTACCACTTCTACGCCCAACTTTCAGCCCTCTCCTCAGATCCTGGAGTCACAACCTGTGCAACCCAAACTCTCCGAATAAACTGTAAATCATCTCTACAGCTCGACCGTAGACCCATTTGTTCTGACCGCGAGTCCCCTGACGTCCCGAACTCTCTATTCAAGCCTCCATGGTCCTATGCCGTCGTACCGTTCCATGTACTGGTCACTATATTGGTCCTCTCCCTTCCTCTGGTCTCCCTTCGGCACGGTCGGAAGTGACCTGGGTCGAATTCTCGGCTCTCCTCGTCGGTCCGTCCCTCCTCCTCTTTGTCCTCTCGCAGTTCCGGATCTTCGACTCACCTTCTTCACGGACTTCCACCTTCCTCACTAGTCGAGGTGGAGGACCGACACAGTGCAACGTTTAAGAGTCCGGATCCCAAAGTCCATTTTCGACTGCAAAGGAGACGACAAAGGACATTGTTCTACTGCGTTAAAAGTGCATTGAGAAGAAAATAGTACAACTTTTCGGTCCCGGTAGAACTAACTTTGGTACTTATGGGACTTCACTGAATGTCACTTCATACAAAAATTCCATAACTCAATAATAAAGCTAGTCGTTTCGGAAGAGTCACCCAGTCACAGGGCACGTAAACTGAGTCTTCCCTTTCTTTCCGTAGATAGAATTGGGGTGTGTTCCACCCTCCTTTGTAGTCCTCCCCAACGACGGATCCTAGTGTGGTAAAGGGAGTGAAAGTCGAGGACTCCATTTCCGGAACAGTAGGAAGCATCTTGATACTCCCTTTAGTGACTCTCTTTGACAAAAGTTTCCAAGATTTGATACAGATCTTTTAACGCAGTAGTGGACTCCGTGGTTCTGTCGTTAGTCTGTTCACTTTTTTCAGGTGGTAGAACTGACTTTAGGCGATGTACTCGGTTTGTAGACCAGTTTAGTTAGTCACGTCAATTCGTTCAGCAAACAGTAAGCGTCCCTTTTCGTCTCGCTCCACTATCTGACCTAAAAGGTGGTTTACCCGCAGGGTTTCTGCGTCGAAGCTGGAACTCGGTAAAAGCCCCAAAAGTACTTATACCATTATTTACCAATTTAATCTCTTAGCTCCCGATTGAGGATTTTTTATGAAGAACACCTTCAACGAAGCCACAGAGACATCGGTTTTATAGACTCCGGAGTGACCGGACACTGGTGTTTACCCTAAAGTAGTTATAAGTACAAATCTAGAGGTACTGAGTGTCGGAGGTGGTCGAACTGTAGGTTTAAGGGGAGAGAACTCATATGAACCCTTAGGGGTCCCACACATAAATATCATAGGGATATCAACGTTCGAACCGACTCTCCCCTGGAGGTGGGACTGGGGTCTTCTCGGGGAGGTTCGACCTCCAACGGAGGGACCCACGGGCGCCCCGACCATGCCGAGACTTTGAGACGTCCGTTGTTCTGAGGAGAGAGAGTACTTCAGTCTTGTAAGGGCCGATGTGAGTCAATCTCCCAACTGTCGTGTGTCCAGGAACTTGGAGTCTTACAGTGTTCTGAATCAGTGTTCGGGAAAGTCCGTGCTTCGGGAAAAGAGAGGCGTCCCCTACTTCAGTACGACGGACCCACCCTCCGTCAAGTCCTTTCTCAGGAGGAAGTCGGGAACTGTCATTCAGCAGGAGTTCCAACCATCCTTGGACACAAGGACCCTCCGAGGAGTCGGGACCCCTCAGGCACCAACACTTGTCTGACTACCCTCTTTTCTGGTAGTAGTGGTCCTAGTAGACTCAGAGGCGAGACACGGTTCTGTGAAGAAATCTTTCTAAAAAAACTCCTAACCTTTACAAGACAGGAGATTTCGTGTCATCTGACAAAGGTTAAGGTCGTTTTCTGTCTTTAATAGTCCTTGTCAATCTCGGGAGGAGACCTTCTCCCTAGGTCGGGTACCGAGGAGACGTCTGGAGGTATAAGAACATGGACTGTCTTTTCAGAGTCGAACGAGTCCCACCGCGACCTCTATGGTCCCTTTGACTGGGTAGGACCTCGGAGGGTCTTGGTTCCTTTCTCTCCCTGTGGGATGTTCCCCTGGTCTTCATGAAGAAAGAGATGGGATCAAGTGGTCTTAGTGTGACAGTCAAATAGAATGTCTCTCTTTTCTTAAGTCGCTAGACCTTGAAAACTCGTTTCCTAGTCTAAATATTTTCATTTCAACCATTCTTCTTTAGTTTAATGAAACTCACAAATGTACACGACCCGTAACACGATTCGTGACATGTGTATTTAAACATATAACATTTCATAATATATACATATGTACGTAAATTAGAATAAATTAGGTGTGTAGTTCAAATACTACATCTAAAACATAGGGTCAAAATGTCTTTTCATTTGACTCCGAGTCTTTCAAAGGTAAATGTTCCGGTACGTCGTTTACTTACAACTTAGGTCCCCGGGTTGGGTCGTATTGAGAATTCGGACTTTAAACTTAATGTTGTAACGTAATTAACCCCGAAGAGACTACCAAGTTCACCATCCCTTGGGTGGACGGTTGCGTCCTCTGTATTCTATGGACCCAAACTAGGAACCCAGCCCTTCTAGGAAACCTCCTTCTGTGCCACTGGGTGTGGTCATAAGAACGGACCCTTTAGGGTACCTGTCTTCTTGGACCACCCGATGTCAGGTACCCCAGTGTCTCAGTCTGTGCTGACTCGTACGTGTGTTCTGATGTTACTGTCGAAATTAAGAATTATAAGTCTATATTTGGTAGGAGAGACTTTAGTCTCTTTGGGAAGTGTTTTGTGGTAAAATAACTTCCAAAGGAAACCTGTAGTGACGTCACTTAGACTATGTACAAGGTCTTTTTGATCCCATTCACTCTCTCCCTCTTTTTTGTCGTAGAGGGGGCGGGCTATGAGGTAGAGACTTTGGTACTTCAGCACCCCACACATTGAGACCTTCTCGATGTATCCGTACGTTCCCGAGACAAGTCCTCGGGAGTCCGGAGTCAAAGTGAACCTTTCAATGTTCAATGCCGGGGAAGGTCCCGGAGGAGTGAGTGTGTAGACTTTCTGGTCCTCTCGGAGGTCGGGGAGGTCGGAGTAGTCGGGTCTCCCTGACTTACACGGACCCTACCCCGTTCGGATCAATCTCCGTCGACATTCAAGGGTTCTTTGTCAGATTTAGTGGTTTCCTACGATGAACGACGATAAAGTCTTTGTTTCCTGAAAACAGAGGTTCCGGTAGTGAGACCGAGATAAGTGGAGGTTCGTTAAAGTGATTTCTGTTCGTGTCCTTACTTTTTATTTGGTCGACAATTTTCAAAATAATGTCATGCACGGGTCACCAATAAAAATTTAGGTTAGGGAAACTTTATAATAAGAACTGTAAAAAATTATCTGACTAACCCTGAGAAATTATCTAATTCACTTTAAAATGAAATCTTAATACAACGAAAAATTGACGAGGGTTTTGCCTCTGTAAGTAAAAATTGAGGAGCGTAGGTTTTCCTTATAGTTTAAGTTCAGACCTCTTTTCTTTGACACTGTTAAAGAGGGAAAAGAAGGTGTATTAATATATTCTGAAAAAATTTTCAGTCAAGTTAATAAATGGACGTTTACTTTTGACTCTACCGTGGACTTTGAGTAGACGGGCACCTGTCGGTAGGAACATCCTTAGCATCTACCTTCGAAACACTACTTTACGAGGGTGCCTTGGTTAAGTAAACGTAGGGTAAAACATTCTGTGATTTATCTTCTCGATCATAGTGTTAAAGGAATAGGGACAGGGAGTACGTATAACGTAATACTTAATTACATCGCTACGTTTCACCTTTCACTGGAATTTCCCCTTTTGACCTCCGAGTCTCGTCGAATGAGATTCCACGTAGTGTGACAGTTGATTTTAAATGGTAGTGACACAAGAGAGTGAGAGAACGGTATTGGATTACTGTAGTCTCCGTAACTTAGACCTTTGACTTCACTGTCCTGTACTGAGACGCGACGTATACTATGAATCCTCTTGATTCGCTGACCTTTCTCTTGGGCGGGGAACCCCTTACCTGTCGGTTACTCTCGCCCGAAACTACTACGTTACAGAAAAGAGGGACCCCTCGGGAACCAATTTACCTTTGTTTCTATTGTTATTTCATGAGGTCCTCAACCACTTAAGGAAGGCGGACTTGTCGAGGACCGTAAACGTCCGAAGGGTAACTAGAGTCCTCCACCCGAGGTCTGAATCCCTTACCGGTTCTGAAGTTTCTTCGGGCGGCGTTGTCTACCTGTATCGACGGAGGCTTGTCCTGAGAGAGATAGGGATCCCAAACGATCGGAGGGACCTAACCCACCTGTTACAAGACTCAACCCACCAGACCTTACAAAAGGTTGTGGTGGTTCATCAAGAGACTAAGAGCCGTCTATGACTGATCCATAGGATGTTTAAATTGAGTCAAGACTGCGAGTCTAAAGTGACCGAACCCCGACTTCGGGGTACCAGGGGTAAAGTCTGTGGTTAGTGTTCAGAAGACTGGTTGACCGATATTTATTCTTCAAGGGTGTTGGGTGAGGGATCCAAGTCATCAAACGACCTCGTCGAGTGTCTTAAGTCTTTTGTAAATGTAAACAGGCAATAACATTCCCTATAAATATTTTCTATGTCGGTCAACTTCTCCACGTATCCCACTCAGACCTTCCCTAGACTGATATCCTCGAAGATAGGGGTCCAAGGTAGACTCCCTTGGATCCTCGGGGTGTAATTCAGTAGAGTAATCGTACTTGAGTCTACGCGAGTTTCCCCCGAAGAATACTTCTTGTTTTCTGTGTGACAGTGAGTCCTTTAGGGTTCCCTAACTCCGCAAGACACGGTCCTTGGTCCCTCTTTCAGGTTTATAGGAAGACTATACGGTCACCCGTAGCGGACATGAAAAGTCACTGCCACCTGTTCCTGGTGAGGTCGATTCTCTCGCACCACCGGGAGGACCCAAAGGAACGACGGTCGGAGAGGGTGGGCTAGAGAAGGTCTGAGAAAGGTATTTTCGTGTGGAGACTGGCATAGAAAGAGGGTGAGTTTTACTTCAGGACCGTAGTGACGTCAGAACAGAGAGGTCTAAATGAACTTTCTTTATTTATTTAAATTTATTTAAGTGAAACGGTACAAGAGGACAGAGTACGGACAGGTTTAGGAAAGGACAAAGATACACTTTGGTAGGAGTTGTACACAGGGCTGGGTCATTAAGGAGAAGTCTTCTTTGGAGAGAAATCGAATTTATATGTTCTCCATGTCCCAGACCACACACACACACACACACACACACACACACACACACACACTCAGTGAGTCAGCACAGACTGAGAAACACTGGGGTACCTGACATCGGGTGGTCCGAGGAGACAGGTACCCTAAAGGGTCTATTCTTATGACGTGACCTAACGGTAAAGGAGGGTCCCCTAGAAGGGTTGGGTCCCCTAGAAGGGTTGGGTCCCCAGGTTGGGATCAGAGGACGTAACGTCCGTCTAAGAAATGGTAGACTCGGTGGTCCCTTCGGGTGTCCCAGACCACGTCACCAGGAGTTTGTGAAAACGAACACAAACGGAGTTTACTAAAAAATATTCTGTACACAGGGAAGTAAGGAAAATTTACCTGTAAAATTTTCAAAGATAATATTGAAGTTCATGGACGTTTTCGTCATTGTCCACCATGTCACCCAGAGTGTGAACGCGTCCGTAGTCCTAGTGGGCCTCCCGTTCACTTTTGTGGTCCCGGACAGGAGTTCTCCGAGACTAAGTCACCCAGAACCCACCCCGGACCCTTAAACGTAAAGACATTTCAAAGGTCCACTAGGGTCCCCACTCCCGAGACCTTGGTGTGAGATTCTTGACGATAAGACCACATGACATTTATAACTGTAAAATTCATTTTAGTAGTGTAGTGAGGGAATTTATATAAGTCACCTTAGATTGGCGCCGTCGTCAAACTCTCGGTGTTAGTAGGGTGAAAATTTTTATATTCTTATTTGAGGAGAACTGTTGACCTTTAAAATATAACGAGAAAAAAGGGAAACTCGAAAATAAAGGTAGGATAAAGGAGGTCACTTAAAGTACGATTATATTATACAAAATAAGAATTTTCATAAAATAACTAGTGAAAAAGTGTATAGACAGTATTTACAAACAATCTTCTGCTTTAACTTTACATAAACTTAAAGGATATTAATAATCCGAGGTTCATAAATTCTAAAAATAAAACCTAATTTACAATATCAAAAAACAACAATATGATTGTTATAATATCATCCATCATTATATATTAACTTGTTTTGTTGTATATATAAGTAGTTTCTACTTTTTACCTTAAAATAACCTTTACATGGTGTTATTCTACCCTGAAAAATTTTTAATCAAGAACATGAAAATTAATTATAATGAATTAAGATCTTACTATGTCCGAAGATGTATTTAAGATAAGGATAAAAATAAAAAATATCTGTGTCGTGGTTTCGTATAACAACTACAACTTTTACCTCATTTAATGCATTGACGTTGAAATGAATTAAGAGACTTACGGAAGGTTCAATACCTGGTTGTTAGAGTGTCACTAGATTGTGGATCTTAATAAAAAAATACTAGATGGTCGATTTTTACACTAATACAGAGGAAATATGTCAACTTTCGTTTCTTAATCTTTGGTGAACGAAACGTTTTCCCAAATAATGGTTTATAAACTCAGTAAGAGAAAAAAGTCATGACTGTGGTAATAAAGTCTGATAGGGAAAGAAACGACGTGACCTCCAAAACAAAACAAACGGCTCAAAACGAAAAAATTAATAGATCCTGTCCCTAACCGTTTGTTACCGGTCGATTACGACCGGTTTAAGACGGTCGGACAAAGACATGTCGGGAGTTCGATTCGAACCAAAAATGTAAAAATTTTCTAACATTGTGTGTGTGTTTCTTCTTCTTGTAAGTCTCTACCATACACCGGGTGTAAAAGACTTTATAGATGGTAGACTGGGAAAAGTCCATTTCAAAAGACTTAGGATTAGATCCTGTTTCGTTGAAGGATTCAGTCCTCCTACTGCTGTGCGGAATTAAACACGTCACTTCTACCCGTACCACTTTCCCGGACAGTACTACGACCTAAGAGTTCTACTAAGAAAAAAAAAATTACTTGAAAATTAAAACATAACCCCATATCGGTTAATTGGCCTCTTCCGTTACCGTGGGGTGAGGTCATGAGAACGGACTTTTTAGGGTACTTGCCTCCTCGGACCATCCGACGTCAGGTACCCCAGCGACTCTCAACCTGTGCTGAGTCATTGAAGTGAAAGTGAAAAGTGAAAGTACGTAACCTCTTCCTTTACCGTTGGGTGAGGTCACAAGAACGGACCTCTTAGGGTCCCTACCCCCTCGTACCACCCGACGGCAGATACCCCAGCGTGTCTCAGCCTGTGCTGACTTCGCTGAATCGTCGTCGTCGTCGTCGTCGTCGGTTAATTGTTAGAACATTGTCAAAGTCTCTCTTGTCGTCTCCTTGATCCTACTAGTTAAAAGTGTCCTGCATACCTTGTAAGTTTCACCGTTTGCTAAGGGACACATAACGACGTATTGGTTATGGGATTTGAACCATCGAATTTGACTCTTGTCAGTAAATTAAACGAGGACTTAGACATGGAACTCACCCTGACCCTCCCCTTTCGCGCGGACACGAAGGGCCCTGAATCGATTCCCGACCCTCTACACACAGGATCGACTGGAGAGTGTACCTACAGTTCAGTGGGTGTCGACAGTGACCCTCGAGTCTCCCACCTTCGACCCCGAAGTTCTGGACACGTCCGACCAGGAACTCATAAACCTACATCCCTCCCCCAGAGTGGAGGGATTGACCACTCTCACCGAGAGACGCGAATTTAACAAATATGTTTGTTACATGAAATACGATTTATAGTCAAAGGAAGACTTCCAGATCTTAGAACCCTGTATGATCCGTCTCTCACGGATGTTCGGGTCGGGTGGTATTTTCACGACCCGTCAAACAGAGAATCGGGAAGAACTGTTACTGTTATTTGCAATCGGCGAGTCAGCACAGGTTGAGAAACATTGGAGTACCTGGGAGGTCCAAGGAGACAGATACCCTAAGAGGTCCATTCTTTTAACCTCACCCATCGGTAAGGGAAAAGGTCTCCTAGTAGGGTTGGGTCCCTAACTTAGGTCCAAACGGCGTAACGTCCGTCGAGGAAATGACAGACTCGGTGGTCTCTTCCGGTATTCGGGAAGAGCCATATACAGTAAAGTGTGCGAACCAGTGTGTGTAAAGTCCTCCTTAAGTCCGTAGGACACACTGAGGGTTTCCGCTCCTGAGGTCTCCGACCACGGACAGAGAGGACCGAAACAGGGCGCGTGGAAAAGGGAAACACTAAAACGTTACATGGGAACGTGTATTATTATTTAGAATCGACTCCCATGTTCGTATACGACTCAGGACACTCTGGAGTATCACTTAGTAGTTTAGACCCCTACCAGAAATCGGGGGGGGTTGTCGAGGAAAAGTACACTCGACGAGGTACTATAGACCCGAAGGAGTGTCGTACCGCCGACCCAGGGTTTAGTTCACAGGACTCTCTTACGCGGTCCACCTGGAGTGGAGTCTTCAGTGCATCGTAGTGAAGACGGGTGAGACACTCAACTCTATAAGTATTTTCGGGCGGGTCCAAGTTTCCCTTCTATGTGTCTGAGGGAGGAAGACCACTCCCACACCGTTCCAAGGTCTTTTACACCTACCCTTTATAACAAATTCGATTAGAACTTTTTATTTTAGTCAGTATGGGAATTTTCGTGGACTTGGATGTAAGGGAAACTTTACAGAGACTTATGTAAGTCCTACCAAAAGGGTCAAACTCTGATGACCTCGTCACTTATTTTGTGACTGAAAACTCAATCTCTCTGACTCAAACTTAGGACCGAGACATTGAAGGATAGTTCTTTCGTTACGGGTAATCAGTAAAGGTTTGTACGTTTGGACAACTACCAAGACTCCCAAGTCCTCGTTAACGAACTCCGGGTCTCTGGTCGATGCTTCGAAACTCTTAAATGGTCAGATAAGTAAGTTGTTTATACATAGCTCACGGAAAATGCTCAGTCGTGACACACTTAGGATCTACACGTTACGAATCGGTCTAACTGGGTCAGGAGTACCTGGAATGTCTTCTCCTTTTTTGATTTAGTTTACTAGTGTGTTTACTTATTGTTGTGCAACACACTTCGAGGTATTTTCCTCTTAGGTTCCCACTTAAGGTGGTCTTATATTCGAGGTACTCCCAAAACGTATGAGACAAGAGACTACCTAGAGATAGTGGATCTTCTACCCGACCGTGTCTAGTGCACGATCTATTTATGAAGAACTTACTTACTCACGTACTTACTTACTTTAGATACTCTAATGAAGAACTTCCCGATCACATTTAGGAATATCCTTCGCGATAAAATCGACCACAATTTCTATTTGAGGTAAAAGAATCGAGCTAAAGATGACTTACTTAAACATAATTGGGTTAAGAGTTCTCTGATCAAATACGTGGTCTTATATGAATAATAAAAACATCACCCTCTGTATAGACTAAATCATAAAGGGATCCTTCGTGGGTTTTTTGAGGTGTCCCTTGATAGAGACCAAAATGATGTTAAGACGACACAACTCGTCATCAATCTCTGGAGAACCCCTCGATGTAATTAATAGTCGTTCGATTATATCTTCCTGGACCTTAGTCATTTTACCTTTAGTGTATCTCAATTCCCTGTAAGTGAGTTCAGTGGGTATGTTGAATGTATTTTGGTGAAAGGATGGTCCTTGTGCGGACACATGTAGTGTAAGAAGGAAAGAACCACCACGAATCTTTAGTATCGTTTAGGGTAACAATCTTAATAAGGAAAAGGATCTAAAGTTCGATCCTTGGTCTGACTATACTTTAAGGTCCCGAGATAAGAAGTCGAACCTCAGTTGACACTTGGATCAGAGTAGTTCCGTCGACAGAAGAGTTCGAATACGGTTACACTGGAAGGATCAAGGACCGTAGGAAATTTTAGTTCTCAGATACTTCCACGAATGAACACATCCCCTCGTTTAAGTGGTTGGTGTTTTACAGAGAAACCATACACCTAATAAAGTTTGACTTTTGTTAGTTTCGAAGTTTCTGAGTACTTCTTGGAAACTGGCAGACAGATAGACGGATTTCTAACATCTGTCTCCTGTCAAGGTCCTTCCCGCAAGGTGGCATCCATTGATGTCATACTGGATCCGCACATCTGTTCTTCTTTGGATCGTTTCAAACGAATTTGAGGAGAGACAGTGTGACAGAGACGTACCGGGTCGTTTGTAAACAAGTGGTTTGTAAACGAAAAGATAGAGGTACAGTTAACAAAAGAGGGGGAATTCTAGGGTTTGGTGAAGAGGGTTGTAGGAGAAAACAGAGACTCCTACCAGAAATTGCACTCCCAAAACCGGTAAAACCTCTCCATGAGTGAAGACCCAGAGAGTGACACATACGTACAATTGTTTGAAAACATACTAAAAGAAGACAAGTAGACAGAGTACATTCACACGTTTCAGTGAAGTCAGTACAGGTTGAGAACCCCTGGGACACCGGACATCGGGTAGTCCGAGGAGACAGGTACCCTAAAAGATCCGTTCTTAGGACTTCACCCAACGGTGTGGGAGGAGGTCCCCTAGAGGGGCTGGGTCCCTAGTTTGGGCTCAGAGAATGCAGAGGACGTAACCGTCCACACAAGAAATGGTGATCTCGGTGGAGTAGACAGAGTGCAGTTAAATTAAGAATCTGGTCGGTCTTTTTGGATCGCCTCGTCTCCTTTGAAAGAAGGAAGGGTTGTATACGGAGAATGTCCTTCAGGAGGTACGTAGGTAGACGAGGGAGACCCATCACACGGAGACAGACATGCCTATTCGCGCCACAAAGACCCACTGGGAGGTACGTTGACGTAAGTCCACATTGTCGTTTCAGAACACGAAATGAAGTGTTCGGATTACTCTGGTAAGGGGACGGAGAAAGTCGTGTACTGGGTCGTTCCTTCGTATGTGCACATATAGACCCATAACCCTCCCGTCTGTGTATAAACGATAGTCTTCAGGGAGCCCCGTAAACTTCTGACGACCGAGACGAATTTTGTTTACTGTCCACTCAGTTCCCTCTCAGATCTTCTGACCCAGGACGAGCCTGGGGCCTCTTCGACAGTAAGTGACTTGGTCCTTCTTCTCTTCCCTTACTCAATTGTACTCGCGACCGTTCAGAGTCTTCTCCTAAAACGAGTGTTTTTGACTTTTATCGTGCACCTTCATCCTGTAAACTCGGAATACCTTTTCTTAATTTCCTATAAGATATTGCTTTACGACAATCCTTCCACCCCCTAGAGATGTCTTGGTGTCCCCAGACGTCACGACACCTAAGTTTCCCAGTAAAGATCGAGTACTTTGTATTATTTCAATTAAGGATTTTTACTTCTATAGGGGGGTAGACGGAAATATTTTGCTTACAAGGATCTATGTGAGAAAGTACAGTGGTCATCCTGTCGTTTAATACAAAAAATTCGTCGTCACGGAACCTTGACAGTGTCGGTGATCTCGCGACTCGCTAAAATGATATTCTAGAAGTTTTAGTAGTTGTCTCGTCGTTTTCCTTTCGTGCCCGTCACTGGGACTTACAAAATCGGAGTCCCGGTGCCTCCAGTTACATAATCCGAAGGACTTTGTGGTGAAGACCGGAACGAGAGGGAGAGAGAGAGACTCTGACCCAAAACGTAAGAGTCCTTACGACTTACGTAGAACTTAACTTGGAAAGGAATTTCTTTTTTTTTTTTTAATTACGGGTACATAATTAAGGGAGGATCCTGTATCAGTCCAATGTAGTGTCGACGACGAACAGGTGTACCACGAAAATCTGTTTAATCTTTTCCCTAGCAAATGTGAAATAGAATTAGATGAAAAATTTTTAACAGACCCTTCAAGGGACCACCAGGTTACCGATTCTGGGGTACCAAGGTCCCGTCCCCCGGGTCTAAACTAGGGACCTCTCCCTTGATCTAGGGCGTGTGACCCTGATTCTCAAGTGTGCGGTGTTGATTTCCAGGGTACACGACGTCGTTTCATTTGTAAAAATTTTATTTTTATTTAGCAGAATTGTATGACTAAAAAATTTTTATTCTAGTAAAGAGTGGTCGACGTCCTTTTAACAGACACTACAGATCCTACGTTTACCGTAGGAAAATCTCACTTTTCGGTCCGGACTTTTTGTTTGATAAACCTAAGTTTGAGACCGAGACGGAGAAGGTCTTTTAACGACTTGAAAAGACCCGTGACCCAAAGGGGGTAAACATTTTACCCCTATTGTATGGAGTGTTTGAGGAGTATCCTTAATTTATTTTACGACACACATTTCGTGAATAATACTACGAGTAGTTTATCGCACCCAACATGTTTTTTCTGTCCTTGTGTGTAATCATTGTGTGCACTACGGTTAATTTTTATCCTAAATAGTCCCCCTTTGAATGTTCGTATCTTCGTTGCACACCAGTACTCTAAGACTCCAGGACAATATTGGATCTTTGCATACGCCCTGAGTCGTATCCTCTATGCTTGTAGTGTCTCTCTAGGGTCCTCTCCTCCCGACACAGAAGTCACGAGATATGTGTCAATCTCTTTCTGTGTGCCCTTGTAGATTCGTTAAAGCATCAGTACCTCGAAGGACTCAGTGGTCGGTCGGAACGATCGTACTCCTCTGAGGGCCCGAGTAGGAGGTCCTAGTCTGAGAAGGAGGGAACCGATTGAGACTGGTCCGACCGAAGAACGGTACTTTCCCCTCCTTTATTCGACACTCCCGGTACACTAAAAGAAAGGAGACTCTCACAGTGTGTTCTTTTGTACGCTCCTTTGTTCGTAAAACGACGGGCACCGTTCCCAACTTGAGTCGAAAAGGTCAAAGGTTCCGGTCTCTAGAAAGGTGAACCGGTACAACGTAGACGATTGTTCAGTCGGATCTTTAGTAGGTTGGTCAAATTAACTTTGATTAAGGTTTAGAGAGTCTCAGTATTTAACTTTTCCTGTCCTCTCTATTACATTAAGTTAGGTTGTGACCGCCTGTTTTCACTCTAAGTTTTACCCGTAAATAACCCAATGGTCATACTTCACCGTCTCAGTCCGAACCTAAAAGTAGAAGGTTTAGGGTAAAGGAGAATTTAACGTTATTTCATGTTACATTGGAACAAATAGTGTGTTCAGTGTCTCTACGGTAATTTTTCCCGAAATACCGAAATTAGATGTTTCTAAATCCTTTTCTGTCGTCGAAGGTCTCATTTGACTCTTGTCGTCTCGCTTTCTACTAACGAAGTAAAACAAGTTTGGGAACCTTGAAACATTCTTCCTCTTCAATCTATTACATCGTTTATTACTAGTTCTCTTGTGACGAATAATTGTAGATACGACGATTCGACGATTCAGCGAAGTCAGTACAGGCTGAGACACGCTGGGGTATCTGCCGTCGGGTGGTCCGAGGGGGCAGGGACCCTAAGAGGTCCGTTCTTATGACCTCACCCGACGGTAAAGGAAGAGGTTACGTACTTTCACTTTTCCCTTTCACTTCAGCGAGTCAACACGGGCTGAGAATCGCTGGGGTACCTGACCTCGGGTGGTCCGAGGAGGCAGGTGTCCTAAGAGGCCCGTCCTCATGACCTCACCCCACGGTAGTGGAAGAGGATTGTAGATACTCTACATCAGTTTTTAAATAAGTCTCCTTTTCAGTATTAGAATTTTGGAAAATTCGAATTCCTATTTGTACCATGAAGGGACCACCATCTCACCAATTCTTAGATGGACGGTCGCGGTCCCTTGTGCCCAAGTTAGGGACCAGGTCCTTCGAAGGCGTACGACACCTCGTTGCTTTCGGAGACACGGTGTTGATGCCTCGGACACCCGAGTCTCGGACACGAGGCGTCGTTTTCTTCGGTGGCCTACTCTTCGGGCACGTGGCGTTCCTTCTTGTCGGGGGTCGACGACGTGGTTGGGGGTCGTAGTCGTGGCAAGTCTCTTATACAATCTTACATGAAAGACCTCGGGGTGGGGTCTTCGATGACTCAGTGTCTGACACCCCCACCACGGGTTGTTTGGGTCCAAGGTTGTTCGGGAGACCCACTAAGACTACGTATCCGTCCGACCTCTTCGCGACATCATCTGGAGTAAGTACAGTAGGTTAAATCGTAGATAACCTCGGGTGAAGGACAACCAACGTAGTGTTTGCTGAGGTTTCCTTTTTTTAAGGTAAGGAAGCGTCGGGGAGATAGTGATATTTATCCCTTGTGAACGAGTGATCGTCGACCTCAAGGCCGGGTAGGAACAACCTCGAGAGGTAGAGGAAGTCTGTCGACGACGTCTTACGGTTATCGGTTTTCGCGTTCCTATGAGTCGGCACGACCCCCTTTAAGCTGACAGAAAATCCAGAACGGGTTATTTCAGTGTTGCGTCAAAACTCCGGACCTTTCGTTCTCAACGGGGTGAAAAAGAAAAAATTACTTGTTTCAATTCCGCCTTAACTATAGAAGGGAGTACCGAGTCACCCTTTATTAAACGGATAGTAAAGTCCTCTGTGTCAAAGTTAGAGACCCGACCCTTCTAGGGGACCTCTTCTCTTACCGATGGGTGAGGTCACAAGAGTGGACCTCTTAGGGTGCCTGTCTCTTCTGACCACCCGATTTCAGGTGACCCAGCGTTTTCTCAGTCTGTGCTGAATCGTTGATTTTGTTGTTACTTATGTGTCGACGTCTGGGATTAGGATTGATGTGCACTTTATATTTCTCTGTCGTCCCAGATTACGACTCCGTTGTTTTGACCTTCTTGGTCTTTGGGCTTAGGAAAGGGACCGAGCCAATGATTGAGTGGTGTTCTGGAACCCTTGTGCTGAACACGCAAAATAAGAAATGATAAGGACAGAGACCTTATACTCTCTATTATTGGGGAGGTATAGGGTAGTGTCTGACTACCCCTCTAAGGAAGGTTGTAGGTCTTTTCTCCAAAAATTCTTTTTTCTTGGTATCCGTCTCGACTAGGATTCCATGGTGTCAGGGTAGAGTGGGTGGAGGAGGGTTTGAGTCCCTCACTACCCCTTCTTGATCCCAAAATCTCTAGCGGATCGAGTGCGTGTCCTTATTGGACTCGAAGATTGAGTCGTGGCTGTGGGGGTTGGTCCGTCTGACCCGGTGAAGTCTTGGAACCGAATAGGGAGACGACTTCTCCCACCCCCCTCCATCTCTTCCGAAACAAACGAACGAAAACAAAAAAATTATAAAACAAAATAAAAAATAATAATAAAATAAAAACTGATACGGTACACCGTACACCCTAGAAGGTTGGTCCCTATTTCGGACACGGGGGACGTCACCTTCGAGTCTCGGAATTGGGGACCTGGTGATCCCTTCAGGGGACTGAACGAGAAACATCTACCTTGTCGACGCGGTCCGGTAACTCCTTGAAATGATTAGACTCAAACACACCTACTGAACGGTTAGACACCGAAACGTCCGATGTATCTCCTCTCACTGAAGGACGGAGTGCCGGTGTTTTATCCCGGGACCTGGGTAAACGTGAAGGTGGATCTTAAGGTACCTCTGGTCTAATATAAACGGGTTCAGAGTCAACCCCCCGCAGTTCGGGGTGTTAAATTTACTCAATGTTGGGGTACTCAAGGAGCTGGAGTGGGAGTGGATGTCACACGTGACCAGACTCTGAAGTCAACTCGGAATCTCCCTGTCCGTGGTACCACTACCACCGACAAAGAAAGGGTCCTATACCCTTTAGGTGACAGGTAGTAGTCAAGGTGCCACGAACACGAGAATGACCACCCAAAACATCGGCAGTAAGAGTACGCACACGAAGCTTTATAGGACCGAGGGATGTTGAACTGACTTCTCCGTTGGAGACCTCCAAGACCACTACTGAAACTGGTTCCACTGTTCCCGACCCTTTAATAGGTATGTCTACAGAAGGCGAAGGAGGTAGGACTTCAGACGACATACGACTAGAACCCCACCCACGGGTCAAGGACCGGGAACCGTGACCACTCCCCTATGTTTAATTAGTCCCTAAAGAGAGTTCTCCATCTTCATTCGTTCACCAAACAAGTCACTTTATAGACGTCTTGAAGAGAAGGTAGGTCCATTTTCCGTCTGAAGTCCCCACCCTTCAGAGACCGTTCCTGTACACGTAGAGTGACACGACACGACTGGGTGTCTGACAACTCGTGACCGACGGTCCCACGGAAAACGAAATTGACTTCATGTCAACTAAATGTTACAATACAAAAAGTCCATCTATCTGTCTATCTATACATATATACGTACTTATATAAGAAAAAGTCTAAAAAAAGGTGATGTCAAATGATGTTCTATGACTCATGCCAAGGGACACGATAAGTCGCCCAGGAACAACAGACACAATATATATCGTTGCACATATATGTAATTAGGGGTTTAGTATTAAATGGGGAGGGGGTGAGAAAGGGGAAACCATTGGTAGTTAAATAAAAGACACAGACACTCAGATAAAGACAAAAGATTCAAGTAGACATAGTAAGAAAAATTTAAGGTGTAGATTCACGATAGTCTACTATAAACACCTCCTACGAAAAAGTATTAAGAGAGAATGGGGTACCGATGGGACTAGTTTATAAAACTCGGGGTTTATCCCCATGTACGGAGTGTTTTCTTCCCCTGGATACCCTTTACTCCACCCTAAAGGATTTAGTCCTCTATTTCTAATATCGGGGATAGTGGTGGACCTGTTGGAAAGGGGGACGTCAGACCTTTTATCTCAACTACGGAAAACCGAGTATGTTTAAACAGACTTAGGGAAGTTCCCAATGTCTGAAGGGAAAGGTTTCAAGGTCCCCTCTTCCTTCCACGGGATTTCTCAGAGAGAGAAAAAAAAAAATTAACTTTATGTCAACTAAATGTCACAACATAATCAAAGTCTACATGTTGTTTCATTAGGTCGATATATATGATATATATTTAAGAACAAGTATAAGAAAAGTGATACCAAATAATATTATGTAACTTATATTAAGGAATAATATGTCGTCCGGGAACAACAAATAAGATATATATCATCAAACGTAGACGATTAGGGTTTGAGGGTTAAATAGGGACAGAGTAGAGGAAGGGAGAAACCATTGACAAACAAGAGACACAGAGACTTAACCAAAGACAAAACATCTATTTAAGTAAGCACAATATAAAATCTAAGGTGTATGTTCATTATAGTCTGTCATAAACAGAAACAGACTGAAGTGAATCATATTGTTAGAGATCCAGGTAGGTACAACGAAGTCTACCATAATAAAGTAAGAAAAAGTACCGGCTCATCATGAGGTAGCACACACACACACACACACACACACACACACACACACATTTTGTAGAAATAGGTCAGTAGACGACTACTTATGTACCCAACGAAGGCACAGAACCGATAACATTTATCACGACGATACTTGAACTCCCACGTGCATAGAAAGTGTACTCTCTAAAGAGATCTATATATGGGTTCTCACCCGAACAACTTAGTATACAGTTAAAATCTAAATCAAAAAATTCCTTTGAGGTGTGGCAAAAGGTATCAACGAGTGGTTAAATGTAAGGGTGGTTGTCACATCCTCCCCAAGGGAGGTCCCAGAGAAATTTACATAGGGAATTCCTTATATTGGTTCTGAAAAAAATCGAGAAGACTAGAGAGGAATATAAGATTAGTTACATACTCCCTCCGGAACCCAAAACAGGTAGAATCTCTACTTTTTCAACCCCGTACCCCTGTTCGTTGGACGGGTCCACCTGGTCAGTGTTAGTCCCCTCCTTAAGTTTCGAATTTCACTTCAGGGGGCTCGTTCCATCCGGACCCACCTTAGGATTCTAAGTCTTCGGACAGGGCAGAAACAGTAGAGGAGAGAGAGACGAGGGAGAACAGAATGAAAGAAACGTCTACAACAGAGGAGTCGGAGTACGGACGGGTTGTGGGGTCACAGACCCCAAACGGGAGAGAACGGACTCAGGTGCAGGAGAGGTCTTGGTTGATGTAAAAAGATGTGTTCCAGAAAGGACACGAGAGGTGAGGGTCTCTCTTGAACAAAGAAGACGTACCTGAGTAAAAACGTTTCATTTTCTACCGATCAAGTCTAGGTCGTTGTCATCTGGTCTTTCACCTGTCTACGGGTCTCTGTCGCGGAGGAAGGAGACTAACGTTCCACCCCGGTGTAAGTTTAGTACGGGGCGCATGAAACGATTTCACCGTACAAAAGGGAACCTTTCTATATACGTCTTCCGGAGTTCGTTCCTTGTCTTTTTCCAGGGACGTTCAGGGGGTTCACATTGAGAAGTTACTAGTATTGTAACTGTAAACTTGTGAGAGATGGTCTATGGTCTATGGTCTATGGTCTGTAGCGTTCAGAGTGACGTCTACACTTTTGGTTCCGAGTCTCTGTAATCACTTACCGAATCACCACTCTGTCGAACTTAGACTTGGGTCCAGACGAACTGAATTTTCGAACCGAAAGACTAAAGCTACAAGAAGGTGTAAGTCGAACTGAGACTCTGCCGACTGAGTATGGTTCGACGTGACTCTCGGTCTGTCGCAGGATTGTACGTCTCGACCCAGTACGAAGAGAACAGGAGGAGCAGACGTAGGGTCTGAGAGTCGGGACCCCCTTCGCCTAAAGGACGTCAAAAAGAAAGGTGGGACGGGCGTGAGGGAAATTCGAGAGATGGCAAGTACCCACCAAAGACTACTTTTCCATAACTGTTGAGAAATATTGATAGGAAATTCAAGAGGAAATTTTTTGGTGTGTGTAAGTATAGAATTTTACTCTTTTATACCGAGTCACCACATTTTTTAATACAACCTTGTTTATTGTATTTTCTGTCCTGGAACTCTTCCTCTGGATGGTCGGACATGTTGGACAACGTTTTGATAAAATGTATAGCTTTTTTTAGTGTTTACGAGGTTCTGGACGACACAGGACCTTTACGAGAGACCTTGTTCGTCGTCACTCTCTTAGAAACACAAGTGGAACGTTTGTAGTGGTCTTAATTTTGGGACCGAGACCTTGAAGGGATCGTCAGGTCACCGACTCTGAGGCCCAAAGGTCACGTCCCCGACACCCAAGCTATGAACCAACCCCTTGATTCTAGAGTGTACGTGTCGGCCCCTTCTTTTTTTTCAGGACCGTAGTATCCTCATCTTTCAGCCTCGCACTTGGTCGGGAATTGATCCTCAGTCAGTTGATGAATTACGGCTGGTTCGTACTCCTCAGTATGTCGGAGAGACCCGGAGTAAATCTCTCGAAAAAATTCCAAGGAGAGAGGGGATGGTGAGACTACCTTGTAGAGAGTCTACTTCGGAGCCTTGACGGTATAAAATTATAAAGGGACTCACTGGGAAGTCAAGTCAAGTCAAGTCAACGAGTCAACACAGGTTGCGAAACACTGGGGTACTTGGCGTCGTGTGGTCCGGAGGGACAGGTAGTGGTTGAGGGCCTTAGGTGGGTTTGGGTACAGGTAGCTCAGCCACTACGGTAGGTTGGTAGAGTAGGAGATAACAGGGGAATAGGAGGACGGGAGTTAGAAAGGGTCCTAGTCCCAGCAAAGGTTACTCAGTCGAGAAACGTAGTCCACCGTTTTTATAACCTCAAAGTCGAAGTTGTAGTCATGAAGGTTACTTGTGGGTCCTGACTAAAGGAAATCTACCTGACCAACCTAGAGGAACGTCAGGTTCCCTGAGAGTTCTCAGAAGTTGTTGTGTCAAGTTTTCGTAGTTAAGAAGACGTGAGTCGAAAGAAATATCAGGTTGAGAGTGTGTCGGTCTAAACCCTTGTTGGTACTGGGTCTATAAGTATTACCACACTAGTGAGTAGATCTCGGTCTGTAGGACCTTACACTTCAGTTCACCCGGAATCTTTCGTAGTGATACTTAT
The DNA here is from genome assembly GCA_006410555.1 of Capra ibex. Lineage (NCBI taxonomy): Eukaryota > Metazoa > Chordata > Mammalia > Artiodactyla > Bovidae > Capra > Capra ibex. The sequence goes on along the minus strand of SJYO01018169.1, from coordinate 48,765,600 downwards.
TTCGATCACCTCCACTATCTTAAGGTCACCTCGATAAAGTTTAGGACTTTCTACTACGACACTTTCACGACGTGAGTTATACGGTCGTTTAAACCTTTTGAGTCGTCACCGGTGTCCTGACCTTTTCCAGTCAAAAGTAAAGTTAGGGTTTCTTTCCGTTACGGTTTCTTACGAGTTTGATGACGTGTTAACGTGAGTAGAGTGTGCGATCATTTTATTAGGAGTTTTAAGAGGTTCGGTCCGAAGTCGTTATGCACTTGGCTCTTGAAGGACTACAAGTTCGACCAAAATTTTTTCCGTCTCCTTGGTCTCTAGTTTAACGGTTGTAGGCGACCTAGTACCTTTTTCGTTCTCTCAAGGTCTTTTTGTAGATAAAGACGAAATAACTGATACAGTTTCGGAAACTGACACACCTAGTGTTCTTTGACACCTTTTAAGACTCTCTCTACCCTTATGGTCTGGTGGACTGGACGGAGAACTCTTTGGACATACGTCCAGTCCTTCGTTGTCAATCTTGACCTGTACCTTGTTGTCTGACCAAAGTTTATCCTTTTCCTCATGCAGTTCTGACATATGACAGGGGGACGAATAAATTGAATATACGTCTCATGTAGTACTCTTTGCGACCTGACCTTCTTTGTGTTCGACCTTAGTTCTAACGGCCCTCTTTATAGTTAGTGGAGTCTATACGTCTACTGTGGTGGGAATACCGTCTTTCACTTTTCCTTGATTTTTCGGAGAACTACTTTCACTTTCTCCTCTCACCCTTTCAACCGAATTTCGAGTTGTAAGTCTTTTACTTCTAGTACTGTAGGCCAGGGTAGTGAAGTACCCTTTATCTACCCCTTTATCACCTTTGTCACAGTCTGAAATAAAACCCCCCGAGGTTCTAGTGACGTCTACCACTAACGTCGTTAATTTTCTGCGAATGAGGAACCTTCTTTTCAATACTGGTTGGATCTATCGTATAATTTTTCGTCTCTGTAATGAAACGGTTGTTTCCAGGCAGATCAGTTCCGATACCAAAAAGGACACCAGTACAGACCTACACTCGCAACCTGACACTTCTTCCGACTCACGGTTTCTTAACTACGAAAACTTGACACCACAACCTCTTTTGAGAACTCTCAGGGAGCCTGACGTTCCTCTAGGTTGGTCAGGTAAGACTTCCTCTAGTCGGGACCCACAAGAAACCTTCCTTACTACGATTTCGACTTTGAGGTCATGGAACCGGTGGAGTACCCTTCTCAACTGAGTGACCTTTTCTGAGACTACGATCCTCCCTAACCCCCGTCCTCCTCTTCCCCTGTTGTCTCCTACTCTACCGAACTACCGTAGTGACTGAGCTACCTGCACTCAGACTCACTTGAGGCCCTCAACCACTACCTGTCCCTCCGGACCGCACGACACTAAGTACCCCAACGTTTCTCAGCCTGTGCTGACTCGCTGACTTGACTTGACTGACTTTGCTCTACTAGAGATTCTCTAGAAGGTTGAGATTCTTGAATACTATCAAAGGGAATGAGGTGATTCCCGTTGAACTATTGTGTGGGTGTCAGGACCATGACGGTTCATGCAAGGTTTACAGTGTACTTTGTCCCTGTGGTCAGAGATAACGTCTGGTCTCAGACGCTCCTACCTAAACCTACTGGTAAACTTTAGTTCTGGATCCCTCCCCGAACCGCTGGTGGGTTCTCTCTTACCCAAAACCAAGGACGGACAGACCTACCTTCCGGCACTTATCCCATGACCATTGCACATGACTTGTCTTAAGAGGATCTTTCTTGTAGAGGGAGAAATTTGTTTCGTTTAAGGAATGAAAGTTTAACTAACTGGTTGTCTTGGTTGAATTCTCAAATACAGAAATATGGATTTGGAGGGACTACTCTTTTTAGAGTCACTATTATTTTAGAACACTCCTTTCTAAAATCTGTACACTCTGTAAAGCAGAATGACACGCCTAAAAAAAAAAAATGAACGTAATGACAATATTCAACTTAATACAGAGGTGGAGAGGGTGGAGGTGGTTTTTTTTGTCTATACGACTTCAGACTTAAGGTCCTGGAGTCTTACATCGTAGTAAATCTTTGTTCTAGAAACGTCTTCAGTTTAATTTTACTCCAGTACTTACACCCGGGATTAGGTCATACTGTCCCAGGAATGTTTTCCCTCTCTAAATGTGTGTCTCTATCTGTACGCAAGACCCTTCTGGTACATTTCGTGTGTGTCTCTTTTACGGAGTACGGACCTCGTTATATGGATGTTCGCTTCCGTGATCTTTGGTCCTTCTCTGTTTTCTAAGAGGATGAGCAAAGTCTCCCTCGTCCGGGGACGATTGTGGGACTAAAGTTTGAAGATTCAGAGGTCTTAACACTCTGTTATATAAAGACAATAAAATTCGGTGAGTCACATACCATGAAACAATGTCGTTGGGAACTTCTAATTATGTTAATAGTCGGATCTCAAATTTTATTATTATTATATTGTTATTTCCGGTGGTAGATTACGACCCCAAATGTACGTACTAGAGTAAATTAGGAGAGTTATTGGTTACTTCATCTAAGTAGGGACGGACGCACGATTCAGTGAAGTCAGCACAGGCTGAGAAACGTTAGGGTACCTGACATTGGGTGATCCGAGAAGACAGGTACCCTAACAGGTCCGTTCTTATGACCTCACATAACGGTACGGGAGGAGGTCCCCTAGAAGGGTTGGGTCCCTAGCTTGTGTTCAGAGAATACAGATTGGACGTACCCGTCCGTCCAAGAAATGGTGATCGTGGTGGACCCTTCGGGTCTAAGTAGGGATGAAAATAAAATAAGAGTAGAGGTAAATTTTTTTAATTTCCTGTCCACACTGGTTCATTCTAATTCTTAAAACGACTTCTAGTCTACCGAGATACTTTCTTACCCTGAACTTGAACTAGAGTCTGATAGACTGGGGTTTCGGAAGGTGTAATATGATGACGACTGGGAAGTCATCGGAGACACCTTCCTGATTTGGATCTTTTCTTTCGGATTCGTTAAGGAGTTGCTGGCTACGATTATAAATCCTAGATCACAGTAACAAAACAAATTTCATTTTACAGTCCGGTCTATGGATGTTAATCCATTTATCGTTTCGTGTAATTCATTTTCAGAACTTACAAGTGACCTTCCTGACTACAACTTCGACTTTGAGGTTGTGAAACCGGTGGACTACGTTTCTCGACTGAGTAAACTTTTCTGGGACTACTACCCTTTCTAACTTCCGTCCCTTTCCCCTGTTCTCCTACTCTACCGACCTACCGTAGTGGCTGAGTTACCTGTACTCAAACCCATTTGAGGTCCTTAACCACTACCTGTCCCTCCGGACCGTACGACGCCAGATACCCCAACGTTTCTCAGTCTGTGATGACTCACTGACTTAACTTGACTTGACTTTTACCGAAATTTAATTTAGTAGGCTCTAAATTTAGTTCATTTGTCCCTATTTCTGGGACGAAGATAATCATATTTAATTAGTTGTTAATTTAGATGTATAAATATTCTTTTCCCTGTTTTTTGTCACTACATTCTTCACACTGACAAAAATAAAACATCAACTACTTTGACTCGATGAAGTCTCTCACTTCGAAACTAGAGACTCTCCGAGACAGATGTTTGAAGGTCTTAATCTCAACTAACTTCAACAAAGTCGAATTATCCAGAAGGGGTTTACCTTGTGAAAGAATACGTTTTATTATGTGTTGTAAAGTCTTCTTGACGGTAGTTTCCTCGGGGGGACGAAAGACCCCGAATTAAAAGTCCGTTATTTTCGAAACCGGAATTTCGCCGTCGTGTTTCTAGTCTGTGTCCCTTTTTGTCCGAACTTTAGTGGAGCACCATGAAAGTTACTACTTTACCACTAGAAGCCACTACTTTGGTCGGGACTTGAATGAGAAAAAATTCGACATAACAGTACAAATATGAGTCTATTGAATCCGTCTTTAAAAGACTCTTTCGAGTACCTGGTGGTCTTACTGTCGAAATACTCTTGAACCAGAATACCCTCTTGAGAGTGTACAACTGAAATCGGAGATCTTAAGTCGCACACCTTCTGTCTTATTCACAGTCGGAGCGGTCGGGAGGCAACCGTGCGTCCGGACGTCCTTACAAGGGAGTCTGTCCGAACCTGGACAGGCGAGGATCCTCTGCACCGAAAACAGTTGCAGGACCCAGGTAGTCTGGGTCCTGACTCCGTAGGTTTAGGAGGTGTTGGAAGTGGATGTTGGGACAAGAGGAAACAACCTGCGCCGAAGAGACGTTCGTGATCATAAGTTCTCTTTGTAGATTTGACATAAAGAATAAGTAAAAGGAACGAAACAAAGGATCGAAAATTTGTATAAAAAAAAAGGGGATGACTCGTACCATCCAATTTACCCGAAAACACCCGATCAGACCCTTGTAACAAAAGTCACTTTTTACGTAAGACACAACCTTTGTTTGTTGTATGTCTCTCTTTACAACCCTTGTGCTGGAGAAAACATCTCACCCCTGACGGACAGGTCAGAGTACGTAGTCTCACTTTCGGAGATTCCCAAGAGAAAAGTTTAGACCTGTCGAAAAAAAAAAAAAAATTCAGAGTGAGATCCAACCTTTCGTACTTAGATCGGTGTACACCCTCTGGGATTCTTTATTTACCAAAATTACAAACATAGTAGGCAAAAGATTGACCCTCTTCCCCAATATTTATTTCACCCCTGAAGGGACCACTAGATCACCAACTCTGAGGCCCGAAAGTTACGTCCCCCACGTCCGAGTCAGAGGCACGGTACACTGAACCGGGTTTTTTTTATTCTTTTCTTTTTCTTTATTTCACTATACAGACGGTGACGGAAGAACGAGAAATCCTTTTGTGGTCGGCAGACTTCTCTTCCACCACCCTTCACTAACTTGACGAGTTTCTATTAAAAGTGAATTGTTCCTATTAAATGAATCAATTAATTTAGTTGGTCGTTGATATATAACTCACAAATGTTGGTCGACCTGTGACGCCATCCACAAGACCTCCTTTAAGACTGTTTTTCTTCTTGAAGATACCCCTCTGGTTGTGATCCTCATTATCACATTACCTCATTATGTTTCTTCGTCCTTGTACGACAACGTTTACGATTCTCCTTTTCCCTTGTCTCCTTCTGAATTTGTCCTCTCCACACGGGTCCGTCGAGGAAAACCAACTCACCGGTCCTTCCGGAGGGACTTCTCCCTGATAATATGATTGTGGTTTTGGGTCGATGCTTACTCTTAACTGGATATAGGAGATGGTACACATTTTGTCTGTCGATCACCCTTGGACGACATATAGTGTCCCTTGCGTCGAACCGCAAGACGCTACTGGATCTCCCACGTTACCCTTCGCCCCAACCCTCCCTCTAGGCTCTCTCTCCCCTATCCACATGTGTACACCGACTAAGTGAAGTTCCATATCGTCTTTAATTGTGTCATAACATTCCGTTAAAATGAGACTAAAATTTTTTTGTTTGTTTTACTTTTGGTCGACACTCTCCGATATCCCTTCTCTTAAGGTTCATTTCCCTTGTCACTCACGCTTCCGGGACACCATCCTTCCTTGAACTAAAAATAGAGTCCTTGTTCTCTCAGTCCCTTTCTTCTTCCTATGCCCTCAACGAACGTCTAGACTAGTCCTTGGTGTAGGACGTCCCGGAACGTTGGTCCCATTCGACAAATCTAGACTAGAGTTCACGTGTCCGTCCGACATTCGTCCGGCTACCACATACACTTGACTGGACTTCCCAGTGAGAGGATGAGGTACTCTTCTGTCCTCATCTTCTTCGACTTCGAAATTGAGTATGTTACTGTCAACCCTACAAGTGCCGGTTGTCCATGTCACATGAGTGGTGCACGGACCCTGAGAAATTTTCACGAAATGGACGTAATCAAACTACTTAGGTGAGACACCTTACCTTTAATAATCTTTAATAATCTTAAAGATATACTGTGTATTTCGGAATTTTTTCATTTCTTTGAACGGAGGTCGATCATCCAAAAAAAGAATTATTGGAGGAAAATATTAATATATTCAATTATTATCAATGATATTCCTTTGATAAAATTCACTCGTTTTTCTTTTTTTGCTTTTGTGAACTCTGTGTATCGGGGCTCTATTGACGACACTTGTAAAGTCGAATACGAAAAGGTCAGCAACACGACACGTTTATGTAACGGACCACGACCACCACCACTAAATCAACTTTAGTGCAGGTCGAGAAACGACGACGACGACGACGATTCAGCGAAGTCAGGACAAGCTGAGACACGCTGGGGTATCTGCCGTCGGGTGGTCCGAGGGGGCAGGGACCCTAAGAGGTCCGTTGTTGTGACCTCACCCCACGGTAAAGGAAGAAGTTACGTACTTTCACTTTTCACTTTCACTTCAGTGAGTCAGTACAGACTGAGAATCGCTGGGGTACCTGATGTCGGATGGTCCGAGGAGGCGGGTACCCTAAAAGGTCCGTTCTTGTGACCTCACCCAACGGTACGGAAGGAGGTCGCCTAGAGGGGATGGGTGTGAGTACAGAGGACGAACCATTCGTCTGAGAAATGGTGACTTGGTGGTCCCTTCGGGGTTTATGTAACAGGTGACGAGAGTTTTCGTATTTTGGTGAATGAAGATATGTCCTGTATTAAGGATCTAATGTCTCGAAAAATTTTTGTAAAAATAACGATGAAAATTCTAATGACAGGTGTTTAGGTAAAACTTACTGTCATACTTTTTTACAATTTAATACTATCTTAGTTCATATGATAACCTATCAGTTGGTAATACTTTATAATTAAATTTTATCACAATTAACCCCCTTCCTATTCAATTCTCAAACCCTAATTGTACCTGTGGGACGATATTTATTTGATCTATTTGTTGTTTCTGCATACATATCGTGTCCCTTGATGTAAGTTATAGAATATTATTAGACGTTATCTTTTCTTAAACTTTTTCATATATCCATTTACAGATATACATAAATATACACATGGACTCAGTGAAACGAGATGTGGACTTTGATTTCATTGTAACATTTAGTTGATACTGGACGAGTCATCGAGTTAACATATACTGAGAAACGTCGGGGTACCTGACATCGAGTGGTCCGAGTCAGGTGTCCTGAGAGACCCGTTCTTATGTTCTTCTAGGAGGAGGTCCTCTAGAAGGGACCAAGGGTTCAGAGCTTGGATTCAGAGGGCGTAGAGGACGCAATGTCCACCTAAGAAATGACGACTCGGTGACCCCTTCGGTTGACACGCAGATATAAAAATCTTTCACAGTCTTTCTCATGTACACAAATCAGTGAGCCAGCACAGACTGAGAAACGTTGGCGGACCTGACACCGGAAGGTCCGAGGAGACAGGTACTCGAAGAGGTCCGTTCTTATGACCTCATCCAACGGTAAAGGAGGAGGTCTCCTAGAAGGGTTGAGTCCTTACCTTGGGTCCGGAGGGTGTGACGTCCGTCTAAGAAATGACAAACTCGGCAGTATATGGTGTGACAAAAAAAAATACAATGAATAACAAACAATAACCAACAATCCTAAAGTTCACTCAAAAAATAACCAACAATCCTATAGTTCACTCAAAAAGAAAGAAGAAAAACTACAAGATGAAAAAATTATAGAGATGTTGCTCACAAAACGAAGAATTTCATTATTTCATTCACCACTAGATTTTAATATCTAATTCTAACCAAATAGAAACCCTTAAGGGACCGACAGGTCATCAATCCTGAACCGTGAGAGTGACGACCCCGGGGTCCAAACTAGGGACCAGCCCCTTGATTCTAGGGTGTTCTGTGTCGGTTTTTTTTTTTTTGGTCTGATCTAGCAAAAATTGAACTACTTCAAGAGGTTTTTGGTAAAAAGTCAGAAGACGGTGTAGGGACCGAGTCTTCAGTAGACAGTCTGTATTCAACGAGGGTTCTACCGGTAAGGGTCTTCGTCCGAGAACCACCCGAACAATCTTAGTCAGGGAGTTACCATCTCTCGTGGAGACCCGTTGTTCGTGTGTAGAGGAGTTGTGGATGCACAGGTCTGACATGCTCCGTGGTACTCGGATCACGTCGTCGTCGTCGTCTGTAGTGAAGACGGGAGGTAGAGTCGGTGGTAGTGGTCCTTTTGTCTCATTACACCCGGATTCATCATCCGGTAGAGTCTACTTACTTCCAGTGGGTCCAGTGGATATTTTCGTATGGAGGTTTCCACCACCTTTCCACGTTTGGGAGTCAATATTCCACTCGTTCCTGATTTCTACGTACCTGTACTACTGGTGTAATTGTGACGACATACTGGGTGTCCTTATAACAATTCTCTCATTTTGGATTCTCAGTAGCAGTGTTCTTTTTTTTAAAAAAACGAAAAAAAATAACATAGATATGCTCTACTGTCTACGATTGATCGGTATGACACCATTAGTAAAGTATTATATAGATTCAGTTTGGTGATACGACATGTGGAATTTGAATATGTCACTACATGCAGTCAATACAGAGTTATTTTGAGTCTTCCCACTCGTATGGAAGTCTCTATTTCAGTTTCGAAAGGAGACGATAGGTTCCAGTTGGTACATATACGAGGACACCAAAATAAGGGCATTTAGGTAGAACGTTCTGTGGTACTTTTGACTACATGAAAAGGAAATGAGTCAGTTGAAGATCTTAACAAAGAGGTGGTGATAGGATAGTGAAGGGAAAGGAGACATACACCGAGAAGTACCAAACCTATAGAACCTGAGGTCAGGGTTTTAGTGATGTCTTTACTGACATCCGTTCAATAAATCTCAAAGTCCAAAGGAGTAGAGATATTCCTCTATTATAAGGTATTCCAGTAAAGTCCTAATTTACTTGAGTGTACCCAGTTCCAGGACCCTGTATCGTCTGACAGAGATTCCTGACAAGAGAAGAGTGAACAGAGGACGGGAGGATACGGATAGGAGACTTCCCAGAGTAGTGAGACGTACTCTACACACTATACTAACTTCTGGGTTGCCTGGAACTAAACTCGAGGTAATTCGGTAGTGAAGTACCCTTTATCTACCCCTTTGTCACCTTTGTCACCGTCTGAAATAAAACCCCGAGGTTTTAGTGACATCTACCACTAACGCCGGTACTTTAATTTTCTGCGAATGAGGAACCTTCCTTTCAATACTGGTTGGATCTATCGTATAACTTTTTGTCTCTGTAATGAAAAGGTTGTTTCCAGGCAGATCAGTTCCGATACCAAAAAGGACACCAGTACATACCTACACTCTCAACCTGACACTTCTTTCGATTCGTGGTTTTTTGACTACGAAAACTTGACACCACAACCTCTTCTGAGAACTCTCAGGGAACCTGACGTTCCTCTAGGTTGGTCAGGTAAGACTTCCTCTAGTCGGGACCCTAAAGAAACCTTCCTTACTACGAGTTCGACTTCGAGGTCATGAAAGCGGTCGACTACGCTTCTCGACTGAGTAACCTCTTCTGGGACTACGACCCTCCCTAACCCCCGTCCTCCTCTTCCCCTGTTGTCTCCTACTCTACCGACCTACCGTAGCGACTGAGCTACCTACACTCAGACTCACTTGAGATCCTCAACCACTACCTGTCCCTCCGGACCACACGACACTAAGTACCCCAGCGTTTCTCAGCCTGTGCTGACTCGCTGATTTGACTTGATTTGACTTCGATACAAAAACAACACCCTAGGACCCGTTCAGAAATTTAGTAGTACCAGAACTCCTAATAAAACTCTATGACCCGAAGGGATTACCGAGTCTACCATTTCTTAGGTGGATGATACGTCCTCTGAACCCAAACTAGGAACCCAACCCTTCTAGGGGACCTCTTACCTTACCTATGGGTGAGGTCATAAGACCGGACCTCTTAAGGTACCTGACATATCCGGTACCCCAGAGTTTCTCAGCCTGTGCTGACTCGTTGAAAGTGAAAGAAAGAAACTCTATGATTACTCTAGTATCTATTGTTTAACGAAAGATAAGTTGTATTTTAAGAGGTATATGATCTACTCATACCATTGTTTTCCCGAAGGGTCCACTGAGTTACCATTTCTTAGACGGACGGTTCGTCTTCTGTGTCCTCTACACCCAAGTCAGGGACCCAACCCTTCTAGGGGACCTCCTCCTTTGTCGTTGGGTGAAGTCATAGAACGGACCCTTTAGGGTACCTGACTCCTCGGACCACCCGGTGTTAGGTGCCCCAGTGTTGTTCAGTCAGTGTTGAATAACTAATTCGTTACTGTTGTTGTACCATTGTTCTCTTTATTCGGGAATCTTTTTACTTACATATTTACTCTCCGTAGGTAAAATATTGGGGTTTCAAAAGTTACCCATAAAAGTCTTCCTAAGAAAACTTTATCCTTTCAATTAATGTTTTATGGGTTTAATATATCCTAACCACCCTCCCCTTTCTTTTGACTGAAGGGGTAGAGAGAATATATGTTGAATGTTTCTTTGATCGGACGAAGTATAGTGTTAGAAAACAGTGAGGACTTACCCATTTCTTCGGGTCCTCTTCGGTCAGGTCTCTACCCCTCGTGTCCGTTCCACCTCCTGTACGGGACAGAAGGATCGACTCGTTATTGATCTGTCGGGTGGAGGTATCACTTGACTACGGGTCGGGTCCGCACCCCGTGGTGGGTCTACGGTCCAACCCTTTTCTACCAGTCCCGAATATCTTCTGGACAACGGTGTCGTATCGACGAGTCGATCGTGACGAGAGGTTCCCCTGTCATGTCCCGGACGGGGACCCGAAGAGGAAATACAAGGAGATAGAACTCGTGTTCTCATAAACTCGACCCGAGAAATTCAACCTGGTTTTCTATAAAGTTTTCAATAGGTGTCGTAGAAAAGGACCCTGAACTAAATACCCGAGTCGTTCCTCCTAGTTATCCTGGAATTCACTGGACTTCCCTGTGAGATGTCAGTTTTCCTGACGTTCCGTCCATCGTCATTTCAGGTAGAGTTGTTCCCTACCGAATCGTAGGTCGAAGAGACCCACCCCTATGAATACCCAGTTCCTACAGTAAAGTTACGGTCTAAAGTCTTTGTGAAACAGTTAGACGGGAACGAATGTTGAATTCAATCACTTAGGTGCACTTATAAAAGTAAAGACTTATAACTCGAGTTTTTAGTCTCAGGACAAACGAGAGGTAGATACGATCTCGTCTATCCTGGACGTCGGAGTTCCACCTTAAGGTGTCGGATTCAGTAGTACCCTTTTCCGATCAGAGAGATGAGGGTGTGTCTTCTCCTTTTTATCGGAAGTCAACCCACGGGTCCTTTTCTACCTGTTGAGATAGTGTAGGGTCCTGGAGAACTGGAATTATTCGGACTATGGAAATAATTTTCAGGTACTATTGGTTTTCTTCCAATCCAGTGACAGTCATGGGGTACTTCGTTTTTACTCGACGAAAAGGTTCTTGAACATTTGGTCCAGTGGGAGTCTTTCAGTCTGATCGTTTTAGATGTACATACTACCTAAACTGATCTCAAGTCGGTCTCATTTGGTTCTGTAATTGAATTAAACACTGACTTCTTAAACACCGAGTTTAAGGGTAGCTTCACTGAACTGGTATTATAGTCCTTCCATCTGTACCTTACCAGTAGACTCAATTTAAGTGGGTAAGGTCAGGTAATATCAAGCGACTAAGGATCTGTTTTCTCAGGCTTTACGTCATGAACCTACGTTAGAGTTTTTGTTGTCTTACTAGAGACAAGTAAAGGTTCCGTTTGGTAAGTCATAGTGTCATTAGGTTCAGATACGGGGTTGGTCATTGCGACTTCTTCGACTTCAACTTACCAAGATACTTCTGGACGTTCTGAAAAATCTTGATTGTGGGTTTTTTCTACAGGAAAAGTAATATCCCCTGACCTTACGTTTTCATCCTTCAGTTTTTTGTGGACCTCATTGTCCGTTTAAGCCGGAATCTTACGCCTTACTTCGTCCCGTTTCCGATTATCTCAAAACGGTTTTCTTACGTGACCAGTATCGTTTGTGGGAGAAAGTTGTTGTGTCCTCTTCTGAGATGTGTACTGTAGTGGTCTACCAGTTGTCACTTTAGTGTAACTAATATAAGAAACGTCGGTTTCTACCTCTTCGAGATATGTCAGTCGTTTTTGTTCTGACCCTCGACTGACACCGAGTCTAGTACTTGAGGAATAACGGTTTAAGTCTGAATTTAACTTCTTTCATCCCTTTTGGTGATCTGGTAAGTCCATACTGGATTTAGTTTAGGGAATACTAATATGTCACCTTCACTCTTTATCTAAATTCCCTGATCTAGACTATCTGTCTCACGGACTACTTGATACCTGCCTCCAAGCACTGTAACATGTCCTCTGTCCCTAGTTCTGGTAGGGGTACCTTTTCTTTACGTTTTTTCGTTTTACCGACAGACCCTCCGGAATGTTTATTGACACTTTTCTTCTCTTCACTTTTCGTTTCCTCTTTTCCTTTCTATTTTCGTAGACTTACGTCTCAAGTTTCTTATCGTTCCTCTCTATTCTTTCGGGAGGAGTCACTAGTCACGTTTCTTTATCTCCTTTTGTTGTCTTACCCTTTCTGATCTCTCGAGAAGTTCTTTTAATCTCTATGGTTCCCTTGTAAAGTACGTTTCTACCCGAGCTATTTCCTGTCTTTACCATACCTAGATTGTCTTCGTCTTCTATAATTCTTCTGCACCGTTCTTATGTGTCTTCTTGACATGTTTTTTCTAGAAGTGCTGGTTCTATTAGTGTTACCATACAAGTGAGTGGATCTCGGTCTGTAGGACCTTACACTTGAGTTCACCCGGAATCTTTCGTAGTGATACTTATTTCGATCACCTCCACTACCTTAAGGTCACCTCGATAAAGTTTAAGACTTTCTACTACGACACTTTCACGACGTGAGTTATACGGTCGTTTAAACCTTTTGAGTCGTCACCGGTGTCCTGACCTTTTCTAGTCAAAAGTAAGGTTAGGGTTTCTTTCCGTTACGGTTTCTTACGAGTTTGATGACGTGTTAACGGAGTAGAGTGTGCGATCATTTCATTACGAGTTTTAAGAGGTTCGGTCCGAAGTCGTTATACACTTGGCACTTGAAGGTCTACAAGTTCGACCAAAATTTTTTCCGTCTCCTTGGTCTCTAGTTTATCCGTTGTAGACGACCTAGTACCTTTTTCGTTCTCTCAAGGTCTTTTTGTAGATAAAGACGAAAGAACTGATACGGTTTCGGAAACTGACACACCTAGTGTTATTTGACACCTTTTAAGACTTTCTCTACCCTTATGGTCTGGTGGACTGGACGGAGAATTCTTTGGACATACGTCCAGTCCTTCGTTGTCAATCTTGACCTGTACCTTGTTGTCTGACCAAGGTTTATCCTTTTCCTCATGCAGTTCCGACATATAATAGTAGGACGAATAAATTGAAGATACGTCTCATGTAGTACTCTTTGTGACCCGATCTTCTTCGTGTTAGACCTTAGTTCTAACGGCCCTCTTTATAGTCAGTGGAGTCTATACGTCTACTGTGGTGGGAATACCGTCTTTCACTTCTCTTTGATTTTTCGGAGAACTACTTTCTCCTCTCACCCTTTCAACCGAATTTCGAGTTGTAAGTCTTTTGCTTCTAGTACCGTAGACCAGGGTAGTGAAGTACCCTTTATCTACCCCTGTGTCACCTTTGTCACAGTCTGAAATAAAACCCCCCGAGGTTCTAGTGACGTCTACCACTGACGTTGGTACTTTAATTTTCTGCGAATGAGGAACCTTCCTTTCAATACTGGTTGGATCTATCGTATAATTTTTCGTCTCTGTAATGAAACGGTTTTTTCCAGGCAGATCAGTTCCGATACCAAAAAGGACACCAGTACATACCTACACTCTCGACCTGACACTTCTTTCGACTCACGGTTTCTTAACTACGAAAACTTGACATCATAACCGCTTCTGAGAATTTTCAGGAAACCTGACGTTCCTCTAGGTTGGTCAGGTAGGATTTCCTCTAGTCAGGACTCACAAGTAACCTTTCTGACTACGATTTCGACTTTAAGGTCATGAAACCGGTGGAGTACACTTCTCAACTGAGTAACCTTTTCTGGGACTACGACCCTCCCTAACCCCCGTCCTCCTCTTCCCCTGCTGTCTCCTACTCTACCGAACTACCGTAGTGGCTGAGCTACCTATACTCAAACTCACTTGAGACCCTCAACCACTACCTGTCCCTCCGGACCACACGACACTAAGTACCCCAGCGTTTCTCATCCTGTGTTGACTCACTGACTTGACTTGACTTGACTTTGTGCCTTACACTAATATTGAAATTTTCACATTGAGGCGGATCAACCGGTATATCCTACAACACACCCTCTTTGACCAAACTTCTCTGTGCACGTATACCTTTCCTTCCGATTTGAGAGTCTTCGACCGTCCGGGTAGATCGTTCATACCCATCCCACCCACCCGACGGAGTCAGAAAGTCCCTGAACCCAGTCCCCATAAAGAGACACTGGTATGTTGACTAAAGTAAATAAGAGTTAGGGCAAATTGGTTTGTAGACCTATCTTAAACAGAAGAGTTTATAGAAATAAATATCTCTGACACGAACGGTGCCGTCGCACTCATAAGACCAGACAACGAGTATTAAGTCCATACATGTAGTCAGAGACCCCCAGACAAATTACACTCGAATAAACTCCTTAAAGTCTTAGACCCGGAACTACTTACAACAATGCAAACACCATTTATTCTGTTGACCTTTACGGGAAGGTAAGTGAGACGCCTGTCATTACAATTTTCTATGTGTTCCATGGGTGCGGGTCGTTACAATCGTAAACGTGTACTGACTAATACCCTGGGTTATTGGAATTGACGTCGGGTGATTTTATAAAAAATTTTTCGTTGTGTTATTGTACTATGAATTCTTTTGGGTAAATCAAAACTACCAGCAATAAAAAGTTTAAGGACGTGGAATAACTAAAAAGATTTCATAAAAGATTTCGTCAGTGGAGAAACTTTAGCAAAGTTTAAAAAAAAAAATTAATACAGTAAGTCGTCGAAGTGTCTTGGGTTCTGACTGTTTCCAAAAGTATTGGGTATTACGTTTCTGGTTTTCTTGATCCGTGTGCCGTCTCCTTCTGGTACACGAGTCTCACCTGGGTCTGTCCCTCTGGACCCGAAGTAGAAGGGAAGGAGGTACGAGGTTTTCCAGATTTAAATCGAATGGCATATATGACGTTACTGTAATTGTACAACGTTCTTGTTCTTAGTTCGGTTTCTCTCTTTTTCTTCGAATTACACCACGCTCTATAAATTTACGGTACCGTTGTTACTACAGAAGAGGTAATAAATTAAGTGAAGGAGCCCAGTCCAATAGGACGGGAGAGAGGGGACGTGAAGGACAACGTCACTAGTTTAGTCCAGTGGGACTTAGACACTCAGGAGGAGTGCTGACGTCAGTACAGATAAAGGTCGTCTTACTTAAAAGAGGTAGAGAAGGAAACGAGGGCCTGGAAATAAAACCACGGGAACTACAAGGGTCAACGAGAAGCGACTCGAGGTGTGCGACATTTTCGAAGGGAAAGTAGGTGCAGAGGAGGGGGTGTGGGAAGGGGGTCCCGACGAAAGACGGGGAGGGAGGTCGAAGACGTCAACAGTGATTGTGTCAATCGGTGAACTAATCGTTGAGTCACTAAGTCTTCGGTTCTTGGAATCGAGAGGCGTCTCCGGAGACGAAGAGAAAAGTCTCAGTCTAGTTCAGGCAGTGGGGGTCTAGAGACATGGTAAGTCATGTCTACTGGCCCCCGGAACGTCTAAGGTAAACGGTTCAAATCGGGGGGCGGTGCGAAGAAGAGAAAAGAAAAAGACACACACAGGGACCTCGAGAAGTGCGAGATAAATTGAAAAGGGGTCCTTTCCACCTGTCTCTTCCAAATTCAAATCCTAAAACTACCTACTGGTTGGAGGAGGAAATGTCTACCCTTTTGGTTCCAGGTCTCCCAAATTGACT
Organism: Capra ibex; assembly: GCA_006410555.1. NCBI lineage: Eukaryota > Metazoa > Chordata > Mammalia > Artiodactyla > Bovidae > Capra > Capra ibex. The sequence goes on along the minus strand of SJYO01018169.1, from coordinate 48,749,584 downwards.
CGTCGACGTACCGATCGGGAACCTCCTTGGTTTTGTTTACCCCACTTTTGAGTTCATGTCACCGTTTAAACCACCCCTTTTTTTTAGAATAATTCCCCACTCGTCACGGTTCTGTTCTGAACTACTAATGGAGTCTCAAGGAAGTGAGTAAGACGAGAGCAGAGGGACGGTCGTCACGCTCGTTTTCTAGTTTTGTCTCGTACGTATGGTCAGTGTCTGGGTGGCCCTGTGGACCCCTCCGAGGCGGAGGATCCTCGAACCTCTGGGACTTCTGGCGGACGCGGGGAGGTCGGGCCTAGTCGCCCTGTTCTGCTCCGGAGTCTCTGTCGGTCCGATTACTTGAGGTGAGCTCAGGGTGTAGGTGATCCGAAAAAGTGATAATCGGTCGTGTGTGTCGCCATTTGACTGTCTTTTCAAGGGGGAGTCACATCCTTCTACGTATTTTATGTACTACGGACACTTTTATATAAATAACGTTTTCAATATAGTCAGAACATTCTTTCGTGGTCGGAAGAGACCCCTTTCCGTACCCACCCTTTTTACTTATTTTATTGAGTCATAAAACTGACAAACGACGTCACCTTCTCCCTGAAGACAAAGAGTTCGACTCACCCTTCTCTCCCTAAATAGGAACCTACGGATCCTTGTTCCGTCTCATCGCATCTGTTCAGTAAGGAACCACACTCGTACCCTCGTTCAGGGGTTGGGTTGGGGGTCCGGACCAGCTACCAACAAGGCTCGGTCGGTAAGGAGGGCCCAGCCCGAACAAGACCGCGCAACCCTAGACGACTCACTCCGTGACTCGGACCAACGACGACGACGGCGGGTCGTGACACTAATTCTCGAGTTACTAACTAAAAGATCGGGTATTGGTGTAACCACCCCTGTCCCATACCGTCTCCTCCGACCGCCCTTCGGTTCACCTTTCTCCCAAATACTTTACTCGAGAGTTACTTCTTTTGACACCCTTTCTTACGTTACCTTCGTCTAGACCCCGGTCATCTACACCCTTTCATCTTGTTGAGTTTTTACGAGAAGTTTGAGCTTGATTCTTGTGTCGTAAAATCGTTTGTGTCCTTCTCCTAGGTCACATACTCTTTCCGAGTCGCGACAAACATATTTCGTCTGATAAGGAGAAACGTGTTGGTAGTGCCTGTTCCGAATTGGAGGGAAGACATGACCCGTGACACGACCCAAGACTCCGATCTTTCTTAGTCAGTCAGATCTCTTCCCCTAACTTTTGTGTGCCTTGTTCCACAATTTTACGTTTACCGAGAATCCCCTCAGTAGTTTTGTAAAACGGATTTGAAACCCGGGTCTCGGTCATCCGTCCTCACCCCGTCCCTCCTGAACCCTGACACGGGACCCACGACGGACGGAGGACACGTCTGGACTCCTTCCAAAATCGTCCTTCTGGGACCAACGAAGGGGGGGTGAGGGTGGGGGGAATGTAGGTCTCCTCCAGACGACTTCACTACCCTCAACCCTTTTGGAGGGTCGTGGTTCCCCGTCAATCTGTAGGAGGAATATTCGGAGTTCGACACCTGTGAACGTTGTACCAAGGAAGGGGAGGGGGGTGGTGTGTGGGGGTGGGTGGAGCTTGAACCCAGAGTCAACTGAGCTGGACACACAAAACTCCCTTCTAAAGAAAATTGGATGATACGGGGACAAAGTTGGGGGAAACTCATTTATTTATTTAATAAACACAAAGGAAATCGAAAGTCGTAGAAGGGGGGGTGGGGGCCTTTTATTTAACCTTTGACTTCTTCTACTCGTAGACACACAAAAACACGTAGTCACAAATTATACGTTCTCTCCTCTACTATACAAAATTTTCCCCTTTATTCTTTTTTTTAGTATGTTGAGTTTTGATCACGAACTGGTTCGAGTCATGGACTACCAAAATAAAAAAATTATAGTCTTTATTTTAGGATAAAGACGTCAAGTACAGACTTTTACCACATTAGGTTTCACCGAGAAAGTAGAAGGTGACGTCTTTGACCAAGAAACACATCGAAACCTCGGGTCCACAGACGGGACCTCCTGAAATTCCAATATAAATTCGGTCTTCTGAAATCTTTTCATATCTGATCCGACTTCCTGGAGACTAGTCAGATCGGACTCGACCGTCTGGACTATGGTCACATCGGATTCGGAGAATAGAGGATCCCCTCCTTAAGTTCGACACTTTTCCACCGAACGGGTTCGGGAAGACGTCCACTCGTAGTGGTCCTGTGTTGGAAGAATTGGGGACCGAGTCCCCGGAAGGGAGAGAAAGAGTTAGTTTTGCCTGACTTTAAAGACCGTCACGACTCTGTTTACAGGGATTGTAACACGAGAAAAAGTGTCTTATTTTTGACTCAAATTCTTCTTTGTGTCATGAGCTAATTTTTTTTTTATGGACCGTAAATTCGTGTTTCGGGGTTTTGTTCTGCACCAGAGGGCCCATGACCTTCATGAGGCTTTAGGCGTTTCAGAGTAAGCACCAAGTCTTTTGTTTTGTCTTGTTGAAAGAGACGAGGGAGGAGAGGAGACGGGCGGGAGCGGGCGACGCACGTCATCGACAAGAACCGTCTACGGGTCTCGCCGTGGGCCATTAAGGTGCCATGTAACACATGTAAACGTAGGTAAATTGGTCGATAAATGTCGGCGGGAAATGGCGGTGGACATTCTCCGTTGCGGCATTACTGTGATTCACCGCCCCGGCCCTTCGCCCCCCGGGCACTACAAGATGTGAAGTTCTCGTCCTTAGACACTTCCCGACCGTGAACCTCTTTGGTTCTCTGCCGACCCCTGTAGTGTGCATGACCCGCCCTCCGCTGTCCTCCTCCGCGCGGTCTGCCTCCCAGGAAGGAGCCCTCGAGGTGAGCCACCGAGGAAAAGGCAATGGTGGTGGCGCTCCTCCCTGGACGGTCCGGAAGGCGCGCCGAATAAAGGACGGACTATTTCTCGGGCGACGGTAAACCTAAACGACTTCGAGACTTAGTGAGCTCTGCTCTGCGGACTACCAGGGCTCCTCCCACCCCTGCGTCGCGCGATCCCACCCTCGGCGTCAGGCCGCCGTAGGCCCGACCTACAGTGGGGGACCGCGGACCCTTTGGACGAGCGCCTACACTACGACGTTGCGCCCCTGTGGACGCGAGGGCACGCACGGCGTGAGCACGTCGAGGCCCACCGTTTGCCCTACTTCACCCCCGCTCCCGCTCTCCTTCAACTCCGCGACCTCATAGTCCTTGCGACGGACTCGAACGGGCCGAGAAACCTCCGACAGGGCTCCTCGGCCCCGCCCCTCCCCTCCCGACGACGCTGACCGCTCGTGACTTGCGCCTGAAGGTTCCCCAGGGACCGTATCAACCTCCAGCTCGTAAGACTCGGGAGGGGTGGGGGTTCCCACCGATGGGCCTCCAGGGTTCACGGCGCTCCTCTCGTGAGCCTCGCGTGGGTCGGAGCGTCTTCGTTTTCGATTTGGGCATTACCCGGCCCCCTGACCTCCCCACCCCGCGTCTCGGTCGCGCCTGGGCCTCGCGGAAAGCAAAATTCCTCGGAATGAAGACCCTTCCCTGTCCCTTGACAGTTAGTCGCTCCCTCCCTCGCGTGGCCGCGACCCACTACAGTCGCCTAGTCGACGAGCTATTGTTTCTCCCCCATAATGTCCTCTTTCAACGTCGCCGCCGCCGCCGCCGGTGGCGCCGTGGGGCCTCGGACCCTCCGTTCCCCCGGTCGCCCGCTTCCCTCCTCCCTGCCGACGGCTGCCTCGTCGAATTCCGGTTCCTTAACTTTCCCGACATCCCCCTCCGTCACGCTCGGTCGGGGCTGACGAGGAGGAGAAGGAGGAGGAGGTTTGAGCGTCCCAAGTCGGGGTCGCGAGCGAGTCGGCGGCGCTCGTGGGCCTCCCTGCGCTCCGTCGGCGCGCCGGGGCTCGACCCGTCCCAGGGGTCGGCGGTACCTATCGCTGCTACTCTACCACCTCCTCCGCCACCTTCCATGTTCGTAGAGACACCCCGGGGCCCTCCTCCGCGGCCTCCCCCGTGCCCTGCGCCTTCCTCACCGCCCGACGCTGGCCGCGCCGACGCCCGGGGGTCGCCGGCGGTGACAGGGGATGCGCCCACCGGCCCAAGCGCGTCCCCGGCCTGCCGGTGCCGGTGCGGTGGCCCCTGCGCGTGACTCGCCGCCCCGCGTCCGGCCCTTGGCCCGAGTCGACCCGGCCCCAGGGGCCCCCCAGTCCTCTCCCCGTGCCGACGAGGTAGGACGGGCCGGTGGCGGACGTAGGCGGGAGCCTCAATGTTTTGGACGGGCCGTGAGGCCGGAAGGGGAAAAGCCCCTACCCCCTACCTCCACGCGTCCTCCTGTCTGGGGGTGGGGCCCGGGGGAGGGGGCGGCGGCGACCGCTAGAGCCGCCTCGTTAGGACTCGGGGAGAGCGCCGCGGTCGGGAAAGCAAGCCGAACGGCGACGCTAGGCGCCACTGGCGCCAGCGCAGGCCCAGGCAGGGGGCCGCGTCGCGTGTCCCGACCTGGTCCGTGCACCGTCGGCGCCGAGCCCGCCAGCGAGGAGGCTTTTCTACTTTAGTAACGTCCCGGCCCCTGTTCCGAGGCCTGGGCCCCGAACTTGCGTGCGGCTGGACCGGAGGCGACGGGGCCTCGCGTGAGCCGGTGTGGCGGGGAGGGGGAAGGACGAAGGGGCCGCCGACGGCGGCGGCGGTGCGACACGTCCGCGGGGCGTTCGGGCCTGGGTTTAACGACCCACTGTGAATTGAAAGACTTAAGGTACGTCAACCGACACCCACTATAGTGGCGGAGACACAGCACAAAGAGGCGGGGAAGCGAAGGTCGCGGGGAGGGGGCTGAAAAGAGCGGTGAAACAAAACGACTCAAAGAGGTGGAGAAAAAGAAAAAGAAAAAAAAAAAACCGATCAAGACTTTTTTGCTCCACCCCTGCAATATGTTAGATCAACAAACATAGGACTCTGCAATACTAAAACATTGTCACTTATGACCTTTTATGTGCAATCGCAATAAATAAAGATACTAAGATGGGACCTGCCATGCAGCACTACAAAACGTCACAACGCACCATAATAAGGTCTTATAAAATTGGTTTGTCGATTCATTTGTAAAAAATCGAAAACCAACTTAGACGAAAGATAGATTAAACATATTTGTTCAAGAATCTTTACCATTTCTTTTTGTTTCACTGTTCCGAATGTCTGAGTACTCTTACGTCAATGACGACGAAACCCTCCTTTTTTTTAGGTAAAAATATAGTTGTATTAACTGAGGCAAAGGTTACGAGGGTTCCAGAATCCCTCTCTGATTCAACCTATTATAAAAACTTAAGAGATTTTCGACAGAAGTACATTTACAACTTTGAAGAATAAAGAAATAGCACGAAGTTTCTCACAACCAAAACAAAATTTAAGTGTTACGGGACTTGATAAAGATTCATTTCGGTTACGACCTTGAAGGACCCCGGGTTTCTGCAACTAACCATTAGAAGAAATTTAATAACTGATGCATACGGAAGTACAATACTTTCTATTAACTTTTTACGATGAGAGTATAGCAATCCTGAACGAGAGTAAGAAGTTTCAAATGAATCTGAGCATTTTTATTACGTTTGGGAACTAGTGTCCGTCACGAGGGTTCCAATTTGATGGAATGGGAAACTTCGACAAGCCTTTGGATTCTGAGTCAACAGGTGTCAGGGTCCGAGGAACGTCTTACACTTGTTCGGCGAAATCTTTATGTAGCTACGAAAACTCTAACGAGTTACCCACCTTCGTCTCTTTGAAGAAATGTATTCGTTCCTTCAAAGACAATATATCTTACACCCCCATACAATTATCTGTAATATAGGTTTCAGTCTTATATGAACTCTTCCCAGTGATAAATTATGAATACGACCGTGTTGACCGAATTTGGAACTTACAGACCTCGTTAGGTCCTGTGTACCAATGAGTCATTATGGTTGTCATTTGTTTCATTGCGTCTCAGAAATTCAGGAATCTCCGCGTGTTCCGAGGCTGAGTGTGTCACAGATCTCGCACGTACACATATTCATCCGAAAAAAGGTCGGTAAGGACCGGAAAATTTCACGACAGACATTATCACAGTTCTAGATTGCGTGCGTGCCCCCTGACCATTTTCCGATCAGACTCGTAGAACCACAACTTCTTGGTCGATTGGATGGAGACAGGTATATGTCTCGCACACAAGAGACATTAAAGTAACAGAATCGATAGTAAGAACGACATTAATAAATCAAGAATGGTACACGTCCGAGACACGATTCACAAAGTGTGTGTGTAATACGTAAATCAGAGTACTACACCCATGAGTATGACAGGATTAAAATGTCTCCTCCTTTGACTCCGAATCTCCTCAATTCTTGACTAGGTTCCTGGGAGTCGGTACGTCCCCTGTCCGACCCTGGGGTCTTGGGACGAGGTGGTATGATGTAACAGAGGGACACACACACACATTTAACGAGTCAGTACAGACTGAGAACCGTTGGGGTGCCTGACATCGGACGGTCCGAGGAGACAGGTACCTTAAGAGGTCCGTTCTTATGGCCTCACCTAACGGTAAGCGAAGAGGTCTATCAGAAGGAGGTGGGAAGAATAAAAAATAAAGAATTACTCGGTCAGTGTATATCCTTTGTCAACCATCGACTCAAACTTTCGTTGTCAATTTACAACACAGTCACAGGAAGAAATAGTCACAGTGAGAAATCTCTGACCAAGACTTTCTCAAGTCACTGAAAGTCTTTTTTTATATAAACCCCTTTCTCTTAAGTTGAATATCGGAGACGGTCGCTGTAGGAAAAAGAAGGAGGAACCTTTAAATGAGACCCCTTCTTTGACCAGAGAAGTCCTGAATTCAAACTCACAACTAACAGCATAGAAAATCAACGGAGAGACAATCCCACCTTGACGTCGAATCGACCTCAAGATTCGAGACCACCTCCTTAGGGACTCCCGTGTACCCACCTCCCCTCCCTCAAAGACAAATACTACAACCGACACGAAGGAACCCTTCCGACGGGACCCGGAGTCGTCCGGACGTTTGTAGTGGACTCGAGGGCGACACCCAAAATAAGAAAATATAATAATAATAAAATTTCCAAAAGAAGCGACGTGACGTGTCGTACGCCCTAGAATCAAGGATGTTCCCTAGCTTAGGTACGGGAACCGTAACCTTCGCGTCTCAGAGTTGGAGACCTACCGGTTCCTTCAGGGGAACGACACCAAAAAAAAGAAACTCCGAGTAACCAAGCCACTTCCCACTACAAATCGAAACCCTTATCTTAAAAAAAATAATGTAGATAAAGAAACGGACGGTCATCTGGGTTTCTACTTATGTTCCACCAGGGATTACATTAAACTTTATTTATGTAGTATAGATTAGTCTACTCACTACCACCAACTCTCGTTCACCCTTAACATATGTCGAACACCTTCATCGACCCCTTCCTTAAGGGGCTTCTCGACCACACCTTAATTCAGGTCAACTTTCTCCGTGAAACACTCTTTTTTCTCCACACCTTGCTTTGTTGTTAAGTGTCCCTTTTTCTTTTGTTTACTGGTTGTTCGTAAACCTTTCTTTGTTGAAGTGCTTTATTTGTGTTTACGTTTACGACTCTATTTCCAAAAGAGATTAATCCAACCGTTTTAAGTTATTCTGATCATAGTAGGACGTTTCTTCCCCTGAATACATACTAAGTAATCATAGTAGTCCCTTAAAGTCGATTAGTTTACAATTGGGTCCACGTGGTTTCGTTTTTTCCTTTTCTTTTTTCTCTCCCCCTCTCACCTTAATAATGTCCGTGTAAGTCTCTGCTTGGTGACCGAAGATGATATTGTCTCTCAGCTCCTCCTCTTTTCACCTCCCATTGTGTCCTTGCCTCAGAACAGTGTCCGGGTCTGGTACTTTACAGGATCTCCGAGAAATTTCGAGTCTCACCTTCCTACCCGCGAGACGAGACCCTCCTACTTGTCCGTCACCCCTCGTCCACTTCGCTAGTAGATCTTCCGAGAAACTTCATCGTCAATACGCCCTTCCTTTTTAGTCTGTCTGGACCTTCGTATTTCCGCTGTACCTCCTTTGTTTTCTCCCCTTTCTCGTCGTAGTGATCTTGCTTCTTCGGTCTTACTTTTGTTCTTAGAGACACAGAGTGACGGGGTCAGGGGAGTTTATCATTCTCCTAAAAAAAGGGGAATTTTATACAAATAAAAATTAACTAACTACTAACGGAATGTTATAACCAAACTAAAGACGGTACGTAGTTTTACTTAATCGGTATCCACATGTGTATATGGAAGGCAGAATTTGGAGGGAGGGCGGAGGGTGGGAAAGCGTGGGGAGATCCAGTACTGTCTCGGGTCCAAACTCAAGGGACTCAGTATGTCGCTTAAAGACAAACGAGAGATAGAGTGTATACAATTACATATACGAAGGTACGACACACACACGAGTCAGTGAGTCAGCACAGACTAACAAAAGCTGGGGTACTTGAACATCGGACGGTACCTTAAGAGGTCCGTTCTTATAACGTCACCCAACGGTACGGAAGAAAGTCCCCTAGAAGGGCTAGGTCCCTAACTTGGGTCCAGAAGGTGTAACGACCACCTAAGAAGTACCCTTCAGGGTACGAAGGTACGACGAGAGAGTTTATAATTCTCATAAAAATTGACAGGAGGATTAGTGAATAGGATGGACAGACATTGTTCTGACGACTACGAGACTTGAATCCTTCTTATGTCCGCTCCACAAGACCATTGTGGGAAACATACACCCGGAGTGTAATTTTGATACTGGGAGTGTTGATTATGGACTCGAGAACGTTTCCTACTGAAAGTTTTTAGTTTAACACAAAAGTTGGTGTTCGTATTCACGAAGTAGTACTTCCGTGTAAGAACGTGATTTGTCTTATTCAAACGGAAAAATTACTAATAATGGGAAAATTTTTATTAAGACAAGATGTTTTGGTTGTTACGCATTCCCAGAGACCAAGACTCTCCTTGTGTGTGTGTGAGAGAGAGAGAGAGAGAGAGAGAGAGAGAGTGTGTGTGTGTGTGTGTGTATGTGTGAGTCTGGAGGACACTCTTTCGGACGCCGACATTCGTCGTGTCACAGACTAGGTCTCCCTTAAAGGAGACGACTCTCCTTGGTAGTGACGTATTTTATGTCGGGAGCGAGAGTAGTCCAAGTCCTTTTTTTGAGACTCCCTTGGGCTCCCCTTTTTTTTTAACTTGAAGACAGACACGTCATCTATTACTAGAACTCTCGTTTCACTTTTTCATCTAAACACTCTGCCAAGGAAAAAAAGGGGAAAGAGATTGAAGACAGTTATAAACTTGTGGCACGACGTCTGTCTATATGTTGTGGTCTCGACCCCGACGAGAGCGTTGTGTGTCGACAGCAAGTTCGCCCAAAAGGAACAAACCCAGACCGGGAGTTGGAGACAACTCACCCTTGACCGGACCTTCCGACAGCCGACTGAACCGCGTAACGTGTCCGACTGGGGCTAGGCTCGTCCGTCTTGATCACAACCAGAAACGCAACCCACTGTGCACCTTCTCTGTCCGTAAACGGCAGTCCTATACGACCACGACACTCTTGAGAGAATTGAGACTTCCGGAGAAGGTAAAGAGACGGACCCTGGACTCTAGTGGAGAGAAATCTCCAGTGGTGAAGACGGTGACCGTCCTTTCCTGTGGGACGGTCAAACGAGAATAGGGTCCCAACTTTCTCACCCCCTTCCTCAAGAATCGTAGGTAATCGAGGAAGTCCCATCGACAATTACACGAAGAACCCGTTATTCTACTGAAAGAGTAGACATTCTGACCTTAAGTTCCCTACCAACACTCCAAATTAAATCTATTATCCTTTAATGTATTGAGTCACGGACTACGTATCATCCATATGTCTACAAAAAAAGTAGAGACACAAAGTCAGAGGGAGAGGCAATTTAACTGAATGACCGTTCTATTTATCATGTACTAGATTAACAGGTTTACCGAAACCTTGTTCTCAACATGGTCTTCGAGGACATCGTGATCAACCATCCTCTACACTCCAGTATCGTTGGGTCGGAGAAGAGAAGGACTGTAAAGAAAAGAACCTTTCAGAGAATTGACAATAACAAAACCAACACCCACAACAAAATTTATATTTCAAGACGACGGTCTTTGTGGTGGGGTCCGATAATTTATAAGTCCTACCTTCAGAACTTACTAGTATTCGGTATAATTGAAAATCGAGGAAAAGTAACTAGGACCAGTAACTAGTGTAGGACCAGTAACTAGTGTAGCAGGACGAAAACCTTCCTACTCTTCTCTTGTCTGTTCGGTTGGTGCCCTGGGACGACACTAGACTATCTTCCGCTAAAGTCTCTAAAGAACGTCGTGCTCGTGCGTTGGACTTGTCGAAACCTTTCCGTTATTTCCCAGTGGACAGGGTCGGAAGAAGGATCTGTGCACCATAGTGGTCTTTTTACCGGTAGTAAGTCGTCGGGGAGACAAGGAAAGAGGGATCTCTGATTCTTCCGCTACCCTGAAGAGAGGTGACCGGACGTGTCTCCGTTCGTAGGAAGTACCTCGCACCAACTACAATGGCGAAAGGAGAGTCATCCTAAGTTCTGACAGGGAGTCCACAAAAATAACACAAGACACTACGAAGGTTAAAAGAGATTATAGATTTACGGCGACGACTCCCACGTGGACGTTACAAAACGAGTCTTTATCCTGTCCTGGTAACGTTGACTCCTTTTCACCTTTACTTAAATGTAACGCAAAAAAAAAGGGGAATCACAAGTATAAATAGTATTATGAAGAGAACTAGGTTTCATCTTATCCCTGAAGGTGTCACCAGGTCACTGAGACACAAGGGTTGTGTTCCCCGGGTCAAAACTAGGAACCAGTCCTTTGATAATGATCTAGGGTGTACGATGTCGATTCTGGGCCGTACCGGTTTATTTAAAAATTTTATATAATTTTTTTTTTTTTTTTTTGCTCCGTCTTAGTGATTAAAGTAGTTTGTAATCAAAATATTACAGACTTTATACACTGGACAAAATATACCTCTTTCGTAAAAGTTGTTTAATCATCCATGAAGTTATATTCCGATTTTACCAATAAGACTATCAATATGGATTTAGTTTTCACCCCACGATGTAAGCATCCTTACGATTGTCGATTTAAATTAAACTAGACTCGTTGTAAAGTAATTTTTTTCGAAAATTGATGTGTGACTCACCAAAAAAATACTTTTTTCTTTTTCTAAATTAAATAAAGTTACTCTTTTTACAGTAGTCATCTATAAATCTTTTATTAACAGGTTTAATATAGTATACTAAGTTCACAGTAACTTAGTACAGTGTATGTCAAAAACTCGTTCCTTCGTTTACACTGGACCAAGGGAGGATTAGTAATTGGAGGACCGGGAACCACTTTTTTTTTTTACACAATTCTCTTTTCCTAGGAATAACTAACACTAAATAAATTTATCGGTACAAAAGAACACTATATAAGATCCATTAAGTAAGATATGTCTTACTCTATATCGTTATTTTGGCAGAAACAAGTAAACATAAAATACAAATACATTAGTTATTATGTTTATTTGTCCAAAAAGACAAGAAGTATTCTCACGAACGAATGATAGGGAAGATTCCCTACTATAAGAAAATAGTGAAATTTTCTTTAATAAAATCCTCTCATTTCGTAAGTAACACCACAATACCAGACACAAGGAAAAAAAACAAAAATTACAGACACTCGGTAGACCTTCGGTATAAATACACAAATTACAGGAACGTAACGTGTCATAAATTAATAAAATATGGAAAAGTAGGTACTGAGTCCAGTAATTGGGTCCTTTTTCAGTCGTCTAATTGACGACGGAAATAAAAGTTGGGTGGAGACGTTTTAATCGAGTCGTTTTACTGACCCCTCTGTGGTTCCTCCACTGAGGACCCAAAACACTTTATACACCTATTATTATTCTTTGGATTTACAACTGACCTTTGTATTTACAATTTTATATGGTCAGCCACTACGCTCTTCTTGGTCGTTAAATTTCTAGTGTCACATTAGTACCGATGGCTACAAGTTTTAGTGACGGATTTACCAGTACACCTATGAAGACCGATGTAAATTTCGTGTTTGGGAGACTTGGGTTACCCGTCTTCCATATACTGTTCCAATAATGACTTGTAACTTTCAACTTTCTAAAAATATTCCATTTCGTCATTCAAGTTACAATTCGAATTCAAGTTCGAATCTTCCTGAGACTCAAACACACAAACATGTTACTCCACGACTGCAATCCCGTCAACATCTCTGATCCACCCAGCTCGAGAACAACAGTCTTCCATTGTTTCTTGTCCCCCCAAAAATCTCCCACGAACCGGTCGTCTCGAGGTGTAGTCTGGTATAGTCAAGTCAAGTCAGTGAGTCAGTACAGACTGAGAAACACTGGGGCACTTGACGTCGTGCGGTCCGGAGGGACAGGTAGTGGTTGAGGACCTCAGGTGGGTTTGGGTACAGATGACCCAACCACTACGGTAGGTCGGTAGAGTAGGAGACAGCAGGGGAAGAGGAGGACGGGGGTTAGGGAGGGTCGTAGTCCCAGAAGAGGTCACTCAGTCGAGAAGTGTAGTCCATCGGTCTCATAACCTCAAAGTCGAAGTTGTAGTCAGGAAGGTTACTTGTGGGTCCTGACTAGAGGGAATCCTACCTGACCAACCTAGAGGAACGTCAGGTTCCCCGAGAGTTCTCAGAAAAGGTGTCGAGTTTTCGTAGTTAAGAAGACGCGAGTCGAAAGAAATACCAGGTTGACAGTGTAGGTATGTACTGGTGACCTTTTTGGTATCGGTATATTACTACATATTTTAACATAACACGAACCAAGATCTTAGTGTAGTGTGTACACGGTAGAGTTGGTGTAAAGCCAATTCGTACTGGCAAGTCCCCGTAATTAAGGTTTGGACTCCTCATGGTACGCCAAACCATGACTTAGTTAACTTTGAGTGTGACGTCTCCAATAATAACTCTTATTGAAAGTCAGGGATCATTTTATACTCACACCAAACCCAAGAATAAGAATGTACACAGATTCCACGAGATAGCACCTGAGCAGGAAAACTTTCTCATAGACTCACCTTAACTACCACGACTACGTCCGTCTCTTTCGAACCGTAAGCGGGAAGGGACTCGTTCCTTCCCTGGGGGGTCCGACGAGTCCCGTGAACGACCGTCGCAGATTCGTGTCTGGACTCCCACCCCCTCGTACCTTCTACAATTCCAAACAGAGCACAAAGGGAAAGGGTCCCGTGGACCTGCTGCTACCTAACGGCGTGCCGAAGACGTGTCAGTGGATGAGGAGGTGCCTGTCTAAGCTCCCGTTGAAGTAAGTACCTCTTTTCTTACCTTCCCCGTTCAAGAAGAAGAAACTACCGTCCATCGTGAGTGCCAAACCAAAACAAAGTAAAACCCCCATCCTCCATCCATGGTTTGATAAACCTTCTTACTATACTTACTCTCTTAAAGTCATAAAATCATGTTACATATCTTTTCCAGTCCCATTCGGGTCGTACGTACATGACGAAACCCCGGGTCCCTTAAGTCGGGGACAATGTCTTGAGTTCACCGGACGTGTGTCACTTCGGTCAGACGACTGTGATCCCCCACCTCTTCCTTTCACAAAACACGTCCCGTGGTTCGTTCGTCCGGTCCCGTGGATCACGACGGACAATGTGAGGACGTGCCCAAAGTCCTTTCGTAAAAATTTCTGTTCCACTCCGGCCCCATAGGGTCCTATACATTACTCGAACACATGTTAAGAGACTAACTGCCACTCCATTGCCCGCCACAGTGCCCCTAATCGAAATGGTTGGGTCTCCGCGGTCATTCAGACCCCCGATGAGCGAGTACCAGTAGTTCCCCAGGTAAAGAAGGTAAACCACTCCCTAAATCGTAGACATTCAGTTGAACCCTTTACACGTAGTCATGACAATAGGTCCATGAAGTCTCCCCTCGATGGCGTCTCCTGTACCCCCTCCCCAGACAGGGCCCTTCTAGGGTATCCCAGGACGAACCAATGGGGGGGTGGTACCGATACCGGACTCTGAGTCGAGACGGTAGTAGTGGAGGCTCCCATGTGAACAGTTTCTGTGGGAGACGGCACGGTCTAAGTCCCCGGGAGTAGAATTTGTCCAACCACCCAGAAACTACCTAAAGTGGACAAACAAGTCCATTACGCAGAGGTATTTCAATGTGTTCACCCCTAGCAAGAAGCAGTCCCTGGTCACACACGGTAGGGTCATCACTGACTGGGTGCGAGAAAAAGCTCACGTCACGTGTGAATGAGGCAATGTAAGTCGGGTAAGAGTCTATAGTACCAGGTCAAAGAACTAAAGGACTTTCTTCGAAGTCGGTGGGGTAACAAGCACGTCGAAGTAATAAAAGAGTCGCATAAGAGAGAGGAGGACTCTAATCAATTCTCTTATAAATCGTCTCCAGGAGTTTCGGGGCAGTAATGCCAAGTGCGTCATTCTGCGCACTTGTATCCGCCCCGGTCGAGGTCCGGGTTACAACATTTGCGAACAGAAACCCCACTGATCTGTGACGCACACTATGGAATTACGACTGCGACATTATCACAAAGGATACAAGAGGGAGATCAATTTTATAAAAAGAGACGTCCTAAGAAAGTGAAACGAAAGTGGAGGACATACTCTTGTGGTACTCCGTCTTCAAGAAGTGGGAGAACTCTATCCACCCTTATCGATCCTGATCAGAGAAAGTTTTCTCTACCCAATGTGTCCGGGTCGAACGGTCATCACTGAAAATTCGGTACAGTAGAAGTCTTTACTCCTCACCGACCCACTTAAAGAGGTCGTTAATCTCCTTAAGTCTCCGTGCCTTCTTGGCCGAGAAAAGTATGGTGAACTGACTCATTATGTCTTTACCTAAAAAAAACCGACGTACACCCTAGAATTAAGGGACTTGTCCCTAGGTTGGGTGCAGGGGGACTCACCTTCGAGTCTCAGGATTGGTGACCTGAAGGTCCCTTCTGGGGTCTTCACCTAAATCGATTTCGTCTAATATCTTAAGACACCCTGTTCTACGACTTTCGAGTCGAAACATGTGGGCACGATTTAGTTTAGAACCTCTGTCTCAAAACCCACTTGATCTTTTCTCATCGAAATAACGAAACGGCCTGTCTCCCCTTGTGTCGCCCGATTATGGGAGTTTTGGTTCACAGGGTCGAACCCCTTCTGTCACTGTTCAAAATAGAATTAACAAGTTTATCCCACACTGGTTGAGTATCTATAAGAAGACTACCCAACCGTCACTCTATTCATCCTCAGGTATACCAGTCGGAAGTCCAGGTTGACCAGACCCCAGATGTAACGAACACCCGTCGTATGACAGTAATTAGCGATTGAAGAGGGTGGACCTCCCCCAAAGTCAGAGACGTCTTACCGAGTTTCTATAACAAACAGTGGACATAGACAACTACCCTTTTATCCTGAAACGGGGTTTCGACAAGACCTGACAAAGAGGGACCAGAACGTAGGGGAGGGAAGGGATTAATTGTTGACGAACTTAGACGGGGAACTTTGAGTCCCCTCCAGTACCTCCGACTTACTTCCAATAACGGACATTAGTTTCTTTACCCTCGCGTCTTTCCAGAAGACGGGTCCTCGGGGTGTCCCAGGACGAGTCATAGTCTGTATCGTGGCGAACGATTTAAGAACTGTAACCATTATTCGACTTCGAAGGTGTTTGGAACTTTAAGGAAGTCCTCTCTTTGACAGATTCGACTATCGACTTCCCACTAGTATCTGTGACCGAACACTGGGTCGGCGTAGGGTAGGGAAAAGACATCCACCTCACTCAACGAAAAAAATTTTTTTATAATTATGCAGGAGTCCGAGAGTTAATAGAGTTTATTCCTCCCCACTTCTTTCGTTATTTTCGGAGTCTCTTGAAAACATTTGAAAATTGAGGTTGGAAGAGAAGGGGTAACAGGGGTCGGGGTGTGAGTTGGAGTAAAATCGTCTTTGACCGAAGGTTTGACAAGTACAAGTAGTCATAAGATGAAGGAAAAAAGACGGGACCACCTATGGGTCTCGGACATCACCGGAGAATGACCTAAACCATAGTCACGAAAAGAGAGAGTGTTGGGGAAATTCGGTAGGTCTCCCTCTAAAAAGGGCGGAACAAAGGTCTCAAATAAATATTGAGAAAAAACCTTTCACAGTGACAAATGGAGTCCGTCAATACGAAAATAAGTAAGTTGTTTATATATAAATATACCTACAGAATAAAGGTTCCTGAAGGGACCGTCAGGTCCCTAATTCTGAGGAGTGAAGGTCACGTCCCCCACGTCGAAGTTAGGGACCGACCCCTGACTCTAGGGTGTTCGTTGTTCGCATCGGTTTTTACTCGGAATAAAGGGGATGTCTTCACTCCAAAGGAACTCCCGTTTTAGATACAGACAAAGTAGAAGATACGAATTATCGTGAAAGACAATCAAACCATGATCCTTTTTTCAAGAACGACTTACTCTGATCCTCTACTTTTTCTCCCATCTTAAGAGTGTGTGTATCTGTATGTGTGTGTTCATAAATTTCTTACGAAATTTAGAGAATGAAATTTCCAGTATGGATTAATTAACTAACTGAGACCCTTTTGTCAGGTCGTCCAAACCAACTTAAATCACAACCAACACCCGAACGAAACCCGAAGGGTCCACCGAGTCACCATTTCTTAGGTGGACGGTTGTGTCCTCTGAACCCAAACTAGGGTCCCCTAGATGAACTGTTACCGTTGGACGAAGTCATAAAAACGGACCTCTTAAGGTACCTGTCTTCTCGAACTACCCGATCTCAGACACCCCAGTGTTTCTCAGACTGTACTGTCTCACTGACTCGTGTACCCGAACGAGACATGAGTTCTCAATCCGATTCAAAGGGTCGGTCACACGGTCCTTACTCCGGACCCCACGACTCACCCTGGAACTCTGAAGGTCTGCGTAGGGAGGAAGACAGTTCGATCAG
The DNA here is from genome assembly GCA_006410555.1 of Capra ibex. NCBI lineage: Eukaryota > Metazoa > Chordata > Mammalia > Artiodactyla > Bovidae > Capra > Capra ibex. Next base: position 48,732,519 of record SJYO01018169.1, on the reverse strand, counting down.
TGCAGGTCGAGACTGGTCGAGGTACGTCAAGGAGGTCACACGGAATGATTACGTCGCTAGACGGACACCCAGGTCTGGTCCCGTTTGACCTCGTGGTCCATTCCGACTTCGTAATCCAGTCATTGATAGAGTCCTTATCTTTCTTTAAGTGAAAAAAGAAAAAAAGAAAACCCCCGTGTTTAAGTGACTAAAAATATGGATGGTGAGTGTGTGGACTTCTCTGACTCCAGGTTACCCTCTGAGTATCTTACTACCATAATCGTTCCTGGACTTTTCGAGTGGGAACAATCGGAACACGTGCACCGTCCATTAGGGAACTCCCCTCTTCCAGTCAGAGTGACGGAAACACTGTACCCTACTTCAGCACACCACTGTCCAAGAGTTTTCCAGTATTAGTTGGAAGAAAGAATTCGGGTCATTGCTAGTACAACCCTCTGTAGATAATCTTCCTAAACACTTTCTTGTCTAAATACCAGTGCCACCCCCTCCCTTTTCCACCCCACTGAACTCTCTCATCAGGGCGTTGTATACAATGGCATACACTTCACCTGTCAGTTCCCTTTAAACGACATACTAGGTCCCTTGACTTTCGACCACGTTACACTACTGAACCTCGCCCGCTACCCCTCTCTCCGCCCTCCCACGAAATCCTCTGCCCGACCTCCCCGCATACATACGGATACTGACTAAGCACAATTACATACCGCCTATGGTAGGATTATGACATTATTATCTCATCAATAAGAGGTCAATTTTGATTTTAATTTTTTCTTAAACACCTTTTTAATCACTCAGAATACTGACTTTATTTTACGATACATTAGATAATCTAGACTACCTCTCCACGTCCTTCACCAGGATTTCTTCAGTCAAAGATGGACCTCGTCGTGGAATCAAATCTGACGAAATAATTAATAAGAGGGGTAATGACGAAGGTTAAAACCCCCTAGACTACATAACTCATTTTATTTCACCCGTAAGTTCCAAAAAATGATCGTCAGTCCTCCGCAATCAGACCTTTTTAAGGAGGTTTTTCCCACTTTAATTCCAAACCTTTATTGGTAACTCCTTTGTTTTCCAAACACTATTTCAAAAAATTTCAACACGTTTGGACATCATGATCGAATGCAAGGGTAGTTTCCGAAACAAGCGTCAATGTCCTCGGACACAAACCTTTTAAGGTCCCATCACTGTCTTCTCAATCGAACTACGTAAAAATTAGAATATATTTTGGACTTGGACCTACATACTAAAAAAAAATTGAACTCCGTACTAAGTATATGTTTTTAGACATGTACAAATTGCATGTGTTGAACTTAAACCGTATCAGACGTAGGTACTTTGGTAGTGGTGTTAGACACGGTATCTGACCCACACACTAAATACTCTGCGAAAGTTTGTTTATTTTTGAATATGGTTCTTTCCAGACCTTAGTCAAAAAGGGTAATGTGTCTTATACTATTTAGACTTATTCTTAAAATTTACACGTCTAACGGTCCTTTCTACCGGACCTTCTTATCTTCGTCTTATAAAATAAAACTAAAATTTAACGTATCTATCGTTTATGATCCACCTTTTTTCTTGAAGTCATTTATGTCTTTACATTTTTCACTTATAGGAGTCAATGAAGTCAGTACAACTGGGATACCTGACATCGGACGGTCCGAGGAGACGGGTACCCTTAAGGGTCCGTTCTTATGACCTCATCCAACAGTAAGGGAAGAGGTCCCTTAGAAGGGTTGGGTCCCTAACTTGGGTCCAGATGATGTAACGTCCGTCTAAGAAATGGCAGACTCTGTAGTCTTTGATCGATAGACTTAGTCATATTTATCGGTTGTACATGTAAAAATGACGACAGAATCGAAGTCTCCGAAGTCTTAACAGCGGTCAAAACTCTAGAACTGTTTGTCAACTGGACAGAAAAGACTTCAATTTAGATCGAATAATACAGTCTTTGGATTTCAGACTGGTTGGTCTATCAAATAGGGTGTTTACTCCTTACTTACTCTTTTGACTGGACTAAAAAATTTGACAGAAAAGTTCGTCGACAACAAAAGGTCAGACGGGGAGGGCGGGGGTGGGGGCGGGGTCGAAAAAAAAAAAAAAAAACCGGTGTAGTACGATGAACGTCTTAGAATCAAGGGACTGGTCCCTAATTTGAGTTCGGGGTGGTACTTTCGGGGTTCAGGATTTGGTGACCCGATGGTTCGTCAAGGGGTAAAAAGGGGGAAAGATTACCTTTCTTCTCCTAACAGGATTCTAATCCATTAACCCTGAGGGATTCGCTGAAGTGAAAGGAAAAGTGAAATTACGTAACCTCTTCCTTTACCGTTGGGTGAGGTCACAAGAACGGACCTCTTAGGGTCCCTACCCCCTCGGACCACCCGACGGCAGGTAACCCAGCGTGTCTCAGCCTGTGCTGACTTCGTTAAATCGTCGTCGTCGTTGTAGACGAGACCAGGACTGTGTTTCCATACATCCACCCCTCCTCTTTCCTTAGAACTCCGAAACAACCACACCAAGACCTCAGAGAGACCGTGGTCATTAAGCGACCTCAGGACATCCCCTAATGTTTTACAAATCATACGTTTTACGAAGTTATATGTGTAGAGACTAAAAATATGTCATTATTAGGGTCTAAGACCCTGTAGAATTACAGGGTTAACAAGAGTAGAGTTGGTTCTAAACACCTACATTTCTGTTAAATCGTCTTGAAGAACTTTAGAATCTTGCCATTGTTCTTTTTCTATAAAGTTACATCTCACCGAAACCCGACACACTATAATCCTGTAGTACACCAAAAATCGGACTAATACTTTATCTCTATTCACTTAAGTCAAAAAAAAAAAATTGTAATAACTACGAAGGAGGACTGGACGGTTAATCTAAAGTTTCATAATAAACAATGAGGTACTGAAGTAGGAGGAGACGGGTTCAGTAAAAGACTACGACTAAACAAGGATTACTTAGACCGATTCTCCCGAGGAACATCAATTAGTGACTGGTCTATTGAATTCTCTTCGACGGGTAGACTACTCGGTGACTCTTCCCACTATAAAAGGTCCACTGTCCAGACGTCTCCTCAAGAAAACAAACCAAAAGTCTTTCGTGAACCAACGTAAAGTCTCTTTGACCTCAACCTTGTCTGAAGACTTCAGTACATAGGGTTGGAGGGTGTGTTCCGTTTTCAGGGAAGATACAACGAAAACAACCTTGGTCCGAGTTGTTTATGCAAGTAGATAAAAGATTCCTTGTCAAGACTGACTCCGTTTCACAAAACACTACATACTCTTCTTTCCCTCTCCCTTACTCTACCTCTTGAAACTTATGGATGGTAAACAAGTCGTGACCCGTATCGGAAGTGTTGTTAGACACTTCGTCCAAAGTATCAGGAAAAAATGAACACTTCTTTGATTTCGTGTCTCTCCACTCCACTGGACGGGCTCCACTGGAGTAGCCATCCTCGACCTCGACTCTCAGTTCGGTTCCACTCAAGTTAAGGTTTCGGTGGGGAGAGGAGGGACTTAGACGTGGGAAGGAGAGTGTCCTTCGCTCCTATATCGAGGTCTGAAGGGACCGTCTGGTCACCAATTCCGAAGCGTGAAGGTGACGTCGCTCGGGTCCAAGTTAGGGACCAGTCCCTTGATTCTAGGGTGTACGGTTCCCCTTTTTTTTTTCCGTTACAGACTAGGCCTGTCAGAAACAAGGTACGGAAGTAAAATGAACTCCAATGAGTAATCGAAATTAACACCTTTTAAGTTTCCTCAGGACCCCACTTAAGTCAATGAAAGAACATCCTCGAATTTGTTGAACCCTCGACCCGTGTAACTGCCCTTTAAAAAGACTCCTTAGTGGAGTCTTCTCGGGACGGAATCGTTCAACCGGAGGGATTTGAACAAAGGAGTAAACTTTTTACCCCTATTAATAATAGTCGAAGAGGATCAACACTTCTGACTCACTTTTTTTGGACATTACTGGAATCCTCCCATGGATCTTCCTCGAGACGATCATTAAAAAATTTTTGATCTAGTGGTCAGACAAATTTTTTCCTATATTGAGTCAAATCCTATATTGGGAAATATTGCCCAAAGGGACCACCGGTCAGTCATTTCTTAGGTGGACGTTACGCCCTCTAGACCCAAGTCAGGGACCCAACCCTTCTAGGGGATCTCGTCCTTTACCGTTGGGTGAGGTTATAAGAACGGACCTTTTAAGGTACCTGTCTCCTCGGACCGCCCGTTGTCAGGTACCCCAGTGTTTCTCAGTCTGTGCTGAATCGTTGGTTTGAGTCTTTGTCGGTCTCCCTTCTCTACGTAACTCGTTTCATTCTCCTTCTCCGTACCCCGAGGGTCTGGGGGAGGTTCCCGTCGTGAGAGGGACGCAGAAGTGTTCGAGTGGTTGGGTCTTCGAGGGACGAAAAACGGATAATGATACGTAAAAAAAGGTGTGTTAGTCTATTGTGGAGGTAAAGGGGTGTAGTAACGGAAAACACATACACACACATCACTACTATGAATTCTAGATTGAGAGAACCCCCAAGGGACCATCGGATCACCAATTCTAAGGTCTGATAGTGACAGTTCCGGGTCCAAGTTAGGGACCAGTCCCTTGACTCTCGGGTGTCGATACGCCGTACCCGTTCTTTTTTCTAGATGAGAGAATCGTTGAAAGCTCATATTTTCACAACAATTAATATCGGTGATACGACATATATGAGTCTTGAATGAGGAGAATATTGACCTTCAAACACGGGAACTGGTTGGATAGGCGTGAAGGGGTGGGAGGTCCGGGACCCCAGGTGATGAGAAATGATTAGACAAAGCTCCTCAATCTGAAAAGACGAAAATAAATAAAAAATAAAGTTTAAAAAACCGGTACGGTTTTCCGTACACCCTAGGATCAAGGGGTTGGCCCCTAACTGGGGAGTGGGAGACGTAACCTTCACTCCCCAGGACTGGGGACCTGACGGTCCCTTCAGGGTTCAATTCGAAAAAATCCAAGGTGTATACTTACCCCTGTATCTCATAAACAGAAACAGACTGAATGAATTGTGTTACGAGAGTTCTCGCTCCTACCTAATAATAACAATACTAAAAAATGATAATATAAAATAATGACTACAATGATAATAGTCAATTGTCACTGGTCGTCCCAAAAGGGTCCCGAATAAAAATGTCTCGTTTTGAGTTAAAGTGACTAACGAGAAGTGTATAGGATGACAATAGAACTTTGAAATATTGTTAGTCTTCGATGTCTGAGTATCTAGAAGATAATTTTCCATTCTTTAAGACTTCTATCTTGTCCTAATGTACCTTCGCACTGTTTCGAGACACGCCAAACGAACAGTGTAGGACCTCCTCCAACCTATCTCGGGATAGTCTACTGGACCCCAAAAATAACGACGAGAAGAAATGAATCAAGAGTTATAAAATTCTCTATTATACATCATAGTACAACATACGACCACTATAGAGTTAAAAAATTTTTTCTCGTAATTTTTATATATATAACAGTATATTGTTACAAAATTATGAATCAGTGTTAAATCAATCTCTATCCTCAAATTTCATCTTAATGGGAAGTAAATTTCATAGAAAGAATACAGAAACGACCAACAGGTCACCAACGGGTTACGTCCCGAGGATCTAAACCAGGGCTCAGTCCCTTGATCTGGGCTCAGTCCCTTGATCTGGGGGGTAAGACGTTGACTTCCCGGGTACACGGCGTTGGTTCTGGGTCGTACCGGTTTTTTATTTATTTATTCAAAATTTTATTTTAAAGGGAGATCCAAGACATGGTCTGTCTTCCTTCCCTTCTACCACGACCTCTCTCGTCTCGAATACGGGGGGTTTGGAAGATCTCGGGTTTTACACTTCCTTTTCGGTTTCGACAAATGAGAGGATTCTTGTGAAAACACATAAGTCTATGACTTCTCTTAAGAAGTCACTTTTATCAACTTATCTGACGTCTACATAGACGGATCCATTTGTCAGTATTTTAAAAAAGTAAAGAAACATTCAATCCAAAAGAGTAAATTGAATTATGACCTTTCAATTCATGTTCTCGAAACTATTTTGTCTACTTTTACCAGACACACATATACCCTTCTTTCTTTAGAGTAATTTTGACTAAAAATTTAAAAGAGGTACAAAAGTTCAATAAACTAAGTTCACGACCATGGTCTATTTAGTTTGGTAAAAAACATCGAAGAATTGTATGATTTTATAGACGGTTCACAAGTTTCTTTAAAATTCTTTTATGTTCAGTTCTTGTAACCCATACCATACTAGGGTAAAAACAATTTTGTCGTTGGTGCGTTCCAACCTTTTACGTATTACATAATTACCTTTTTTCAGAATTTACTATATACGGCTTGACTCCTTCTCAGGCCCCCCAAAGACGAAAGGTGTAGAAACATCACAAACTAAACGAAATACAAACAAACAAGTAAAATGTTACTTCTACAAAAGGAAAAAAGTGAATTGCTTCGTAAATAAGGTAGGAAGGGGGTCTCTCCTGAGAAAGATCGACCAAAAAAATTTTCATTTAGATCTCGTCACAACAATTAAAGAAACAGATGAGGTCACAGAGTATTGGTCAAGGGATCACGACGACAAAATTCGATTCGAAGAGTCATTTTTCGAGTGGCAGTATATTTACTTTCACGTACGAATTATTATAATCAACAATAAGTTCGTCAGTAATACAGGATTGTAGAAGACTCGTGAACGATACATAATTTGGAACATTAGGACTTATCGGAGTACTCATCGACGTCAAATGTTTACCTCTTTATTTGGCGTCTCAAATTCTTTGAAAGGAGTGAACGTCAACTCACCGATGTTCTATTACGGCAAAAGAGTATCAACTAAAGAAAAAATTTACGTGTATGTGAAGTATATTTTTTAAGAGGGACGCGAACTCTTTATGAGAATTGTACCAATACAAGGGAGAGTTAACAGAGAAGAGTCTCGTTCTGATAGGGTCAAGGTGAGAAAGTAAATCCTTTGTCGCGAACTTCTATACGACACAAATACACACTCCCCTCTTTATGTATTACGGACTAAACAAGGACATTTCCCGAATGCTAGATAAATCTCTTTATCCTGGGTATTCGACTAGTACCTATTGTGCACCGTGTAGGACATGATCCGGTACCGATCCGAGGCCACTGACACCAACGTCTCCAGTTCCATCGGAGGAAGCCTTCGTCCCGAGGTACACCGCCTTCCCATCCGAGGTCCCTCCGGTCACTACTCGTGGGAAGAGATATCGTAAATCTCTTACCGTGGGAAGAGACACGGTAAAGTCGTTCTTTCTAATCTTTCAAAAGGGAGGTATCGATGAAGAGTTTATACTGGTCTATGATTGTTAGCTCACGTTGTTTTACGGTAAAAGAGTATCAAATAAAGAAAAAATTTATCTTTTTCTGGTCTCCAACCTCTTATAAGTAAGAAAAGGGTTTCAATAAAAACAAAACTTACTATTTTTCCGTTTATACTGGGTATTGAAAAAAAAAAAGGACTTCCGTAGGAGTCCTTAAAATTTTCAAATCAATGTATACAAAATTCCCTTATTGGTCCCTTTTGTCTCATATCTTCGATTCTAGGTATCTCCACACGAACTACGGTCACTTATTACGTTCGTCCCCGAACATCTCGTCTTCAGCCCGTTTGGAAAAGACGGGTCCCCCTCTATTATAAAATCCGAAACCCCGGTGTATACCGGAGACAACGTTGATAAGTTGAGGCGACAACACTATACTCTCGTCGGTGTCTCCTATGCCTTTCCTTACAAGCACCGGCGTAAGGTCATTTTGACGTAAATGTTTTTGTCCGTCGGTCGATGCCAAACGGTTGGAGAAGCCCTCCTTTTTCAATCTCTTTCTTCACCACGGAAATTGTGGTCTGATTCTTCAAAAAAATAAAATAAAGGAGTCACTGTCTCCTAACGTCTCGGAATTGTAAAAAATAACGGAACCTCTAGTGTCAAGGATACTATTGTACAGGGTAAAACAATAGTCTAAGGTGGGTTCAATAGTTTTTTTAAATGGTTCCTTCGATTCGACAAAGGAGTCCGTCCCCGACCTTTTGTTACGTCATTCAAAACGAGAGGTTTTAGAACTCTGAAACGTAAGCCCTTAGAGTCCAAATAACTCGATGTCCTTTATCGTCAAACAAGAATCCTAATACTATGATTATTCCCACCCGAGACGACATTCCCTCCCCCTCTTTTCGATGACCTGTACTGGCCCCCTTTATACACGTTTAGGTGTACTAGCAAATTGACTAAGAACTCTGGGTACGGAACATCTAAAGTAGTATTTGGATTCTTTATAACCGTCTGATCAGACAGTCCCCTATTAAGACGGGTTTGTGTGTGCCATTGTAAAACTTACGGTGACTCTTAAGTCAGTTACCCCAACGGTCCAAATTGTTTATTTTTAGGTCCGGTGGGTCAATTTTACCATAAGGTTCACCGAGTGACCATTTCTTAGACGGACGTTTTGTCCTCTGGACCCAAGTTAGGGACCCAACCCTTCTAGGGGACCTTATCCTTTACCGCTGGGTAGGGTTTTAAGAACGGACCTTTTAAGGTACCTATCTCCTCGGACCGTCCGATGTCAGGTACCCCAGTGTTTCTCAGTCTGTACTGACTGGTGTGTGTGTGTGTGTGTGTGTGTGTGTGTGTTTCTATTCGTCGTTTTTTACAAAATCATATTGATACAGGACAAGGTATAAACCCTGTATTAATACGATTTTTTCAATAAACAATAAATAGACTTTGAGGTGACTCGTAGGACGTAAAATAGACCATTAAGGGGTTCAGGTTTACCTATTAACTTATCAAAAAACAGGACAGACAACGCAGTAATATAGCCAACTAATCAATAGGAAGTGGTTCTAACAAGAAAAGAAAAAAAAAAAAAAGGCACCAACCTTAGATTCCTGTCACATTAGAGTAATTAAGGTTGGAGTGATTAAATCTTAAAACTAATAACTACGTTCCCGATACGACTTCATGTGGAAGCAGAGATGTACTTAAATGATCCGGATAAATAGTAACTAGCATGTTTGTTTTGACTTTCTCTTACTAAATAGAGAAACCCTCTGATGTTTATCAGATTAATGTAACATTAGTCTCCCATAGCAATAAAGTTGACACGAAAAGAAAATTATTAATGTCTAGTACGACAGTAAGTAATTGTCATTCTATTCTGACAAGGCCCGTCTCAGTCCACGTCGGCGTAGGCAGGGTACCGAGGGAGGACAGGGGTCATAGACAGAGGACCAAAACACCAACGAACAAGTATTACGAAGGATCTAGGAGTATGTTGACATGAGTGAAGAACTTCCGTAACATATTTATAGACAATCAACTTAATTACTTACTCACAATAGACACGTACAATTTTATTAGCTTGAGAAACAACGATTCGTAGAATACAAAAGTAACATTTTTTTTTATTATTAAACTCAACCAGAAAGGGAAATAAGGTTTAAAGTCAAGTACTTCCTCAAAAACCTATTTCAATCGAAACAACGTATTACCGGAAACGTTCCGACTGTGAGTTTTATACAATACTTTAGGTTTTTCATAAAATACTCCTCTCTTTTTTTCCAAGAATATTCTAGTGGTATTTGTGGGGACACTCGAAAGAAGTCAAAACCCTGATACCTAGAGTTTGAAAGATAGTTCGACGATTACTTAGGTGGACGTTACGTCCTCTGAGTTTATTGACCTAAACTAGAGACCTAGTCCTTCTAGGGGACCTCTTACTTTACCGTTGGGTGAGGTTATAAGAACGAAGCTCTTAGGGTACCTGTCTCCTCGGACCGTTCGATGTCAGATACCCCAGTGTTTTCTCGACCTGTACTGATTTCCCTGATTTGTTGTCGTTAACTACAATCAGTCCAAATCGGACGGTAGAAGGTAGGAAATGGGGGTAACGGGTACTAATGTGTGTGTAGTGTGTATCTGTGTGTGTGAGTTCATGGAGGGGTATATAGAAGGTTTCTCTACGTTCCCCTAAGAAAACTAACCTATGATTAGTACCAACAGTGGTTATTTATTACGTAATTATCACATTCTGTCTATCCATCTGTGGATGTGAAAGATTTGGTGCACACATAATAACCTCTGGTGAGATATGTGCGGTAGATTTCTGGGAACTCTTGAGGGTCACTTAAGACTTGGTGAGAACTCCCTTCAATTCGTCCTTACCACATACACACCGTTCCCATTGTGGTCGTAAAGACAACGGACCATAACCAGTCGTAGATCGGAACCTTTGTGCACACGAATCAGTGAGTCAGTATAGGTTAAGAAACACTGGGGTACCTGATATCGGGTGGTACGAAGAGACAGGTTCCCCTAAGAGGTCCGTTCTTATGACCTCACCCAACGGTACGTAAGGAGGACGCCTAGAAGGGTTCAGTCCCTAGTTTGGTCCAGAGGACGTGACGACCGCCCAAGAAATCGTAGACTCGGGGGTCCCTTCGGGGTCCTTTGTTTTGAATCTACTCGAATAAGCCAAAGGTGAACACCAAAGAAAGAGAATACAGAGAAAGTCATCTCTTTGATCTAAATTATCCTCGATCTAATCCTTAATTTAGAAGGAGACAAAGATTAGGATGGGTACAGAGTCCTCATAAAAGGGGATCGCCAGCGTCTCTTGAGTCCTTCTACATGACTTACGTCCACCGGTAACCTTGTCTCCACCCGTACTATGCTAAGAAAGAAAATCCTCTCAACTCAGTGCCAGAGTGAGAGGAGAAAACAAGAGGGAAGAAAGTGTCGTGGGACCTCCCTATAATACACCTGCTACGGGACGTCCCGGTCCCTCAAATGTGAATACTCCTACCTCCTCAAGAGGTCCCGTGCATACATCTGCCTCTCGACTTACCTGGCCGGGTCCTCATGCTGTGTCTACCCTCTGACTAGAAGTTCCCTGTTATGTTTCTATTGTAAGCCGTGCCTCACACGACCTATATGATGGGTCATTCAGAACAGTGACGAGTAAAACGACTTTTTATCGTACAAAATTCTGTTCCGAAACTCAGAAGGGTCACTTCTTATTTTACATAAGAGATACAATCTTTTACACTCCGACACTTTTGAACTCTCGGTCATCGACTTCGGTTGTTGAATCCCCCCCACAGGAGAGTGCCACTTTGTCAACTGAAATTAACAGGAGGCTAGACGACATTTAAGGAGAAGTCCCACCGAAACCTTTCTTTACTAATCAGTGTTAGTTTTGTTTTACCTCGTCTGAAGGGACCACCAGCTCACCGGTTCTGAGGTACGAGGGTTACGTCCCCTGGACTCAAACTAGGGTGTCATTTATAGAAAATTTTCTAATTTTGGTTTGACTCTGTTTGACCGAACTAACATGGTGGTTATTTTTGTCTTTATGTAACTAAATTTTTTTATAAATAAACCCTATATCTTTCTTACAACCTTACAAAGTAACAACGTTAAAATAAGAGACAGTACACATTCTTACTAAGGTTGTTAAAGTGTAGAAAACCCTGAATAATGTGATAACAATGAACTGAAAGGTTAGGGGGAGGGGTAAAAAACCAAATATAACGAATTTAGTTCCACTAATTTTAATTGATCGGAAACTTATAAACTATGATAAAATACTAGAAAGACCTCAACTGATCTCGTCTTTCTACGTCGTTTTTGGGTACCGACCCTTAATTACGACATTAAACACAAACGTAAAGTTTATGGGGTAGACAAGAATCACCCAAAGGTCTTTTACAAAGTCTTTTATCTGGACGTTTTTATAAAATAGATTATAAAATAAAACAGGCCTCGAATTCAGTTTTATACAAAAAAGAATGAGAATTAGGAAAGGAAAATACTAAATTTTCATAGTTATTTTTGTTTCAGTGATAATATACATATTGTTCTTTTCATTACGGTCCTTTTAGATGAATGTGTAATAACAACGACTTTTTATTCAATATGAGATGGGTTTCTTTTTCCAACACTTTGTAAAAAAAAATTATTAATAATTTCGTAAATGTGTAAGAGAACCATCCTAGACGTTATCGAGTCTTCAAAGATAGTGTCTCCCTCTTCTCCACCTCCATGAATGGTCTAATCCTTCGGACTGTGAAGACAACGAAGCGGTGATCCGTCCTATTCGAAGGATGACGGGGCACGATCCCTCGACGGGTATCGTGTCACTTAGAACTTCAGTCCGTTTCACCGTAAGAAGGACCCCCGACTTTATTCCCTTTACATTACCTGATGTTCTAAGAGGGTGATGAACATTAAAATGAACATTGATACTAGTTAAATTCAGGGATCTCCTCTAGTTTCTCCGTGATTCCACTTACCTGGACTAAGTGAGTTACGTCAACGTCAGACTTCGGATTTTACTCGTCGACGGAAAATCGGAAGTCGAACTTAATCACAGGAAAATTTGTGGTCCTCTCCTGAGGTGGAATCCTTCCTTCTTCGTGACCCCTTAATGTTCGACAGTTTTAGTTGAACCAACTACTGTAAAACACATATCATAGACGACCGTAACCCCGGTCCGTACTCCGACCACTAGTGTAGGGCGACGAGACTAGAGGCCCAACTCTTAGTTCTTCACCCGAAGGGACTACCGAGTCTGTCATGTCTCAGACGGACGTTACGTCCTCTAGGTCTAAGTCAGGGACCCATACCGTTGGGTGAGATCGTAAGAATGGACCTCTTAAGGTACCTGTCTCCTCGGGCTTCCTGATGTCAGGTATTCCAGTGTTTCTCAGTCTGAGTTGACTCGTCAACTCTTTACCTGTATCCACAGTCCCTAGTCCTGAAGTGATACCGTCTCAATCTTACGTCTCCATAGCACCCAAAGATGAAGACGGGGAGACTTGATTTGTCTACCCGGTCCGCGGGTGTCGCGTCGACCTTTCGACGTCCAAAGGGAACCCCTCATCCCGATCGACCCCCTCGAAGGGGTTCCTCTTCTCTCCCACTCTCCCCTCGTCCTCGTCGGGTACCCGTGACGGTTAAGAGTCTTGTCCACTCGCTTTCACGTCTTGTGCACTCTCGAAATAGGACAATTGGGGACAGTCATCTCTACCCACAGTCTAGGACGGAAGAGTGGTTGGTTCACTTCCTAAGGAGAAGGGTCTCGCCCTCGGTGAGTCGTCTCCTCTGTCCCCTCGTCGAAAGGGAGACGAGGGGGCCATGTCGGTTGTTCCTTCACAAACACTGTACTCCAGTTTCATCCTTGTTTCGCTCCGTTTTTTATTACTAGGAGGTACGTCCTAAACATTCGAGTAAGATTCCCATCAAATACAGAAAGTTTTCAAATGGAACCTTGTCACTACCTCTCAAAATTAATTTTTGAGTATTGAGGAAAGGGACGATCGAGTCAGCCATTTCTTAGACGGACGTCGTTACGTTCTCTGGGCTCAAGTTAGGTACCCAACCCTTCTAGGGGACCTCTTCCTTTACCGTAAGGCGAGGTCATAAGAACGGACCTCTTAGGGTACCTGTCTCCTCGGACCTCCCGATATCAGGTACCCCAACACTTCAGTCTGTGCTGAATCGTTGATTTTGGTGGTTGAGGAAGGATTTTATTTTCTTCTTAGAGACGAAATAACAAGATCTGTTTATTTTAGTGAACGGGGGTTTTGCTTCAAATTCCGTGCATTCCCCCTTCTTTTGGACTCTGGGATCTTTCTTACGACTTATTTATCATTAGGACTACCAAATCAATGCCACACACTCCTCGCGTACACGGGATTGTGGTGAGTCGACAGTAGTAGTGACTTTCAGACTTCCGTCTAGAACTTCCTTTATGTAGAGACAAGCCCGACCCAATAATTCTTAATTGAGTCCCTCCTCCGTCTCGTTATTATGTAGGGATTACAGGAGAGATAGACCCTTTTTACGAAGGTTCATAAAAAGAAAGATACCTTCACGACACTAAGTAAAAATTTAAATATTGAAAAAAAAAAGAGGTTTCTCGTTAATCTGATGTCACTTGACACCTCTAGGACATGGACCACCAATAAAGAAGGACGAGAGAGAGTCATTTGTCGTAAACTTTAGTGAGTCTTCAGTAGGGTGTGGTGACTGAGACTCATCGACGAAGATCTTGGAAAGTCAACTCCTTTATTGGTTCGAAAATCTTCTACAGTACCGGAATGATCGGAATCCAGTTTGGGTGTTTCCAGAATCTAAAGATAAATATGGGTACTCCGGGGGGATCTACCCTTCCTTTTTCTTCCTTTGTATAGAATATGGGATCCAAGCTAAAAATTTTTAATTGAGAAAAATAAATTATTATATATTATTATAAATAAACATATTAAATTATAAGTTATTATTGATTGATAACCAAATAAAAATCACAGGGTTACGTTAAATGTTTCACAAATATAGTGGAGGACACAGGGATTGTGACCATGGTCCTGTGTCTTAAGATGCTATCGGAGACGGGATTTCGTAAATGCCTGGGAACCCTTACTTCGTTCCCTGTCATTTTGTCCTTCGCGTCGACCGAGGAGAGGACCTTCCTCCGTCTTCCCTCGTCATTTATTTCTTCTCACCCTTCTCTCTTCACTACCCGTTTCCTCCTCTCAAATCAACAAGAAAAAAGTGAAACGTAAGATCGAGTTTTTTTTTTTTTTCGGTACTATATCCTGAGAGTCTTTCTGTCATAGAGTTTCAAGAAAACAAATAAGGAATCTTTTGTGTCTGTTGAGAGATGAGTACATGTGACTTGATTAAGAATTCATAGAAACCTGATTTCTAAAAGAATTATCTGGTCTTTAAGTCTTAAGTTATAAACTTTTCGCTTAAAGATTCGTATCACTCATTCTGGCAAAACGATGCCTAGGAGTAGTGTAAAATATGACCGGGTCTCATTGGGAACAATGTAAAGGAAAGTTACAAATACTGTATAATGTTTACCCACCGAGTCACTCATGTCTTAGGCGGACGTTGCGTCCTCTGTATCCAAGGCAGGGACCCACCCTTACTAGACCTCCTCCTGTACCGTTGGGTCAGGTCGTAAGAACGGACCTCTTAGGGTCCCTGTCTCCTCGGACCACCCGATGTCAGGTACCCCAGTGTTCGTCAGTCTGTGTTGACTTCCCTGACTCGTACGTATGTGCGTGTTTATGTCGTACAAACAAAGAATCTATTCTTTGGTTCAATCTTAGTCATTGAACAGGTCCTAATATTTCATGTCGAGGTAGAGACTGAGACATTTAGTCCAAATATTCGAGGGGCACGTATATCGGATATCCCCCGACCCACCCCCCCTTACTATACGGAGTACGACAAGTACGAGTACACTTTTCGACTCGAGAATTTGACAACACTAGGTATAATCACGATGATTGTCACCCGCACGTATTCTCTTCATAGAACTTGAGCACAGTATACTCACTCACTCACTTTCAGCGAGTCAGCACAGACGGAGAAACCCTGGGGTACCTGATATGTCAGGTACCTTAAGAGGTCCGGTCTTATGACCTCACCCATCGGTGAGAGGTCCCCTAGAAGGGTTGGGTCCCTAGCTTGAGTCCAGAGGATGTAACGTCCGTCTAAGAAATGGTCGATTCGGTGGTCCCTTCGGGTTCTTATGACCAGCACAGGATATCTATTTATGATATTATATTATAAAAGACCAAAACCCAAAGACGGTAGTCCTACCTCCGTCGGAACATCCTCTTCATTTACTTCTACCCCTCTACTGCCCTCTCTTCTATCGGATGCACATGGGACTACTTTCCTGTCGGGACATACCTTTTAAGTAGCTACCTCTCTACTATCTTCCCTTCGACCGATGAGAAGACAGGTGACTTCTTCCTTCCGGAGTGAAACTTGACTACGGACCTTCATTCAACTTAGACGAAACCTACCCAACGAAATTAAGGTTTTGTCCAACAATGACCCCTCTTCAATTACAGGAACAGAACAGACGACATAGTCGAACCGACGAATACTCTGTGGAGTCGTGGAGTCACCAAATGTTATCGTTTGTGTTCAGACTATTCGTCGACATAGGTTGACCAGGTCCACCCTACACCGGTCCGGTCCACGCTGAGGTCCGAAGATCAGTCGAGCCACCACCGCTACCACCAAATCAACGACTCAGCACAGGTTGAGAAACACTGGGGTACCTGACTTCAGGTCGGTCCGGGAAGACAGGTACCCTAAAGGGTCCGTTCTTATGACCTCAGTCAAGTCAAGTCAAGTCAGTGAGTCAGCACAGGCTGAGAAACTCTGGGGTACTTAGTGTGAAGGTGACGTCGCTCGTACCCAAGTTGGGGACTAACCGATTCTAGAGTGTACGACTCGCTACGTTTTCCCCCCTCCCCTTCCAGATCGTAGAAGAACCTTCTGTACGAGGTACGTGTTTACTTGGACAACCAGAGGTACAATCTTTTTCAGGACAAAGGAAAATCTTTATGTCCTACCGTGGTTCGAAATAAAGAATAATGTTTTAATAAATGACATCTTTTAGACCTTTTATATGTTTCTTTCTTTAGTTCCAAAACATAAGACTCACCGCGTTATAATTCTTTCGATTTAACCAGACTAAGGACTCTTTTGTTACATACTTTCATTTCGGTTCACGCGTCAGCACAGACTAAGAAACGCTGGGGTACCTGACATCGGGTGGTCTGAGGAGACAGGCACCCTAAAAGGTCCGTTCTTATGACCTCACCCAACGATAAAGGAAGAGGTCCCCTAGAAGGGTTGTACATACGTAAAGGTTAGATTCAATTCCATATTCTTCCTATTTCATCTTTGCTATCACGTAGATCCGTAACGACCCGGATCTATTATAAATCGAGACACCTAACCTTCCTCTAAGAGGTTTCCCACCAACAGGTTTTTATCCTTTCGATCGTGAAATGTAAATCGACGTTGAACCCAACAATATTTACAGAGGCAAAAACAAAAAAATTCAATTTTTGACTCCGTAAAATTTACGTCATACCCTTAGACCTAACCTAGGACCTTGTCTTTTTCCTGTAAGCACCTTTTTGACCACTTTAGACTTATTTCAGACCTCAAGTGAGTTATCATTACGATACAACCAAAGAATTAAACCTGTTTACATGGTACATTGTATTCTTTAATTGTAATCCTCTTGTCACTCCCCGTAGTCCTCGAGAGACATGACACAAACGTTGAAAATACATTTAAATTTTAGTAAGGTGTTACTTCACCAAAAAAAAAAATTCACACTTCCATTAGAAACTTGAAATTTGAGATTATAGACGTGAGAAGTACAGGTAAAGTTATCCTCTGTCACAATGTTACAAATCTTTACTCCTCTGAGGTCCGTCCCCCTCTAGGGTCAACCACTACGTCTAAAATTTTGAAGTCTTGACCGTTGTGAAGATCGGCGTTCTCAGAACTTGAACTCTCAGTGGAGGAACCTCAGAACCGAGGTCGTAAATGACATAACACCGAACCCCGTCCAATGAATAGGAAAATCTTGGACAAAGAAGGAATATTTTATGTCTATAACCGTGGATGGTATTTCGGGGTAGTCCCTTCAATAACACCAATAATGTGAGAAGAACCATATTCATACTTCGTGTAAAACCTTTCACTCTTACTAGTCAGAGTCCCCTTAATACCAAAAAGAATCTTGAGGACTACGTTTATCGTTCGTGGAAGGAGTTTGAGTGAATTCTGGTCTTTTCCTCCCCACCCAAATAACCGTTCTAAGGTCGTCCGGAGTCAAGAAAATTCCGACCCAACTTGTTAAACCCAGAGTTTTCTCAGTCTTCCGTGTCAACGAGACCCACCGACCCTCCTTGGTCCGGGTCAGAAACGAGACACAAGGCGGGGAAAGCAAAGACAGAGGAAGGAGAAGGTGAATTTTCATGACTCGGCGGCTGACCGACTGTCTACTCCCGAAAGCCCAGTACGCCGAAGACCGGGTCGCCAACCCCCTCCCCGTTTGTCTTACGTTCACAGAGTGGAGTTTGGGAGGAGTGACGGAAGAGGACTGAGACACGAGAGCCCAGTTGTTGGACGAAGAGAGGTGCGAAGAACGACTCAAAGGAACACGGAGACGGACCTTAAAGAAGAGAGGAGTAAAGAAGAGGAGGAGAAATGTACCGTTAAGGTAAGGGTCCGATTACGGATAAGGCAGAGAAGAAACCACGTTAATAGTCGTAGTGAACTTACAAAGAATCTTTACGTCCAACAGTCCGGGGGAAGTCCTGATAATTTAGTCTTCAAAGTAAAAAATTTAAATTAAGAAATTTACAAATAGCCACATATCAAATAAATGTCACAACAAAATCAAAGTCCACATGTTATTTCACTTAGTCAATACGGGTGTGTACATAGGTGAGTAAAAATCTAACAAAACGGTATATCCGGTAATCTCATAACTCATCTCAAGGGACACTATATGTTATCCAGGAATGATCACAACACCAAACAAAAAAAAAAAAAAAACCGGTAAGGTACGTCGAACGTCCTAGAATCAGGGGGTTCGTCCCCAACTTGGACCCGGGAGCCGTCACTTTCACGTCTCAGGGTCGGTGACCTGACGTTCCCTTTAGGAACGGACAAGGTAGGAATACCGAACCGAGGGGAGAATCTTCATTACAAGCAGTTCACTTACCTACTTAATGTCAGGGTCTAGTATCATGGTTACTGTCCCCTTATCTCCCTCCTCTCCCACGGAAGTCGGACAGATTCCCTCGTTTCCCTCCCTGCCAGTCGTAACCTCTTCTGTGTAACTGAGGAACTTTCGTCCTTCTCTATACTATACTGACGAACATAGACGTGTCGGGGGTTGTACCACAAAATACACATCAACCGTGAATCGTGTAACCACTCCTTTCAAAATCAGATTCCTTTCCTCTACTCTCAAGAATCCTTTTAAACACGTGTTATCCTACGGACAAGGTGTCTTTACAAACCAAACCCTTACACTCCAAACCCCCAAAACAAAAAAAAAAAGAAAAGAATAAACTTGAAGGAAATTAGTCAACACACGACCAAGAGTCGGAAGGGACGGGACGAAATGACGTCCGCCCCCACAGACGGGGAACGGACCACGTAAAGGGTCCGAGGCACGGAGGTCGAAGACAGACCCAAACCGGTGTCTGGTCCCTGTCCTCGTCCCTCTTCGGGAGCCACACAGGGCATCTCAGGGGTCGTCCCCGGACAGAGGATTAAGGTAGAGGATCGTCCTGCCGAGGGGAGCCTAGGTCGAAGGGACCCGAGGGCGTCGAGGTCTCCAGGTCCTTACAGAGACACCGAGTCTGTCATTTCTTAGACGGACGGTTACCTCCTCTGGACCCAAGTTAGGGACCCACCCCTTCTAGGGGACTTCTTCCCGTACCGTTGGGTGAGGTCATAGGAACGGACCTCTTAAGGTACCTGTCTCCTCGGACGGTCCGATGTCAGGTACCCCAGTGTTTCACAGCTTGTGCTGACTCACTGATTGTGACGAGGACACTGAGTCCCAATACCGAAAGACGAGAACTGTCAAAGACCCGAGAAGTAACGGAAGAAACCGAAGAGTCGAGAAGATAGAAGACACATTGGTTAAGGGACATAATTTAAGAGAGAGAACTTTTATGAGTTTACCAGACACTGTACCTGACTAGAGTCTGAATCAGACTCTGTAATTAAACCCAAAACTAACATAACTTTCTTTCTTTCTTTCTCCTGGGCCATTGGTAACCATTGATGAATCCTTGACGAATTACCTATTAAATACTACGGAATCACGGATTTTATAACTGAAAAGTCCTCATTTGAACAAAGAAATGAATAATCGGAAACCTTATGGCATACAGAAGGAGCACGAGACCCTCCCAAGAACCTCCGATTAAGAAACGTCTCTTCATTACAATTAAGAGTGTCTTCCGTTACCGTGGGGTGAGATCATGGGAACGGACCTTCTAGGGTACCTACCGCCTCGGACCTTCCGACGTCAGGTACCCCAGCGACTCCCAGCCTGTGCTGACTCGTTGAAGTGAAAGTGAAAAGTGAAAGTACGTAACCTCTTTCTTTACCGTTGGGTGAGGTCACAAGAACGGACCTCTTAGGGTTTCTGTTCCCTCGGACCACCCGACGGCAGATACTCCAGCGTGTCTCAGCCTGTGCTGACTTCGCTGAATCGTCGAATCGTCGTTACAATTAAGATCTCACCGACACACGGAAGTAAAGACTTTATTTAATGATTAACCAAAGACTTGGTGAAATTATCTTTATTCTACTGAAACAATTACGAAATAGTTTTCTTCAGACAAGAGGAATTAAGATCACTCCGACTTACAAATAAAAATCACTTTCTCTGTTAACGGTTCCCACCCACCAACCTAAGATGTCTGACACAGATCACACTTTTTTTGGTGTTCCTTTTAAATTTTGATAATAGGTTAGAATAGGTTGGTCTCTATCTAGAGTTCAAAAGTACTGTTTCGGAAAAGGGCTAATTTTTAAAATTAATGTGTTCGTCGAAAATTTAGTACACTTATTTCTTTTTACACTTAGTTTTCGTTTTTACCTTAAAATCCTCTATAAGGACTACCGACACTTCTGGACTATTGTTTTGAGGTCTCGTTTAGCCTTTTGATTGGTAAATATAAAACGTGTCGTCAAACATTAATGACCACATTTGGACGAACATTCTTCGTACAATAGATCGGTCGGTCGTTGATAAAGTAGGATAGTGTATAAAATTAATCTTAATTGTAATAGTGGACCATGGGTACGGTAGATGATTCGTAGGTTAACGACATAAGTTATTATTGGCTTTTTATAGAAAATCGTTGAGTTAAGTCGTAGTATTTCAAGTTGTTTGCTTGGTAGTCTAAAATTAGGGGATCATATTCTTATAAACTACAATATTGTTATAAACAATATGAATTGCTAAGAGTTTAGTCCTTACTAGAATCTTCATATTGTACTCAAGATGGTTATCCAACCTACTACGAATCTACATCTAGTGAGTACATTAACGTCTATAAAATTCTTACTTTCTCACTTTCAATTAATACGAAACATTGTACCATAGGTAGAAGTAATAATATAAGGACTTGTATTGCTTTCGTAAAGTCCTCATTATTTTTTAATAATGAATTCTAATTGAAAAAGGTTTCATAGAGACATAAAAAAGGTGAACCTATAAGTCGTTTTCTTTCTTTGGGGCATACACGTAGAAAATGATCCACTGTTTTACCCAACCCTAAATACATAAGTGATTATTTAATAGAATTTTTATTACTTACAATAATATCAGTGGTTCTCTACGGATTACTTATACTACCTCTTACTTCGATTCTTAAAATAACACAAACGTGTGAGTCTTATTCATTTGAAAGAATAGTACTTTTCGATAATAAATTTTTTTCGAGAGGCAAATATGACTTCTTAAAGTAAGATCAACCAGATTGAACTCATTTTGTCAAGCGTAATAAATTGAATACGACCAGGGTAACTACTCTCTTTACAAGAACTACGTGAAGGGATTGAGACCCGGACATGACTTTAAAAACAAACAAAAAATCCAAGCCACATGGTGAAACTATTCAGTTGAAGTAGAACGTAAAGATGGTTACGAGAAGAAGGTCTGGGTATACTTAGTCTCTCCATTAACAAGGGAACACCCAAATTACCGTAGTAAATACACTCTAATTTATTGAGAACACCACCCTTAATAACGAGGAACCACCGGGAGATGAGTCCGACTCAAGGGATCGTCTTTTTTTTACATATAAGACTCTTTCTCGTAAAAATACCAGTATGTCGTAGACAGGGACATTCTCTCAAAGAGACAGGTATTTCGTGTCTTGTCGGACACACAGCCAGGGTCTTACTTCGAAGATGTTTCCCTGTCGTCAACCCAGTTCGTCGGGTTATATTGGGACGGGTCCACAGACGAAAGAACCCCGAGAACGGCACCCTCCGAGATAATCGGGGAACACTCGTAAAGTGTGAGAACTTTCGAGATCAGCTCCGTCCTGGTCTACAGACGACGAAATGAATCGGGTCGACTCTCCCAGACCTCGTGTTCTATTAAAGAAATAAGTGATGCCCTTCTGTCCTCATTTATTTTACATTCTTCGTATTTTTGTAAGGTCGAATGTTTGATGTCAAGATAATATTCGAGGCAAGATCTCACAGTTCGGGATAAGGTAAGCTGTACGATCGATTTGAGATCGAGACCTAAGGACCTTACCGAAAGAGAGTAGAGAACTGACGCCAAGCATAGGGGGTCACTGACCGGACAAACACCCATTCTCACGGTAGACGTGAACTGAAAGAGAACCGGAGTGAGACACTAGTACGGAAGGTAAAGAGAAGACAGACGTAGACTCTTTTCCGGAGAAGGGACCACATTGACTGTCCCGACTGTGCTGTTACAGTGTTACTTACTTACCGGGGAAAGAACTCTACTCCGAGACCGGACAAACGTCTCTCTTTCTAAAACAGAGACAATCGGGGGGTTTGTGTTGCCAGGGGATTGGCATACCTAGACAGACAAAAACAATGACAGTAAGACTATTACGGTGGATTGTCACCGGAGTCTGATGGTCGCTAAATACTTTAGTTTATAAAAGAAAACGCGAGTATGAAGACATCTAACCGACTCCGAGTCGGTGAAAACTGACCCAAGGTGAGCCGAGTCGACCTGATCCGACACTAGGTCCAAAGTTCAACCCAAGGCCAGACAGAGTGTACGGAAGTAAGGTTCTGAGTCCGATTCGTTTGTTGTCGGGGGACCCCGTAGAAGAGGAACACCTCTACTTACCTTCGAGTTCCTTCGACCGTCTTTGAACGGTACGAAGAATTGTGGGTTCTGGATCGAAACGTCAGTGAAGACGGATCACTGTTTCGTCTAGTGTGTCGGTCCTGGTTCAGTCCGTCCCTGTAATAGGAGGTATATTCGTCTTCCCGTCAGTGCACTGGTTCTTAGTCTGACTGACAGGGTCCCTCTCTCAGCCCTCCACCTTCGTCATTAAGTCGGGAGGTCCGGTAGATTATTCGTCTTCTAGATGTATTGTCTTTAGGGTTTACTGGTAAAGGTGGTCTGAGAAATAGGTGGTGTCCCCGACCTTATTAACTTTAATACACTAACCCCGTACATAAGAGGCTTATTCCCCGAAAGGTCCACCACCTCCCCATTTCTTAGACGGACGGTCACGTCCTCGGCATCCTGTACACTCAAGCTAAGAACCTAGCCCTTCTAGGGGATCTCTTCCTTTACCGTTGGGTCAGGTGATAAGAATGGACCCTTTAGGACACCTGTCCCCTCGGACCGTCCGATGTCAGGAACCCCAGTACTTCTCAGGCTGTGTTGACTCGCTGAATTGTACGTGTGGAAGTGAGAGAATTATTTAGAACAAGACATTAGTACTCAAGATAGAAGAATTTTGGTCGTGAACCGTTTGAACAAGACATTTCCTGGTACACCAGTTACAAAATCCGAAACACTCAAAGATGTCGTCGATGAGTTCAGTCGGAAACATTGGAGCTTCGTCAGTATCTATTGTGACTTGTTTATCCACACCCATACAGGGTTATTTTGAAATAAATGTTTTTGTCTGTTGTCGGTCTAAACTAGGAACCCGGTCTCAATCGATTAGACAATATTTGAGGAAACAACCCTTCATGAATAACTCATAGAAAATAATTAATAAACAGTGAGAAAATACATCTTCCAAGTAGAGTCCCAACCATTGGAACCCATATCGAAATTAATCGAAACTCTTTACAAAATCAGGTTCTTCTGTCACCTTTAACAGTAATTAATTTTGTATGTTTAAAAATTTTTGGAATATAGTTCGTGACTCAATGAAACACCTACATATGATTACTAGGGAAATAATCTCTCGTTACTCTCAGTATTCATATGCGGCAAGAGGTCAAAAGTCACGGTTTTAGACATAAAGTGAAAAAGAAAGAAGGAGTAACCTAATGATACTTGACTGTAAAACCTAAGATATCGATACTGCCATAAACCCACCAATCATTCCCTACTATAGTAGTTTGATTTTGTTTACTAAATGAAAAAAAAAAAAGAAAAATCCCAAATACAACGACTTAGAGAGTAAAGGTCACGACCTCTTCCTGATAAAAGTTTCCATCGACGCCCTGGGTCATGACAATACAGAAAAATGTTACCTCAGGCTTAATGTGTGGTTCTCCACTCACCCCATCTTCACCCTTGAGTCAAACTAACCAATTTCCCGAAACAAAGTGTGTGGGAATTAAAAGAGTAATCAGGAAAATGGAATTACAAGTGATTCTTATATTTCCCTGTTTTCTGATCCGAAAAATATTTTAACCAGTCTATAGTAAGACACCGGTTGGAGTCTGATGATATCATTTCTGTAACATGTAATCCATCGAATACTTGTTGTCTTTGAAGAAAGAGTGTCAAGATCTTCGGTCCTTCAGTCTCTAGTTCCACGGTTGTCTAAGTCACAGACCACTCTCGGACGAAGGACGAAGCAACTACAGGGAAAAAAACGACATTGATGTGTACCGTCCTCCCTACTCCCTCAGAGTCCCCAGAGAATATTCTTGAGACCAGAATAAGTATTTCCGAGATGGACGGGGGTACTGGATTTGTGGAAGGTTTAAGGAAAAAATATCTTCTATCCCCTTTCAATCAATTATCATTCAACTTCTGAAGACACCACCGAGTACCCGAAGGGACACCGAGTCTGCCATTTCTTAGACGGACGTTACGTCCTCTAGGTCCAAACTAAGGACCCACCCCTTCTAGGAGACCTCTTCCCTAACCGTTGGCTAAGGTCGTAAGAACGGACCCTTTAAGTGTACCTGTCTCCTCGGACCACCCGATATCAGGTACCCCAGCGTTTCTCAGTCTGTACTGACTCGTTGATTGTGAAAGTGAAAAGTGAAAGACCACCGAGTCCCCACTTCTTGGGTGGACGGTTACGTCCTCTGTATCCAAGATAGGGACTAGACCCTTCTAGGGTGTACGGTGTCTTACTGATTCGGACCACGGCGTTGATGACTCGGACACGAGATCTCACGTCCTCGGCGTTGACGACTCGGGTACACGGGTGGACGACTGCAGGCGAACGGAATCTTGGACACGAGTCGTTTTTCTCTGCGGTGGCGTTACTCTTCGGACGTGTGGCGTCGACCTCTCTTGGGGGACGAGGGACGTCGCCCTCTTTTCGGGAGCGTCGTCGCTTCTGGGTCGTGTCCGTTTTTAGTTAGTTAGTCAGTTAGTTAGATTAATGAATTTTTTATTCATCATTCAACTCGACGGGACGTGACGAGTACGTATGGGAAGGGTGGTAGTCACACACGTCATACGTGGTAGTTTCACGTTCTCTACGGAATCCGGTCCCCAGGGGCTGGAGGTCCCAGATAACGGACTACTAGACGCCACCTCGACGACATTATTACTGTCTTTATTTCACGTGTTATTCACATTTGTGTGAACTTAGTAGGACTTTGGTAGGGGGGTGAGACTGGGTACCTTTCTGACCGAAGGTGTTTTGACCAGGGGCAACGGTCTTTCCAACCCCTGGCGACGGCATCCGAAAACGGTATATGTACCGTGAGTACTCCAATCCCTATTTGCTCAATTATAGAAGTCACAGGAAACTCAAGGACCCTCCTTCGAGCAAAGGTTGTAAGTGAAAGAACAAAAGACGTCCAACTGTCGTCCCTGACCCGAGAGTTGCCCTTGTGGGAGAGGGAACTACTCCTTTGCCAGTAACTACACGGACTCGGGATGTTGGTACATAGGTTCATGACACGGAGGAACCCTGTGTTCCGTTTAGTGAGGAAGTGAGGTTTGACATAGATACTGTACACTCATCCTGTGGTTCGACGGTCACGGCGCCCCGGGGCTCTTACTCCTCCCGTGGAGTCTCCACAATAGGGTGGGGTTCCTTCCACCGAGGGAGTCTTATAGTCTCCCAGGAGACGGTCCCCCGACGAGTACGAATAACGACCTTTGAGTCTTTATCTTTTCACGAAGTTTCACATCTGTACGACACCTTTATGATATGAAGCACCTTTATGATATGAAACACCCTTATGTGATATGAAGTACAAACGACAAAATAACACCTAAAAAAAAGACAAGAAGTCGAGAGAGTAAGACCTTTTAATTCCAATCACAGTAACCTTCATTATCATGTTTAACTTTAACGTGACATCTCCAATCCCTTAGGAAAATAATACACTTTTCTTCCTCTTGACATTTTAGGATTTTGATCCCGCACTCCAGAGTCACAATCCCCTTTTTTTTTTTTTTTTTGTATTTTAGTCTCAGGGATAGTAAACTGTCGGTTCTCCTTACTTTATGACGGTGTACGTTGTTGTACCTACTCGGAAACTTTTGTGTGTTCCTCGGTCAGTGATTTCTGGCACACCACACACTGAGGTAAACATACTTGTCAGGCGATATCGGGGTCTGTGTCTTACGGGTAGTCACGAACGGATCTCGACCCCCGGCCCCAACCCCCTCGCTTTCAACTACCGATTACTCGTACCTTCAAGGAAAAATATTAAAATATAACCTCATATCGACTAATCGTCCAACACCATCAAAGTTAACCCGTCGTTTACCTGAGTCGGTATGTATATGTACATAGGTAAGAGGGGGTTTCAGGGGAGGGTAGGTCCGACGGTGTATTGGAACTCGTCTCAAGTACACGATATGTCGTCCAGGAACAACCAATAGGTGAATTTTATATCGTCACACATGTACCGTTAGAGGTGGAGGGATTGATAGGGAAGGGGAGTGGAAAGGGGAGACCATTGGTATTCAAGTAAGAGATTCAGACCCTCAGGTAAAGACAAAACATTTATTCAAAAGTAAACATAGTGGACAAATCTAAAGTACACATTCACTATAGTATAGTATAAGGAGAAAGAGACAGACTGAATGAAGCGAGTGATACTGTTAGGGATCCGGTGGGTACAACGATGTCTACTGGAATAAAGTAAGAAAAGGTTGTCAGGTAACATATATACATGACGTAGAAGAAATAAGTAGTGAGACAACTATCTGTAAATCCAACACCCTTCAAGGAAAACTCCGAAGGTTTCAATCACCGACACCAACGTGTTGACTTTTGGTGACTTAACATGTGTAATTTACCCGTGTAAAATACTTCGTACTCAATGTAGAGTGGTGTCAGTAATCAAAATTTTGAAGTTTATTAGAGAAAGTCAAACTCGGAGGGGAAGGTTACCGTGTGACTTGGAGAACCTTTGGAGGTACCTACTCTTGGAATGGCAATAGGTGTTTCCGTCGACAGACCTGTTTGTTTATGTATGATACCTCAATCGACAACCCGAGACCACTGATCTTTCAAGAAAGATAACTCGGGGTCACCCAAAGGGACATGAGAGGTCGGGAACCGGGATTAATAGGGAAAAGACGAACACATGTTACAGTTACAGAGAAGGTGTATCATCAGGATGTATGTAGTATCATCAAAAGTACGCGAGGGTTTGACAGAAGGGTTTCAGTTCGTAGAGACTGATAAGGAATTTCCCTATCGACTCTAAGGTACAGTGACGACAGAGATCGAGTCGGACTCCTACTGTCAAGGAGGATCGTCGGTCCTCGGCACACGTCAGAAAGGACGAGTGGACATCAAACGACACGAACCAGGAGAACGAGCAATTGTATTCGTCCTAGTCTAGCACACGCAAATTAGACATCCTCGTCACGGTCCTAAGCTCACAGGGAAGAACGTAGGGACTCTACCGAAATTTTAACAAGACCGTCAGCGAACGAGAGGAACCGTCGGTCATGGTTCGTGACTTCGATGTTCAAGACAAATTTCCCGCCCATCTTTACCGTTTCCTGTACGCAGTACACTTTACTTTGACTGTGACAATAATTGAGGTTCCGAAAGTACCGGTTACATTTAATCCGGTTTCGTAGCAAGGTCCGACGTGTGTCGACTTGTCGTTGGTAAATTTGGGTACCATTGCTTCCTAATATTTACGATGGGGAATTTTGCTTGTTCAAAACACTAAAGTACCGTTCCTATACTGACAAGAGTAGTTTTCATTCTCTCGTATCCTCTTTTCTCTTCCGTGGCAAACACGTTTTAGTTCAGAGAGGAGTCTTTTTTTAAAAAAAAGTTCGGGTTACACTTACTAATTAATAAACCCCAGTACCTCTCTGACACGGTTCAGTGAAGTCCACACAGGTTGAGACGCTGGGATACCTGACATCGGACGGACCGAGGAGACAGGTACCCTAAGAGGTCCGTTCTTGTGACCTCACCTAACGGCACGGGAGGACGTCCCCTAGACTGGGTCCCGAGTTTGGGCGTAGAGAATACAGAGGACGGAATCGTTCACCCAAGAAATGGTGCTCGTGGTGGACTCTTCGGGGCCCTCTCTGAGGGACTCATTATTAGTCTATCTTGTAAGTCTATGGTCACGTACCCTAAGTGACCAAAGACTTTAGTGACCATGACAATCGTGTGAGATTGTGTCTTGTTGTTGAAGACATTCGCCAAAATGGACATCAGGTCGTGTCACACGGTCTACCTGTCTGTCCTTGACGAAGGGAACGGCATCTATGTCCAATGAGTAGTTGTCCCTCGGCCTGACGCACCAGTCTCCAAACCAGACTCCCGACCAGAACGGGTAACAAAGGACTCGCGAAGGAGGTCCGGTCATGACACCATGTCCGAAGACACGTGCTACAGTAAGTTAGAAGGGTCATCGAAGCACCCCGGTGGTCATAATGACCACTCATAATGGTCATAGGGTCTAGTCTCTGTTCTTTGTGTCCCGAGAACAGTTTCACTTCACGAGAATTGGAGACACGAATTCCCGACGGAACTTCGTAGTCGTGGACTCTGACTCAAGAAAGGAAAGTCAGATAAAAGATGAGACTTTTATTACTTTTACTCATCCTTTTACTTTTACGTTCTCCTATTATTCTCTTTAGAGTCCGAAGAACACCCTAAAAAAACACAAAAAAACACACGGTGTTCCAATTGATCTCGAGGTAAAGTCCTCATAAAAAAAGAAAAAAAAACTTCATAGACTAAATGTTATAACACAATCAAAGTCCACATCCTGTTTTACTAAGTATATATATACATACATACGAAAAAGCCTACGAAAAGGAAACATCCAATAATATTCTATAACTCATATCAAGGGACATCACATGTCATCCAAGAATAACAAAGAAAAGATGTATCATCACACATAGATAATTATAATTATAATTATCACACATAAATAATTATAATTAGGGTATGAGGATTAAATAGGGAGGAGGGAGGGGTGGAAAGGGGAAACCATCGGTATTCAACAAAACAAAACAAAACAAAATGCAGACACTCAGACACAAAACATTTAATTCAAGTAAACATAGTAAAAAAAGTTAAGATACATATTCGTTATAGTATACTATAAACAGAAACAGACTGAATGAAGTGAATCATATTATTCGAGATCCAGACAGGTGTACCGACGTTTACCGTTAAAAAGAAGGAAAAAATACCGACTCATTATAAGATGACATTCCTCATAACAAAAAAATCACTTTATAAAATCTCTGGTTCTCAACACTAAAAGTATTCATTAAGGGTGTAGGGACCAGGTCCTTATAGAAAGCACGGTCTCGTGTAAGCTCTTAAGACACGTACACGCGTTAGAGTGTGTGGGTGTCCGATCGAATGTACGAATCAGTGACTTCTCTCAGAAGTCAACACGGTCCCTGTACACCACCACTTCTTGGATGGACGGACGGTCACGTTCTCTGTGTCCTCTACGTCCAAGTCAGGGACCGCGTCCTTTTCGGGGACCTCTTCCTTTGTCGTTGGGTGAGGTCATGAGAACGGACCTCTTAGGGTACGTGTCTCCTCGGACCGCCCGACGTCTCCCAGTGTCTCTCTGCCGATACTGACTTCACTGACTCGTCTCGTGTCGTGAACCAGTGGCGTCCTTGAGAACCTCCTATTCTTAGTGATCAGAATACTAACGTCTCCTCCTTTCACTCTGAGTCTCCACGTCTCCACTTAAAGGTCTTCCTCCGTCCTTGTTGCACACCTTGGTCCTGAGTGTGGTCTCGGAAGTTGGGGTTTAGTTCACACCAACGGTCCCTCGCCCTGTGGGTCCTGCCTATCTGTAACTCCGGGGAACTTCACTCCCACGCCAACAAGGAGAAGTAGGGTGTGTTTCATACAGGTACGCGGCGTCTGTGTGGAGAGGGCGGTTCACGAACGGCAGTACGTAGTACACGGCAGATTGGATCCCAGATCCTGGAAGACGTTACACAGTCACGGGAAACAAGTTTTACATTGACATTCACTTGGTCTGTCTGAGTCGGTATACGTATGTTTTTGTCTTCTAAAAAAGACCGGGACGGAAGGTACATAGACGTCGGGAGGTCCGAGGAGAGAGGTACCCTAAGAGGTCCGTTCTTATGACCCCACCTGACGGCACGGGAGGAGGTCCCCTAGAAGGGTTGGGTCCTTAGTTTGGGTCCAGAGAATGTAGAGGACGTAACCGTCCGTCCAAGAAATGGCGATCGTGGTGAACCCTCAGGGAACAATCTCCTCTGTTTAGATAATTATGAATAAATCGGGGACGAGGGGACGTCCCTCGACACGTCCACTCGGTCCGACCCTCGGAAGCCGTCTACTCGTATTAGGATCGTACTCGGGTGGGAGAGGGAAGTGTCGCCACCCAGTCGCCCTTTAGACTTTCTTCGTCCTACCGTCCTGAAGGGAGAACCTTTCTTTAGAAGTAAATGAAAGTTTTGATGTTTTATTGCGAAGGAGTTCTACATGTCCTACCTTATGTCGTAAAAAACGAAAACTTTTAGGTGTCCCGAGAGAGAAGTTTGAGGTCTTCACGGGAACAGGACTCTGTGTCGGTTCATTAGACTACGGTGTCCGGCCTACTCGACTTTACGACTGTCTGATGTGACTTAGACTAAAGAGTAATTTCTGTCTAAAACCCCCATCTAGACCGACAACTAAATATTTATGTCTCACGGTTTATACGAGTTTTTCCTTCTATCCCGGTATGAAAAATAAATGAATGAAGGAATAAAACCGGTAGGGTTTACCGTCCACCCTAGAATCAACCTTGGTCCCTAGGTTGGGTCGGAGAACGTAACCTTCGTCTCTCAGAATTGTCGACCTGGCGGTCCCTTCAGGGTCCCGGCACGAAAAATTCGGCGTTACGTCACCATTTCTTAGACGGACGTCACATCCTCCGTCCTCTACTCCCAAGTTAGGGACCTAGTCCTTCTAGGGGACCCCCTTCTTTACAGTTGGGTGAGGTCGTAAGAACGGACCTCTTAGGGTTCCTGTCTCCTCTGACCGCCGATGCCAAGTACGCCGGTGCCTCTCAGTCTGTACGGACTCGCTGACTCGTACGCGTGTAATCTCAGCCGAGCCCCTCCCCCTCCACCACACGTTTACGTCTGAGGCGACGCCCAGACCCAGCCCATCGGACACAGTGGCACTGGTGGTCCGAGGGTCCCTTGCGACTACGACCGAGGAGACACTGGGAGTGGGGCTCCTGGACGGGGACCACAGGTCCGGTGTCGTGCACCCACTAAGCCAGAGTCGGGAAGATCCGAAACGCAGACTGGAAGACCAGGTGGGCCCTTACTGACAGACGTAGAACTACAGATCCAAACAGGTGGGGGCCAAGCCCGGGTAGTTTACGTAGGCGTGGGAGGCTCGGCACCTCCGGCTGCTCCTTGAGTGGCAACGGATGCCGATGCTGGTGTCGGGGGGTCCCTTCTCGCCCGGTCTTCGGGGGCTCACCATGGTCCACCTCGACTTCCGGAAGGTTCGGTGGGTCGTCTTCACTTTCCGGACCGAGGCCCGAAGTCCCCTGGACCTTATCTTTGAACCTAGATACGTGATGCAAATAGGCTGTTGCCCTGTTGGTCCCTGACGAGTACGACACTGTAGTGTGGGAGAGTGAGACGCAAGCGAGGCTGAAAGAGCTTATGATTGATCCAGACTGACATAATGAGTATGGTCTAAATTTTAATCGATCGGAGCGTTGTTGTGGGAGGACTCTCCATGACAGCTCGTGAACTGTCTTCTGTCGTACTACAAGAACCCACCAAGTTCAGATTTAGACATGGCGAAGTCTCTACGGTTTACTAATCTGACTTTTTTCCCTTTTATTCCCCCAAAAAGTCAGTAAAAATCAGTCACCCAAAA
Source organism: Capra ibex (assembly GCA_006410555.1). Lineage (NCBI taxonomy): Eukaryota > Metazoa > Chordata > Mammalia > Artiodactyla > Bovidae > Capra > Capra ibex. The sequence continues at coordinate 48,700,336 of SJYO01018169.1, read as the reverse complement.
GGTACTCCAAATAAAGATACCGGTTACGTTTAACACGACGGTGCGAACGTATACGCGGTATGCTTCCCCTCTTAATGATGTAAAAATAAGAGATTTACATCATATTAAACGGAAAATTGGAAACTAGACAGAGAACGTTATCTTACCGAAACAAAAAAGGGGGGATCGCTTGTCTTGGGGTGAAAACCCCAGTCAAGTGGGGAATCAGGAGAAGAGAGAGAATCCATAGAAAGTGTTCTCTTTTGAAGGTTTGTCTAAGGCACAGTCGCGGTCGCACATCCAGAGAGACCGAGAAAGATAGTTAGACAGTAACAAAGCAATAATACAGGATTATATTTCTGGACCGAGGATCCCGGTCCGATAATAATATCTTAATAATAAGAGCGTACATTTGTTTCTATAGAAACGAAATTCTACACTCTTCTTTACTTAAATGAAACAAACGTAATTCAATACCTTCTCAACATTATATATGAAATTCCTTCTTCTCTCCCTTTAATCATAAAGATTCGTCATTGACACCGCTAAGACGTCATAGAAGTTATCACGATCAGTAAAAAAAAGAGGAATCTATGTGTAATTTACATGTATTGTATCTCGTCAGACCGAACACCGCGTCACGTAACTTAAGTTTTCAGTTTATCGGTTGAACTTAAGATTAGGTCTTAAACTTTCAGGAAACAAAGCAAAGAAAAAATTTAGCGATGATAATTCTCTCTGCATGACTAGTGATCCATGTTTAGTTTGGAATTGGCGATTTTGAGAAGTAGTAGCATTAAAGTTTCGTAAATGGACGAAGATTCGGAACACTTAATTCTAATTGTGGACATATCAAATTTTCGTTGTCATAGCTATCGTAAAGTCAGTAAAACGATCGGTACACATTAGTGTTGACGTCTTTATTTCTCTTTTGGGGGATAAAAAATCAAATCGATTAATCCACACATTAAATTGACCCTAACGAGACTTACCTCAGACTCTCAAACCCCCAATACCGTTCGCGGGAGCGGCGTACGGTGTCGAGACGGAAGGGATCTACGGAGCGACACCTCGACCCGCAGATCTCTAATTGTAAACAAGGTTCAGCGTCGACAGTCGCCGTCCCGTGGACAGTGGTTCAGTCAGACCAGAACTTTCGACTTCGGAAGGTACGACATCGAGGACATTGATCCCTTCCGAGTCTTTCGTCTTCTCTTTGTCCGTCCTCCTTCAAAAGACAAAACACAGTCAATGTGCACGAGACCCTTCTTGAAGTGTCTTCACGAACTTGGTCCCGACGAGTGTCGAAAGTCAAGACCGTCAAACGAGGTCCGTGTCCTAAGTCGGAAAGGGAGACCGTCCGAAAGGGTCTCGGGGACACAGGGGGGACCGTCTCACCGATTCACCGGAACCAAAGTCCCTCTATACGACGACCAAGCGAACACTCTTCAAGACTCCCGACGGTCTTTCTAGAAGGTCCTTCCCTCGACTCTTCAAAAGTCTAATTTTCCGTGGTCCTATCCTAGCGAAGATAAGACATCTTTCTCTGGCAAGTCACTTGACACTGTCTGCCTGCCTCAGAACCCTGAACATAAGGCTGTCCACGAAAGTAAGTCTGCACAGGGTTTCACTCACTGACAGAGGTCTCTTTCTACCGAACTTGATTGGGACCAGCCACCGCAACCCTCACTCCAGTCCCCCTTCGGACCGTGTCCTGGCTGGGGTGTTGTTCCTGAAGCCGACGGGACCCCACAGTAAAGATATAGTTACCCGATGGGGGAAGTTTACCTTAAAGAGAAAAGAAAACTATTTTCGATAACTTCACTTAATTTATCATCACTAATTGGTCGTGTTTAGGTAAAAAGTCTACTCTAGCACTTACTGTTGTGAAACTCAAGTCTCGGACCGCCACACAGACACTGTAAGTCTGTGTAGTCTCCTCCGTCACGGGGTAGGGCTCGGAGAGACGTAGAGGCCCGAGAAGAAAGAGGACGGGAGGCGAAAGAAGAGAGAGACAGTAGACACTCTTACGGGATCACACGGATGCATTGTTGGATGGTCGACTAGGGGGGGAGGGTGGTCGACTAGGGGGGGAGGGTGGTCGACTAGGGGGGAGGGTGGTCGACTAGGGGGGGTGGTCGACTGGGGGGAGGGTGGTCGACTGGGGGGGAGGGTGGTCGACTAGGGGGGGAGGG